>CM059437.1:73772387-74383815 GCA_030390025.1 Squalus acanthias
CTCCTCCCCCTCCTCCTCTTCTTCTTCTTCTCCTTCTCCTTCTTCTTCTCCTCCTCCTCCTCTTCTTCCTCTTCTTCCTCTTCTTTTTCTTCTCCTCCTCCTCTTCTTCTTCTCCTCCTCCTCTTCTTCTCCTCCTCCTCCTTCTCTTCTTCTACTTCTACTTCTTCTTCTCCTCTTCTTCTTCTTCTCCTCCTCCTCCTCCTCTTCTTCTTCTTCTCCTCCTCCTCCTCCTCTTCTTCTTCTTCTTCTCTTCTCCTCTTCTTTTTCTTCTCCTCCTCCTCTTCTTCTCCTCCTCCTCCTTCTCTTCTTCTTCTACTTCTACTTCTTCTTCTCCTCCTCTTCTTCTTCTCCTCCTCCTCCTCTTCTACTTGTTCTCCTCCTCCTCCTCTTCTTCTTCTTCTCCCCCTCCTCCTCTTCTTCAACTTCTCCTCCTCCTCCTCTTCTTCTTCTTCTTCTCCTCCTCCTCCTCTTCTTCTTCTTCTCCCCTTCCTCCTCCTCTTCTTCTACTCCTCTTCTTTTTTCTTCTTCTTCTCCTCCTCTTCCTTCTACTCTTCTTCTTCTTCTTCTCCTCCTCCTCCTCTTTTACTCTTCTCCTCCTCTTCTTCTTTGTCTTCTTCTTCTTCTTCTCCTCCTCCTCCTCTTTTACTCTTCTTCTCCTCCTCTTCTTCTTCGTCTTCTTCTTCTTCTCCTCCTCCTCCCCTTCTCCTTCTCCTTCTCCTCCTCTTCCTCTTCTTCTACGTCTTCTACTCCTCCTCCTCTTCTTCTCCTCCTCCTGTTCCTCTTCTTCTTCTTCTCCTCCTGTTCCTCTTCTTCTTCTCCTCCTCCTGTTCCTCCTCTTCTACTTCTCTTCTCCTCCTCCTCCTCCTCCTCCTCCTCCTCTTCTTCCTCTTCTTCTTCTACTTATACTGCTTCTCCTCCTCCTGCTCTTCTCCCCTCCTCCTCCTCCTCCACTTCTTCATCTTCTCCTTCTAGTCCTCCTCATCCTCCTCCTCTTCTTCTTCTTCTACTTCTTCTCCTCCTTCTCCTCTTCTTCTTCCTCTTCTTCTTTTTCTTCTCCTCCTCCTCCTCCTCCTCCTCCACCTCTTCTTCTTCTACTTCTTCTCCTCCTCCTCCTCTTCTTCTACTTCTTCTCCTCCTCCTCTTCTTCTTCTTCTTCTTCTTCCTTTTCTTCTTCTCCTCTTCTTCTTCATCTTCTTCTGCTCCTCCTCCTCCTGTTCTTCTTCTCCTCCTCCTCCTCCTCTTCTTCTTCTCCTCCTCCTCCTGTACCTCTTCTTCTTCTTCTCCTCCTCCTCCTCCTTCTCTTCTTCTTCTGCTTCTCCTCCTCATACTCCTCCTCTTCTTCTTCTACTTCTTCTCCTCCTCCTCCTCTTCTTCCTCTTCTTCTTTTTCTACTTCTTCTCCTCCTCTTCTCCTCCTCTTCTTCTTCTTCTCCTCCTCATTCTACTCTTATTCTTCTTCTTCTCCTCCTCCTCCTATTCCTCCTCTTCTTCTTCTTCATTTCTTCTTCTTCTTCTTCTCCTTCTCCTCCTCCTCCTCTTCTTCTCCTCCTTTTTCTTCTTCTTCTTCTTCTTCTCCTCCTCCTCCTCCTCCTCTTCTTCCTGTTCTTTTTCTTCTCCTCCTCCTCCTCTTCTTCTCCACTTCCTCTTCAAAATCCTCCTCCTCCTTCTCTTCTTCTTCTTCTTCTCCTCCTCTTCTTCTTCTTCTCCTCCTTCTCCTCCTCTTCTTCTACTTCTCCTCCTCCTCCTCCTCCTCTTCTTCTTCTACTCCGCCTCCTCTTCTTCTTCTTCTTCTTCTTCTTCTTCTTCTTCTCCTCCTCCTCTTCTTCCTCTTCTTTTTCTTCTTCTCCTCCTCCTCTTCTTCTCCTCCTCCTCCTTCTCTTCTTCTTCTACTTCTACTTCTTCTTCTCCTCCTCTTCTTCTTCTCCTCCTCCTCCTCTTCTACTTGTTCTCCTCCTCCTCCTCTTCTTCTTCTTCTCCCCCTCCTCCTCTTCTTCAACTTCTCCTCCTCCTCCTCTTCTTCTTCTTCTTCTCCTCCTCCTCCTCTTCTTCTTCTTCTCCCCTTCCTCCTCCTCTTCTTCTACTCCTCTTCTTTTTTCTTCTTCTTCTCCTCCTCTTCCTTCTACTCTTCTTCTTCTTCTTCTTCTCCTCCTCCTCCTCTTTTACTCTTCTCCTCCTCTTCTTCTTTGTCTTCTTCTTCTTCTTCTCCTCCTCCTCCTCTTTTACTCTTCTTCTCCTCCTCTTCTTCTTCGTCTTCTTCTTCTTCTCCTCCTCCTCCCCTTCTCCTTCTCCTTCTCCTCCTCTTCCTCTTCTTCTACGTCTTCTACTCCTCCTCCTCTTCTTCTCCTCCTCCTGTTCCTCTTCTTCTTCTTCTCCTCCTGTTCCTCTTCTTCTTCTCCTCCTCCTGTTCCTCTCTTCTACTTCTCTTCTCCTCCTCCTCCTCCTCCTCCTCCTCCTCTTCTTCCTCTTCTTCTTCTACTTATACTGCTTCTCCTCCTCCTGCTCTTCTCCCCTCCTCCTCCTCCTCCACTTCTTCATCTTCTCCTTCTAGTCCTCCTCATCCTCCTCCTCTTCTTCTTCTTCTACTTCTTCTCCTCCTTCTCCTCTTCTTCTTCCTCTTCTTCTTTTTCTTCTCCTCCTCCTCCTCCTCCTCCTCCACCTCTTCTTCTTCTACTTCTTCTCCTCCTCCTCCTCTTCTTCTACTTCTTCTCCTCCTCCTCTTCTTCTTCTTCTTCTTCTTCCTTTTCTTCTTCTCCTCTTCTTCTTCATCTTCTTCTGCTCCTCCTCCTCCTGTTCTTCTTCTCCTCCTCCTCCTCCTCTTCTTCTTCTCCTCCTCCTCCTGTACCTCTTCTTCTTCTTCTCCTCCTCCTCCTCCTTCTCTTCTTCTTCTGCTTCTCCTCCTCATACTCCTCCTCTTCTTCTTCTACTTCTTCTCCTCCTCCTCCTCTTCTTCCTCTTCTTCTTTTTCTACTTCTTCTCCTCCTCTTCTCTCCTCTTCTACTTCTTCTCCTCCTCCTCTTCTTCCTCTTCTTCTTTTTCTTCTTCTTCTACTTCTTCTCCTCCTATTCCTCCTCTTCTTCTTCTTCATTTCTTCTTCTTCTTCTTCTCCTTCTCCTCCTCCTCCTCCTCTTCTTCTCCTCCTCTTCTCCTTCTTCTTCTTCTTCTTCTCCTCCTCCTCCTCCTCTTCTTCCTCTTCTTTTTCTTCTCCTCCTCCTCCTCTTCTTCTTCTCCACCACCTCCTCAAAATCCTCCTCCTCCTTCTCTTCTTCTTCTTCTTCTCCTCCTCTTCTTCTTCTTCTCCTCCTCCTCCTCCTCTTCTTCTACTTCTCCTCCTCCTCCTCCTCCTCTTCTTCTTCTACTCCGCCTCCTCTTCTTCTTCTTCTTCTTCTTCTCCTCCTCCTCTTCTTCCTCTTCTTCTTTTTCTTCTTCTCCTCCTCCTCTTCTTCTTCTCCTCCTTCTCCTTCTCTTCTACTTCTACTTCTTCCTCCTCTTCTTCTCCTCCTCCTCTTCTTCTTCTTCTCCTCCTCCCCCTCCTCCTCTTCTTCTTCTTCTCCTTCTCCTTCTTCTTCTCCTCCTCCTCCTCTTCTTCCTCTTCTTCTTCTTCTTCTTCTTCTCCTCCTCCTCCTCCTCCTCCTCCTCCTCTTCTTCAACTTCTCCTCCTCCTCCTCCTCCTCCTTTATTTCTTATTCTTCTTCTTCTGCTTCTTCTCCTCCTCCTCCTCCTCCTCTTCTACTTCTCCTCCTCCTCTTCTTCTCCTCCTCCTCCTCCTCCAAGAAAGTCCAGACAGCAACAACAAGAACTTACATTTATATAGCGCCTTTAATGTACTAAAATGCCTCCAAGGCGCTTCACAGGAGTGTTATAAAACAAAATTTGACACTGAGCCACATAAGGAGAAATTTGGGCAGATCAAAGAGATAGATTTTAAGGAGCGCCTTAAAGGAGGAAAGAGAGGTAGAGAGTCGGAGTGGTTTAGGGAGGGAATTCCAGAGCTCAGGATCTTGGCAGCTGAAGGCTCGGCTGCCAATAGTTAAGCGATTAAAATCAGGGATGGGCTAGAGGCCAGAATTGAAGGAGTGCAGATATCTCGGGGGCGGGGTGGGGGGGCTGCGGTTGCGGGCCTGGAGGAGATTACAGAGATAGGGAGGGGCGAGGCCATGAGGGATTTGAAAACAAGGATGAGAATTTTGAAACCGAGGCATTGCTTAACCAGGAGTCTAGTCTAGAGGTAACAAAGGTATGGATGATGGTTTCAGCAGCGGATGAGCTGAGGCAGGGGCAGAGTCAGGCGATGTTCTGGAGGTGGAAGTAGGCGGTATTAATAATGGCACAGATATGTGGTCAGAATCTCATTTCAAGGTCAAATATGACACCAAGGCTGCAAACAGTCTGGTTCAGCCTCAGCCAGGGAGAGAGATGGAGTCAGTGACTAGGGAACGGAGTTTGTGGCAGGGAACAAAGACAATGGCTTTGGTCTTCCTAATATTTAGTTGGAGGAAATTCCTGCTCATCCATTACTGGATGTCGGACAAGCAGTCTGACAATTTAGAGACACACAAGAAGAGTGCCAGGCTGCCAGATCGGGGCACGGACCCCACGTTCAAAGATGCAATGGGCCGCGACACGCAAGTCGGCCGATGTATTTTTTCCCCGCCTGCCACTTCCTCTTTACTTAGCACCCCGCGAGCCTCCTCCCGCTCCATTCCCGCCCCCTTAATCAGTCGTTGTCATCGCCCAGCGCAGATTCAGGGGACGCGATATCTCCCCTACTCTTCTTCGAAATAGTGCCATGGGATCTTTTGCGTCCTGCTTCCTGTTAATTGGCTGGTAAGCCCGCAGGGCGGGGCTTAACAACGCCAATCAAGGGATAATCACGTCTGCAGAGCAGAGGCAGCTGGGGGCGGGACTGGCACCCAGAAACCAGCTGACCCGCCCCCATCCCGACACCACTGAGAAAATCGCGGCCAAGGAGTCTACAAAGGGATATAGACAGGTTAAGTGAGTGGGCAATAAGGTGGCAGATGGAGTATAATGTGAGGAAATGTGAGGTTAATCACTTTGGTGGGAAGAATAGAAAAACAGAATATTTTTGAAATGGTGAGAAACTATTAAATGTTAGGTGTTCAGAGAGATTTAGGTGTCCTCGTACAGGAAACACAGAAAGTTAGCATGCAGGTACATCAAGCAATTAGGAAGGCAAATGGCATGTTGGCCTTTATTGCAAGGGGGTTGGAGTACAAGAGTAAGGAAGTCTTACTACAATTGTAGAGGGCATTGGTGAGACCACACCTGGAGTACTGTGCACAGTTTTGGTTTCCTGATCTGAAGGTTCACCAGATTGATCCCTGGCATGAGAGGGTTGTCCTATGAGGAGAGATTGAGTAGATTGGGCCTATACTTTCTGGAGTTTAGAAGAATGAGAGGTGATCTCATTGAAACCTATAAGATTCTCAAGGGAGTTGACAGGGTAGATACTGAGAGGTTGTTTCCCCTGGCTGGAGAGTCTAGAACTAGGGAGCATAGTCTCAGGATAAGGGAGTGGCCATTTAAGACTGAGATGAGGAGGAATTTCTTCACTCTAGAGGGTTGTGAATCTTTGGAATTCTCTACCCCAAAGTGCTGTGGATGCTGAATTGTGGAGTATATTCAAGGCTGAGATAGATAGATTTTTGGACTCTAGGGGAATCAAGGGATATGGGGATCGGGTGGGAAAGTGGAGTTGAGATCAAAGATCAGCCATGATCTTATTGAATGGCGGAGCAGGATCGAAGGGCCGTATGGCCTACTCCTGCTCCTAATTCTTATGTTCTTAAAATAGGACTTGGCTTACTTAAAATTACACCATTAGAAAATTGAAGAATTTGTAATTGAAATTAATAAAATCGATTAAAAAAACTAGAAAAATAAAGGACACTGTACCACTGATGTGTCATATTCCATTTACTCTTTGATAATCTTTCAGGCTAGTTTTTAAAACATTACAACATAGCAATGTGGTGAGGATTGTCAAATGATAATGACAATTAACAAAGATAAACAGATTATCACTTCATGCGTCACTGCTAAACTCTTATCAGTATTTTCATTTACCATGTGTCAAATACTGTCAAACAGAAACTCCGCATTTACTCACATCACTAAAATTCAGATGAGTTGATTTTGCACAACAATCAATATTGAACTTCAAAATATTTGCTCAGCCTTCCCAATGATGACATTCTCTGCTCCTTCACAATGACCTGGTTAATTCAACTGAAAGTCGACTTTGCATTTACCATAAACTGAGGATGTATCTAATGAGGGTCACATATGGGTAACAGGAATCACAACAGCTCATCAATACAGATGAAGTTGAAGAACCATCAATGCAAAATCTAAGCAAGATTTTTTTTTAAAAAGCCACCTCATTGCCCACCACGGTAAAAAAAATTCTGTTACATTATTAAGAATACCATTCATACACGATCATTTGCGCCTATTCCTGTCTGAGAGATAGTATCGTGCCAGTTCTGACAAAAGGTCCTTGACCCGAAACATTAACTCTGTTTCTCTCTCCTCCATGCTGCCTGACCTGCTGAGTGTTTCAAGCATTTTCTGTTGTTATTTCTGTATCGTGAGGATTTGGAGACCACCCTCTGCTCTGCCCTGCCCTCCTCTCCTCTCCCCATCCATTGAAAGAGTAAGGTGGGATCAGTGACACAATAAATACATTAAAACCAATCAAAATTGCAAGCAATTCCAGGACACAGTATTACCTTGGTTACCATCATTGGTCCAACAGCATTGGTTGTGTAACTCTGCATCATTGTTTCAGGAGTAACTTCATTCAGGGTTTTAGTTACATGTTTATACTGTATTTTTCCACTTTAAAAGCAACTCGCATCATATTACAGTACACAGGGGATAGTTACACAGTACTTCCAACACTGGTGTTTCTCTGCAGATTGAATGTTTGGAAAATACCTCGAAGACATGTAGATTTTGAAGTAGAATTATGCTACAAGCTTTGCACGTCTTAAACAAGCATTTTCTTTTCGCAACCAATTTGCTCCCTTTCCATGCTGAAGGCATTGACTCCTTGCATGGATATGACTCCACAGGCACTCGTCACCCTCCGGTACCTTGCCAAGTAGCCATTATTGTCGCACCAGCCTCTGAACGAGTGTCCCAGGTGAAATAACCAAGCTGATCCTGTTATCTGATGTCTGCGTATACGTGCTTCCAGCAGGGATCTCGAAAGCAGCAATTCTCCCCTCGCGAGCCTAGGAATACTCAGACACATTGAAGCCTGCCTCAGATATGCTAATTGAGCACAGGTTGGAGATCAATACTGGGATCTTGCTGGTCTGTATGGTTCAGTAGCTTTAGATTTTAATTAATTTGCTGTTGTGGCAAACAAATAACATAAGCAACATTTTAACCCTGCAAGAGGTGGTTCAAGCTATGGTGCCTGTGACTAGTACAGATGAAAACCTCTGGTCCGGATGGATTGCATCCACGCATTTTAAAAGAATCTAGGGAAGAGATAGCAGAGGCATTACTACACATATTTAATAATTCGTTAGAAAAAGGTGTAGTGCCAGAAGACTGGCGGATAGCTAACGTAATACCTATATTCAAGAAGGGGGATAGAACATGTCCAGGCAATTATAGACCAGTCAGCTTAACATCGGTGGTAGGAAAAATAATGGAATCCCTACTAAAGGAGAAAATAGAAGAACATCTAGAAACTAAAAACATAGTAAGGAATAGTTAGTATGGATTTCAAAAGGGAAATTCTTGCTTGACCAACCTCATTGAATTTTTTGATTGTCTACAGAGAGAGTAGACAATGGTAATGCAGTAGATTTTCAAAAGGCCTTCGATAAGGTACCCCATAATAGACTGATGAACAAGGTCAGAGAATGTGGAGTCAGGGGACAAGTAGCAGAATGGATAGCTAACTAGCTTCAAGACAGAAAGCAGAGAGATGGGGTAATGGGTAGCTATTCACAGGTAGTGGTGTTCCACAAGAATCAGTGCTGGGACCACTGTTGTTCACAAGTTACATTAACAATTTAGACTTTGGAATCAAAAACACAATTTCTAAATTTGCAGATGACACCAAATTAGGGGGTATAGTCAATACTGAGGAGGACTGCAACAAATTACAGGAGGACATTAATAAACTTGCAGAATGGGCATATAATTGGCAACTGAAATTCAACACAGATAAATGTGAGGTATTATATTTTGGTAGGAAGAATAGGGAGGTCACTTATTACTTGAAGGGTGCGAGTCTAGGTGGGGTAGAGGAACAAAGGGATCTCGGAGTACAAATACACAAATCACTAAAAGTTGCGCCATAGGTTAGCAAGGCCATAAAAAAAACAAGCACTAGGGTTTATTTCTAGAGGGATAGAATTGAAAAGTAGGGAAGTTATGCTAAACCTGTATCGAACCTTGGTTAGACCACACTTAGAGTACTGCATACAGTTCTGGTCGCCATATTATAAAATGGATATAGAGGCATTGGAGAGGGTGCAGAGAAGATTTACAAGGATGATACCAGAAATGCGAGGGTGTACATATCAGGAAAGGATGAATAGGCTGGGTCTCTTTTCTCTTGAAAAAAGCAGTCTGAGGGGTGATCTAATAGAGGTCTTTAAAATTATGAAAGGTTTTGATAGAGTGGATACAGAGAGAATGTTTCCACTTGTGGGGAAGAGCATAACTAGAAGCCATCAACATAAGATAGTCACCAAGAAATCCAATAGGGAATTCAGAAGAAACTTCTTTACCCAGAGTGGTGAGAATGTGGAACTCGCTACCACAGGGAGTGGTTGAAGCGAATAGTATAGATGCATTTAAGGGGAGGCTAGACGAGCATATGAGGGAGAAGGGAATAGAGGGTTATGCTGATAGATTTAGATGAGGAAAGAGGGGAGGAGGCTCGAGTGGAGCATAAACGCCGGCATGGACTGGTTGGGCCGAATGGCCTGTTTCTGTGCCGTATATCCTATGTAATCCTATGAAAAGCTGTGACTATAGCCAAGGTGGATAGAGAATCATTTTTCCCCCCAAGAAGGAATATATACATTTCAAATATTACATGATCTCTGATTTTCTTTTTATTCGTTCATGGGATGTGGGCGTCACTGGCAAGGCCAGCATTTATTGCCCATCTCCAATTGCCCTCGAGAAAGTGATGGTGAGCCGCCTTCTTGAACCGCTGCAGTCCATGTGGTGAAGGTACTCCCACAGTGCTGTTAGGGAGGGTGTTCCAGGATTTTGACCCAGCGACGATGAAGGAACCGCGATATATTTCCAAGTCAGGATGGTGTGTGACTTGGAGGTGGTGGTGTTCCCATGCGCCTGCTGCCCTTGTCCTTGTAGGTGGTAGAGGTCGCGGGTTTGGGAGGTGCTGCAGAAGAAGCCTTGGCGAGTTATTGCAGTGCTGCAGCCAGGGTGCGCCGGTGGTGGAGGGAGTGAATGTTTAAGGTGGTGGATGGGGTGCCAATCAAGCGGGCTACATTGTCCCAGATGGTGGCGAGCTTCTTGAGCGTTGTTGGAGCTGCACTCATCCAGGCAAGTGGAGAGTATTTCATCACACGCCTGACTTGTGCCTTGTAGATGGTGGAAAGGCTTTGGGGAGTCAGGAGGTGAGACACTTGCCGCGGAATACCCAGCCTCTGACCTGCTCTTGTAGCCACAGCACAATGCAATCTTATCTAAATTACTACAGTATTAATAATCACTTTTCCAACTTAAATATTTTTAGATTTGAGAAACTTTTTGCCATGTTCTTAAGATCCTATGGAGCAGAGAGACATAGGTATTAATACAGGAAATCTTCTGTTACATGATCATCCAATAACTTTTGATCAATACAAAGTACTACACCAGTTGGCACATGCAAATTCTCTCTCAAGGAAAACATGGCAGAAGACTGACTTAGGAAAGACAATGTCTGCAGTACAAAGTTTTATACATGCTGAGGTTTTGCTTTTTAAGGCCTTCTGCATGACATCACATATTGTGGACTGATGTTTTTATTTTCATTGATGTTAATTATCACATTCCCAGTCAGTAACATTTAAAAAACAAAGACTATATTATACATGCACTTCTTTTATTTTCAACTGGCCAAGTGTTTTTCCACACGTATTTACAATAAGAACAGCTTTAAAGATCCTGCAACAAATGGTATTTTCCTTATTTGTATGTGTACATTCTATACTATTCCTGTCTTGCTTGTACTCTTGTTACAGTTAAATATCTTACTGTGCCAATAATATTGCAGAGCTGATTTTACTAATTAATTGTTTTAATGAATGTTCAAGTGCATTGTTTGCTTTCCTATCAGTTTTTATTAGTTTGAGGAATCGCTGTACTATAAAACATGCCAAAAACATGTTCAGACAGCAGCAGATACATTATGAAAGAACAACCAAACTGCATTTATTGGCCAAAGAGCAAGAATGCAACATTCATCTTAATTTGATTTTATAAAACACATTGCCCTAGTCGATCAGTACAAACGGCTCAAACCAGTTTGGGTCCTTAAATATATACTTTCACTCCAGTAACAGTGCAGAATGTTCCCTATGTGCCAAATCAGTAAATAATTATGTTCCAGCATGTTTATAGAATGGGAGCAACTAAAGCTCAAAAGGGGCAGAGATGAAGAGAGAAGTAGAAAATTGGAACAGTTTTTAAAGTGTTGCAGGCAAAATTTAAAGAGATTTAATCATGTAAAGGTAAGTGGCCACATAAGCAAAAACAATGTTCCTGCCTTATCAAAGGCTACAAATATTTTAAATGTATTTTTCAGCCTTTCGAAAAGATCTATAGTGGCTGACAAAACCCAAAAGAAAGCAAGATAAATGTGCAAGCAGTAAATTAACTCTGTGACCAAGTGACAAAGCCATCTGTTTGATGACAAAGTGGAGATGCTGTTGCATAGGAACAGGAATAGGCCATTCAGCCCCTCGAGCCTGTTCCACCATTCAATTAGATCAGGGAGTACCTTCACCACACGGACTGCAGCGGTTCAAGAAGGTGGCTCACCACTACCTTCTCAAGGGCAACTAGGGATGGGCAATAAATGCTGGCCTTGCCAACGACGCCCACATCCCATGAACGAATAAAAAAAAAATCTAGTAGTATAGGCTTAAAAATGTAGAGATGTGTCCGTCACATTTTAGGTGTCACACTGTCATGTAAACAAAATCATATTTAATTTGGATGTCACGCTAAAAAAAAGTACATTAAAGAAAATAGTTTAACCTCTAATTGATCTGATCTGCCAAAAAAAACAATTACACTATAATTGACTGTGACAGTTACACTTTGTGGTCTTAAAGGGACACACTGAGTTACACAAATACACTTCAGCAACAGAATGAGACATCATGGCCGCGATTTTGTCATTGGATGCGGCTTGGGAGCGGGTCAGGTGGTTTCCGGATTCCAGTCTTGCCCCAACTGCATCCGGCCCACGGACATGATTTTCCCTTGATTGACCTTGTTAAGCCCGCCCTGTGGGCTTGCCAGCCAATTAAGAGGAAGCCGGTCAGATGACATCATTTGATGACGCGTCATCTGCCGGTTTTCTTAAAGGGACCACGCACAATTTTACTTTGACAGCTCATTTCTCAGTGTTTGACAGCATTGAGGTGCTGCAAACACTGACAATCACTGTTCAAAGGTGAGCTCTTGCACCCAGGCTCTCCAATGACTCCCTCCATAGGCTAGAACAGATGGCAGCTGCAGGTGAGGTGACAGAAGCAATCTGTCACTGGTGAGAGAGGTTCTCCGAATGAGTTGGGACTAGACATCTAATTCAAAACTTGTTACCTACAGAAAAGTGTAAATGGATTAAAAATGATTTTCCCAACATTTTCTTACCTCTGAAACTCACCAGTGCACCATTGGATCCTTCACACCACTTCTGCAGCTGTCATCAATGCAGAAACATTACAGCAGACTTACAACACGCCACACTTACCTGGCGTGGTGTCCGGATGTTGGGAACCCCGAAGCAGAAGCAGCAAAATTGAAAAAGAGCCTGTTAACTACTATCAAGTACCTGTTAACAGGCAGGTAAGTAGCTTTAATCCTCTTCCCGCCGCTAGATGTCGGGTCCATGTGCAAATCGGGGACCTGACACCTGGGAAGATTGATTGGAGGCGGGTTGACAGCGGGTTTCCTACCCGCTGTGAATCTTTGCGATTTTGACAGCGGTCCTGCCTCCAAGCCCGCACTCTGAGTGCCGGCAAAATTCCGGCCTGTGTGTTTCATGGTGTCACACTCCTGATCTGATAAACAGTGTATTCTCTAATCTACCATGAGCAGCACCAAGGGAGATACACTAGTTCATTAAAATTGATTTATTTCCATTGAAACACACTACAATGTATCATGGCAACTACATGTGTGGTTGCAATATTTCCGCTCCTAATTATTTTCTCCCAAGATCAGAAAGCATAACTTTAGATGGATAGAATTTTATAGATTATTATACATTCCTTATACTTAGAAAATATTTCCAAGATCATAGCAGTTTGTATATTCCTAATCATGATATTTATTTGTCATTTTACATTATCTTAAACAATTCAAAACAGGTAGAATAAAAACTTTATACATCCAAACCAAGCCAAATCCCTTAACTGACAATTCCCTATTGTAATGTTTGTCCTGAGGTTTTTTAGGCAGGTATTACTGCCCAAAGAAGTTATGTTTTATATAATATGCACAGTACAAACGACTAAACTATTTTAAAAAAACTAACTTCCTCTTTTTTCTTCATTGAAATAAGATTTTCCCGATAATGTGAGGAATCAGCACTGGGAAGTACTGCATCAGGAATGGAACAAAATAATCTAAAGGACTGGAGTGTTCAAGTTTCATGAAATTATAACTCAAGCCTAATTATTGTTGTTTCTATTTGGTCCAAATAAATAAATATGTTGGTAGCAAAAAAAAACTAGAGATAGAGTACATAAAATTTCAAGAACAGATATTTATGCAACTTCCCTTTAATTGGCGATATCGTGATTCCTGAGCCATCCCTATGTGACTCTTCCTGCTCCCATATACTACAAAACAGCTCTGGAGTGCCAGTTCAGTTTACCTAAAGATACCTTGTAAAATTAATTGCTCTCCCTGCAAAACCTGATTGCACAGTACAGTGTGTGGAGAATGAAGAGCCAACAAGCTAGATCATTTTTCTTCTACAGATTGCATCCTCCAAACAGTGCTGGAGATTAGTCAAATAGTAACTGGAATGAGCTCCTATTGGGCGATTGAACGCTTCAGGCCCCTGGACAAAACTATTAAATATAATGTTTTTCATGCTTGCTAAGTCTAAGCAATAATGCTTGTTAAAAGTAAGTGCATTACTCCATATTACATATTACAGATATTGTTAACAAACCCTTGTTTCAATAGTACCCATGAGTGAAACTGGTGGATTGACCCTACACTAACCCAAAAGGTCTTTTATTAGGAAGATTCTGAAAATGCAAGATGCACTCCATAAGCCACATGACAGGGAGCCACCTTTCACCAGGAGCAGGTGATGGCTGTAACAAATTGTCTTGGAACACCACCTCAGATCTGGAGCTGACCCTGTTTGATGGCTGCTGAATTCAAGGTGTTGCATGAAGTTCTTGTAAGGAGGGTTGCCCTATGTGCCATTCCATGTTACCATCTCCGTGGGTCAGCATTGCAGCTTGCCAGCAAGGAGCTGCATCCTAGTCAGACCACAGTTGACCATTACTGTCACTGCATGTGCCAGCCCTGTACTGCATGGTAGCAGCAAATGGCACAACTTTGCACCTGCCTCCCTGCTGACCCAGATCTTCAGACAATTCCCTATGGTGATTGCCAGGTATATGTGCCAGGACCTGCAGAAATGGTTGGTGGCATCTTAGCAGGAGTAGCCAATCAGCTAACATTGACTGTTGATCATCCTGGCAAGCCTTCTTTCATGCAGTGCTACTGAAAGTATGACAAAACTATGATGGGGTGCTTCTAAGGAACCATCAAACACTATAGTTAGTTAGGCACTCGCATATTTTAGTGATGGAATTAGGAGTCTGCTGGTGCATTTTCCTTCAGGAAGAGGAGTTTCTACCAGCATTATGTGTCAAGGCCAGGTTATTACACCTCTCTACAGGTGCGGGTGTGTGGGTATCAGCAGATGGAAACAGGGCAACTCTCATGCAGCCTGACCTGCCTGGCAGACAGGCATTTGATGAGGATAGATTGCAGAAAGGAGGAAATCTGTCCAGATTTCGAGGCCCTTTCCTGATCCAAATGAATTTGCTTAACGAGTATAGATTACTGAAAGCTATCTCAGCTACCATTATATGCACCAAATGAGGATTCCTCAGGTGGTTGGATGAGACCAGATCACAGAGGTGCAGTCTGAAAATGCAGGTAGATCCCTCTACTGGTCTCATAGATCCAGACATCTGTTGTGATCATTTCCCATCTGGCTGTGAAATGTCTTAAGCAGCCTCCCTATACTTGGGTCCCTGGAGACATAGGAGAGTTACTAATGGAGGGGCAGAGTTGGGTCTGGTCCCATGGAGAACTGTGCAGGCTCTAGTGTGATAGGTTTTCATATTGATATACTGCCCTGAAGCCATGAAAGGGCTGGTGTCGCTGCCTTGGTCTGCAGATGGGTAGATGTGAGAAGGTCTCTCCTGATGTGCCAGACCTGAAATTAACTTGGAGGTTCTGTCTGTGACATCTTTAGTCCTCCAATGGCTCTTTCACTTACCTGTCAAAAATCCCCTTGCCTTCACCAGGCAGTGCATTCCAGATCATAACAACTTGCTGTGCAATTTTTTCCTTATGTTGCCTCTGGTTCTTTTGCCAATGACCTTAAATCTGTGTCCTCTGGTAACCGACCCTTATACCACTGGAAACAGTTTCTCCTTATTTACTCTATCAAAATCCTTCATGATTTTGAACATCTCTATCAAAACCTTCTCTGCTCTAAGGAAGAAAATCGCAGTTTCTCCAGATAACTGAAATTTTTCATCCCTGGTACCATTCTAGTGAATCTCCTCTGTACCCTCTCTAAGGCCTTAACATCCTTCCTAAAGTGTGGTGCTCAGAATTGGGCACAATATTCCAGCTGGGGCCTAACCAGTGATTTATAAAGGTTTAGCATAACTTCCTTGCTTTTGTACTCTATGGGCACGATTTTGCCAGTCCTGGGGAGGTGGGTTTGGAGGCGGGACTGCCAGGAAAATGGCAAAATCTGGGGGCGGGTGCCCATCCCGCCCCCAACCCGCCTCCATGCCATCTTCCCAGGAGGCGGGTACCCGACCCACGCCGGGTCCCGTCTCCTGGAGGCAGGAAAGGGGATTACAGCCACTTAACTGTCTGTTAACAGGTGGTTAACAGGCAGATAAGAGGATTATCCCCATTTTACCCACACAAGTGCGGGTTTCCGAAGGCTGCTAATCCCGCCAGGGTCACCGAGGCGAGCAGTGGGTCTGCGGGGGTCGGAGCGGTGCAAAAGTGCGCTGTGAAGGTAAGTGATGAGTGCAAGTGTGGAGAGGTGAGTATGTGAGGTAAGTGGAAAGTGTTAGAAAAAGTTTACTTACCTTTGTTTCTTCCTGCAGGCTTCAATCGTTGGGGATGTGGAGAGTCTCGCATCTCACCGGCAGAGATGACAGATGGCTGCTGCATTCTCCAATGCAGCAACCATCTAATTTCTGCTAAAGAAAGAGGTTTGATGAGTCTTGAATACAAGAACTCATCAAACTACAGAGAATGTCAGTGTTTGACAGCTTCACAGATGAAACATCATACGCTGACGTTCTCTGTAACTGGCTTCCCCTTAATTGGCCTGCTAAGCCCGCTGGGCGGGCTCAACAAGGTCAATCAAGGGAAAATAGCATGGGTTGGCCAGAAGTCGATGGAGGCGGGACTAAAACCCAACAAGTGGGAGTCCCGCCTCCAAAAGCTCCCCATTGGCAAAATCCAGCCCTATGTCTCTATTTATAAAGCCAAGGACCCCATATGCCTTTTTAACAGCCTTCTCAACTTGTCTTGCCACCTTCAAAGATTTGTGCACATACACCCCCAGGTCTCTCTGTTCCTGCACCCCCTTTAACATTGTATTATTTAGTTTATATTTCCTCCCCTCATTCTTCCTACCAAAATGAATCACTCCACATTTCTCTGTGTTAAATTACATCTGCCATGTGTCTGCCCATTTCACCAGTCTATCTATGTCCTCCTAAAGTCTGTTACTATCCTCCTCACTGTTTACTACATTTCCAAGTTTTGTTTGGAAATTATGCCTTGTTTACCCAAGTCTGGGTCATTTATGTCAAAAAGAGCAGTTGTTCCAATGCCAACCCCTGGGGGACACCACTGCGCACTTCCGTCCAGTCTAAAAAACAACTGTTCACCACTACTCTGTTTTCTGTTGTTTAGCCAGTTTCGTAGCCATGCAGCCACTGTGCATTTAATCCCATGGGCTTCAATTTTGCTATCAAGTCTATTATGTGGTACTTTATCATACACCTTTTGAAAGTCCATATACACATCAACCCTCTCCATTACTTCATCAAAGAATTCAATCAAGTTTAGTCAAACACAATTTGCCTTTAACAAATCCATGCTGGCTTTCATTTATTAACCCATATTTTTCCAAGTGCCAATCAATTTTGTCCCATATGAATATCTCTAAGAGTTTCCTCACCGCCGTGTACGTTAGGCTGATTGGCCTATAGATGCCGGGTAAATCCCTCTCCCCTTTTTTGAACAGCGGTGTAACTTTTTAGTTCTTCCTTGTACTTTTTGTATTCAGCGTGACTCTCTACTGAATTATGAACCCAACATTTATCATAAGCCTCCTTTTTTTGTTTCATTTTAATCACTATATCTTTAGTCATCCAGGGAGCTCTAGCTTTGGATGCCCTTCCTTTCCCCCTTGTGGGAATGTGTCAAATCTGTACCCAAACTATTTCCTCTTTGAAGACCTCCCATTGCTCATTTACTGTTTGACCTGCCAGTCTTTGATTCCAATCCACCTGGGCCAGATCCCCTTTCAACTCACTGAAATTAGCCCTCCTCCAGTTGAATATTTTCACATTTGATTTTTCCTTGTCCTTTTCCATAACTACTCTAACCCTAATGATATTGTGATCCCAGTTTCCCAAATGCTCTCCCACTGAAACATGCTCCACTTGCCCCACTTCATTTCCCAGAACCAGATACAGATCCAGCACTGATTTCTTCCTCGTTGGGCTGGAAACATACTGACCAAGAAAGTTCTCCTGTACACATTTCAGGAATTCCTCCCCCTCTTTGCCCTTTACACTGTTATTTTCCCAGTCTATATTAGGATAATTGAAGTCCTTTATTATCACTTTCTAAAGTTCTTGCATCTTTCTGCAATTTGCCTGCAAATATGCTTCTTCCCACTATTTGGTGGCCTATACTATACACCCAGTAGCGTAATAGCTCCTCTATTGTTCCTCAATTCTAACTAACCAAATAGATTCTGTCTTTGAACCCTCAAGTGCATCATCCCTTTCTAGTGCTGTAACAATATTTTTGGTCAATAGTTCCACCCCCCTCCTTTTTTTTTCATCCCTATCTTTCCTGAATATATTGTAGCCAAGAATATTAACTGCCCATTCCTCCCCTTGATAGAGCCAGGTCTCTGTTATTGCCACTGTAACATAATTCCATGTGGCTACGACTGCCTGAAGATCACCAACCTCATTTACCACGCTCCATGCATTTAACATGTGCACTCTAAACCCATCTTAGTCTGCCTCGCATTTACCCCCATCTGATCCCTCCTATTTCTGAACTATTCTTTACTCTAATGCTATTTGTCTCTCCCAATCCTCTCTGCATCTTTTATTTCCTTTCTAATGCTTCACCCTGGTGCCCCTCCCCCTGCCAAATTAGTTCTCGTGTGTTGACTGCAGCCTATTTCATTGAGATAGTCTGAAGAAGGTCCTTGCTGGGGATAGAGGTAGGCATTGATCTCTGATAGACCTGTGGGTTGTCTTTATCACAGCTTTGAGCTGGATTCGTGCGGGTGAGAAAACCCAGTCCAATGGATTTGGTAATAAACTTGTACTGTTCCCTGCACAAAGTTCCATCTGTCCCAGGAGTCCAGCAGTGTGGACTCACACTTCGGTGGATCAGGTTCTGCTTCTGTATGCATGCTATCCAGCGGAACACTGGAAGAGTCACTGTTGAATCAGTGGCCCATGGGGCACATAACAGGAGTGTGGTAGCACATTGGGTTCAATCTACTTTGGTTGTCGCTGGAGGCTATTTACAAAAGTGCTTTCAAACTTCCTGAGCAACTTCAACAGGAGGTGTTGAAGACAAACCCCTAAATGTCAAAACATAGAACTTATAGGAAATCCTGAACAATGGCTCAACTTAATGTTCAGTGACATTCAGCCCATGGGTTACAACATTGAAAATGTCAAGCCCTAATGACATCCTGTGGCAACTAGTCAGTGAAGGATCATATGCCATCATCATATTTTAACATGTTCTGAGTTCATAATTTAGGCTGACTCTCTAGTGCAATACTGAGGGTGTGCTATCTTGAGTGGTGCCATCCTTTAGATAATGGCCTACGGTTTCCAATCATATCAACAGCAAACCCTTCATATTGATGATTTATCTTCAGCATTGCACTAGGAAAACTTACATCAATATTTAAACTGAGGCCCCATCTGCCTGTTTCAGTTGGACATTGCTAGCACAGAACAACTGCATATGCCTATGTTAGAACAATCACTGCACTTCAAAATAATTCAATGTGTGAAGCACTGAGATATTTTAATATAATGTACTATATAAATGCAAGCATTATTATTTATTAATGAGGTGGAACTCTCATTGGAGGGCCAGCACTGAGGGTCTGCATGCTTAGGAGATCAAGGTGGCAGATGCATGGGATCACAGCAGAAGACTGAGTTGCTGAGGTAGTCTAGTCAAGCAAGTGAAAAATATCAGAACGAAAGCCCAGTTGAACGATCCAAACTCAGGAATGCAGCAAAGGAAAACCTGAGGTTAAAAGTTGTTGGGAGGATAGGAAGGGTGGTAAAAAAACACTATTGCCATCTCACTATGCTGTCAGCTTAGCTATATTTGCGATGCTGAGTCAGACAATTGTGGGTTCACGGAAAGACTTGAGCACATAATTTATGCTGAGGTGCCAACTTTCAGATAAATTGTTAAACCGAGGCCTGCTTACGTGGACATAAAAGGTCCCATGGCCCTATTTGAAGAGCAGGGAAGTTTTCCCAGTGTTCTGGCCAATCAACACCACCAAAAAAAACAACTGAACTGGTCATTTAATTCATCGTTGTTTGTGGGATCTTGCTGTGCACACATTGTCTGCCAAATTTGCCTGCATAATAGTGACAGCAATTTGTTGGCTGTGAAATACTTCTGGATGTCCTGAGGATGTGAAAGGTAATATATAAACACAAGTTCATTCTTTATCGTGAAATCTGTAAGGAAACCAAATCTAAAGATGAGAAAACAGCACTTGGTTGAAAAAGGCTTTTTCAAAGCGAATGCAATCTGACTAACAACTGGAGAAGAGAGCAAGGGAATATTTCTTCTATGTTAGATGTAGCGAAAAAGTAACATGTAGAGGAAATCTCCCAGTACTGCTGCTGCATGGTATAGCCATGTAGAGTGGGAAGGGAGAAGATCATAGTGGCATAACTGGCACCCAATCTAACCTTAGTATGGAGTATTATCGATGAATTAAAATTCAGTGTTTTGCCATCCAATTATGAAATTTGAACAGTCTTGTAGGAATCAATTTACAAATTGATCCTCCTAAGATAGGCCACTTCCATTTTAATTTCACGATTCACATTACTGAAGCTCTCGAATTTCTCAGTCTTGGCCCGTGGCGTGCGAGCTACTGTTTAAAACACATCAAAATAATCTTTGTAAAGTTTTCTGGAAAGCTCTTATTTGGCATCACAGAGTCCACCCTAAAATCTTTTAAAGGTGCAAATACTCCCCCAACTTTCCCAGTTGCTTATCTTACTCTATCTATATAGGTGATTTAATTAATGATATATTGTTTATGAATTTTCAGCCGTTTGGATCTGTAAAATAATACGAAACAGCTTTTCTAATTATAGCACCGACAGAGAAGCTTGTTTTGTTTATGATAGATAGGAAACAGCAAACCAGCTCAGGTGTTTAACCTGATAATCTGAGTCCAGAGGAGTGTAACAGATTGTTAAAAATGCGAATCAAATTCTAACAAATCTGTCCAAATCCTAAAGTATGAAAAATAACTTTTTCAGAATAAATGACAACATCCAGTTTATCTGTAAGAAAAGGTCAGTATATTTATGGATTGCTTTATAAAAGGTACTATCATACATTGTTACATAGTAATGAATTCACAAAAATATGAAGAAATATTTACAAGTAAAACACAACCACAGAACAGTTTCACTTTCATCAAAATGAGACACTTAACACAGTTTCTATTTGCACAAAACAAAAACACTCTTAAATTCATTTGATTCCATCTGGAAAGTTGCAAGCACAAAAGTAATCCCTACATCACCAAAGCAGAAACTGTCTAATAAAACAAAACCCTAGAGCTAACAAGTGTATTTCTTGTTCTTTCAAACCTTTTCACACATAGACCCCTCTGAAATTCACCAGGTCCCCCGCCCCCCACTTCCCTGGAGAGAAAAAAACCCCAAACACTTTCAGGTTTAACCCTTTCACACACCTCTTCCGAGTTACAACCAGTCACTGGACAGCTTGTTCCCAGCAAAGTGATGAAGGAATTGTATTCGGTCAAGTGTTAAAGACTGATAAAAGAGACAAGATAGCTACAGAAACATCATAGGTTTATGAATAAATATATATTTTTTTTAACGTGTAATGATTTCATTTAGAAATTATAATTTATTTGTGCTAGAATGATTAAATACAGTGATGATCAGAGAGCGAGTGTACATACATTGGTTTACGAGGATATATTGCCCAGGAAGCAATTGAATGAAATCTGGTAACCTGGTATCTATGAGTGAAAGGGTTAAAATAACAGCATCTGTACAATATTAGGAAAAAAACAAGCAAATGAGCTAGTTTTTAAATAATAACCCTTTATTAGGTACCGAGTGTCCCTTACAGTGTTTTTGAGAAAAAAATATTACAGTGGATATTAAGGAGGAAAAAAAACTTTGATATCCAGTTTATGCTTGGCTAACACACATATAAGGGATGCCATTTTTTTCTAATTTCTGTACACTCCTTTCTTCCTCCAAATAAATACAATTTGCACAGTAGGTATCAGAGATGAAAAAGCCTGACCTTTTAACATTTTCACTGTATTCCTTAATGCTTCCAATAAATCTAGGTAATTGATAGAGGTAATATTTATACAGAATTTACATGATACAAAGCTTGACACAAGCTGAAAAAATTGCTACCAGCTCATTGTTAAACATTTTTTTTAATTTGCCTCCTCTAGGTCAGAGCTGTATTTCAACAGCCCAAATTACAATATTCACTTTCTTAATAAATTATTTACAAGCTTTTGAAGTACAAAGGAACCAGCAAAATTCTTTTTATTTGAAAGGATATGTTTCTACAAGAAACAATGTTCAGAGAGGAGAAACCTGGGTGCGCTATGTACAAGATGCAACTTGATCTCAAAAAACTTTTTTTGTTGGTTTTCTTTTAAATGTTTACATGTCTGAAATGATCCCTGAAAACTTCACAAAAATTATAAATGAAATTTGTTGTGAAAATTCTGTCAGAGGTTAGAAAGTTTTTTTGTTTTTTTTCTTGTAGATAGAAATTACTTTGTACAATATAAACAACAGGATGAGAGCTCTCCTGGCTAGGGATACCCACTAGAGCACAAAAAAAACCCTGGAATTTTATACAGAGAAGGTGATTACCAATAGTCACGTGCAAGTCTGTAAGCGAATAGTGCACAAAGCCTCCATAGGCCAAACCCTAGTGCATTAGCACAAAAATAAAAATTCGCTAAGCCAGCGTATCTACAATTTGCAAAAAAAAAGTTACAACTAAAATACATAAAGGAAAGGAAGGGGAATAAAGCATTAAAAAAAAGCACCAAACTTAGACTAGACGCACAGGATGCTACTGCTGAGGCCTCAAATTCCCATCAACTACTTTAATTAGCTTCGTAGAAATGTATTTTGAGCTGCAAACCATAAACCTTTTCAAGTATTCAATGGTCACTTCTTCGCATTTCTGTTTTTTTTTAATGTAAAAAAGAACTCAAAAGAAAAAGTAGCAGCAATCAATTAGGCAGAAGGAAAAAGTGTGGGGACCCTGCTCCACTGCATGGGACCTGGGGAGGAAGAACTGGTATTGTACTAGTTTACTGTGACACAAAGTGGTAAACACCTTTCTTTCCAGAGGAAGAACACCTGAATCCTAAATGCAGTCCCAACACTTATGTGCGTTTTAGCCTTAGGTTCAGCAGAAGTGCGAATTGTTGGTTTGGCAAGTGCAACCACATCTAGGTTACTGCTCTCAAATGGAGCATCTCAGACCGGACCCTTTCAATTGAGGGTTCCTCTACAGTGTTCTGCACCACACAGACATGGAATTTTCACATCTTCAATGGGGAATTTGTAGTCGTACGTGATCTCCTCGTTCACATTTATTTGCTGTTTGGAGTAAATCACTATCTTCTTTTGCGACTCCACTGTGATGACTTTAGCGTAGCAATTAGGCTGTTTACAGAGAACAGGAATTCACAGTTAGGAAGGTCAGTACAGTAGTTTTGTGACAAAGTTTGTAATAGGGATTTCTTTCTATGCAAAGGTTGGAGGTCCAAGACACATTTAGTGCTAGCAGTTACATTTCTTTAATGGGAGTCCTAGCACTATTCTCTCAATATGAAGAGAACATCCATTAATAATTTGCATAAATCATTGCTGTATATAAGAACATAAGAAATGGGAGCAGGAGTAGGTCATTTGGCACTTCGAGCCTGCTCCGCCATTCAATGAGATCATGGCTGATCTTCTACCGCATCTCCACTTTCCTGCACTATCCCCATATCCCTGGATTCTCTTAATATCCAAAAATCTATCGTTCTCTGTCTTGAATATACTCAACGACTGAGCTCCACAGCCCTCTGGGGGTAGAGAATTCCAAAGATTCACCACCCTCTGAGTGAAGAAATTTCTCCTCATCTCAGTCCTAAATGGCTGACCCCTTATTCTGAGACTGTGACCCCTGGTTCTGGACTCCCCAGCCAGGGGAAGCATCCTCCCTGCATCTACCCTGTAAGAATTTTGTATGTTTCAATGAGATCACCTCTCATTCTTCTAAACTCGAGAGAATATAGGCCTAGTCTACTCAATCTCTCCTCATAAGACAATCCCCCCCATCCCAGGAACCAGTCTGGTGATCCTTCGTTGCACTCCCTCTATGGCAAGTATATCCTTCCTTAGGTAAGGAGACCAAAACTGTACACAATACTCCAGGTGTGGTCTCACCAGGGCCCTATATAATTGCAGTAAGACGTCTTCACTCTTATACTCAAATCCTCTTGTAATAAAGTCCAACATACCATTTGCTTTCCTAATTGCTTGCTGTACCTGCATGTTAACTTTCAGTGATTCGTATTAAACATTCAAGTCTAAAAATAAATTTCGTTGACTCCTGATGTGTTGTACATCCTCAGTTAAAATTTAAACTTGAGCTCAGACTTTAATAAGTACTTTTATTGTATGGCACCTAAGTAAACGTAAGGTTCTGGTTTCTCAGTTAGGTCTCAGCAGCTTAGACCTGTGAATTGCATTTCTGTAGATTCTTGCATGCTAGTTATGAGTAATGCAACTACTTGTGTTGCTGTTACGACAACATTAAATGCAAAGTTGTGCCGATCTATCGGTTTCTTTAACAAAAAACCTGCATATGATTTACTATTCATTGTAATGCCAGCAAATGCCAGGGGTTGGAGTATAAAAGCAGGGAAGTCCTGCTACAACTGTACATGGTATTGGTGAGACCACACCTGGAATACTGCGTACAGTTTTGGTCTCCTTATTTAAGGAAGGATATACTTGCATTGGAGGCAGTTCAGAGACGATTCACTCGGTTGATTCCTGAGATGAGGGGGTTGACTTATGAAGAAAGGTTGAGCAGGTTGGGCCTATACTCATTGGAATTTAGAAGAATGAGAGGTGATCTTATTGAAACATATAAGATACTGAGGGGGCTCGACAAGGTAGATGCAGAGAGGATATTCCTGCTCCTATTTCTTATGTTCAAATCAAAGTTTTGCAGCTGCTGCCTGGCCTGCTGAGTATTTCTAGCATTTTCTGTTTATATTTCAAAGTTTGGCAGAGTTTACCATAAGCAAGTTAGTGATCATTTGATACAGTATCTAGATTATAATATCTAAATATTCAAGTCAAATTAATACTAGTAGTAATCTTTCTGTTAAATGTAAAAAATTTAATACTTGAAGACTTCTAACAAATATAAGTACTTACATTGCAGCTATGGTTGATAAATCTGGCAAAATTGCCACATTTTGTAGCATCAATAATGGAATCGTGGTCTACCCTGAACATGTAGCTACTTCCAATTCCCTCATCTTCATATCGCTTTTCTCGCATGTCTGCAATAACCTGAAGGGGAATAAAATCAGACTTGGATTAAAGGAATTTTCCTCCCATATTTGGCATACGAAGAACACAAGCAGATTTTCAAAATAATCTGCAAGTCCAACAAATGTAACTTTACAACTTTGTTATACATATAATAATCAATATCTATTAGTAAAAAGAATAACTGAAATGAGCCATCTGGTTGTCAAGGTTAGACTAATGTGTGGTAAATCGTGCATGCGATTATCTACTGGGGTACGAGTGATCAGCCCAATATCATTTATGCTGGAAGTTTTGTTTAAAGCACTTCCTTTAAAATCTTCGGCAGCATTGCAATGAAACAGAATTAGTTTTCTATGCTGGTTATAGAATAGAATACAATTCTCCTGGTTTGATTGCCAGGGACAACTGATACTTAATCAATAAATAGAATGGATCCTGCAGCAGCATCATGAAGTTCAGCAGCAACATCACAAACAGGGGTGGGAGGCAGTGCTCCCCCATTCACAATGTCACTGCAGGAGCAGGGATTCCACTGAAGTTCAATTCCCAGGTCGCTTCTAGCCTGCAGCATGACAGCATAACACTCAGCAAGGCGGCAAGATTGAGAACCTCTGCTGTGTGCAGATATTTCCAGTTAGAGTATTTTGCAGCAATTTGGATGAGTGATGTTCTTGTTTAAAATACTACTCATGTAAACTAAAAATGAGGCACATTTCCTATCTAAACTGTGGCATGCAGGATTTTCCTGAATTCACACACCTTCAAGATAGAAGCATAGAAGATAGGAGCAGGAGTAGGCCATTCGGCCCCTCGAGCCTGCTCCGCCATTTAATGAGATCATGGCTGATCATCCAAATTCAGTACCCTGTCCCTGCTTTCTCCCCATATCCCTTGATCCCTTTAGCCTTAAGAAATATATCTATCTCCTTCTTGAATATATTTAATGAATTGGCCTCAACTGCCTTCTGTGGTAGAGAATTCCACAGGTTCACCACTCTCTGGGTGAAGAAATTCCTCCTCATCTCAGTCCTAAATGACTTACCCCTTATCTTTAGACTGTGACCTCTGGTTCTGGACTCCCCCGCCATCGGGAACATCCTTCCTGCATCTAGTCTGTCTAGTCCTGTTAGAATTTTATAAGTTTCAATGAGATCCCCTCTCATTCTTCTAAACTCTAGCGAATATAAGCCTAATCGACCCAATCTCTCTTCATACGTCATTCCTGCCATCCCAGGTATCAGTCTGGTAAATCTTCGCTGCACTCCCTCCATGGCAAGAACATCCTTCCTCAGATAAGGCGACCAAAACTGCACACAATACTTAAGGTGTGGTCTCACCAAGGCCTTGTACAACTGCAGCAAGACATCCTTGCTCCTGTACTCGAATCCTCTCGCTATGAAGGCCAACATACCATTTGCCTTCTTAACCGCCTGCTGCACCTGCATGCTTACCTTCAGCGACTGGTGCACAAGGACTCCCAGATCTCGTTGCACTTCCCCTTTTCCCAATCTATTGCCGTTCAGATAATAATCTGTCTTCCTGTTTTTGCCACCAAAGTGGATAACCTCGCATTTATCCACATTATACTGCATCTGCCATGCATCTGCCCAATCACCCAACCTGTCCAAATCATACTGGAGTTTCTCTGCATCCTCCTCACAACACACACGCCCACCCAGCTTTGTGTCGTCTGCAAACTTAGAGATATTACATCTAGTTCCCTCGTCTAGATCATTAATATATATTGTGAATAGCTGGGGTCCTAGCACCGATCCCTGCGGTACTCCACTAGTCACTGCCTGCCACTCGGAAAAAGACCCGTTTATTCCAACTCTTTGCTTCCTGTCTGCCTGTCCTGTCCTGTCTGTATGTAATTGGTGGTGTGTCATTCACTCTTCCATCTTATTTTCAATATACACATCATTATAATTAAACGCAGAAACAAAATAATTTCACATATTGGGACTATCATGAATTTGATATTATTGAAAGGATTTTTATATAAATCAAGCCTCCCTGATGAATTGGTGAATTTTACACTAACTCTTAATTCATTAAGTACCACCAGGTCCTGCTCTCCTCTGCCAATACTGCTCACTATTCAAGAATCATCCTGGAATGGAAAGATAATCTCTGGCTTCTTTTCACCACAAACCGCCTTCTTAATCCCCTCTCCTCCAACAAATGCGAGGAGCTCATGGATTTCTTTGTCAATAAGATTGAGACCATCTGTTCAGCTGCCTTTGCATCTTCCCTGCCCAAACAAGCCAAACATCCCCCGAGGTTCCCCCCTGCCCTAGTCCTGAACTCGCATCTTTCTCTAGTTTCTCTCCTATCGCCCCTCATGCCCTCTCCAAGCTCATCTCGTCCATGAGACCCACCTCTTGCTCCTTCAACCCTATTCCCACCAAACTGCTGACCACCTAACCTCTGTTCCCGGACCCCATGAATACGTGATATTGTTAACGGTTCCCTCTCCTCAGGTACTGTTCCCCCCCCCCGTTCAAATCTGTCATCATCGCCCGACTCCTCAAAAAACCCACTCTTGACCCCTCTGTTCTTGCAAACTACTGTCCCCCATCTCCAACCTCCCTTTCCTCTCCAAAGTCCTTGAACGTGTTGTTGCCTCCCAAATCCATGCCGATCTTTCCCGCAACTCCATGTTAGATCCTCTCCAATCAGGCTTCCGTCCCCGCCACAACACTGAAATGGCCCTTATCAAAGTCACAAATGACATCCTGTGTGACTGTGACCATGGTAAACTATTCCATCTCATCCTTCTCAACGTGTCTGCAGCCTTTGACACGGTTGACCACACCATCCTCCTTCAACACCTCTCCTCCATTGTCCAGCTGGGTGGTTCTGCCCTCACCTGGTTCCATTTCTATCTATCAAGTTGTAGTCAGAGAATCACCGGCAATGGCTTCTCGTTCCTCTCATGCAATGTTACTTCTGGAGTCTCCCAAGGAACTATCCTTGGTTCCCTCCTATTTCTTATCACAACGTGAGGTTCCACATGTACGCTAACGACACCTAGCTCTACCACACCACCACCTCTCTCGACCCCTCAACTGCCTCTGATTTGTCATGCTACTTTTCCAACATCCAGTACCGGATGAGAAGAAATTTCCTCCAACTAAATATTAAGACCGAAACCATTGTCTTCGTTCCCTAGCCACCAATGTCATCCCTTTCCCTGGCCAATGTCTGAGGCTCAACCAGACCGTTCGCAACCTTTATGTCTTGTTTGACCCTGAGCTGAGCTTCCGACCACATATCCGCTCCATCACCAAGATCGCCTACTTCCACCTCCGTAACATCGCCTGTCTCCGTCCCTGCCTCAGTTCATCTGCTGCTGAAACCCTCATCCATGCCTTTATTACCTCTAGACTTGACTATTCCAATGCTCTCCTAGCCGGCCTCCCATCTGCCACCCTCCATAAACCTGAACTCATCCAAAACTCTGCTGCCCATGTCCTAACTCGCACCAAGTCCCATTCACCCATCACCCCTGTGCTCGCTGACCTACACTGGCTCCTGGCCTGGCAACGCCTCAAGTTTAAAATTCTCATCCTTGTTTTCAAATCTCTCCACGGCCTCACCCCTCCCTATCTCTAATCTCCACCCCTACAACCTTCACCGAGATCTCTGTGCTCCTCTAATTCTGGCCTCTTGTGCATCCCCGATTTTAATTGCTCCACCATTGGTGGTTGTGCCTTCAGCTGCTTGGGCCCTGAGCTCTTGAATTCCCTCCCTAAACCTCTCAACCTCTATCTCCTCCTTTAAGACGCTCCTTAAAACCTATCTCTTTGACCAAGCTTTTGGTCATCTGTCCTAATATCTCCTTATGTGGCTCGGTGTCAAATTCTGTTTGATAATGCGCCGGTGAAGCACCTTGGGACATTTTACTATGTTAAAGGCGCTATATAAATGCAAGTTGTTGTTGTTATTAACAGCTTCAAGCACAGCTAGAAGTAATCTTGTGTTACAAGTTAGACAGACAAGCCAAACATTTTCACACCGTGAGGAGATAAATACACAGTGAGAAACTATACAACAACAAACAGAAACTGGTCTTTACCTGTCTGATATTTTGTCCAACATATTCAATGACCATCTCATCTGCCGCAATGGGTTCCATGGCAAAAAGCCCCCATTCATGGATATGACTCTTGGAGAATCTCAGCTTCTTCCTACGGAACTGTAAGTGACAAGTTGCAGAGAAAACAGGCTTTTCAAAATAAAATCATCTTGCAAAGAAAAAACCTCCTGTAAGCATCAATGACTAAAACATGTGCGTGTACAAAACGTTGTAATGTTCTTTACTATCCGTATCTTGCTTCAAAATTGTGCACAACAAAATCAGACCAAAGGTTTGATTATTTGACTTTTTAAAGTTCTTTTTTCCTTTAGTACTACACAAATCCAGGTTTTCGTTTCCAACCTTGACTCGGAATAGGAAACATTCAGAAGCTGCCACACTGACTCAGCTGGATAAGGTAGTGAATAGTTAAGCCATACAGACTAGGTAGACCCTAGGCTTGATCTCCAATTTGTGCTGAATTAGCCAATCTCAGCCAGGGCAGTGGCGGGCAGGGGGAGGGGAGAGGGAGGGCTAAAGCTGGTCCAGCATTCTTGGTTTAGGATGTGGAAAACTAAGCAGGGTTTCCACTCATGAGTACTGTCCAGTGACCACCACTGGAAATGTGGATGTTGGGTGACGACAGGATCGAGCTCAGCTGCAATTCCCTGCAGATAAATAGCCTGCCGACACTCACCGTCTAGGCTCACACATTAAAAATAACCATTTGGGCAAGGTACCAGAGAACAGCCAGCACCCATGAAACCATATCCCAGCAAGAATAATTGAAGGCCTTCAGGAAAGAGGAGAGGAAGATAGAAGAAATGAAAGAAAAAACACTGAATATTTTTAAATGCTTCTGATGGAACACAGATTCTTTAAACCTAGTTAGCTACCCATAATTTTCAACAAGACATCTAAGTGGCATAAATAAATTAACACAGGAATAAACCAATTGAGAAAGATCATGGTCATTAGAGAGAAAGCCGGTAGTGTAACTAAAAACGAGACTCTTCCATTGCATTCAGTTCACCTGTACAAGAAGTGCATTCAATTTTGGGGTGGCAGCTGGTCCTGTTTTACTGAGAATGAACACATCCAGTCTGATAGAAACACATGTTGTAGTTAGAGCCCGAGATAAGGGGAAATCTATAGGAACTACAGCCACAACAAATGGAACTGAGACCACAAACCTTCAGTTGATTAAATTTCAGGAGATCACTGTCTGCAGGTAAGCCACCCATGAAGGATGACAGGAGTCGGCGCTGCTCCGACCGCCTTTCTGAGCCTGCTCGAGTGGAAGCATGAGGTTGGGCTGGAATACTCATTCCCTGTTTGAAGGAGAATGCATTATTAATATTGGTGCTGCCGGAATCAGTTATGTACATCACACACTTTTCTTCTGTAGATCAAATATGAAGAGTTTCTATAATTAGTTATATAATACAATTATATAATATAACATACAATATTTCTGTTGCTGAGTATTATGTAAATTATTGGCTTTCAATGCCTTGGGACATTGTGCTTTATAGCAATCTGGTACACAAGTACATGTCTCCAAAATAAAACAGATGTCATGGCCAGGGTCAATGGAAAATTGCAGTGCAGTTTTTAATGACGGAATCCATTAAAAAAAAAATCACCCTCCTCTGCGCTCCTCAACTGACTCTTCACTGTCGCGTCTACCTCCCACCGGATAGTCCTGCTAGTCTAGGGGATTCAACACTGCTCCATGCTGTGGGTGGGAATCTCAACAGTTTAGTAAGATTAGGAATTCTCAAGCACAGCCTGTGGCAGAGTTCAAAAACACAGAGCAGCGGCAAAAAGTGGAGATCACTGGCTGTGAACCATGAGGGGGCGGGGGGGGGGGGGGTGGGGGCGGGTGGGAGGAAAAAAACCAAAAATACCAACATTAATGGGGAGTGGGAGAAGAATGTCACTCAGATTTGGCAACAGAGAATACCAATATATATTCACAATATCCCACAATTTCATCACAGGAAATGAGAAAAATCCCCACAATTGTTTGGCACAATGTTCCAGTGGCTCTGGTTACAACTTTTTATTAAGAGACACAATTCTCCATTCAGAAGGAAACTACACAATGGCCCAGATATTCCGATCCCCATGGGTGTGCATAGCGCATGCACTGAAAACCGGCATTTCCGATCTGTCAAGACGGACACCTGCATTAGAGAAGGGCCTCTGCAGGTGGATAGTTCCGCTTTCTGGAGCCCCTCCGCCCGCAGAAATTCTTTAGAATTCTTACGCCAGGTAAAAGCATAAGGCCTGCTTTTACCAGGATAAGAGTTGAAAAAAGTTTTTAAAAAACTTTTTTTCAGTCATTTATCATTTAAAAATACTTTTAAAAAAGCTAAATTTATTTTTAGCCCTGTAAAAAACTTTAATTATTTTTTTTCAAAATAAATTTTTGTTTAAAATATTTAATTTATTGAAATTTTAACTAATTTTAAAAATGTGATTTAAAAAAAAATGTATTTAATGTTTTGAAGTGTTTTTGGGGGTGATCTCCATTCATATATTTGACAGGTCTATCTGTCAAGTGTATGAAGGGAGATTCCCTTCTTTGATTGGCTCCCCATGCACCTCTGGGATACGTAGGCCCTGCACACTTGGAGTTCAAGAGGCCCAGCATCGGAACGATACGCACCTTGGGAGCCCTCAGGTAAGTGTGTAGATTTTTTCCAGATCGGAGACTTGCGCATGCGGGAAGCCTCCGATCGGAAAATACGGCCCAATATACCACCTCAATAACACACAGCTCACTAGAACATACTTTTCTGTACGACTACCAAAGATTGTTCTACTTGGTAATAAAGTCTACAAAAAAATGATACTTGGAATGGTTAATGTACATGTCATATGGGCCACCAGTTTCTTTCATTTACTTCAGTTAAATGGTTATATCCAATAAATAGCACAATGGTAAACTTGTCACAACATATTATTCAAGTTGGTGTTCTGAATTGGTTAATAGAGCATGTTGCCTAGGCCATAAAAACAATATATTCTAAAAAGTCCTAACGACTAAAGTACATTTATATATTCTGGTAAAATTACTATCATTTACTTTCAACAATATTATAGAAGAGCTTTACAAGGTACTGAAACTAAACTCACTGAATTGTAAACATCAACAGCGTAAAGCTGAAAATCTCAGAGCACAGAATGCTTAAGACCACTGAACATGTACAAATCTGGCTGGAAAAAAAATCAAGTGCAAATTTAACTTTCTCCCTTCACACATGTGACTTATCAAACCCCATAACCCTATTCAGAACAGTTAAAATAAGCTGAACGATGACACATTCATTTAGCCCCATTCACACAACAATAACACACTACAGTCTTGATCAACTTAGTTTAGCTTCAGTGCATCCAACCCCAACACCAAAATAAAAGTAAAAAGATGGAAAATAACATTGTTGCATGAGTTCTAAAGTGGCTTCAGAATTCAATCTTGGACTTCAGATGCCAATCGTGCCCAGAAAAAAAAACACGATGGCAAATATTAAGGAATCGGAATCCCAATTTCAAATTTCCCCTACAACGTTCTTTCTGCTCAGCAATCTTACTTGTGTGTCAGCTGGTGGCTCATCAGCTAACTCGCCACTGATGTTGAGGTATTTCGCTTTGTCCTTCTTACTGATCTTGTAATAGCCTTCACTGCGGGCACAGCCTGTGACATGCTCCCTCATTCCGTCTTCCTTTTTCTTTTTCTTAACCGTTAAAACATTGGTATGTGTGAGGTGTTAAGGAGAAATTTTGAAGTGTTTCCAGACACACCAAGCAAAAGGTACCTTTATAACCAAAAGATTACACTTAAAACAGTGAGCTTTTCTCACACTCTTCCTTCAAAATAAAAGTAACCAAGTTAGATCAAGTATTGTCAAAGTAAAGTGTTCAAACTGAAACAAGTCAAGTATTTTCCTGCAAAATTCATTAAAAACATAATTAGTTGGAATGTTACATAAGGACATTAATATATTTTTACTGCACATTACAAATTTGAATTCTATTCTATGTAATAGCAGATTTCCCATGACACTGCTCATTGTGAGTTGGAGGTTATGCTATTTTACATCAATACGGGTGTTTGTGTCATGTTGGGAAAAAATCAGTTGACACATTTACAGTGACTAAATAAGCCAAATTCCATTTTTATTAATTGGTATCCAGGGGTTTTTATTACTTCTTTGGAGATCGAATTCTATGACTGTATATTCCATTATTCTGTGAAAATCATAAACCTTTATTATTGATATTTCTTTATCCATATATTACATTTTTTTGAGTTAAGTATCTGACATTTAGCAGTAGTGCATACGGGGAGTGGGGTTTACTTGTACTGGAGATGGTCCTGCATTTTGGTAGCGCTGGGGATGGTGCTGTGATTTGATCGTAATGGGGGATCACCCTTAGCTTTAGAAGCACTGGAGTGGGTCATGGGGTTTGGCAGCACAGGGGGAACCTTTGGTCTGGCATCACTGTGGAGGGAGATGCAATGTTTGGTAGACTGGGGGCCGGGGGGAGGGGAGGGGGGGTGGAATGTAGAATTTGACTCATTGGTGGATTCCTGGTATCTGTATTAGTGAGCGGGGGCGGGGCTTTGGCCTGACAGCACCATATGAGGATGGGGGCATCTCAGGACATGCAACACTGGTTTGTAACTTTCTAAAAGATTTCTGCAAGCATTTAAATTAGTGTTTGCTGATTGGTTCCTGGAAGTGTATGGCTGCATCCCTGCCACTTTTACTATCTGTCTCTTTCCAGGTCTCAGTCTCTCTCAATCTCTTCTGGTTGGTTCTGCCTCTCTGCAATTAGAATGTTTACATTTTCTAACCATCAACATAACACATATGATAATCAGAGGTTTTCTGTTTGCTTCCAAAATTCAACTAATTTATGTTAAAACAAACTCAAATTAGGATGAGGAAAGATAATCACTCAGCATAATATGCTTTCTAAACTTTACTTTATTAAACCAACAAAAGCTGCAATAGTGTGTGATCAGTACAGGCTGTTATTTTTTCTCTCTCTCACATATACAGGCAGCAGCTGTTTAAAAAAAAATCAATATAAATTTTACCTGAATTAAGCTTTTGAAATCTGTCCTCTAGCTTTTCTTCACATCATTTTCAAAAGCAACCAAATAGATTTTGTTCGTGACTGAGAGAGGTACATTATTTGGCTAGCTTAGAATGCATCATGGGAAATATTACACAACTGCTAGACTGCAGGATACATCTTCAACTTACAGCTTTGAGCAAAAATAAGCCTAGCTGTTTGGGGGAGTGTGATGCTGGGGCTTTGAGGAAAGTGTTAAAAGACACAAAAGACAATTCAATAGATAAATATAATTAAGTTATTGTAAAATATTAAATGTTTCCTTTGTTTAAAACCTTTTTTAGACATCAGTTATGGAGAAAAAAAGATGAAATTTTAAAAAGAATTTATAAAGCATTTTGACTAATTTGATTGGTTCATTAACAAACCATGATGGTGAAATGTTTACATACAGTTTCCCCCCCCCCCCCCCATAAAATGTTGAGATGTTTAGATTGAGTTTTCCTATTATAAATATTGACATGCTTAGATACAAGTTTCCCCATTATGAAGGTTTACATTGGCAGTTTGCTCATGTAACAGGAATTAACGGTGGTGTGCTCCATATGCAAATTTTTTATAACATATTAGCAAATTGCCTGTGGCGATGCTCACATTTAGCCAGAGGTTTTATAAGTATAGCGTTGTGATGCCAATTAGTACCACCAGGAATCAGCATTGGGGTGGGTGGCTCTGGAACCACTGGAAGGGGGCAAGGGGTCTGGCATTACTGGAATGGAGTGTCAGGGTCTAGCATTATTTTGAGGGGTCCCAGGTCCTAGGAGTACTGGAATTGGATCCTGGTAGCACAGGAGAGGGAAGTTCTTGAAATGTTGCTGCAGCTCCTGGGATCTGGGAGAACTGGGAATGTGAACACAGAGGGGCTCCTAGGATCTTGGGAATGGGGAGTGGAACTCTTGCAAGGGGGATCCTGAGGTATAGCAGAGTTATGGACCAGAGTCTGGTGGTACTGGGGTGTCCAGAGGCTGGCAGTATTGGAATTGTTGGGTTGCGACCATACTGGGAGGGGGGAGCAAGATTTAGCGGGCTTGTGGGGGAGTGTGGCCCAGGAAAATAGGCAACAAACTGCCATTGGTCCATTTCAAACCATCAGGGTCCAACCCCTTGCTGTATTCCCAGCTATCAGCTTCCGCCTGATCCATCTGCAGCCTGTTTTGTGCCGTCAGGTATATGCCCCCCCACCCCTGCCCATCATTTTCCCCATTGTCAGCTGGTTTCTCCCTTTAAAGTTCCTACTTTAAAACAATGGTGTCCAATACGTTGGCCACTAGCCACATGTGGCTAATCGGGAATTCAGATGTGGCTGATTGCATTTCTGATTAGTAAATAAAAAAGAGAAATAGACACCATTGTTGGGCGTGTTATCTTAATACACATGTTCACATGGTTTATGCTGGTATTCTTTAATCATTTTGTGCGATTATTGATAAAATGGTAAGATGAAATGCAGAGTATGAGTGTTTAAGTAAATATAAATGTGAGTATATTTAAGATGTTTTCTACTAAAATGAGTGCATGTGGCTGAAGAGGTATCACTGTGGCCACACCCGTGTCTAGTCAGCAACTTCTACTGGACAACACTGGTTTAAAGCATTTAAGGGTAAATGTTCTTTTTCTTAAAATTAATAGATGGACTGGGGTGTTCCTCGGGTAGTCTTTCCATATTTCCATAAATAAACAAAAATTACTTTGTAAAATGTACAAAGGTTCATCATTTATACAGTTTCCAAGTTTATAATTAAAGAAATCCTTAAGCCTCAAAAAAGGTTCAGGAGAGATTTTTTAAACTGAATTTTCAAATGATAAAGAGGCAAATTACCAAAAAGGAATTCCATTCTTTATAAACAAACTTTGTCTTCTTTTCTAACCATCAACAAAGAAACCACACCTACTCTAATCATTGTGTGTCTGTGAGCAGTTCATCATAGAAAAACAGTTTAATGTCAGACTTGCCCAACATAAAGGTTTAAGAATTTAATCTCCAGTTTCTTTCAAAGTCTTTTGGAAAAAGGAAAGAAATCCTCAAATCTTCACGAGATGGGGGACACACCCTGCTACCCATCAAGTCATGAAGATGCACAGATTGAATGTTGGGACATTCTGTAAATACACATGCTCAGAATGCAGAGGTGTGGCCTGTCTAACTGTTGAGGTAAAATTTTCCAGTCAATGTCCATAATTTTGAGACAGGCCAAGGCCTTCAAGTAAAAACTTTAGTAAAGGTATTAAAAGACACAAAAAGTACATTTAATAATGTTATTGTAAAATATTTATGTATTTGATTTATTTTATTTTGTTTAAAACCTTATTTTGGACATTAGAATTTTCAGTTACCGAGGGAAAAAATGAGTTGATTTTTTTTTCAGAAAGCATTTTGAGTGACTCAATTGGTTCATCAACCATGACAGTTAAAAGTTGACAAATTGGGATAGGATTCTGCCGTTTTAAATGTTGACTAGGCAGTTTCAATGTTAAATGGTAACATAGAAGGCCTAACTCTCAACTGTGATATCGGAAGTAAGGTTTGTGAACAGAAAGTGTGTTTCATAATATTTTTAATATCTAGATAGATATAAGGAGTTGATAGGGAGGCCTATATGTATGTTAAGCCAATTAAGTTGTAATGCTTTCAGATCTTAATTGAAATAAATAAAAACATATGTTTAAATGGTATATGTAATTTTTCAAGACAGATTATAGACAGCTATAAATGTGGAGTTGACTTGGGGTATTCACCATAGCAGTGATTGTTGCATTATTTACTTACATCTAATATTTAAGCTCTTTAGCACAGTTATTGCAAAAATACAAATAATTTCATATTGTGCTGCTGTAGCATTAAACACTGCCAAAATGGTCCAATATGTACAATGGCCAGTTTCTGTCTTGCAAAGGTTTATTTGTAATGCGGCAAAAGGAAGGGAGCATTAATGGAGACTGGTGAAATGCAAAAACTGCAAATCGGAAACAAAAACAGAAAATGCTAGAAACACTCAGCAGGTCAGGCAGTATCTGTGGAGAGAACAGATAAGTTATTTAAAAAAGCAAAATACTGCGGATGCTGGAAATCATGAAATAAAAACAGAAAATGCTGGAAATACTCAGCAGGTCAGGCAGCATCTGTGGAGAGAGAAACAGAGTTAACGTTTCAGGTCGATGACCCTTCGTCAGAACTGGCTAAGTTATTTAGTTTGAAATGGAACAAGAATCTTGGAAATTATTTACTCCTGTACACACCATAAATGCCTCAGAATATCCAATGGTTAACAGTTTAACAAATTGATGCGCCCCTTTTCAATTTTCTCCACTTATTTTGTCTCTTCCAGTCAGCGGGATTTCTGGCTGATTTTTTTTCTTTGCTAGTTTAGAGAAGTTGAGACTAACTATGGGGTGTCTTGTACAGCAGCCAACTCAGTATAGACCAGGGATCGAACTTGGGACATTCTTGGTCTAAATGGCTCAGTACCACATTAGAAAGTGCATTTTTCAAATCAGCCACTGGAGGCCGGGTTAACTTATCAACTTCAAATTCCACATGCACACTCTGAATTTTTCCCATTTGCTCAATGTTGTACGAGCATAAATGCGTGGCTGCGAGAATTGGAAGAACTATTCAACATGGGTATTCTGAGGCACTACTGCGTAGAGGAATAAATAATTGCAAGTTTCCTGTTCCTTTACTAACTAAAGAATCTGTAGAAGAGCAAGAATGATAATGCTGAATTATTTTCCATTAATTAACTCTCCCAGTTATCACCAGCACAAAGAATTTAAGCATCAGACATAATTGAAAATGATCTGTAATGTACCATACAATTCTCTAGTCTCAAAAGACAAAAGAAGTGACCATGCTCAAAAAAAACTGTTTTGGTATAAATTACACATAATGAGTATTCTGAAAGGATATAAGGATGATGGACCCAGAGTGTGTCATTCAGACAGTCCATGCAATTGTCCTGCAGAAGCATTCTATCATAGGTAATCTTCATGAATTTAATATCTTCCTCATCCATTCCTTCATTCCATATGTCATACAAAATGGTCATCTCCTCAAATTCAGAGCGAGGTTTAAATAGTGACCTAGGTGGTGAAGATTCAGATGATAGAATATCATCATACCACTCATCATGTTTTTTCCTATGCCTTCGAGTCAATCGTTCTCTAAATTTAGCTTTTTCTTGTTTATCATCTTCATCATCTTCATCGTCTTCATATTCATTCTTCTCATCTTCAATTTTGATCTTCATCTGCAGTTCTTTCAAAGCCAACCTGTCAATTGCGTTTAGTGGTTTTTTGCTTCTACAGTCCAAAAATGTTTCGGTGTTATTCATAACACTTTCCTCCAAAGAAGGCTTGATCTTCTGTAAGTAGACATCTTCCCTAAAGTCTAATGTAACAGCTGCTGGGTCTTTCACACCAAACTGATCATCACCACGCTGACTACAGAGTTCTTTAGTAACATCAGCTTCAACTGCGTTGGCCTGCAGAGGAGGCTCTAGCTTACCAGCAATTTTAACCTTTGGTTCCTCTTTTAACTGGGAATCAAAAGTGGGGACTGGTGGTTGACACGCCTGTTTTTCTTTTGCATAGCTGGTCTTGTGATGTGGGATCTTTTGGTTTGGAACACTGCTGAGAGGTAAAGAAGGTACTGGTTCTGACAAGATTAATGCTGGTTTGTTTTCCTCTTCCAATTTTTCTCTGTTATTTGGCACTGTTGTGGGCTTTATTAATGGACTTGAGGCAGAATTGGGCGATAACCCAAGGTCCATTGGCAAATTAGGAGGAGTAATAAATGTGACAGGCAGAGGAAGGGAAGGTTGTAGCAAACTATTCACGCTTAGCGCTGGGATAGGCTCCTTGTGCGTTAGATTTTCTCCTTCTCCATCCAGTGAAGGTTTTTTGGATGCCAATAATGGAGATCCAGCAGTATTTGCTTCAGGGAAAGCAGCAGAAAAGTTAAAATCTCTGCCTGGAGTGCGCGGAACTCCAGAATTTACACCAGGTGACTGAGATGGATATGTAAATGGACTGCCAGGAATGTGAGGTGAACTCAGAGTCAAGCTGTTCCCTGTTAATGGTCCTTCACTTCCTGGTGTCTGTGGAACTGTCTCAGTGCTCAGGGATGTTGTCAAACCTTTCACAGAATCAGCCACAAAATCACGCCCAGGAGTTCTTGGTGGACCATCTTCAGATGCTGTTTTCACCAAAATTGGATGTTCAGGTATGGGCGATCTAATGACTACAGGTACCTCCTGTCTGCCTGGTGTTGGAGGAATTGCTGGTATAGACATAGAGGGTTTTGCAAGGGATGACATGGAAGTGTCAGAGTCAGAATGGATTGAGATTTCTCTGCCAGGTGTGCGTGGAAGACCATCATCCTCATCTGCTGTTGGGGAGGTGAACTTCATTTTATTACGCATTTCTGAATCACTGTCATCAGACTTGTTGAGAACGCTGCCTTTAATAACTGACAGAACAGCAAGGGCTCCTGTTGGAGTGGGTGGCCTGTGAGTTCCAACATCATCGGTTGTGTCTGCCTTTTGAGACTCAACTATTTCAGGTTCCAATTCAATGTCTGGCTCAGGCGCCTCTGCTGCAAGAAAGGTCAATGGAACACTCAAATTAAAAAAAAAACAACAACAACAACAAAGCTGCCTATGAATTTGGGACATTCCCAAAAAATATCTTCATTTCTCCCTCCCATCACAGAATCATACAGCACAGGAGACCGCCATTCAGCCCATGCTGGCTCTCTGAAAGAGCTACCAATTAGCCCTACTCCCCTGCTCTTTCCCCATACCCCTGAAAATTTTCCTTTTTAAGTAGAGATCCAATTCCCTTCTGAAAGTTACTATTTGAATCTGCTTCCACCACCCTTTCAGGCAGTGTATTCCAAATCGTAACAACTTGCTGGGTAAAAAAAAAATCCTCATCTCCTCCCTGGCTTTTTTGCCAATTATTTTAAATGTGTGTCCTCTGGTTACTGACCCTCCTGCCCATGGAAACAGTTTCTCCCTATCTACTCTATCAAACCCCTCGTAATTTTGAACACCGCTATTAAATCTCCCCTTAACCTTCTGTGCTCTATGTTGAACAATCCCAGCTTCTCCAGTTACATCATCAGGTCTACAGCACAGGAACAGGCCATTCGGCCCAACTGGTCTGTGCCGGCATTTATGCTCCACACGAGCCTCCTCCCTCTCCTCTTCATCTAACCCTATCAGCATATCCTTCTATTCTTTTCTCCCTCATGTGCTTATCTAGCTTCCCCTTAAATACAACTATGCTATTTGCCTCAACTACTCCTTGTGGTAGCGAGTTCCACATTCTTACCACCCTTTGGGTAAAGAATTTCTCCAGAATTCCCTATTGGATTTATTAGTGACTATCTTATATTTATGGCCCCTAGTTTTTGAGTCCCCTACAAGTGGAAACATCTTCTCTATGTCTACCCCATCGAAACCCTTCACCATTTGAAAGACCTCTACCAGGTTAAAATAACCATTTTGGAATAATTTTATTAAACCATAAATTTATATCTAATAATTAAAATGATAGTGTTGGGTACATCCCAAGAACACTAATTCAATTAACCAACAAATTTAAACTTTACAAAAGTAACATTACCTCTTTTATTTCATACTCATTTTCAGTACTTAATGAACAGCACTGCAATTTCAAACAGATAACTGAAACCTCTCATCCTTGGTACCATTCTAGTAAATCTCCTCTGCACCCTCTTCAATTCAAGGCCTTGATGTCCTTTCTAAAGTGTGGTGCCCAGAATTGGACACAATACTATAGCGGAGGTCTAACCAGTGATTTATAAAGACTTAGCATAACTTCCTTGCTTTTGTACTCAATGCTCTATTTATAAAGCCCAGGATCCTGTATACGTTTTTAACAGCTTTCCTGAATACACTGACGTCCTTGCTGGGATATGATTCTTCACAGTGATCAGTCCAATCCAGTCTTCACCCAACATTCTTCCAGCAAAAGGTGGCTGAAGAGCGATCAGGGATTGGGAACTCTGCAATTTTCTGTTCCATAGCTCAGAGGCACTACAGCTGATTGTGTGCCTGCTGCTGTCCTGGCTGAGGTCAGCTAATACAGTTTTGATTATACATATTTATACAAGTTACAAGGAATTTTGCTCATGTACAATTTAAAGTAAGTTTAACTTTATGTTCATGCTATAAAACCTGGTTTTAAAATGAAGGGATTTGATATTTCCCCTGTTCCTTTCTGTGGTCTTCCAAGGCCATGCATCAGATCTGCCTGAGTGGGCAGGCATGCAACCTCTGCTTGTGCCACTCCAAACAAGACGATAGGAGGTGCATGGTAATGGCCAGGGGTGGCTCTCTCAACGGATTTCCTCTTCTATCTGTGGGGAAGCACTTGTCTCCACCTGGCATATTCCTATGATGACACAGTGGAGATTATGTGTGGAATCATGGGCAGGAACCTGTCTATGTTCTACCACTCAGCTTTACAGCCAATGACGTACCTTTGGAGTATAGTCACTGTTGTAATGTAGGAAACACAGCAGCCAATTTGCGCACAGCAAGCTCCCACAAACAGCAAAGTGATAATGACCAGAGCATGTTGCACCACCATGGCACACTACAGAACAAACCTTTAAACAGCTGTCCCATTGAAAAAGTCTAACAAAGGCTGTGCAGTACATTGTACCACAAGTTAGCACCCCAAATCCTCCAAGTAGCAAGCTTTGAAGGGTAGTATTTTATGGCTAGGTGTCATCTTCATTCTTTGCATCCAGCTCAATCTTCACTTACAAAGAATGCACTACAAGTGACCTATATTTCTACAATATAGCCAAGACATCTCAGCCCCAAAATTCCTGTGGTTTTCTGGCACGGAAATTGTGCTGTCTGGGTTGGAGAGAGGAAAGGAATTTGGGGCAAAACACTGTTCCTTTGAATATTTGCTCCTTTCTATCCCCGAGAAAGAATTCCAATGGGAGGGTCCCGCTGTGGTGGAATGGGCCCCCAGGAATATCAGGGCCCTTATACTCAAAACTATACCATGGAGAGTTTATCTCTAATGTTAACCATATATATAAGATACATGCTCAATGTCATCAACTGCATACAGAAACTAAACTATTACTATGAAATTAGGCAAATTAATACTTTGGGCTTAAGTCTAAGTACAGCGCACACAGTACACCCCCACAACCAGCACAGGACAGCAGTGCCTAACCCTAACAAGTGGCAGAGTGCTATTGATAAGAATGAAAGTGTTGCCACAGTATATTACTGAAGGGTTGTTCCTGAATAACATTGATAAAATCTGATGCTTGACATTTAGAGATTTGCAACAATTGGATTTGCAAAAAAAATTGCAGAGTTTGATTCCTAATTGTAACAAGGTATTAAGTATGCAGTTATCTCTACCTGGAACTCCTTCTGGTGATGGAGCAGATTTTAAGTCTGGCTCTGTTTGTGCTGGAGCTTCATCTGTAATATTATCATTCAGGGCATCAACTACCTCTGCTTCTTCATGGGCTGCTTCTTCTGCCTCTACCTCAGCCCCTCTTAATAGTGGCTCTTTTTCTTCTCTTCTTCCTCCTCCTCCTCCTCCTCGTCATCCTCAGAGCTAGATTCATATTCTGAGGATTCATCACTGTCATCTGAATATTCCACTTCCACTTTGGATGAGGCAACACTGATCGCTTCATCTGCAAACATAAGAATTGCAATATGTTATTTGCAGCATCCAATAATCTAAATCAGGAGGGAAGTAAAAGGCTGTCTGGTGGCACAATGCAAGACTTGCATTTATATAGCACCTTTCATGACCTCAGGACGTCCCAAAGTGCTTTACAGCCAATGAAGTACTTTTGAAGCGCAGTCACTATTGTAATGTAGGAAATACGGCAGCCAATTTGCACACAGCAAGCTCCCACAAACAGCATTGTGATAATGACCAGATAATCTGTTTTAGTGCTGTTGATTGAGGGATAAATATTGGCCAGGGCACAGGGGATAACTCCCCTGCTAGCATGTGTTGCACAACAGCACAATGGGAAGTTATTTTGCCTCTAATTCGTTATATCTTTAGATTGCAGGGAGAAAATAAATAATTGGAGAGCATAAATCTACACCTCCATCACACACCTCCTAGCTGGTGGGACAACGGTGCCAATTAGAAAGCTATGGACAGGCTGGCTGCCCCCTTGATAGGTGATATGGCAAGTGACACAGGAAGTGGGAGAAATTACTTCTAGGATTTCACAACATTGCAACTAGGCACATTAGGAAACTATACAAGCTCCACTGGAATGAAAGGTTGGCTAGCTCACATTTCCTTATCCTGATTTTCCTGACATGCAGGTCAACATAGAAGCATTAACATGAGGCTAAGCTCACAGTATTTTACAGTTACTGATGTACTACAATCCAAATGTCACCTATCACCATCTGCCAGTTTGTCACCTGATCAAGACCTCACCTTCTTCAGAGTCTAGCAGCTCCTTTTCACTGGTCTCAGCATCTGCTTCATCATCTTCCTCCTAAAAATGTTCAGTAAAAGAGACTTGCGTTTATATAACGCCTTGCATGACCACCAAATGTCCCAAAGCACTTTACAGCCAATGAAGTACTTTTTAGAGTGTAGTCACTGTTGCAATGTAGGAAACGCGGCAGCCAATTTGCAAACAGTGCAGCACTCCTTCAGTACTGCACTGGAGTGTCAGCCTAGATTTTTGTGCTCAAGTCTCTGGAGTGGGTCTTGAACCCACAACCTTCTGACTCAGAGGCGAGAGTGCTACCCGCTGAGCCACAGCTGACACTGTAAAATTAATTCAACACTAACGAGCAATGACAGAAAATAATGATTGTACAGCAGTCCAGAGAACAAAAAAGAATTTTATTCACATGGAGTTTTATAAACACAGATGGCTACACAATTTGGGACCTATTTATGGTGCATAGGTCAAACAATTATTCGTGATGTCTTTATATTGGTGTACTTTACACACAGTAAGGCTGGCATCATTAGAATGCCTTAAAGATGAAAACCGGGAGGGGGTTGGGGCACTTTCAATGTAAACTTAATTTTTAAAAACTTACCTTTTAGGAAATAATTAGAATTTAATACTTCTCTCTGCAAACTCATCATTTTGGGTGTCCAAAGGTAGCCGCTCAATTGGACTTAGTTACAACACCCATAAGAAACTACCTCTATAGGCAGATTAGCTTCTTTTGGGTGCCTGGTTGCTGATTAGAAGTGGTAGAGACATGGATCTTAGAACTATGTACTCGGTCATTAATAACATTTCCCAGAATACTTTCACTATAGATTTTCCTTCACTCTGTAACTGCCTCCTTCGCCCATCAAGCCAGCAGTAGATTACCTCCGCCCTCTGAAGGCTATGCTTATAAAAATCAGCCAATGGGCTACAAGTATAGTGTACTGCAGAGTAATTACAAGCCATGCTAGAGACATCAAGTGGCTGCAAGAGGCATTGCAGAAACACATTTTATTTAGCTGTGTTGCAGTCAAATGGACTGAACATTTGTTTACAGTGGAGCTAAAACTTTTTCTACTGGACTTCAGTTTCAAGCTGTTTACAGACCTATTCTCAATTTGAAAGTAGTCTAAAGTAATAAGCACCACTGAAGTCAGTTCTGTTCCAGGGCACTCCCTAGAGAACAGAATACCATATTGTGGACCCTTCAAAAGGTTCAGTGAACAACCTCAACCAGGTTTGAAAATGGTAGTAGACTGATTGGACAAGCTTTTGCACCCTAGAATCCGCTGTGTTAACTTGCAACATAAAACACTGAAGAACAAGCTAACCTTTTCCGATGAAGCCTTTTCAGAAACCTCTTCTTCATCCTGTTCCTCCTCGTCTTCCTTCTCCGATGAGGATTCTTCTTCCTCCTTCCCAGAAGTTTCCTCTTCCTCTTCCCCTTCACTGTCTAGCTTTAATGGTTTTGCTGGTTTTCGCCTCTCAGTGACTGACTCCAAGTCTCTCTTGGATAATTCAGAAGAATGACTGGCGACATCTGACATGTCTCGGTCACGCTCAGACTCTGTTACAAGCGACGAAGAGATGAAATGAGTACTCTGCATTGCAATAAACCCACACAGCCACTGCCCAGCCTAATAGTATTATAAATCTTCTCTAATATACTATCTTTTCAGAAAACCCTTTATAATAAAAGTTGCTCATTTGTGACATAGTCTACTTTGTGACATAATGACTGCAATATTACCAGAGAACATTTTACAGCAGATTACACAGAAATGTGTCTATGCAGTATATCTTATACAGAATATTTCATTCACAAACTGCATGAAGTACACACCAACTAACTTTCACCAACTAATACAGGACCTTTTACATAATGAAACAACCCAAGCGGGTATGTAGGGGATGAAAGAACACTGAGCAGCAAGTGGGGGAAGGCAAGTGAAGGCACAAAGGGGTAAGTTTTAAGGAGGTTTTTGAAGGTGGAGAAAGAGGTAGCAAAGTGGAAGAGTTAAGAATGGAATTCCAGAGTGCAGAGGCATGATGGATGAACTCACTGCAGCTAGCGTCGGAGCGGAGGGAGCGAAGCCTATATAAGAGTAGCTCAGAAAATTTATGTGTGAAGGCAATTCCTGTACTGCAGTTTAATTTGCATTTGTAAAATTGTAAATATTGAGCTTAGGCAAGTATTTAAATATATGAAATGTACACCAACCTTCATCATCATCATCCAGTGGAGTAGACGGTCTAATTCTCTTCTGATCACCCGAGGAGGCAGCATCAGGTGGCTCTTTCCTCTTTACCTGCAAATTATTACAGAAACATAACATGACTGCCATCTTGAAAATCTCAGTAAATGATTAGTTTTGAAGAACCTGTCTATCAGTAAACATGGAACTGAAATGGATTTTTGCCTGTGTGTCAAGATATAAATGCAGAAAAATAACTTGCACATTTACAAGCTGCTGCACTTTGCAGTCACTTTGAACACTTCAATTTCATAGAGCAAGCTGTTAAGACTGGCCAACATGCCAGAGCAGAGCAGCTGTTCTGGGCATCTTCAGTTTCTAGTCAGCCTGTTTACAGTGCCAGTATGCTAACCAATGACATGACAACTGTGGAAATACGACTTTAATTATCACAGTTCCTACTCTATATAATGCTCTAAGTAAATAGCACTACTGCAGACCCATGCATCAACCACTCAAATGTAATAAAGACCTGCTAGGAAGTTATGGTTTGTCTCACACTTGTCTTATGAAATGTTGGGACCAATATGGCAGTGTTGTAGTACCCACAGGTACTCTATTAAGGGGTGCAGACATTTATTTGTCAGAAATTTTTAAATGGTGCCAATGCCATGAAATAAAGTGTCAGGGAGAGGGAAAAAATCCTCAATATCAGTGGCACACCATTTTATTTGTGCAGGAACAGATCATAAATTCCAATCGTAGCTTAATTTCAGGATTTCCCATACTGTCCCAAGTTGTTCCACAATTTGTCCCAGATTTAAACTGGCCTGTTGTTAAAAAGACTTCTTCACAAGTATATGAACATTTAATATGCTTCTCTGTGGAGACTCTTAATGGTGGTAAAAACATTGATTAAGACATTGAATCCAGGACTAGAGAGAGAGAAACAGAATCAACTCTTGCAGTACCATGGCCAGGTTTACATGGACCACCGACTTGTCTACTAGCTTGGCAGAGCCTCTTTCACATTTGATATGTTTTAACCCAATTGCATCTATATGACTACGTCAATCTTGGTTTTTGATTGGATGAAAAAATGGCCATTAAAACTGGTGCCTGGCCATTGAAAATGCATTTTTTTTTTTAAGTTGCTGCAATCTCCAAAATGAATGGTGGAAACCAGGAGACAAGAATATAAATTTAAAGTTATTTTCTGAAGAAAAAAGATAAAAGTACAGCACAAGAAAAATAGATTAGGTAGGAAAAAATGTTAGGTTAAAAAAATGGGGCAAGAAAATGAGGGAATGTGAACAGAATTGGAGTGCTGTTAATGTTAAAAAAAAAATTGTAAATGAAAATTATACAAGTGATTATTTTTACTGTATGGTGATTAGGAATTAAGCCATTTGCAACGTTTAAGAATCTTTATTCTGTAATATTAGTGTTTATTTCAACTTCACTGCAGCCATGGCCAGGGGATAAGAATCACTCTGCACCTGCAAGCACTTTAAGGGTTAATTTTGAAATGCCCTTAATTGAAATCGATGCAAATATTCTTTACAAGGAGATTTACTTCTCTTTTTGAGTTAAGGGATTATGAGCAAGACTTTTATGAGTGAACCGTGTTTAAATCCAACTAAACAAAGTACCATTACTGCCTGAATGAACAGAACTCCAGACCAAATGTAAAACTGCTGGATTCTAGCCTTTGTCTGGCTGCATTTACATTGTGATATACTTCACTGATTATAACATTTTTAGCAAAGTTTCCCTGAAATGGGACTAGGAAAAGCTCCGATATCTGGATCACATTCCAAATGGAAGTTTAATTTTCGTGACATGGTTTCACAGTTCTGAGGTTATGAAAGAGTTTAATCATTTAGCAACCTGTACATCTGTGATGGTTTACACTAACTATAGTTGCAGACGGTGGAAATTTTCAAGGTGAGAGATTACAATCTTTAGGAATTTCACATTTTAGATGGCACTTTAATACAGGAACTAGAAAGTATTGGAAACTGCTGAAAGTCAAGAATGTTGGCAGATACGAGGTACGAATGGAGCACCAATAGATTGACTGACCATTTTGTACAATAGTTGGAGTGTTTGAATTTTCTCCATGTTTTTAGAGTTGCTGTTACAGGAAATTGCACTGCAACATTTCTGCTGAAATATTTATCAGCTTGGGTGAGTCTGCTAAATTTGACTGGCTTTTATATTCAATGTGGAGGTAGAATGGGAGTCCACTGCAGACTCTTCAATCATACTGCATTCAAACGGCTTTATTAACATGAGTCAGATAGTGCCACGTATAAACAGCACAATAAATTAAATCTAATTAAAGTCTAACCTTACAACCATTCGGTTAAAGATTAGGGGCTTTTGTTTTCTAACAGAAACCTCGACAGGCTCATACTCGGAAATCTGTGCAAATTTGTTGTCCGGTGTGGCAGTTTCTTGTTATTGGCAGTGTTACAAAATAGGAATTTCAATGGGATGTTCAAAAAATTGGATCAGTGCTGACTGACCTTGGTGATATACTGAAAGAGATGTGCTCTTTCTGACATTTTATTCTGTCATTACTTTACTTTAGCAAATCTCATTAATTGTTCTTTGGGTCTGTTCTACAAAACACTTTCCGTAAAGAAGCAATCTGTGTATATTATTTTCTTTATTGCAAAAGCCACTTTTGAGTAATGATAACACTAGAGGACCTCTGTGCTATGGAAACTGGCCAGTTTGTATTCCAGAGCAGACAGCATAGCAGCCAGTATAACAGAGAAACAACTGTGCACGGTATGGTTCTGGCCCTTGCACTTTGTCCAGTGCCTGGGGAAAAGCATTAACCATTGAGCACAAAATTGTTTTACGGGCCTGTGTGGGGAGGGTGGGGGCGCGGGGGGGTGGTGGTGGTGAGCTGCTCAACCGATCCGTGGCGGGAGCACATGGCTACTTCAGCCCCAGGCAGCTAAAATCCTGTGTTCATACATGTTTATAGCATTAGTGTCATCTCTGACCATTTCCTTTGGTGGATTTTGGACCCTTCAAAAGCAGCAGTTACTTTATCAGTCAGACACTGAAGTTGGGATGGGCACGAGTAGCACCACAAAATGCTTTTATGGTTAAAAACCAAGAGCTCAGAGCAAACACACAGTTCTTTTCCGGCGTGCTGTAGTTAGTAAAATAAACGAATCGACTTTCAGAGGCACAAAAAAACTTTGTCGTGAGTCTTAAGAAGCGGCCATTGGATTTGTGGGCAACCATGCTGATGGAGAACTATGCCAGGTGGCTGTGTAATGGGGCCCGAGAGAAATCCTGGGAAGCTGGTATAATATCGCTCTCCTGATACCAGTGCTGAAATAAATAAAGTCACTGTTGCTGGTTCCCAAAGCACAAGCCTCATGTAGCCAGTGCCAACCCCATTGTAAAATTGCCAGGTTCACTTAATCTAGGTCAGGAAGACCCCATTTAAAAAAAAAAATTGGGTCTTTATGACAACCAGATTTAAACGAATCGGCATTTGTATATTGGGGTTGATGCTGTCTATACATCTGAGTACTAGTGTCACAAACACCCCATCAACATCAGTGCAAAAATAGCTTTAAATGTGCTATAAAAATGCTACATTTGGGGGTGAGGGGAGGGGTGGTCAATCCTGTCAAAGGAGCCATGAGAATAATTTAACACAACACTATAATCTGAAATAAAAACAGAAAATGCTGGAAATACTCAGCAGGTCAGGCAGCATCTGTGGAGAGAGAAACAGAGTTAACGTTTCAGGTCGATGACCTTTCATCAGAACTGGAAAAAGTTAGAGATAGAACAGATTTTTAAGCAAGAGCAGGGGCGGGAAAGGGGGGAGGGGAGGAAAGAACAAAAGGGAAGGTCTGTGATAGGGTGGAAAGCAGGAGAGATTAAAAGACAAAAGGGATGATGGTGCAAGGCAAAAGGAGATGGTAAAGGGACAAGTTAAGAAGCAAAAGATGAGTCTAGATGAGGAATAAATGGGAATGGCAGAATCATCAACAGCTGCCGTGTGAAAAAAAAAATAGGGGCAGAGGTTATAGTCTGAAATTGTTGAACTGGATGTTGAGTCCAGAAGGCTGTAAAGTGCCTAATCGAAAGATGTGGTGCTGTTCCTCGAGCTTACATTGAGTTTCGGTGGAACAGTGTAAGAGACAGAGGACGGCGAGGTCAGAGTGGGAGTGGAGAATTAAAGTGACAAGCGACCGGAAGCTCGGGGGTCACGCTTATGGACTGAACGGAATTGTTCCGCAAAGCGGTCACCCAATCTGCGTTTGATCTGAAACTATAATCTGAAACCTTGCAACAATGGACTCTGGCAGCATTTGTATGGAAATCTTGTATCTGATTAGACACACGGCACAAGGCACACGCATATTCAAAGTTTTTTTTAGTGACAGTTCTGGCATGAGATGAATTGACTAATTGGGTATTTTGAAGCTAAAGGAGTCGTTTCACCACTGCTTTGTTAAGCAGTTACAACACACACAAAAACTATAATGCTATCTTGAAGACTCTACATAGTCTCTCCAGGGACCCTGTTTGAAAGCCCCTGTGCTAAGCAGTTGATACTAAAAAAAAGAGAAGTCATGCACCAAAAATATTTTATCTTGATATTGAAAATCTTCATGATACTGATTAAAAAAAACACTTTGTCCTCTGGTGATGCTGTGTTTCCCTTACCTTAAAGGATGGCAATCGGATTGCACCCCTCAGACCCATGCCCAGTCCCATGGCTTCATAGCCGAGCCCTTCTCCTTTGGGCCAGTTCTCCAACAGACATGTTGAAGCTGGAGCTGGTTCTTTAGGCTTTGGTCTCTCCTCATCTTTACTTTGATCTGCAGATTTTATTGGTGTCTGTGAAGCCTGTGGAAGGAGATGGTGAAATTAAAAAAAAATTACAAAATGTACACAAAAATACAGGACTGGGAACCAAAACCAAATCCAAATGAAAATTCTGGGGTTGAATGTGAATTTAATCTGAAATTAGCAAAGCACATTATAATCTGATTAAGTAAACAGTATGAGTATTACCAGCACAACGCACTTTTTGGTGCCAATAAAATGAAGGTGAGCCTATATTGAAGTTTCAATCTGCCAAAACCGGAATTTGCACATGACCATTTTATTGGGACAGGACATACCCAGTCTGGAACATTAGCTGATCGATATGATTGTGTGACTATGTCAGGCTGTTGCTTGACTAGTCTGTGGGACAGTTCTCCCAACTTGGACACCAGTTTGCAGAGGTTAGTGAGGACGGCCTTGTAGGGGTCGACTTGGCTGAGCGTGCTTTCATCATGCTCTGATTCAAAGGCTAGTGGTTCATCCTGTTTTATTCTCGTTATTCTTTCGAGCGATTTGATACAACCGGGTTAACCACATTGGTGTGGGACTGGAGCCACATATAGGCCAGACCGGGTAAGGATGGCAAGTTTCCTTCCCTAAAAAGGACATTAGTGCACCAGCTGGGTTTTTACAACAATTCAATAGCTTCATGACCACTTTTACTGATATCAGCATTTTATTTGCACATTTATTTTTTTTATTTTTTTTAAAACTGAATTCAAATTTTCGAAACTGCCATGGTGGGATTTCAACTCGTGTTCTCTGGATTATAAAACCAGGCTTGTGGATTATTAGTCAAGTAACATAACCACGATACTGCTGTACCCTATTGTTAATGTAATTAAGTGCCATTTTTGCCTTTTTTTCCCTGATTCAGCTGACTGGGAAATCTTTGGCAATGTGCATTTTCCTCCTTCCCAAACAATGCTGGATCGTGAACATAATCTAATTTCCAGACCATTTTTCTTGGGTTCCTTTGTTCATAACCTCTTTTTATTTTAAATAAGCACTGAAAATATGAACTGCTTTACACACAGAAAGAAAAATTAACTAAAACTGAATACAGGGACTTTACACTTATAATGTACCACTTCTACTAGTAAACTGCTACAAGAACCGTTCAGAACATTAAAAAAAGGAATGAGAAAAGGCTGCTCGACTCTTCTATCTCCCGAACTCTTTCAGACTGTTGCGAAAAAACCAAACAGCCCATTTTATGCCCCCCCCACCCGCCCTAGTCAGCCCCGCTTCAGAACCAAGTCCACATTAATCTTTAGTGTACTAGGAACTTGTCAACTCCTTATTGAATGTTTCAACTGAGTCAACTCACAATGTGCTTGGTGACGGCTTGGTTTAGAATTCGACACCTGGACTGTGTGTCGGATCTGTGTGAACATGTTCACCCAGCTCAATTTTTCCGAATCTCACTGAATTACGTTTTATCACAAATCTAGCAGCATTCCCAAAATTGAATACATTTGATTTATACATTACCAGCAACTGGTTATAATGTTCGACACAGAAACTACTTGGTAAAGTGAACTAAATAAAATGACCAAATCATTCTTAATTTATTAATTAGCAATTATTAACGGCTGATAACTGTATGCATCAGTAATGTTTTTAAATAAGACAACAATCATCAAAAAGCAATACATTTTACATTTTGAAGGACATGGGTAAGCCACATAAATGTTACAATGAAAATATATCCAGGTTCACTTCTGGGGCCTGGGTACAAATCCAACCAACTATTAAAGCCTTCTCTGCGAGCTAAAGGGGCCCTGCATGAAATGAGTTTGAGGCAGTCTCAGTCCACATCCCAGCAGGGGCGACAGAACAAGCTCCCTCCAACTGACAGCCTCATTCACAGAGGCCACAGAATGACCCGTGCGGGAAGTGGAAAAGTACCACATTGGTGCCGTAGACGGTGATCTTTTGAGGTTAGGGAATAGGCACATTGTTGGAGGCATGTAGAGGGGAGCTTTATTCTGCATATAACTGGACTATACCGGACACTAACTCCAAATTAGAGAATGTTCCATTACTCAGCATTAATGTTCCCCACATTGATGTCGAGTCTAGACCATCACTATGAATGAAAGTGAAGTGAAGAAGAATGCCACGATATTTTAAAAGAGTGCTGACACTACTGTACATCAAATGACAATTTTAAATACCAACAAATCTGGTGTTTTTATTACCTGCAAATCTAGCAACTTATGAGAGCAATCTTTTGCAAATTTTATACCAGTGCAACCAATATGCCTGCTTTAATGGTAAGCATTTTGCCAGTAGCAACAGCAGAATCAATCCACCTCGCCATGCAGAAGGTCATGTACCAAGAAAACTCAAGACTTCTACACAAGAATACATCTGGCTAGAGCAGCAAGTTTTACTTATGAAGTCCCTCCTGAGCCCCTGAAGTAGTCAAGTTGCTTGAAAGCTGCAGAACCATTGGGAGACTCGGGGGAAATTTTTCGGGGGGTCAGCGACGCGATCGGTGGTTAGGTGGGAGGGAAAAAATTGACAGCGGGTCGGGACCCCGCCTTTCCCAAATATGTCGGGTCTGTCAACGCTGAGCAGACCCGACAAGCAGCGGCGGGGGAGGCAATTCAGGTCATTATGACCTTGATGACAGACCATAAGAACTATTTTGAGCTCACCTTCAGAGTTTCCCAGGTTGCCCACGGGGTCTACGCTGCTCGAGGATCATATCAGGTAAGCAGGTTGGGAGTTGAATGGCCATGGAAACATCTCATTAATTGACAGCTGCAAATGCACTAAAAAAGCTCCCATCTCACAGCTGTTCACTTTCCAAGTTCAGAAGCTGTTGCTTACTGCATTTGGAAGAGAGATTGAGCTTTATACAGGTTGCAAGTATGTGGAGTAAACTCTCTGTCCAGTGTCACCTCATTGGAACAACCTCTCTCACCACTGACAGATCACTTCTGTCATCTCAAGTTCAGCTGCCATCTATTACATCAGCATCGGTGCCCTTGAAACTATCTCACCTTGGTCCTCAGATTCCCACCATGATTAGCCCCAACACCAGCAGCACCAACAACACCAACCTTCTCCGCAATCAACTGATGCTGCAGAGGACACAGGGCATCAGCACCCGACCATATTGCTGCCAAGGACACCAGGGGTGGCCTCACCACGGCTAGATTTACTTCACTTGACGCTGTACACCCTGGCTGCCACATGATGCGCCAGGCTGGCACCACCCCACATCAACACCATAAAGCATCCCTACAATGTCCAAGCCATTCCTTTCATGCTCATCACCATTGCGGGGGGTACCGTTACGTCTCACCATTCACTGCAACTCACTAAGCCACTTCCAAAGGTGCACACAAATCTGTCTAAGAACGCAGAGTGTTCAGAATAAAAGGTTTCAATGTTTGACTGCACATTAACAGAAACTTCACATGAACATTGGCTAAAACACACAAGTGCCTACCCTTGTGTGTTGTTAGTTGGTATGATTGGACTAGGATGAGGGTGAGTGTGAGGGGTGGCTACTGAGAAAGGGAAGTGATAATGTAGATAGAGAGGGATGGGTGGGGGTGCAAGGTAAGTTGGTGTGAGTAAGGATGTGTTGGGTAGGGAAGGTAGAGTGATGAGGATGTGATGAGTGGCACAGCAGGATGAGGTTGAGTGTGGCTTTGCAGTAACGTTTTGTGATCTACTGAGATCATTGAAAGGTTTGTGCCACTACAGCCTTGTCCTCCTGATGTCATCCCTGCTTGTGCCCTCCTGTGCAATGTGCAACCAGGCTGCATTGGTCTCCTGGGGAGGTCTCTTCCACCCACTGGAAGGGAAGAGAACCTCCCTGCGCGCTGTGACTCCCTCTATAAGCATATGGAGGGAGTCATAGGAGAACCTGGGTACAGCCGTGCACCTTTGTGCAGTGATTGTCAGTGTTTGCAGCACCTCAATGCTGTAGAACACTGACAGCACAACTGTCAAACTAAATTTGCGCATGGTCCCTTTAAGGAAACCAGCTGATGACACGTCATCAAATGACGTCATCAGACGACGTCATCAGACATGCTTCCTTCAATTGGTCGGGAAACGCACTGGCTGGGCTTAACAAGCCCAATCAGGGGAAATCATTTTGGACAGCGGGCTGGAGCCGGCAGCGAGGCCGGGACCCGCCACCGACGTCGCCTGCCGCGGACCCGCTGAGGTTGGTAAAATCCAGCCCTTAGTGTTCAGTGAACACTCGACACAGCACTGCTGTAATCCTTTAGGCACATAACATACTCTGATAATTCAGTGAAAACAAATTAAGATCATTAGTCTGTAAGGCTATTACAGCAATGTACAAAGACATTTAAACTGCTCAACACATGGCCAGCCAATGCTACTCTGCATACATTGCTCAGAGGAGACATCAGTGTATATTTTAAAACTGAATTATCTTTATCATGTATGAAGCTCATGTTTTGAGGCTATTTCATGTGGCACTTTAAATTGCTTTATCCCTAAAGATGAACGAGCACACTGAAATCATTTCTACAACTGACTCAGTTTCGCTTATTTTTTTGATGTTATCAGGTTGATTGTATTGTTGCACACAGACTCAATCTCATTCACACATCAGTAGTGCACACACTTAGAGATCACGCTGACTGGCAGAGAAATAACATCCAAGAAAAAAAATTGGGTTCGATGATGTGACAGCATTGGATATAATGAGAAACTGAGAAAAAATGGACTCAAACAGATAAACCAGTTCAGTACTGCAATACAATAGCATACAGGTAAAACATTTACATTAGATCTCTCTTCTATATAAAACATAATGTAGCAACAATCAAATCTAAAATCAGGACATCAGCATCCAAGCACAGTCAACTGAACTCTTTCCCATCTCCATCCTATCCCACCTTGCTGTCTATAAAAACAAGGAAAGTTTAAGTGTAAAAAACCTTACAACATAATTCAAATGAGATAATAAGACTGTTGGCCTGACACACTTACATTTCTTGCCTGATCTGCAGACTCCATAATACAGTATTACCTGTTTCTGACTAACACTGTTTAAAAGCAGAATGTTTTAGTTTGAACAGGGTTCCAGAACCTTCCACATGTAAATGAAGCCTAAAATTCTAAGGAAACATCATTTTGATTAGAAATGGTAAAAGGAACAAAATTACTGGGCAGTTGTTTCATGAGGATTTCAGTAAGCCATATAGGGGGCATGCGATACTTTCACATGGTGGAGGGGGGGGGGGTAATTTTACTGAAGTACACGCGAGGCAAGGTTCCCAGCCGCCAGTGTGTCCTTGGAAAATTACCCCTTGAACTGTGCGAAACATTCAGCAGTGCAAGTATAGATTTTACCCTTGGACTGTGTTTAAATGGCGCATTTTGAGTTGTACAGCACTGGGGTGAAGTAGTGGCAGTTACAGGTTTGCCACCAGTGGCTGTAATGGGAGCAGTCTAAGGTAATGAATTAAGAGTTTTGTGCAAGGATGCCGTGTTACTGAAGTATAATGGTGCAAGTACAATCTTTCATCGCGCTCAATGGTATAGGAATACACTTTATTAAAAATCACTGGGAGAACAATGAGCTTGGTTCAGGTGGTAAGCTTGTGAGCCGGAAGATTGTGGGTTCAAATCCTACACTGGCACTTAACAGCATCATTTATGCACATTCCAGTATAGTACCGAGGAAGAGATGCATCGTTAGAAGTGCCTTTCTTTAAGCGAGAGGCTAAAATGACATCCTGTTCCTCCATTCAGAAAGATGCCAGGGGACTATTTGAAGAAGAGCAGAGAGCTCTCCTGGTGTCCTGGCCAACCTTGCTCCCTAAAATACCACCAACAAAAAACAGTTTAACTGGTTATTCATCTCATTGCTGTTTCTGGCATGTTGCAGGTGAAGAATGGCTGCTGCATTTGCCTACATAAATAGCTACTGCTACTTCACCTGAGGAAGGAGCAATCGATAGCTCCGAAAGCTTGTGATTTCAAATAAAACTGTTGGACTATAACCTGGTGTTGTGCGACCTCTCAACTTCAAAAATAACCCATTGTGTGAAGCACTTTAAGAGGTTTCGACAGAGTAATAAGATGCAACAGCTACCCATATTATGTCTCGATTGACTCCCACTCGCCCATCAACCCTGTCCTCACTGACCTAACACAACCCCATCCCCCAATACATTCAATTTAAAATCCTCATCTTAAAATCTCTCCATGGGCTTGTCCCCATTTCTTCTCCAGGCTTATATTGTCCCTGCAACCTTCAGTCCTCGACCTCTGACCTTTTGTGCGTGCCCTTACATTCGTCCCACCATTGGAATTCAGTGCCTTGGCCCTGTTCTCTGGAACTTCCTCCCTAAAGTCCTCCAATTCTCCACTTATTGCTCACCTTTAAAAACATTCCCAAAACCTTTTTCAACTCCTGATCACTCCTCCTAATGTAGGAACATAGGAATTGCTAGACGAAAAAAGACCAAGGTAAATCTAGTTCGCCTTCTACCATCCTAGATGGTAGTTGCATGATACAACAATAATGCAGTTGTCGACTAATCATAGTAATCAATCTGTCTACAATTTCTCTGCAGTCCCTCCCTTTCCAACTTACGAGATCCTTGTCTATACCAAAGTTATATTTTGTATTCCCTTTTAGGATTTCTCTACTGTTGATGTTCAGCGAAGTTTTGATGAGTAAAAGGTTAACTCATTCAAGTTTTAAAAAAAAATCAAAACTCACTCAACAAGCAACTTTTTGGCACAGATATGGATGCTGTACTGTGCTATTTTGCAAACATTAGTTCTGTTTCCACTTGGTTACAAAGTACAGTATGCAACATGGCCAACTGCTTGATGCAATATGGCCAACTGCTTGATGCAAAAGGAATTTCTCATTCGTCAAGTTTCACTTCAGAAACATATGATCTAATGCACATAACACCAGCTAATGTACTGTATAAGCAATAAACTTTCTATCCAGTTTTCATTCAATTAGGCAGTCAATATATAACAGAGCTGTACAGCCATTGAACCGTTTGCACTGTGTAGGTCATTATCTATTGTTGGTCTGTTAAAAGAAATGCTGGGATTGCACAACAGGTTGATCCTCATTTGGAAGACAAAAAGATGGGTTAATGTTTTGGATGTGACCCTTTATCCAACTGCACCAATTTGTTCTCTTCCAGATGCAAGTAGGCCTGCTCTTCATTTCCAGCATTTTGGTTTTATTTAAAAATACCAGCATTTGTCAATTTTCTTTTTATCTCTATTAATGCTCTATTCTTATGTTTAAATAGCGTACAAAAAAATAGACACCAAGCTTAGCACACTAGCATATTTGCCAAATCAGGGTTCATGATATTTTTCCCCCAACTATATCAGGATAGAATTAAAAAGTAGAACATTTATGCTAAACTTGCATCGAACCTTGTTTAGACCACACCTGGAGTACTGTGTACAGTTCTGGTCGCCATATTATAAAAAAGGATATAGAGGCACTGGAGAGGGTGCAGAGAAGATTTACTAGGATGATACCACAACTGCGAGGTGATACCCATCACGAAATGATGAACAGGCTGGATCTCTTTTCTCTTGAAAAGAGAAGGCTGAGGGGTGGCCTAATAGAGGTCTTTAAAATTATGAAAAGTTTTGATAGAGTGGATACAGAGAGTGTGTTTCCACTTGTGGGGAAGAGCATAACTAGAGGCCATCAATATAAGATAGTCATCAAGAAATCAATTAGGGAATTCAGAAGATACTTCTTTACCCAAAGAATGGTGAGCATGTGGAACTCGCTACCACAGGGAGTGGTTGAAGTGAATAGTATAGATGCATTTAAGGGGAAGCTAGACAAGCATATGAGGGAGAAGGGAATAGAGGGTTATGCTGATAGAGTTAGATGAGGAAGGCTGGGAGGAGGCTCGAGTGGAGCATAAACACCGTCATGGAGAGGGTACTGTTGTCCTGTACATTCTATGTAATTCTACGTAACTAGCAGATTTTTTATGGATAAGTTATTGACCAACAATATGTCAATAAAGAAAGCAAAATAACTTTGAGTGGGACCCCATAAAAATGTGTATTAACATATGTATGTGTGTACACGTGTCTGTGAGAGAGAGAGAGAGAGAGAGAGAGAGAGAGAGAGAGAGAGAATAAATATGAAACTAATTTAGCTACATGGATAAAGTCTGTTAATGTTAAACTGCCATAAAAGTTTGTTATATATTAAACCTGATACTCTAAATTCAGAGTATAAGAACAGAGATCCCGTTAAGTCATTGTACCCTTAAGAATGAAGAATGTACATAGTATGCAAGGTCATAACAGCATCACTGTGTTGTTTGTCCAATAATTTGTTTCCTCCAGCCCAATGACGTGCCAGCCCTACTCCTGTAAATTATCCCGAGCACAGGGAGAGCACAGGTGGGTCATTTTTAATTTAAGCTGGAAAAAGGGGCAACACTGCTTTAGAAGAAGCTATTAGCAACTTTCATATTACATCATGTGATTATCTTCTGCTAAAATAGACGGAGATAAAAGGTAGGCCCGACTTTTAAGACTCCTGGGGGGAAAAATTGAGTCGCGCCCCCTTTGGGGCGCTAACTTCGCCAGGGTGCTACTTTTAGCGCCCCGAAAAAATTAACACCCCCGCAACCGAAATTCATCGGTAGTGCCCCGAGAGAGAAGCGGGGTGCTACTGGAAGCGCCCCGCCTCCCTCTTGGGGTGCTACCGATGAATATCGCGGCGCGATGTGCCGCAGCGCATGCGCCGCGGTATTGCAGGCCTTCCTCCCCTTCTTAAAGGGGAGGGGCCTTGCGCAGCGCGACCCGGGGCCCAGCTGGGCCACCAGGGATCGGAGTGCCGGTAAAAGAGCCCGGCACTCAAGAGAAGTGCCGGGCTCACGGAGCGCAGCTGGCACTCCGCGGGGGGGGCTGGTTAGGAGGCCGGGGACGGCAACGGGGGCAGGTGCTGGCAGGCGGCCAGCAACAAAAATGGCCGCCCGGCACCTCGCCTTTAATTAGCGCTGCCCCGGCCGCAGGTAGGCCCCCCTGACCCCGTCGGACATAGCGTCCGGCGGTAAGTCAGAGGGCGCTACTGAAGATCTCGGCCGGGCGTGAGCGGGGCGCTGCGCACGGCGATTACGTCATCGTCGGCGGCGCAGCGCTAACGGTTACCGCCGCCGCTAACCCCGCTAATTTCGCGGGAGGAATTGGCGGCACCATGCCCCGACACTAGTTGCTTTGCGCCCCCCGTTAGCGACCTCTTAGGGCGCTAACGGGAGGCGCAAAGCAACCGAATTTTTAGGCCTTAGTCTTAAGTTTATTTCTGTAATTTAGTTAATAGTCTATTAAATAGAGGCATGGCAGGGCAGCTCAGTCCCTCGGAATTCACATCCTGTGTCATGTGGGAAATCCAGGACACTTCCCGTGTCCTAGACAACCACGTGTGCAGGAGGTGTCAGTTGGAAGAGCTCGAGCTCCGTGTTTCGGAGTTTGAGCAGCAGCTGGCGTCACTGCAGTGCATCTGTGAGGCTGAGAGCTTTGTGGATAGCACGTTTCAGGAGGTGGTCACCCCGCAGCTAAGGAGTGCGCAGGCAGAGAGGGAATTGGTGACCGCCGGACAGTAGAGGACCACCAGGCAGGTAGTGGAGGAGTCCCGAGTGCATCCCGCTCTCCAACCAGTATTCGGTTCTGAGTACTGGTGAGGACGATGGTTCATCTGGGGAGTACAGCCAGAGCCAAGTCCGCGGCACCATGGGTGGCTCAGGTGTACAAAGGGGGAGGAAGAAGAGTGGAAAAGCAATAGTGGTAGGGGATTTGATAGTTAGGGGAGCAGACAGGCGTTTCTGCGGCTGCAGACGTGACTCCAGGATGGTATGTTGCCTCCCTGGTGCCAGGGTTAAGGATGTCTCTGAGCGGCCGCAGAACATTCTGAGGGGGGAGGGTGAACAGCCAGGGGTCATGGTTCATATTGGTACCAACGACATAGGTAGAAAGAGGGATGAGGTCCTGCAGGCAGATTTTAGGGAACTAGGAAAGAGGTTAAAAAGCAGGACCTCGAAGGTAGTAATCTCCGGATTACTTCCGGTGCCGCGCGCAAATGAGTACAGGAATAGGAGGATAGAACAGATGAATGCGTGGCTGGAGAGATGGTGCAGGAGGGAGGGCTTCAGATTCCTGGGGCATTGGGACTGGTTCTGGGGGAGGTGGGACCTGTACAGGCCGGATGGCTTGCACCTCAACCAATATCCTCGCGGGGAGGTTTGCTAGTGCTGTTGGGGAGGGTTTAAACTAATTTGGCAGGGGGATGGGCACCAGGATGTAACATTAGAAAGGGGAAATGAAGTGCTCAAAGGATTGGGAGAGGCAGAGATCACTAAAGTAAGAAATAGTAAGTTATTAGGTGAGGTCAAACTAAGAGAGAATACAGGATGGTCTAAGATGGGTTTACAGTGTATGTATATGAACACACGAAGTGTAGTAAACAAGGTAAGTGAGCTGCAGGTAGAAATAGCCACATGGGAATATGATGTTGTGGCAATAACTGAGACCTGGTTCAAAAAAGGGCAGGATTGGGTATTAAATATTCCTGGTTATAAGGTGTTCAGGAAAGATAGGAGGTGGTGTGGTAGTATTGGTTAAGGAGAATGATACAGTGCTGGAGAGGGAGGATGTCCTGGAGGGGTCAAGGACAGAGTTAAGAAATAATAGGAGGTGCCATTACACTACAAGGTGTATTCTATAGACCACCAAATAGTGGGAAAGATATGGAGGAGCAAACTTGCAGAGAAATTACAGAGAGGTGCAAGAACTATAGAGTAGTAATAATGGGGGACTTCAACTAGCCTAATATAGACTGGGATCGTAATAGTATAAAGGGCAGAGAAGGGGAAGAATTTCTGAAGTGTGTTCAGGAGAACTTTCTTGATCAGTATGTTTCCGGTCCGACGAGGGAGGAGGCATTGCTGGATCTGGTTCTGGGGAATGAGGTAGGTCAAGTGGAGCAAGTGTCAGTAGGTGAACATTTAGGAAACAGTGATCATAGTATCACAAGGTTTAGATTCACTATGGAAAAGGACAGGGAGCAATCTAGAGTAAAATGTTTAACTGGGGGAAATCCAATTTCAGTGGGATGAGAATGGATCTGGCCCGGGTAAACTGGAATCAAAGTTTGGCAGGCAAAACTAATGGAACAATGGGCTGCCTTTAAAGAGGAAATAGTTCAGGTACAGTTGAGGTACATTCCCACTAGGGGGAAAGGCAGGGCAACTAAAGTCAGGGCTCCCTGGATGACAAAACAGATAGAGAATATGATAAAGCAGAAAAAGAGCGCGTATGACAGATGTCAGGTTGCAAATACATCTGAGAATCAGGCTACATATAGAAAGGTCAGAGGAGAAGTGAAAAAGAAAATAAGAGGGGCAAAGAGAGGGTATGAGAATAGAATGGCAGCCAACATAAAAGGTAATCCAAAAGTCTTCCATAGGCATAAAAATAGCAAAAGGGTAGTAAGGCATGGTGGAGCCGATTAGGGACCAAAAAAGAAGACCTATGCATGGAGGCAGAGGGTATGGCTGAAGTACTAAACAAGTACTTTGCCTCTGTCTATGGCAGCATCCTCTTCCTTGGTGAAGACAAAGTGAAGGAGGAGGTAGTGGAGACATTTGATAGGATAAAAATTGATAAAGAGGTATTAGAAAGGCTGGCTGATAAATCACCAGGAGCGGATGGGATGCATCCTGGGATGCTGAGGGAATTGAGGGCGGAAATCAGAGGTACTGGCCATAATATTCCAATCCTCCATAGATACAGGGGTGGTGCCAGAGGACTGGAGAATTGCAAATGTTACACCCTTGTTCAAAAAAGGTTGTAAAGATAAACCCAGCAAGTACAGGCCAGTCAGTTTAACCTCGGTAGTGGGGAAGCTTTTAGAAACAGTAATCAGGGACAAAATTAGCAGTCACTTGGATAGGTGTGGATTAATTAAGGAAAGCCAGCACGGATTTGTTAAAGGCAAATCTTGTTTAACCAACTTGATTGAGTTTTTTGATGAGGTAACAGAGAGGGTTGATGAGGGTAATGCGGTTGACGTAGTGTAAATGGATTTCCAAAAGGCGTTCGACAAAGTGCCACATAATAGGCTTGCCAGAAAAGTTGAAGCCCATGGAATAAAAGGGACAGTGGCAGCATGAATACAAAATTGGCTAAGTGACAGGAAACAGAGAGTAGTGGTGAACGGTTGTTTTTCGGACTGGAGGAAGGTATACAGTGGTGTTCCCCAGGGGTCGGTTCTAGGACCACTGCTTTTCTTGATATATATTAGTGACTTGGACGTGGGTGTACAGGGCACAATTTCAAAATTTGCAGATGACACAAAACTTGGTAGTATAGTGAACAGTGAGGAGAGTGACAGACTTCAGGAAGACATAGACAGACTGGTGAAATGGGCGGACACGTGGCAGATGAAATTTAACGCAGAAAAGTGTGAAGTGATACATTTTGGTAGAAAGAATGAGGAGAGGACATATAAACTAAATGGTACAATCCTAAAGGGGGTGCACTAACAAGGAGACCTAGGGGTATGTGTGCACAAATCGTTGAAGTTGGCAGGGCAGGTTGAGAAAGCAGTTAAAAAGGCTTATGGGATCCTGGGCTTCATAAATAGAGGTAGAGAGTACAAAAGTGTGGATATTATGATGAACCTGTATAAAACACTGGTTCGGCCCCAACTGGAATACTGTGTCCAATTCTGGGCACCACACTTTAGGGAGGATGTGAAGGCCTTAGAGAGGGTGCTGAAAAGATTTACGAGAATGATTCCAGGAATGAGGGACTTCAGTTACGTTGATAGACTGGAGAAGCTGGGGTTGTTCTCCTTGGAGCAGAGAAGATTGAGAGGAGATTTGATAGAGGTGTTCAAAATCATGAGGGGTCTGCACAAAGTAGATAGAGAGAAACTGTTCCTATTGGCAGAAGGGTCGAGAACCAGAGGACACAGATTTAAGGTGATTGGCAAAAGAACCAAAGGTGACGTAAGAAAAAACTTTTTTACGCAGCGAGTGGTTAAGATCTGGAATGCACTGCCTGAAAGGGTGGTGGAGGCAGATTCAATCTTATCTTTCAAAAGGGAGTTGGATAAGTATCTGAAGGAAAAAACTTTGCAGGGCTACGGGGAAAGGGTAGGGGAGTGGGACTAGCTGAGAGTCGGCATGGGCTCGACAGACCGAAAGGCCTTCTTCCGTGCTGTAACCATTCTATGATTCTATGAAAATGTAAGAGTGTGTATTCCTTTACGGCTACAAATCTCACTGCTGTTTGTGGGACCTTGCTGTCCGCAAATTGGCTGCTGCATTTCCCTACATTACAACAGTGACCACACTTCGAAAATACTACATTGGCTGTGAAGCACTTTGGAATGTCCTGGGGTCATGAAAGAGGCAATATGAATGCAAGTACTTTTCTTTTCTTTTATAAAGTCTAATTGATGTTCAATAAACACCGGGTGAATTATTTCAAGGGTTGCTTGCTACTGAGGCTGGGGATCAGAATCCTGTCTTTTTTGTGGGCAGGTCAATTAACAGGCTGCAGACGTAGAGGGAAAAATTCGCCCGTTAGCGCCAGTAGATGGTGCTGATGCCCTCCAGGATCTACAGCAGAGGCAACGAGGAAGATGGGAACATGTGCGCAGAGGGAGGAGGAAGAGGAACACGAGGGAGGAAGGAGGCAACCGGATAATCGGGCTTTCAGACGGGTGGTTCATGACTACCTCATCAGATTTCGATTTGAATGAATGAAAGCCCAGATCCCCGTTGCTCACCACATCCCCAATCATACCATCCCTGTGTCATGCCATCTCACAGCGTCCTCTTGGGCGCAAAGGTGAAATGAGAGAGAGCACAAAATATGCCAAACTCTATTAATAAATTTATGCATAAACATATCACACATATCATATGCATTCTAATAACTAATGACTCTTGTGCGTGCCATAGTTGAATAGCTGTCATTGTGTGCAAGGTGTGAGATGTGGGTGTGAGTGTTGCTAGGTAGAGATTGTTGGTGGGTGAGTGCTGGGGGTGTGGTGCATTGAGCAGTGTGTGAAGCTTGTGGTACAGATGGTGGTATGTAGCATTTGTTGAAGCCTTCATTAACCCTGCCCACCTGTGTGAGCTTGTTAAAGTTATTCCTGCACTGGGTGTGGGTCCTGGGGACCACAGCGCTGTCAGTGATGTGGTGTGCCACCTCCCTCCACAAAGTGCAGCAGACTTGTGGCGAGGGCCTCCTGCCAGTTGGTGAGTACAGGACTGGCCGCCTTCTCTCCACCGCTAAAACTAATGCCTCCAAAGCTTCATGGGAAAACCTGCATGCTCTCTCCGAGGCGGCGATCTGCCATCAGCATTTGTAAATAGGTGTTCCTTCTCTTTGTTCTTTTTATGGTTGTTGAGGCAGCTGTACACCCAACAATGCTGAGAATGAGGTGCTGCAGCATCAATGGACCTTCCCTTTAAGCAGTGAAAAAAGCCCATGGTAATTATTAATTGTGTTTAGACTACACCTGATATTGGTCCATCTTTTCAGTGCAATGCCAATGAGCTTGGGCTTTTAGACTAGATTTATAGCTCCAATCATTTTAATGAGGAGTGAGGACGAATTTTGCGTACAGCCTAGACGATTTTCACCTGGCGCTAATTCACCATTTTTAAGTCTAAACACTGCCCATTCCTTGGCTATAACGAATTTCTAGCTCAACTTATGTTCACAGTATTTTCTGTTCCCAGAGACTATGGCTGCGATTTTGCTGATCTCGGCGGGTACATGGCGGGCGACGTCAGTGGTGGGTCCCGACCCCGCTGCTGGCTCCATCCCGCTCTGTGAAATGCTTTTCTCTTGATTAGGCTTGTTAAGCCCACCCAGCGCGGTTCCCGGGCCAATTAGAGAAAGCGGGTCTGGTGACAATGGCAATGACTGCACAAAGGCACAGGGCTGCACCCAGGCTCTCCCATGACTCCCTCCATATGCTTATGGAGGGAGTTACAGCACACGGAGGTCCTCTTCCCTTCCCATGGGCGGAAGAGACCTCCCCAGGAGATCAACACAGCCTGGTTGCACATTGCAGAGGAGGGCACAAGCAGGGATGTGGTCAGGAGGACCTGGGTGCAGTGCCGCAAATGTTTCAATGATCACTGTAGATCACGAAACGTTAGTACAAAGCCACACTCAACCTCATCCTGCTGTGCCTCTCATCATATCCCCATCACTCTGCCTTCCCTGCCCTACTCCTGCACATCCTTACTCACACCAACTTACCTTGCACCTCCACCCATCCCTCTCTATATTATCACATGCCCATCTCACTAGCCACCCCTCACACTCACCCTCACCCTAGTCCAATCATACCAACTAACACACAAGGGTAGGCACTTGGGTGTTTTATGCAATGTTCATGTAAAGTTTCTGTTAATGTGGTATCAAATATTGAAACCTTTATTTTCAACACTTTGCGTTCTTGGACAGATTTGTGTGCACCTTTGGAAATGCCTTAGTGAGTTGCAGTGAATGGTGAGACATAATGGTAGCACCCACAATGATGAGGAGTGTGAAAGCAATGGCTTGGGCATTGTAGAGATGCTTTATGGTGTTGGTGTGGGGTGGTGCCAACCTGGCGCATCATGTGGCAGCCAGGGTGTACAGCATCAAGTCAAGTAAATCTGGCCATGGTAAGGCTATCCCTGGTCTCCCAGGCAGCATGTGGTCGGGTGCTGATGCCCTCTGCCTTGTGCAGCGGATTGCAGAGAAGGTTGGTGATGTTGCTGCTGCTGGTGTGCCTGGTGCTGCTGGTGTTGGGGCTGATCGTGGTGTGATTCTGAGGACCAAGGTGAGAGAGAGTATAAAGGGCACCCATGCTGATGGAATAGCGACTGCGGCTTTTGACACATTGGACCCCCTGTGACTACACCTCATTGTCTCAGTTGTATCTTGCTATGTCTTTGATGTGGTACCTTCCTGGCTGACCTGATTGCCTTTTGTCACACCTCGGCAGATAAACAGTCAGGATGATTTAAATGTAGTCGTCTGCCATTGTAAGTTACACATGCATTGTTCTCTATCTATATATGCTTTGTCGAGTCTGTATTTCTTTACTTCACCTGAGGAAGGGGTCACGTAAGCTCCGAAAGCTTGTGATTTCAAATAAAACTGTTGGACTATAACCTGGTGTTGTGCGACTTCTCATGATGGAATAGATGGCAGGTGAAGTAGAGATGACAGAAGCGATGTCAATGGTGAGAGAGGTAATGAGGTCAGACTGGATAGAGACTTGTGTAAAGACTTGCAGCATGGTGAATCTGTTGTGGAAATGCAGTGAGGAAGAGTTTGTGGCTGAGGGAAGGTATCTCTGTAAGGTGGGAGCTTTTAGAGTCATAGAGTTATACAGCACAGAAAGAGGCCCTTTGGCCTATCGTGTCCGCGCCAGCCATCAAGCCGTCTATTCTAATCCCATTTTCCAGCACTTGGTCCGTAGCCGTGTATGCTATGGCGTTTCAAGTACTCATCTAAATGCTTCTTGAACGTTGTGAGGGTTCCTGCCTCTACCACTCTTTCAGGCAGTGAGTTCCAGAGTCCAACCACCCTCTGGGTGAAAAAGTTTTCCCTCAAATCCCCTCTAAACCTCCTGCCCCTTACCTTGAAACTATGCCCCCTGGTTATTGACCCCTCTACCAAGGGGAAAAGTTCCTTTCTATCTACCCTATCTATGCCCCACATTTACATTTAAAGCTGTCAACTCAACAGCTGATTCAATGGCCACTGAACTCCCACCTCAGCTTGACAGTACGACCAGCGTGGACCCCGTGGATTAGCTGTCAAATGCAAAAGGTAAGCTGAAAATCATTCTGAAGTGGCTCTAAACAAGTCACTAATGACCTGAATTGGGTCCCCCGCCGCTGCGTGTCGGGTCTGCTCAGCGTTGACAGACCCGACATTGGGAAAGGCACGTGGCGACGGGTTCACAGCGGGGTCCCGACCCGCCACCGATTGCGCCCGCTGACCCACCCCCCCCCCCCCCCCCCCCCTGCAAAATTCCGGCCTCTATCTTTACAATGTAAATGACTGCCTTTGTTTCTTTATACTTTTTTTTTTACACAAAGTGTGACACCGGAATTTGGCTTGGGCAATGTGTGTTGAACATCTGAGAAGTGACGGACAGGAAGTGTGTACATTCATTATGGTTTTAGTACAGGAGTTTGGCACAGCTCCAAAAATGAAAGAGTCAAGAAAAGAAGCATCTTTGTACCCAGTGGTTGGGCAGGTCAAATGCTTGGCTCCCAACTATAATGTCATGAGTTTAAGTCCCAAGGCTTCGGTTCGTTCATACTGCACTTACATTGCCAGTTGGACTTGGCTATCGGAATCGGTGATGTAAACAAATTGCTAGGATTGTTCTCCTTAGAGCAGGGAAGGTTAAGGGGAGATTTAATAGAGGTGTTCAAAATTATGAAGGGTTTTGATAGAATAGATGTAGAGAAACTGTTTCCACTGGCAGGAGGGTCAGTAACCAGAGGACACAGATTTAAAGATAATTAGCAAAAGAACCAGGGGGAGATGAGGATAATTTTTTTTAAGCAGCAATTTGTAACAATCTGAAATGTAGTGTCGGAAAGACTGGTGCAATCAGATTGAGCAGTAACTTTCAAAAGGGAATTGGATATCTACTTGAAAAAGAAAAATTTGCACAGCTATGGGGAAGGAGCAGGTAAGTGAGGCTAATCGGATAGTTCTTTCAAAGAGCCGGCACAGACATGATGGTGTTGTGGTAAAAGTGAGATGGTTACCTGAAACAAAATGGACTCTGTGAAACAAAATGGACTCTGTGAAACAAAGGGACTCTGTGAAACAAAATGGACTCTGTGAAAAGACATTAAAATGTGCTAACCAACCTTGAGCTACCTCCTGTCATTTACTGAAACTACAGAACAGACAAAAGCCAGACCACCAAGGTCCAGATAACGGTTGTTCTTAAAGGAATGTAATTGGAGGTCATTGTTGCTAGGGGGGAATAATTGGCTAAAGTGTAACTAACCAAGACTGCTGTGCTTGTGGAATGTATAAAAAGAAGTACAACAGCCATTTTAAATTGAGAAGAAGTGACTGTGCACTACTTCTCCCAAAGCTTTGTTCAATAAACTGCATGTTGAATCTTTAAGTCTGACTCCGAGTGGTGATTTCCCACAACAAATTGGCGTCACGAACAGGATCTCACTGCTGGTGAGTTGATCGGTTGGCCTCGATCAGCGAACTGGAGTAGAGATTATTGAACTGTGGGAGTCAGACTGAGCCAACAATGCAGTTAAAAACCGGTAAAAATTAGGGGAATTTATGGGACTATCGGATAGAAACGGGAATTGATTGCTTGTGCTGATCGACTAAGGACAAGGAAGTGCCTGTCTCAAACGCGCAGCCTTAGACCGGTTGTTAAGAGGGGAAATCCCCCACGCGATGGTCAGGACCATAAAGTGGGCGTAGAGGCACCAAGGCACTTAGGATCGTGAAGCACAAGTAGTAAGGACCATTCGGCATCAAACTCTGTAGTGGCGAACAAACGCAGAGGTACATAAAGTATAAGAATTCACGAGTATGTACTGTTTGTAGTTTTAAGCGGTGCGGTAAGGAGCTGATCACCCTGACCTAGAGCCGGACTCCGGTGGAGGAAACACGTTGCTGAGACGGTAATCGTGGCCGTGAGTATAAACAGATAGGGGGTTTAAAAGCCCGTAGGAGAGGGGGGTTTAAAAGCCCGCAAGATAGGGGGTTTAAAAGCCCGTAAGAGACGAGGGTTCCGGTGGAGGAAACACGTTGCTGAGACGGTAATCGTGGCCGTGAGTATAAACAGATAGGGGGTTTAAAAGCCCGTAGGAGAGGGGGGTTTAAAAGCCCGCAAGATAGGGGGTTTAAAAGCCCGTAAGATGAAAGATGGGGAAACTAAGTGGGGACCTGCAGGTTCCCTTATTGATAAATATATGACAGACAGACGCTCGTTGATTAAGAAGATGCAAAAGGATGGCTGGGATGTTTCCCAGACCTTAGAACAACAGAGAGTTAATATGGGGAAAAGTCGTTGCATACAAAAGTTTATTACGTACGGGGCAGGGAGTTCCATGGAAAGCTGGTGGTTCAATACTACCAGTTTGATGAATTTGACTAATAACAGACCATGGAATGGGACTAAACGATTGAATACTGACAATATACATATATATATATACATATACATATATACAAGATTTGTTGAGTGAAAGGAATCTTAAAAGGAATACTGGGATCTCAGTTGTGTGAAAAGTGTGTAAAAGATTCCTGATTGTGTGAATGTTTAAGTTTGTTAAGTTACAGTATTATTTTGTCCCTGGAAAAAAAAAATCTGCCTAAAAAAAGTGTCTGTCAGTTTGTTTATGTTTTAGCTCCACCCACTCTTTTGTACAGAGAGCTAAAAGCTGTTTTTAACTCTTTGAAGACTTGTCTTGAATGATACTCAAGTGTGTTGTTTTAAGTTTGTTAATTGTTTTACAAAAGAGGTATAAGCTTCAGCCTTGAAGTCACAGTTGCCAATGTGCCTGGAAAGAAAATGACAATTAATTTGAATGTTTACAAGGCATGGTAATTGTTTCTTTGTTAATGTGACGATGTGTTCTTTATTTTGCAACTGACACTGGTTAGTTTAAAAAAAATTGATCTGGATTGAATTGGAATTATTGAGGTTAATTAACCTATTAAAAACCAGACTTTCATTGTGCACGGTGAAATTCTGGTTGGTGTAAATTTGTGTAGACCGCATTGAATAAGATATTTAATGGTCTGAAACCAGATTTTGAAATATTTACAGTCTTGGATACAGAATGGGTTCTGGTCCATACCATTGGCAGAGGAATCACAAGGAAATTCACCTTTACTGTCAGGGATAGACAGGAATTTTATATCAGACTTTGCAGGGAAAGCATTGTGCCAGAGAAAAAAATAAATAAAAATAAATAAATAATAATTTGAATTACAATTTAAGTTAAGCTGGTGTGTAAAAACTGAGAAGAACAACAAAAAAAAAAGTTTGTTTAACAAAAGATTAAGTTTCGGTCTAAGATTTAACCTTGGAGTTGCGGTTGCTATGGTGAAATCTTCCAAAGCACTCTGATTTGATTTGTTTAAATTCAATGTTTTTACAGTATTTTGGAAAGACATCTGAAGAAAGGACAATAAGAAATATGATGTAATTTACTAGTTCTGCAAGCATGTGCTATTTTGTTTTGTTTTATCTGTTCTGTTCGTGTTCAGTTAAAGTGTGAAAACACAACTGCTTTTTTTGGATCGGGAAAGTTTTTTTTTAATTTACGTGAAGTGACGCAATTGCGTGCGCCTGATAATGTTTTGCTCCACCTTCTTAAAAACCTGCAAAGGAGTTAACCCTTTCCACTGACAGCTGATTAAGTTCATCAAGCAATAACTTCGGTGTGACATTTAAAGATATTGGACATTATTAATTTTAAGTTAATATTTCCCCACAGTGACAGAAGGAAAATTATGATTTGATAAATTAACCCCTTGGGCTCTAAGCAGAGTCACAATGGATTCTCTTCTTTCTTTTGTTATATGGAAGTTACCTTGTAAACTAATTGCAGCACTTCTGTCTCTAATGTTAAAACACTGTATAAACCACCTAGCCTGGAAATCATTTGTTTCTGAAATTGGAAATGGAAGATAAATTGATAGAAATGAAATTGAACATAGGTTTTGTCAATCAGTTCAACAGTACTGCTGTTTGGATTTTGGGATAATTTTGTAATAACAATATAGACTCAGGCACTAGATATATTTTGGGTTACTTTTGGGAAAATAAAAGATCCTCTAAAATAATGATAAATAAAAAGTGTTAGTAACTTGGACCTAGTGAGAATGTTTAATCTATGTTTTCAATCTTAAATATTGTACTGGACAGTAAAGTTACTCCAGGGCTCATGAATGAGATATGAATGGTAATTAATGGGATGTATAAAATTGAAACAGGAGAAATTACACTGCTGAATGGGAATTTTAAAAAACTTGCTAGTGAAAGTCAGGAAAGTGCAGTTAAGAATAGTAAATTGATAGCTTTCTCTTGGAGACATTTGTGTCCCTGCCTATAATGAACTTTTAAGAAAACTGAATTTGATAGCCTGGCCACTATCCAAGATATTGGGACCATGCAGAAGAAGATGAACAAAGACAGTCTTTTGATAAGATACCTGAAAGCCCGAGAAAGGCACATGTGGCATGATATTGAGATACCGGTATGAGTGTGCAAATGTGATTTGTTACGTATGAAGCGATTACCATCTGGGAATGTATGGTGAATCTGCACTGAAGAACGGGTCTCAGACATGCTCAGTTACTGGACAACAGCAAGACATGAAATGGTTAATGTGGCTCAGGAGAGCAAGACAACTTTTAAAGCATTGACACATACTCCATCGAGAAACTATCTAATTAATGAAACAATCAGAATAGAGTTAAACACACTGGTACCTGTTAGAAGGATTGAAATTGAAGTTGAAGTGGAGAGTTACCTGGAATCTGAATTGGGACAATTGAGGGCTAAGGAGAAATCATGTTTAGTAAGAATTATCCACAAGATGGATATGAGTAAAAGAGAGATCTGGAGAATCTTTTAAGTCCATGATTTGTTGATTAAATGTTAAACTGTAATGTTGCTTGAAATCAGGAAGATAGAAGAAACAGAGGATACCCCAGGCGGGGCAGAATTGGAACACCGGAAAGGACAGTTGAATTTGAATTTGAAAAGACTTAAATAATGAAGCTGTTATTTACGTTTTACCTACTAATCGGACTGATATGTATAGCCTGCCAAGGGAGAAGAAAAGAACCCCGAAAGAAACGAGAATTACATATGAACACTTTTTTTTGTATATATGTCATATAAGTATGCCAAAAAAAGTGGGATAAACGCCTGTTGGGTATGTAGCCATATTCCTACCCATGTGAAAGGAGGAATACCTCTGCGACCGATACCCTTGAACCTCACAGATATGGCAGAATGGATAATTAATAAAAATCATACAAAACAGAAAAATACCACCCTATCCACCTTCGGAATTAAATGGGAACAAAAGTGGTCTAGCCTAAGAAACGAGTTTAAGGGGGGAGGATATTCGTTAGAAAATTTTAAGGGATGGTACAAGCCGACGTATGATTATACGAAAGTACCTCCTTTTCTAGCCCTTACCAATACATCAGGAAAGGGCCGACCGATCGGGGATATATGCTGGGAACGCGATCTAGGACAGACTAAAGGGAACAGAGTTAATATGGGGAACACCCATACAAATTGATTCGGATCAAGGGTCGCACTTCACCGGAAAGGTGATAAAAACAGTGTGCCAACTGATGGGAATAAAACAAAAATTCCACATCCCTTACCATCCGCAGAGTTCTGGAATGGTAGAACGCATGAACCGAACCCTTAAGAATGCCCTGGCCAAGGCCATGCAAACGTCAGGAAAAACGTGGACAGAAGTATTACCGATTATATTAATGAAGTTAAGAGCCACGACAAACCGGACAACCGGATTAACCCCTTATGAACTAATGACAGGAAGGGCGATGCAATTACCAGAAAACATCATAACAGGTGGGGCCGATGTAGGCCCACTAAAGGACAAAATTAAGCGATATGTTTTGGAACTAAGCGCCCAACTAAAAGGGATGCGTAAATTAGTAAGAGACAATCAGGAAGAAAGAGACGCACAGAGAGAGCTTGAAATGCTCCCTGCCGTCCCGATGGCAGGACGTCGCGTCATGGTAAAAACATTACCTGAAAAACCGGGGTTTGCACCAAAATGGAATGGCCCATATGAGGTCATAATCAGTGGAGACACCTGTGCCTGTCTGGACATAAGAGGGAAGGGTGTATGGAAACATTGGACCCAGCTGAAATTGTACAAAGAAATTAATGAGTAGCATACGATTCACGATTAATCAATAAAGTAACCAGGATACCTTCCCCAAACAGGTGACGACTGCAAGCAAGTCCAAATTAATATTATATTGTTGGAACGTAACAAATATGTCTAAGATAGCGTATATAATTGCGTCACTCTATGTTGTCACGGTTGTAAAGCTGACAGGATTAAAAGATAACTTATTTTACAAGACCCATGTACATTTACACGGTAATCGAACCGTGTGTTACCCGCTAGCCCAATCCGTAGAGGCCCTGTTCGTGGCCACCCCCGGGTGGACCCCCCTTGATTTATATACGGCAGATACCTCGGACGTACCCTGTAAGGGACATACAGGTCAATATGGGAGGGGTATACAGGGAAGATGTGTGGAACTAATAAACTCCACAAATCCTGTGTGCAGGGGGGTCCGGGGAGTAAACGGGAGAGTATGCTCAGACGATACAAGCTACCCGCTTTGCTTCTCGGGACAAGGATGGGGGTGTGCATATGCCTTGGTCCCCGAGAATGTTTCCTGTGTACAGACGCAGTGTGCCCGTCAGCACTGTCAAGTAAACAGAGGCCAGTTTGCTTGTACCTGTAACGAGCAAAGATGCCTGAATGTGACCGCGGGGAGGCAATTCATTTGTGGTCAGTGTAATGGGACTCATGTCAGCTCAGCCACATGGACATACCCGTTTGATACTTACCAATTGGTAGGATCGGGTGGAAAGTCAAGTGAACCGAGCAATTGGCGGTATAATCAGTTCGTACGGAGAAATAACCAGGATGTTAAATGTTACCGAGCCAAAAAGGGATTTGTGTTCCTCCTCGACGGTACCTTCACGACGGCAACACCAACCCTCCCGATCCTCTTTGCAGTAGGAGCAATAGGACCACTCACTGTTCCATGCCCTCGAAAGGGGCATACCCGGAGAAAGATAGTAACACGGGCCATCAGCCAGGAATTTTGTGCCGATTGGAAGGATCCGGTCACACTGGGATCCTCACTCGGCTACGGGTTTCTAGGGGCCCTGTCTCTGGGGGGAACAGCAGGAGTGGTTAGTACTAAAAATAGGAACTATCTTATCTGTGGATTAACCATTCTGGGAAACAGCACAGCAAAGGGGCTGGATGCCATCAACCGAGAACTGGCTGAATTAAGATTGTACGCGCAGCAGACCCGCTATGCTGTGGATTATCAGTTAGCCCAGCAGGGGGGAGTATGCACAATAATCGGAGACAAATGTATAACGCATGTTACAGATGAATCCTACAACATCACCCAAGCCATTAATGACATAAGAAAGCAGCTCGATGACTTTAGACAAGGCCCCAAGAAGGGGAATGGCTGGCTCGAATGGTTATTGGGGGGATCTTGGGGGTCTTATTTAATGCATGGACTAATTATTCTTGTTATAATAATAATTGTCTGTTGTTTGATTATCGGATGTTTTAATATCTGCTGTAAAGTCATGATGGCTCGGATTGTGCCAGGGGCCAGCGTGGCCACTGAGGAAGAACATCTAATGGGAACACCCGAAGACGCCAGAGAAGGAGAGGGCGACCTAGACAGGTACCTGTGAAGAGTGACTTGGAGTCATATGTGCGGAACACCAGGGAGGTGGATTCCCCAAAGATATACACACACACATAGAGGTCGTTTGGTCATCTGGATTTCGTGAACATCCTCCAGGACCAAAAGGGGGAATTGTTGTGGTAAAAGTGAGATGGTTACCTGAAACAAAATGGACTCTGTGAAACAAAATGGACTCTGTGAAACAAAGGGACTCTGTGAAACAAAATGGACTCTGTGAAAAGACATTAAAATGTGCTAACCAACCTTGAGCTACCTCCTGTCATTTACTGAAACTACAGAACAGACAAAAGCCAGACCACCAAGGTCCAGATAACGGTTGTTCTTAAAGGAATGTAATTGGAGGTCATTGTTGCTAGGGGGGAATAATTGGCTAAAGTGTAACTAACCAAGACTGCTGTGCTTGTGGAATGTATAAAAAGAAGTACAACAGCCATTTTAAATTGAGAAGAAGTGACTGTGCACTACTTCTCCCAAAGCTTTGTTCAATAAACTGCATGTTGAATCTTTAAGTCTGACTCCGAGTGGTGATTTCCCACAACAATGGGCCAAGTGGACCCCTTCTGCGCTGTATGATTCTAGGGCACTGCTCTGACTGGCGCACCCCCCAAAACAGGCGATTTTGGTTGATGCTTCCGACAGCAACAAACGCAAAGATTCATAGTCGAAGGCGGCATGTTTTTAAAAATCGCTGGCAGGCTGAACAACGGGAGCGTTCATGTCCACCTTGTACAGGACAGCAAATTATTTTGCAGCTTTCCCCACCTAAATAGTTGCAAGCAATGATCTTAAGACCATAAAAGGTATGCCCTTCCAAATGGTAGTTGTTTTCAACTGGAACTACCCTTTGCAGAAAGTGCTGGGCAATAGAAAACAGGATGATTTCTACAGCAGCCGGTAATACACAACCACTTCCTGGAGTTGCCTGGAATCAAACTTGCTTTCCTCAGTTGTCTGCATCAGTGGTCATTTCTCAGCCACACACTAGATGGAGTGCTACACAATAAGTTGTTCCCTTGTGCGTGGAGAAGTTGGAACTCAGTTGGAACACGCTCGCTTGCCTTCACTCAAAACTTGTGTTTCCTGAACATGAAGCAGCTTCCTTCACTAAAACACCCAAATAACTAGAGTGCAAGGACAAAGAGATTTTAAAAAGGGGGAGGGACAATGGGGCTTTAACTCTCCCTCCCCAAAAATATAGATCTACATTGCCAGATACTGTTATACAAAATGCATTACGCAATTTGTGCTAAAAAACCTTGCGCCATGTCAATCCATTTAGTGCTTTTCAGTGTCGTCTCTGTAATGAAGGGTACTTGGATTGGCTGCAGAGGGTTCGGAGTGCTTCTTGTGAAATGCTACACTTCATACCAATTAACCAGAATCAACGACAGGTTTCCAACTAATTCTTCTCTAGAAAAGTTGTGATTTGTGCAGAATCCAAGTTGTGGTTGGAGGAGAATCCCACTTAACCTTGTGTGCCTTTCCTTCCCTCTGTAATTCCTCCACCTCCTGCGCCTCTCTATATTTAAAGTACGCAGCGCTCCCTCATTTTACTGTCATAGACCAAGTGAATTTTACCATTAACATTACAAGGAACAAAAGGTTCCCAACATAAAACAGGGTGAATCTAGCCAACAGCTAATGTCTAATGCAGATGACTGCATAAAATGCGGTATTTATTTTCCACATTTTTTTATTTTCTGTTTGGAATTTTTTTTATGAGGGACTGAATCACGTTTGTTAGAGACCCCATTAGCAGAATGCATTTACAATTCAAAAATGCTTCTAATAAATGTCATTTCAACTATGAAACACAGTGGCATACGGGACCAATTTTTCCTTGAATCTCTTTTTACAATGCAAAAGCCTTTAAATTGGAGCACCCCTGTGCCAAGCAAGGTATTCATTAAGCATGCAGTGTAAAATTAATTGGTTCCAAGCAAATGCTCACTTTAAACAAATTCACATGGTGCCCATTTAACAATTTTTAAGTGCTTCATTTGGTTGCCGTTTATATATAAATTGGACTGCAGATGCTGAGTATTTAACAAAGCACCTCCCTTTGTAGTTACTGACATCTCAGTTCTTACACACAGGCAAAAAATGATCAAACCTCAGACGGTCACTAGCAATATCGTCCATATTGCTGACCAACTATTGACTGCAATACAGAACCAAATGTGTATAACAACAACAACTTGCATTTATATAGCACCTTTAACATAGTAAAACGCCTCAAGGCACTTCACAGGAGCGTTATCGAACAAAATTTGACACCAAGCCACATAAGGAGATATTAGGATAGGGGACCAAAATCTTGGTCAAAGAGGTAGATTTTAAGGAGCGCCTTAAAGGAGGGAGAGAGAGGTGGAGAGGTTTATGGAGGGAATTCCAGAACTTTGGGGCTGGGCAGCTGAAAGCACGGCCGCCAATGGTGGAGTGATGAAAATCAGGGATACGCAAAAAGCCAGAATTGGAGGAGCGCAGAGAAATTGGAGGGTTGTAGGAGGTTACAGAGATAGGGAGGGTCGAGGCTGTAAGAATAAAAATATATGTTTTGTATGTGTGATGGACTCGAGACTATTAATATAAGATGTATGTAATAAAGATAAATTTGATGTGTCTGGATCTCCCCTGGGTGAGCAGAGCTCAAGGCAACGGCGCGAAACTTAACAAAGGAAACCTGCATAACAGGATAACCCCCACAGAGACACCATCGAAACTCACCATCGAAACTCAAGAGCCACTAAAAGGTGTCAACAAACAATTAATTTATATTATAATAAATGGCACCAGCCACTGCAGACAGACACATGTGCAAAGGAAAGCCAATCAAGAACTGCCATGAAACTAAGATTCAATCCTGGGGTCTTAGCAATTTAGACTAGATACAATGGGCTTAAAAAGATATAAAACAAGGAACCCAAAGGCTCTCTCTCTCTCTCTCTCTGGATGACCACGCAGAAAAACAAGAAGCCCCCCCTCTACAGACCAGACCAAGAACAAGGAAAAAGGCCGCGTGCATTGCTTGACTCAGGGAAGTACAAGTCTGTGAAAATCTAACCCATTACCTTACGTGTTGTAATCGAGTAGAGTCCATAAATACCAGTAGGCTATTGTTTTGATGTGCATGAGTGTGTGTGTTTAATAAACTTGCATGAGTGTGTGTGTTTAATAAACTTATTCCAAATTGTTTCAAAAGAATTGGTCTTGCTGTCAATTTAACGCCAGTTGAAATAAAAAGCTTACAAAACTGGGGGCTCGTCCGGGATCTGGTGAGACAGCTTTAGATCATTCTTTTAAACAATTGGAAATTTCGGGAGTTGCGATTCTAACCTGTGGTGCGAAGTTTTAAAGTAAATTCAAAAGACATAGGATGAAGGGATCGGGGTCATACAAAAAGCCAGCAAAAGACGTAGCTGTAGCCTACCATGAAAAGGTGTCCATAAGGGACTTACAAGAGTTACGGGCACGATGCATCTGTAAGGGCCAACATGCGTCCTTTGGGGAGCTCGTGTCATTTATCCAGGAGAGGGTAGATGAGGGAAAGCGAAGGCCCAAACAGGCAAACGGTCTCTTGGCATTCAGGGCACATTACTGTGCTCGGAGAGATGAGGAATTAATGAGGCAGGATGCAAAAGAGATTCGAGATTTAAAGGGAGAGATACAAGATTTAAAAGAACTAAAAGTCAAAGAGATTCAACTAAAAGAAAAAGAGATTCAAAGTATGAAAGAACAGAAAGAAGGCGGCATCTAGCTTGTTAGGCAGTTAAAGGAGGGAGAAATCCAGCATTTGAGACAAGAAATCGATCGATTAGGCCACAGTATCAGGCAACTAAAAAGAGCGGAGCAGGCAACTTCATTGCTACAGCAACAAAGCCTCTCAAATTTAAATGCAGGAGCAGCCGTCACAGCAGCAAATGAAACGAGGTTAGAGCTCAAGAAATATAAATTGGAAAACCTGGGACTCTGGCAGGAAGTAGAAGATGTTAGGGGGGCATTAAGGGAAGCAATTAAGAAGCCACATAGGGAGGCAGACCACTCCAGGTGCCACCTAGAAATAGCGCGGCTAAAGAGTAAATTAGGGCAGCAACAGGCTCTAGTATCCGCAGTAACACGGGGAGCCATAACAGAGACAACAGAAGGGGACGAGGGGGAGACAGATTGGGAAGAGGAAGGCAGTCAGTATAATCCCCAGGAGGGTGGTGAAGGATGGGATACCTTGGAGACACAAGGGCCAACCGTAGCAGTAGTGACCACCTCTTTACGGCGTAATGTGCATGGTCACATCACTAGTAACCATACCGACTCACGGCCCATATCTGGTGATGACGCCACGGTGTGTAGCCACGAGTTGGGGCCCATTAATGATGGGGACGACCCACGGGTAGTTAATAGGAGGTGGGCAGATTTCAGGAGGGGTCACCCTGAGTTAGAAGAGGGAGACTTAACACGAGTCCTCCTCTTGGCCTGTTCCACTTCTTTAAAGAATAATCTGCCAGACGCGATCCTCCAGCGTGGCACAGCGACCGATGCAGTCGTGCCGAGATCCTAAACCATTTAGGGATCCAAAACTTAAACTTAGTGGCTATGCTTAGTCAGACCAAACAGCGCCCAGATGAGACCCCGAGAGCCTTCAGTAATCGGCTGTACGATATCTGTGAACGTCCCCAGAACCAGGCACCCACACATGCTGCAGCAGGAAAGAATCAGGAACAATTCAGAGCAACGTTCCGACCCAACTCCACTCTTTAGTTAAAACCACCCTGGGCATAGCCGTGAGGCCCACCGATCAGTGGACAGCTATAGAGACTAACGTTCAAAGAGCCTGGGAGATGGTAAAAGACCAGTTAAAGGTGAAGTCACCACCCACCGCAAAGAAAGCAGTGTCAGCGGTGGAGGGATCTAGGTACTACCCCTTTAGGGGGCAGTGCTTTAATTGTAAGAAGGAAGGTCACCTAGCAAAACACTGCAGGAGACCCAGACAGGCACCGGACCTCGATGCAACACATAGATACCTCCCGAGGGATGAACCTGAACCCTCTGGGATGGAACAACAATTGGCTCAGTTAGTTACGCTTCTAAAAAAGGACGAATCTAAGCCCTCTGGGACAGATCAACAATTGGACCAGTTGATAACCCTCATGAAAGCCCAAATTGTCACGGGGGAGATGCAAAATCATTTACCAGTGCACGCAATCGCCAATGCACAGCCATTGGGAATGCAAAATCCTATCGTCAATGCACACCCATTGGAGGGACTCCTCCAAGGATCCACCCTATGATAGGGTTTGGCCCCCAAAGATTGGTCGGAAGTGGGGTTCCGATGTGATGGTAGCGGGAGACCAGTAATCCTTGTTGTCTTAAAAGGGGGCCGGCAGCAGATTATGCTGATAGACACTGGCTCAGCCGTTACCATCATCCACACCCCATACCCTGAACGCCATGCAGCGGCAGGCAAGGGTTGTATGGCCCTTAAAGGGTTTAATGGTGATACAACCACCGCGTATACAGGGAAGGCCTCTGAACTTCAGTTGGGAGGCCTCACCTGTAAGGTCCCAGCGCCGATGCTGATGACCACCCCCGACGGAAGGGGAATTTTAGGGACTGATGTGTTGGATCAGTATGGCGCGGTAATAGATTACAATCGGGACTGTGTTTGGATGGGATTGAGAAATAATGCAAGAGTGATAGAAATTTCAGATGCTCACTTGGTTTTTGCTATTAAAAAGCCATCAGAGTATGACCGTCCGCAGAGCGAAAATGAAGCTGTGGCAAAACTAATTCAGGAACACCTAGCGGTGTTTGCCACGTGCAAGCACGATTGTGGAAAAATGGCAGGTGAAGAGTCTATTGAGAGACCCCCCCACTCATTCACCAAACAGTACCCCATCCCAAGGGAGAGTCACCCTTACATCCGAGACACCATAAAATCCCTAGTCGAGCAGGGTGTTGTTAGGACAGGCACTTTCACAACCAATTCACCCGCCTGACCGGTTAAAAAGCCCAATAGCAGCTGGCGACTGACTATTGATTACAGAAAGTTAAATTCTGTAACGCCAGCCTGCTCACTGGTAGTAAGAGAAGCTCCCACCATATTATCTCAAATTCTTGCTGGTTCCAAGTACTTCTCGACCCTCGACATCGCCGATGGATTCTGGAGTATCCCTGTTAAAAGAGAGGACCAGTACAAATTCGCATTCACATTTGAGGACCAGAGCTACACCTGGACATGCCTGCCCCAGGGGTTCCACAATGCCCCCACGATCTTCCACAAAAGAATGGCTGCAGTTTTTAAAGACTTTTCCCGCCCTACCTGCTAGCTACAGTGTGTAGACAATCTACTGCTGGCAACCGATAACATGGAGGAGCATCTGTCCCTTTTGCACGAAGTGTTGACATTGTTGGCTCAGGTGGGACTAAAGGTGAATCCCTGTAAGGCTCAGTTGGTAAAAGAATGGGTCACCTTTCTGGGAGTGTCCATTTCTCCAGAGGGATCGTTCCCCGACTCCCACAAGGTGGAGATAATACAGTGACTACCATTACCCACTTCCAAAACAGCCCTACGATCATTATTGGGTTTGGTGGGGTACCAAAGGAACTTTATCCCAGGCTTTGCAGAGTGCGCAAAGCCCCTGTATGATTTGATAAAACTGCAGGGTGAGGACATACGCCCGGCACGGACTGATGCTCACACCCAGTCTGTGGCCAAATTAAAAACTGCAGTGATACAGGCCACATGTCTGATTCCTCCGGATCCCACGCAGCCCTTCCATTTGGAGGTCGGGGCCACAGAACAAAGCCTCGCCGCTGTTCTGTGCCAAACGCGAGCTAATTGACTACAGCCCATTGCATATGCGTCTCGAATCCTGCAGGGAATACGCAAAAAGCCAGAATTGGAGTAGCGCAGAGAAATTGGAGGGTTGTAGGGCTGGAGGAGGTTACAGAGATAGGGAGGGTCAAGGCCATGGAGGGGTCTGAATACAAGGATGAGAATTTTTTAAATCGAGGTGTTGCCGGACCGGGAGCCAATGTAGATCAGTAAGTACAGAGGTGATTGATGAACGGGACTTGGTGCGAGTTAGGATACGGGCAGTAGAGTTTTGGATGAGCTCAAGTTTATAGGAGGGTGCATGGTAAGAGGCTGGCCAGGAGAGCATTGGAATAGTCGAGTCTAGAGGTAACAAATGTATGTACGAGGGCTTCATCAGCAGATGAGCAGAGGCAGGTATGGAGACATTGTAACAGATCACCTTCCTTTTTCACTTTTAAGTCATATAGTGTAGAACTCAGCAAATACTTTCTTACAGCAAAACTGTTCCCCTTCTGTCAGTAACTAGAAAGCACAGCAGAAAATTGTACTTTTCTATTCCAGGACGATTCTGCCCAACTACACAGAAGTTGATTTTAGTTGGATTTGATCTTCCTAGTGCACAAATAATTTTTGAAGCTTCTGAAAACATCAGTACAAAACCCTCTTTCTGCAATTAGATGCCAAAAACCCTACTTTCAAACTGTGCCAAAGAAATCCAGCAGCACTAAATTGTACTGTACTAAACGATCACTCAATCAGCGTGTGGCCAGGGATAATGATTAGCCATTTCCTTCAAGTTTTGCACTGAATTCAAAAGACGCTTATATATTTGCCGCTTCTTTGACTGAATCACAGGGGACAGATCTCATATGTCGGCTCCCCATGTTTACATTGTTAAAATCAGCTCCACCAGAACAAAGGGAGAATCGAAAGCCTACATTTTAGTGAGACTACCATTCATCGAGATAAGTGCTCGTCTACACTCTGCAGTATACTCGTGAGTGATTTTGCCAATGGGGGCGTGTTGGAGGTGGGACTGCTGCTTGTCGGGTTGTTGTCCCGCCTCCATCGACTTCTGGCCAACCCACGCTATTTTCCCTTGATTGGCCTTGTTAAGCCCGCCCTGTCTCACTGGAAGAACTCTATAGTTTTGTCAGCCATACTTATTTTTAACAATAATACTTATGTGGAATTCTAGTTTTAAGGGTTAGTTCTATACACAGCTGATATTCACTAGGTTCTATTGTACAAGAAAACAAAACAAACTGTTCACACAACAGCTTTGGGCAGAGCAATTTCTTCTTCCTTTCTTGCAAAGACTCGCTTTTATAAACTTCTGTTACACAGTCACTTCCTTCTATTTTGTCACATGCCTGTGGTACAATTTTCAGGGCGCTTAAGGGGAAGTTCGTGTGGCAGGGCCTCCGTGGAGTTCAACAATGTGTTCTCGTGTTGGAGGCAGGCAGGCAGGATTTTCAGCATCAATCTCTGGAGAGTTTCCAGAGCTCACACCGTGCTCATTGGTCCATTGAAAAGGCCACTTTCTCCCACCTCCAAAATCAAAAACTTTGATGTTATTTTATTATTGGGATGCACAGGAATTTTACACTCACCCTCAGGTCATGTGCTGCTTTCTAGGTTGCACAGAACATACTAATGCATACATTGAGATAGACAGTTCATCACACTAGGGTATGTGTCAGCTGTGGCTCAGTGGGTAGCACCCTCGCCTCCGAGTCAGAAGGTTGTAGGTTCAAGTCCCACTCCGGAGACTTGAGCACAAAAATCTAGGCTGACACTCCAGTGCAGTGCTGAGGGAGTGCTGCACTGTTGGAGGTGCCATCTTTTGGATGAGACGTTAAACTGAGGCCGGTCTGCTCTCAAGTGGACAGAAAAGATCCCATGGCACTTTATTTTGAAGAAGAGTAGGGGAGTTATCCCCTGTATCCTGGCCAATATTTATCCCTCAATCAACATCACTAAAACAGATTATCTGGTCATTATCACATCACTGTTTGTGGGAGCTTGCTATGTGCAAATTGGCTGCCGCGTTTTCTACATTATAACAGTGACTACACTTCAAAAAGTACTTCATTGGCTGTAAAGGACGTACGGCGGTCGTGAAAGGCGCTATATAAATGCAAGTCTTTCTTTCTTTTAGGGTATAGATTGTTTGGTCAGTGTAATTTTTTTGGCAGGGCTCTGATCATTGAGGGAGGGAGAGTGAGTGCTCTCTCTGGCTGTTGGGAGGTCATGAGCCAAGCCACATTCTTTCACCTCCTGAATGCTGCCTGCTTATGGTCTACCTCTTCCTCACTGCTGTTGGGTTCTTAATCCATCCATTCTTTGCTTTAAAGTTTGAAGCCTTAGATGTTCTCGTTGATGGCCTCCCTGCCCCCACTCTGCACAAACGTTCAGAACTTTGTAACCTGTGTCCTCTCCTGCACAGAGCCCAGCAGACTCATCCCCCAAACTGGCTTACTGCATCCCAGCAAATTGAGAACATCCTCATGCTCACTTAGAAATCCCCCCCATGTCCTTGCTCCTTCCTATCCGACTGATCCCATTCAGTTGTACATTGCATCATGCGGCCTCTGCTTCTTTGACACCAGCTTCTTACCTCCTCCATTCCACTATCAGTGACTGTTAGTTCAGTCACCCGCCCATCTCTAGAATTCTCACAAAATCTCTTCATCTCGCTACTTCCCTACCTGCTATCAAAATGCTCCTTGAAGGCCTCCGCTCCTCTTCACCAAATTATTATCCTCCTTCCCCACCCCCACCATTGTCAAATGTTTTATAAAGTTTATTTTTGTGAGAAACACCACAAAAATACACATTGTTTACCCAGATAACAATAAAGACTTACCAAAGTAATCAATTGGTTGTAAAGTGCTATAAGAAAATAGAAACATAGAAACTAGGAGCAGGAGTAGGCCATTCGGCCCGTCGAGCCTGCTCCACCATTCAATACGATCATGGCTGATCATCCAAATCCAGCACCCTGTCCCTGCTTTCTCACACAGAATCCCCATCGAGCCTGCACCGACACATATCCCACCCTATCCCCGTAACCCCACGTATTTAATTCCCCCTAACATATCCCATCCTATCCCCGTAACCCCACATATTTAATCCCCCCCTAACACTAAGGGTCAATTTATCATAGCCAAATCAACCTAACCCGCACATTTTTGGACTATGGGAGGAAACCGGAGCACCCGGAGGAAACCCACGCAGACACGGGGAGAATGTGCAAACTCCACACAGACAGTCACCCGAGGCCAGATTCGAACCCGGGTCCCTGGCGCTGTGAGGCACCAGTGCTAACCGCTATGCCACCGTGTTGCCAAGAAGTACTAAGGACATGGTAAATTGCTTTTATAAATGACATTTCTTTTTTTTTTGCTGTCATGCTGCTGGCCTGTAATGAAAAGTAATTAAAGTCCACTACAGACCCAGCACAAGAAGCTACCTGGGCCACCTCATCCTTAGAGCAGCCAATGGCATGCAACAGCGATCCACCTCACTTCCTCCTTCCACCGGAGAAACACTTCGAAGGAGCAGAAGGTTAGAATGTACGTGGTCACAAAGTGGAAGCAATGCCATACTTTACAGCACAGCAAAGGTACCCAAAAATATTGCAGAATGTTGCATTTTAGACAACTTCGCCCTGCAAACTATATACAGGTTGAGCGTCCCGAATCCGGCAACCTCGGGACCGAGGCCGAGGCGGTTTTCGGGTTTTTCCGGACTTCGGAACGTGTTTGATGTCCGAAATCCGGAAACGCCCGAGCCCAGGTTGCGATATTTCCGGACTTCGGACATCAGAAACACGTGCCGAGTCTGGAAATGCCTGGGCCCAGGTTGCGCTATTTCCGGTTTTTGGTAAGCCTCCCTCAGGGTGTCCGGATTCTGGAACATTTTACGGATTCCGGACCCCTGCCACCAATCGTCCGGATTCCGGAACATTCCGGATCTCCGGATTTGGGACGCTCAACCTGTACTAACAAAATATATGGCAGCTCACAAAGTTACGGGAAATAAAATTGGGAATTACTCATTCTCCAAGGTATCCTGAGAGTTTATTTGTTGAGGCAAATTAAAGTAGTTAGTGAGAAATACTTCAGAGATCCTGATGTTAGGCTCAGAGCAATGGGGTGAAGCTATTTTGGTTAAGGTATGGAGTACATGTGGAAATGACTGTTGTGCTTTGGTAGTTCATGCAGTTAAGTAAAGGCTTCTTCTGTGAGAGACTCCCGTAGCACTGGCTAATTTGGGCAGACATATCTTCTGCACAAGGTTGATGCTGTGTATATTCCACCGCCTACTACATAGTAAGGTCCCTTCGCAAGGTGAAGTTATGTAAAATGCAGTCGGCTACAATAATTTGAGATATCTTTGCTGGGCTGCAATGCAGCAATCCCCCAATCACTCTTCCAAGATGCCAATAGTGTGCTCGGCCCAAATTCTGATAGCAGTATACACCATATTATATTTATATTCCTCTCTCGTCCTTGGGTTCGTCAATGAAGTATGCGAGCCATGGCTGCAGTGGATAGCCTTCCCCCTACCCGCCATCTGTCCAGTTTTCCTGGCCCTTCAAATTGTGATGGAACCATGCCATAAAATGAAGAATCATGACAACTGTCAAGGTAGGGAGCATTCATGTAGATGTTTTTGTACCTGTGGTTACAAACTAGCTGCACATCAATGGAGTTTAAACCCTTTCTGTTCATGAAAGTAGTATTGGGAGGAGGGGGCGGCTGGTATGGCCATATTTGTACCATCAATAATGGCCTGCATTTTGGAGATTACGGCCAGACAATAAAATAAAAGGGCTCTCTCAATGTTGTTTTCCATATGGAAGTTGATAATACAAGGCGCCTGGGCAAACAAGGCGTCTGTGACCTGCATTATGCAAGTGTGCATAGCAGGTTGGATGATTTGGTAGATATTTCCTGCTGTTCCTTGGAACGACACCATTGCATAAGGATTTAAGGTAGTGGTCAGCTTAACTGTAACCAAGGCAACAATTGCCTTTACTGAATTGGTTTGCAGGAGTTTACAAAGTTCCATGTCTGCCCTCTTTGGGGTAGCTCAGTCTCCACATACATGTTTCATCCGACTTTTTCAGGTAAAATCAGTTAGGAATACACTGATGGCAGCACAAGGGCCTATTATCATTAATCTTCCTAAGTACACCTGTCTAGCATGCCTCCGGCAAACCCCATTCTTCAGAACCTGAAAACAGAGGGTTGCCCATAGAGATACCAATTGCTCCACTCAAAAGGTGCACACAATAACCACTCCCTAAACATTGCATCAGACGCCCGTTATACGCTCTGCCCAATATTAGGTTGCATTGCAGTCAATGGAATTGAATATCAGGTGAGGTGTATAAGAGGCGGCCGATGCGATGTCTGTTTTCCGCTACCGTCAAAGACTAATTTCTACCCACATATATTGCGCTTTGAGATAAAATTACTATAACTTGAGTCAATTCGCTAAATTTGTGATTAAAAACAAAAGAGTAAGATTAGTCATCGATTTCTTTCCAGACAGAAACAAGCCACTTCACTCCGCACAGAATACACCACACAGATCAGCAGCAGCTACCTTGGCCACGTGGAGAAGCCCAGGTCCAAACTTTTCACATTTTATTGTGTGTTGTATTGCTTGTTCTATTGACATAAATCAAGATTAACAATCCAAAAGCAGGTATAGCACCTCACACATGCAAAATGGGAATAACAGCATGTGGAATCCCAGGATTAATTTGCGGATCTTCTTCAGGTGTTAGCAGCAGTGGGTTATCAGAATTTTTCCACCAGCAACACCAAGTACCAGGTGTTCACTGACTTGCGCAAAAGCTGAGCAAAATGAGTTATGGGCTTTTCACACATGCAGCAGCACTTCTGTAACTCACCACCACAGTAAAGGGTCATTCAATCTATTCTTAAACTTAATTATTTTCTCCATGTGGTGTTATTGTGTGGGTATTACTTTGGTAAAGACTTCAGTGTTGTCACTAGGCTTTCATTACAGTAGTGGGTATGTGCAGTTTTCATAATATGTCCTCATACTGTGAAATGCAGTACAATTTTATAGATTTTTCCTAAACTCAGGTCGTGCCTGGAGAGAGCAGTTTTAGCTAGTTAATAGTATGGTGAAGTACTGGTGGTTACAGTTTTGTCACTGATGGTGGTGGTGCTGGCTGCAATTTGAGTTAATGTTCACAAAGAGTGCATCAAACAACGTTAAAGGATATTGCGTAAGTGTGATTTTTCCATGTTGTGTATGGCTAATAACATGTTAAATATAAGGTCTAGTGACAACTACCAGAAAACAAATTTGACTACACAGGAAATTTCTCAAAGAGACATTTTAATTTGTTATTTTCGACCTAATGTAGGGTTAACCAACTTTCAGTTAAATTCAGAACTTTTTAACGTTTATGCTGCAGCAGCTCCCTTCCCCTCTTGTTTGACAAAATTAAGTGCCTAATTGTCATTAATGACACTAGCATCTCCATGACAAGTCCAGTGTATAACAGAAACTGTGAAAACTCGCCCCTCTAACGTGCTCACACACAAACACATACGCACAAACATGATCTTTTCTTCAAAACCATCAATAATGTAAACATAGCAATGCAGATGAGAAAATGCTAATTAACGCTACTTTTTCACACTTCATATTGAATCATTATCAATCTCAGGAGCACACCATCCCCATACCATGGGGTGGTTCCATTCAGGAACATAGGAGCATTAATAGGCCATTCAGCCCCTCGAGCCTGTTCCACCATTCAATTAGATCATGGCTCATTGTAACGATCATCCAAGATTAATTTCTCATCCTCTTAGTGATAACAGACACTCCAGGCAAGTTGTGAAAACTGAGTGCCGCTCAGTGTCAAATTTAGGACAGCTTGATGTGGTACAGCCGTACTCATTAGGGTGACCTTTAAAAGTACCTCTACTTTAAAGTACTAGTTATCACTATTACACCACTGCAAGTATGATCCTGTTCGACTGCTGGCTGCCTACTTCGCATGTGTGAGGTATCATTTTTGGATTTGATTTTTTTTCCACCCATCCTCCACTGTAGCCCTTGACCTCCCTTCTCCAGCTGGGAACAGTGGGTCACAGGGTGAAGGGGGTTTTTAGAAGTCTCCATGGCTTCTAGCAGCAGTTCCTCTCAGTCATCCAACTGACATATGGTACAGAGAGGGACAATGCACCAGCTTATTCTCTTTCAAGCTGCAATACATCTGGCTGGGAACTGGCTCCACTCATGGTTCAGACCTGGCAGACTGGAGTTGACTCAAACAGCAAATTTAACATAAGAATGTGGACTACCACATATATGCATAACTTTGATATTTTCAAAAAAATTAAACTGCATAGTACATACTTATACAAACTGTACTGCAGTTGAGTGATATATATGTGTGCCCCGCTCTCCCATGCCCCACCTTCCACCTCTGAACTCCTCTGCCTCTCCTCCTTTAAAACCCTCCTTAAAACCCACCTCTTTGACCAAGCTTTTGGACACTCTTCCTCATATATACTTCTTTGGCTTGACGTCCTTTTTTGAAAACTAATTTTCCAGTGTGGAAATCACTGGCATGGCCAGCACTTATTGCCCATCTCTAGTTGCCCTGAGAACGTGGCGGTGGACCTTCTTCTTGAACTATTTGGGTTTGATACAACTGATCGGCTTGTTCGGCCACTTCAGAGGGCAGTTCATTGGGACTGGAGTCACATATAAACCAGACTGGGTTAGGAAAGCAGGTTTCCTTCTCTAAAGGACATTAGTGAACTAGTTGGGTTTCTAATGACAATCAGACAGTTTCCTGGTCATGTTTACAGATACCAGCTTTTTATTTCCAGATTTTTCAAACAAAATTAAAATTCTCAAACTTCTGTGGTGGAATTTGAATTCAAGTTCTCTGGATTATTGGTCTATACCTCTGTATTACTAGTCTGGTAACATAACCAACCCCACTGTGAAATGTTTTGGAATTTTTTTCTATGTTAAAGGCGCTATATAAATATAAGTTAAATGTTGTTATAAAAACAAAAAATATATATTGTGCATAAAAGCACTGCACACTACCAACATCTAAGGCATTGCAAACAACACATGACGACAAGCAGCCAAAATGGGAAGTGTTAGAGAAACAGCTCTGTGATACGAGAAGTTGCTAAGGAACTGGTGAATACAGCAGCCACCGATGTGTTCTCAAGTGCTAATTATATCATCACAAGTCCTTTTTAGGGAACTTAATAAGAATTACTAAACCAATACACAACGCCACATTAAATATTATATAGTATACAAATACTGACTGCAGTACAGGCTTAGAGCAAATTACTGACCAGTAGAATTCAGATTGCACAAAACCAAAAGGATTTTATTTCTAACTTTGTGTCATTTCTGTAAACATAAGGGCAAAGATTTACTTTGTAGCCTGGAAATGGAGCCCAATATTTATTCCCATTACACCTTGGATTTCATTTTATTTGAAGACTGTTGACTATATTGCGGTCTGAACCAGGCAGACCAAAAGTAAGTCAGGTTCTTTACATCTTCAAATTAATAAGGATGGGATTTACAGACCGGCAACTGATTGATGCTTGTGTGGCAGTTTGCCAAACAAGTAAACCTCAGGAAGTACAATACAAAAGGAAACTACAGCCTGCTGACACCAGTTAAGAAGAAAATGTGAAATCTCACATATGAATCATGACTAACATCTCAGTACAAGGGATTAAAAAAATAAATACATACAATTATAAATGATTTAGGATGGAATACCGATCTTAGGAGTAATAAAGATTCATCTATAGTTAAGATCCACTTTTATTCCTGAGGGAAAAAAAACTGAAAACACCCATGGTACAGACATTTTGCTATTCCACGGTAAGGCTCCTTAACTTGAAAATTCAGCCGTGGGAGATTATGGGTTGCGTACATTCTGGATCATATCGGTTAGATTATTTAACTGGAATCATTGTTCACATCTATATTAAATGCAATTAAAATATATTGCACCAATTATTTAACATTTAAAATCCCCATATATTATCTAAAATAAACTTTACAGTGTCAAAAATCTAAAGAGGTCAAAGATAAATTAACAAAATAAAACACTTCTTTCAGACCAAGGTCCATGTTTACTCTTTAAAAGGAGAATATACTCTGGGGGAATACTTTTAATCTAAAGAAAACCAATAAATAAAAAGTACATTCTTTTTTATTTATTACTTTAAAAATACCCGTATTCAGAATAAACGATCGGGGAGCAGAGTTCCTGGGCTTCATTAATGCTTTGGTCTAATGTAGTTATTCAGACATAGGATATATGGCACAGAAACAGGCCATTTGGCCCAACCAGTCCCTGCCAGCATTTATGCTCCACTTGAGTCTCCTCCCATCCTGCCTCATCTAACTATCAGCATAACCTTCTCAGGTGCTTATCTAGCCTCCCCTTAAATGTATCTATACTATTTGACTCAACTACTCCCTGTGGTAGCGAGTTCCATTCTCTAGGTAAAGAAGTTTCTTCTGAATTCCCTATTTGATTTCTTGGTGACTATCTTGTATTGAATACCTCTAGTTTTGCTCTTCCCCACAAGTGGAAACACACTGTGTGTGTCTGTGCTCACACTCTGTCTATCTACTCTATCAAAACCTTTCATCATTTTATAGACCTCTATTAGGTCACCCCTCAGCCTTCTCTTTTCAAGAGAAGAGAAAAGAGACCCAGCCTGTTCATCCTTTCCTGATGGGTATAACCTCGCAATTCTGGTATCATCCTTGTAAATCCTTTTTGCGCCCTCTCCAGTGCCTCTATAACCTTTTTATAATATGGCGACCAGAACTGTACACAGTACTTCAAGTGTGGTCTAATCAAGGTTCGATACAAGTTTCAGCATAACTTCTCTACTTTTCAATTCTATCCCTCTGGAAATAAACCCGAGTGCTTGGTTTGCTTTTGTTATGGCCTTATTGACCTGCGTCGCAACTTTGTGATTTGTGTATCTGTACTCCCAGATCCCTTTGCTCCTCTACCCCATTTAGATTCTTATTTTCTAAGTAATATGTGACCTCCTTCTTTTCTTACCAAAATGTATTACCTCACACTTATCTATGTTGAAATTCATTTGCCAATTATATGCCCATTCTGCAAGTTTATTAATGTCTTCTTGTAATTTGTCTGAAATATAGTCCTCCTCAGTGTTGACTTTCCCTTCCAATTGGGTGTCGTCCGCAAATTTAGAAATTGTGTTTTTGATTTCCAAATCTAAATCGTGAATATAAATTGTGAACAACAGTTGTCCCAGCGCTGATCCTTGTGGGACCCCATCTTCTGCCACAATGAATAGCTACCCTTTACAGATGCTGTATTGATTGAGAATCCTAATTTGAAGTATGTGTTTAAAATAGTAAAGATTACGGTAGCTGCATATCCAAAATAGAGTTACTTTTGCAACATGAAAACATTCACCTTTTTATTCCAATTTATATCCTTCTCATTAGTCAGATGTGGCAGAGGGAAAACAGCAGTTCCAAGAAGAGACTTCTTCATCAATCCTCCCCCCCCACCCGCACCCTCCACACCCACCAGAGAGAATGTTTAAATGTTATTTTGCATGAAGAGGCCAGAGCAGCCTGTTTTTCCTTTCTCCTGCAGATGACTCAGTGGAGACTGGCAAAACTTGGCCTCCAGAGAAAACCACACCCCTGGGGGTGGGTGATTGGAGAGAACTAGGATTTACGACTGCACAGATATCCTAGCAACAAATTCAACACTGCTAATACAGCAACCTTGCTGCTTGTATGGAAATGACTAACACCTTTTACTACAGAAGGAGAATCCTCTTTATCTAATAAACTCAGTTGCGTTTTGAATTTATTGTGCACCATTTAAAATAACTTTTTTTTACCATTCTTTATTTGGTCTCTCAACACCGTTGTTCGAACTGAAAGCCCACACAAGTGACAGGTCTGTGGCAATAATGCTCGAGTCAGCCTTGAGGAAGTATGCAAGGAGACCAACTTTCCGAAAGTTGCTGAACTGGACAGACCATACCTGGTACCGTCACTGACCACATATGGAGATGAAAGAACTCACCGTTAGGAGAACTACAGGTGCAAACTAAAAATCATAGTTTAAAAAAAAACTTTTGCAAAGTAAAACTGGCAAAGATCAAACACCCAGTCACCAGAAATTAACTTTTGTTAATCACACGCAAATAATATAACGCAGGATACAGCAAAAGTTGATTAGTTCATCACACAGTCCCAATACAGTTAAGATTGACAGATGAGATAAAACTTTCAACAGAATATGACATTTTCACCTCCTTACCACATAAGCCTTGGAGAGTGATGGCTGTCATTTTGCAAAAACATTTAAGATGCACAAGCACCTAGATTTCTCAATCAACAACTACTGATCGATTAATAAAGTTGTTGAGAATTTGGCTAGACTGAAAAGACATTCCTTCCCGCACAAAATCAGTATCAAAAAATGGTTGACAAATAGGTGCAAAAACATAAGAAAAGGATCTGGTTAGAAAATGTTATATATGATTTCTGTATGGAAAATTGTTCAACAAGTCTGGCAATTCTATATCTGAAGCAACAGAACAGAAATTAAAGCAAGATAAGATACCAGATGCTGGACAGATGTAATCTGGCCAGTCGCTTTTCTCAGAGCCTGTTAGTAATATTGGTGTTGCTCAACTGTTTGAAGTGCGACTCAGCAGAGCGTAATATTCAATGTAACACCAGCTGCTTACTGTACAGTCAACAACGCATGCTTCACTCAGCAGCACCACAAACTACGGAGCAGCACATTAACGTCTTAAGAGGCCAAGCACAGTAAACTGATTAAAAGCTCCCCCCATTCAAAACTGGTTAGAAGCTCCCAGTTTAAACGCTTTGGAGTATCAGGGAGGCACTATTCTACTGAATTGAGAGCGCTATTTTTTTTAGGGATGTCTGATTAATGCAATTTGCAAAAAGAACGAAAATCAGGTATCCCCAAGTAAGGTGGATAAACCAGCTCTGACTCTATACTACTATGTCGAGAGCATGTCCTTTAAATTATAATGGCCCATGCAGAAATTTGGCGACGCTGTAGTCATCACCAATTACAAACAGCTCAAGCTTGATGCAAGCACATTTTTACTTTCCCTCCACCATTCACGGCTCTAAAAATAAACAATTAAGCCCATTAAAGTAAGTTGCTTCCTTTACTAATTAGCAATTGAATATAAAAAGTAATTACAAATCTACTGATCCAAGTAGCTTCCCATCCCCCACACCCCCGTCCGTGAAACCACTATGCGCTCAAGCCATAAGATCATTTACTGGTCTGATGGTTTCTAAACCAGTGGTCTGACTGTATTAAATATACTGAGTTTTCTGCCCATTAATTAGTGCCCTTAGCAAAGACCCCATTTTCGCTCCGTTAATCCAGAGGGCAGCAAACTTGAAACCTGGTGCATAATTGATCCAGTAATTCACCACTAGATTTGGTTTGTCTGTATCAACCGTTCGTCAAATCCTCTTTAATATTCCAGGATTTTAAAATCACAGCGCACAGAAGGAGGCCATTTGGCCCATCGTGCCTGAGCCAGCTCTTTGAAGGAGCTCTCCAATTAGGTCCACACCCCTGGTCTTTCCCATAGCCCTGAAACTTTTTCTTTTTCAAGTATTTATCCAATTCCCTTTTGAAAGTTACTATTGAATCTGCTTCCACCGCCCTTTCAACCAGATCATAACAACTCGCTGCGTAAAAAAAAAAATTCTCATCTCCCCTCTGGTTCTTTTGCCAATTATTGTAAATCTGTGTCCTCTGGTTACCGACCCTTCTGCCACTGGAAAACATTGCTCCCTATCTACTCTATCAAAACCCCCTCGTAATTTTGAAAACCTCTATTACATCTCCCCCTTAATCTTCTCTGCTCCAAGGAGAATAATCCCAGCTTCTCTAGTTTCTCCACATAACTGTAGTCTTTCATCCCTGGTATCATTCTAGTAAATCTCCTCTGCACCTTCTCCAAGGCCTTTATATCCTTCCTAAAGTGTGGTGCCTAGAATTTAACACAATACTCTAGCTGAGGCCTAACCAGTAATTTATAAAGGTTTAGCATAACGTCCTTGCTTTTGTACTCTATTTCTCTATTTACAAAGCCCAGGATCCCGTATGCTTTTTTAACAGCCTTATCAACTTGTCCTGCCACCTTCAAAGATTTATGTATGTGAACTGCAGGCCTCGCTGTTCCTGCACCCCCTTTAACATTGTATCATTAAGTTACCATTCTGGAAGGCAAGGACCACCCAAAATTCCTTTTCTCCCTAACGATCTGCCTCTTCTTTACCCCACCTTCAGCTACAATGCAAAGTATGAAGAGCTCATGGATTTCTTCATCACTAGGATTGAGACCATTCATGCAGTTGTCTTTGCCGTTCCCTCCCCTTCATCTCTTACCTTCCCTGCTTCTAACATCTACCCAGGGTCCCACCCATTCTACCTTTGATTCCTCCATCACTCTACAATCTGTCCTCTACAACTTCATGTCATCCATGAAACCCACCTCTTACTCCCTCAATCCCCTTTCCACTCAACTACCCCTCCTTACCCACATCCTTGCCAACATTGTTAATGGTTCCTTTTCCCTTTCAAAACCACTGTCATCACCTCCATCCTCAAAAAGCCCACCTTTGACCCATCCATCCCCATCTCTAACCTCCCTTTCCTCTCCAAGGTCTTCAAACAGGTCATCTCTCAGCTCCATTTCCATCTTTCCTATATCTCCCTATCTGAAACCCTTCGGTCCAGCTTTTGCCCTGTACACAGCCCCAAAACCACCCTAGTCAAAGTAATGAATGACATCTTCTGTAACACCAGGGCTTAAAGGGTTAAATTATCATGATAGGTTGCATAAGATTGGCTTTTATTGCCCTGAGTATAGAAGATCAGGGGTGATCTAATCAAGGTGATGTAATATGGATTGAGATAAAGGATAAGAAGGGGTTGATCACGCCAAAAGGAGAATTCTACAGGCTACCTAATAGTGGAGGGGAAGTGGAGGAAGAAATATGTAAGCAAATCTATGAAATGAGTAAAAGACATAGGGGGAAAAATTCAGTTGGTTTGCACCTCCCGTTAGCGCCTTAAGAGGGCGCTAATGGGGCGCAAAGCTATGAGCGCCCGGGTGCGGCGCCGCCCACGTCTCCCGCGAAACTGAGCGGGAGGTTAGCGGCGGCGCTAACCGGTAGCGCCCTGTGGTGCTGCGCCGCCGGCCATGACGTCATCGCCGTGCGCAGCGCCCCGCTCGCGATCTTCGGTAGCGCCCCTTGACTTACCGCCGGACGCTATGTCCGACGGGGTCAGGGGGGCCTACCTGCGGCTGGGGCGGCGCTAGTTAAAGGGGAGGTGGCGGGCGGCCATTTTTGTTGCTGGCCACCTGCCAGCACCTGCCCCCGTTGCTGTCCCCGGCCCCCGTGAAGCCCCCCCCCCCCCCCCCCACGAAGTGCCGGCTACGCTCCAAGAGCCCGGCACTTCTCTTGAGTGCCGGGTTCTTTTGCCGGCACTCCCGATCCCCGGGGGCCCAGCTGGGCCCCGGTTCGTGCTGCGCAAGGCCCCTCCCCTTTAAGAAGGGGAGGAAGGCCTGCAGTACCGCGGTGTGACGTGCCTCAGCGCCTGGCGCTGCAGCACGTAGCGCCACGATATTGACTCGCAGCGCCCCAAGAGGGATGCGGGGCGCTTCCAGTAGCGCCCCGCTTCCCTCTTGGGGTGCAACCACTCAATTTCTGGCGCGGGGGCGCTAATTTTTATGGGGCGCTAAAGGGGTGCGACTCAATTTTTCCCCCATAGAATAATAATTATGGGAGATTTCAACTATCCCACAAACCCGTGATTTCTACCACCTAGAAGGACAAGGGCAGCAGGCGCATAGGAACACCACCACCTCCAAATCACACACCATCATGACTTGGAAATATATCACCTTTCCTTCATCGTCGCTGGGTCAAAATCCTGAACTCCCCAACAGCATTGTGGGAGTACCTTCACCACACGGACTGCAGCGGTTTAAGGCGGTGGCTCACCACCACCTTCTCAAGGGCAACTAGTGATGGGCAATAAATGCTGGCTTTGCCAGCGATGCTGACATCCCATGAAAGAATTTAAAAAAAAATTAAAACTGGAAAAAGGTAGGGAAAGGGAAAAAGGGAACGGAATTTTTACAGTGTGTTCAGGCCTCCTTTCTCACCCAGTACCCAAGAAGTCCAACCAAAGAGGAATCACTGCTGGCTCTAGTAATGGGAAATGAACCAGAGCAGATAAGTGTAGGGGAATATCTAGGCAACAGCGATCATAACATAATACGGTTTAAAATATTGAGAAAGACACAGATAAAACAAAGACCAAAGTAATAGATTGGAAAAATGCTAATTTTATGGGGATGAGAAAGTAACTAGGGAAGGTAAACTGGAAAAAAAAATTGACAGACAAAAGAGATAGAACAGCAGTGTGAAATATTTAAAAAGGTGATCAGTAGAGTCCAGGAGAAATATATTCCACTAAAAAACAAGAAAAAACTAGCCGATAATGAAACACCATGTATGAATAAAGAGACATGGGTAAAATTGAAAGTAAAGAAAAAGGCATACACTAAGTATAGACAATAAAGGAGAGGATGACAAAATGGAATATGAAGAGGTTAGGAAGTAAGTCAAGAATACAATTAGGAAAGCAAAGAGGAACTACAAAATTAAATTATCAAAGAATATAAAAAGAAATACTAATGCATTCTATAGACACATAAATAACAAAAGAAAAAAATCAGGATAAGGACATAGCCACCAAGGGATATACAAAATAAATTCACAGGTAAGGACAGCAAAATGGCAGAAATGTTGAATAGTTACTTTGCCGCAGTATTTATCAAGGAGATTAACAAGGTGGATAAGACATTAGAAGAGATCAAAAAAGATATGAAGATATTTAAGATAGAAAGGGGGGTATAATTGATAAACTAATCAAGCTTGGAGAGGATAAAACCCCAGGGTCTGGATGGATTGCATCAGTGCATATTAAAAAAAAGTTAGGGAAGAGATAGCAGAGGCACTATTACGTGTATATATATTTAAAAATTCATTAGAAAAGGGAATAGTCCCAGAGGACTGGCGAACAGCTAATGTTATTCCTATATTTTAAAAAAGAGATAGAAAAAGTTCAGGGAACTATAAACCAGTTAGCTTAACGTCAGTGATAGGAAAGATAATGGAATCTTTACTCAAAGATGCAATAGAAAAATATCTAGAAACCAAAAATAGAATAAAGAGTCGTCAGCATGGATTTCAAATGGGAAGGTTATGCTTGATCAACCTTATTGAATACTTTGAAGTAACAGAAAAAGTAGACAAGGGTAATGCAGTAGATGAAATATATTTCGATTTTCAAAAGGCCTTTGATAAGGTACAACATAGTAGATGCATGACTAAGGTCAGAGCATGTAGAGTCAGGGGACAAGGAGCAGAATGGATAGCAAGCTGACTACAAAACAGAAAATATGGATTAAGGTTAGCTACTCAGACTGGCAAAAGGTGGGAAGTGGTGTTCCGCAGGGATTGGTGTTGGGACCACTGCTGTTCACCATTTACATTAACAAGTTTGACTCATGAATTGGAACTGCAATTTTTAAATTTGCGGACGACACCAAATTGGGGTGTATAGTTAATACTGAGAACGAGTGCGACAAATTACAAGAAGACATTAATAAACTTGGGTACAGATACACAAATCAATAAAAGTCGCAACGCAGGTTAATAAGGTCATAAAAAAGGCAAACCAAGCACTGAGGCTCATTTCTGGAGGAATAGAATTGAAAAACAGAGAAGTTATGTTGAACTTGTATAGAACCTTGGTTTGACCACACTTGGAGTACTGTGAACAGTTCTGATCCCCAGATTTTAAAAAGGATATAGAGACACTGGAGATGGTGCAAAAAAGATTCACAAGGATGATATGAGAACTGAGATGATATGATATGCTGGAGGGGTGAGCTGATAGAGGTCTTTAAGATTATGAAAAGGTTAATTAATAGTCTTGTAGTAAAGGGGCCTTTAGGGAAGAGTGACCGTAATATGATAGAATTTTATATTCAGTTTGAAAGTGACTTAGTTAAATCTGAAACTAGGGTCTTAAATCTAAACAAAGCAAACTACGTAGGTATGAGGGGCGCGTTGGCTACGGTAGATTGGGAAACTACATGAAAAGGTATGACGGTAGACAAGCAATGGCTAGCATTTAAAGAATTAATACATAATCTACAACAAATATAGGGCCGAAAATTGATCCCGGGACGCGAGAGTACGCACTGCATACTCTCGCGTATTCCCACTCCAATTGCCGGTTTTCTGCATGCCCTGCGCATGCGCTGAAAACCGGCAATTGCTCTTCCGAAAAGGGGGCGGGGCCTGAGTGCATCGCGTGCGCGCTACAGGCTGCGCGCACGCTGTGCACTTCATGCTTTGGACGCGCAGGTAAGTAGGGAAGATTTTGGAAATGTAAAAAGGAGGAGTAAGACCCGCTTTTAAGAAGGTAAGTAGTGAATTAAGTATTTTTTTGAATTTTTTTTTACAGGTATATCTTTTTTATAGACTTTAAAGACAGGTAAGTTTATTTTTATAACTTTTTAAAAGATTTTAAATTTTTTCAAAAATTTAATTTTTTATTTAAAATGGTTAATTTAATTAACTATACTTATTTTATTAATGTGATGGTTTTTTTTTTATTTAATTGAGGTTTAGCTGTTATTTTGGGGGGGTGTAAGATTCATAAGTCTCACAGCCATGCTGTGAGACTTATGAATGGAAGATGGTGTGCTGCCATTGGCTCTAACTGAGTCACGTGATCCCACAGCTCGCACGAATTAACTACGCCGCTGGGATACGCAAGCCCAGCACAGCTGATGTCTGGAACATCAATTTCGTGCGAGCTGGATCAGAAAAAGCATAAGCGAGGTGAGACATCGCGGGGAAGGCTTACCCCCACGGGAACAGAGCGAGATCAATTTCTGGGCCATTCATTCCTTTAAGGCACAAAAACCCCACAGGAAAAGTGGTTCAACCGTGGCTAACAAGAGAAGTTAAAGATAGTATTAGATCAAAGGTAGAGGCTTATAATGTTGCCAAAAAGAGTAGTAAGCCTGAGGATTGGGAGGATTTTAGAATTCAGCAAAGGAGGACCAAGAAATTGATAAAGAAAGGGAAAATAGAATGAGAGTAAACTAGCGAGAGACATAAACACAGATTGTAAAAGCTTCTACAGGTAGGTAAAAAGGAAAAGATTAGCGAAAGTAAATGTGGGTCCCTTACAGGCTGAGACAGGAGAAATTATAATGGGGAATAAGGAAATGGCAGAGAAATTAAACGAATACTTTGTGTCTGTTCACGGAAGATGATGCAACAAACTTCCCGGAAATAGTGGAGAACTAAGAATCTAGCGAGAATGAGGACTGAAAGAAACTGGTATTAGTAAAAAAAAAAGTACTGGAGAAATGGCCAACATCCTAGGGTTTTGAAAGAGGTGGCTATAGAGATAGTGAATGCATTGGTTGTCATTTTCCAAAATTCCATAAATTCTAGAACAGTTCCCGCGGATTAGAAGGTAGCAAATGTAACCCCACTATTTAAGAAAGGAACAAGAGAGAAAACGGGGAACTACAGACCAGTTAGCCTGACATCAGCAGTAGGGAAAATGTTAGAATCTATTATTAAGGACGTGGTAACAAGGCACTTAGAAAATAATAATAGGATTGGGCAGAGTCAACATGGATTTATGAAAAGGAAATCGTGTTTGACAAATCTTGAGGTTGTAACAGCAGATTAAATAAGGGGGAACCAGTAGATGTGGTGTATTTGGATTTTCAGAAGGCATTCGATAAGGTGCCACACAAGAGGTTATTAAACAAAATTAGGGCTCATGGGATTGGGGGTAATATACTAGCATGGATTGAGGATTGATTAACGGACAGAAAACAGAGAGTAGGAATAAACGGGTCATTTTCAGGTTGGCAGGCTGTAGCTAGTGGGGTACCACAAGGATCAGCGCTTGGGCCTCAGCTATTCACAATCTACACCAATGATTTGGATGAGGGGGCCAAATGTAATATATCCAAGTTTGCTGATGATACAAAGCTGGGTGGGAATGTAAGTTGTGAGGAGGATGCAAGGAGGTTTCAAGGGGATATAGACAAGCTAAGTGAGTGGGCAAGAAAATGGCAAATGGAATATAATGTGGAGAAATGTGAAGTTATCCACTTTGGTAGGAAAAATAGAAAAGCAGAGTATTTTTTAAAATGGTGAGAGATTGGGAAATGTTGGTGTTCAGAGGGACCTGGGTGTCCTTGTACACAAATCACTGAAAGTTAACAGGCAGATACAGCAAGCAATTAGGAAAGCAAATGGTATGCTGGCCATCATTACAAGAGGACTTGAGTATAAGAGTAAAGACGTCTTACTGCAATTATATAGGGCCCTGGTGAGACCACACCTGGAGTATTGTGTACAGTTTTGGTCTCCTTACCTAAGGAAGGATATACTTGCCATAGAGGGAATGCAACAAAGGTTCACCAAACTGGTTCCTGGGATGGGGGGATTGTCCTATGAGGAGAGATTGAGTAGACTAGGCCTATATTCTCTCGAGTTTAGAAGAATGAGAGGTGATCTCATTGAAACATACAAAATTCTTACAGGGCTTGACAGGGTAGATGCAGGGAGGATGTTTCCCCTGGCTGGGGAGTCTAGAACCAGAGGTCACATAGAAACATAGAAACATAGAATCTAGGAGCAGGAGTAGGCCATTCGGCCCGTCGAGCCTGCTCCGCCATTCAATACGATCATGGCTGATCATCCAAATCCAGTACCCTGTCCCTGCTTTAATCCCCACAGTACACATATCCCACCCTACCCCCGTAACCCCACGTATTTAATTCCCCCTAACATATCCCATCCTATCCCCATAACCCCACATATTTAATCCCCCCTAACACTAAGGGTCAATTTATCATAGCCAAATCAACCTAACCCACACATTTTTGGACTGTGGGAGGAAACCGGAGCACCCGGAGGAAACCCACGCAGACACGGGGAGAATGTGCAAACTCCACACAGACAGTCACCCGAGGTCAGATTCGAACCCGGGTCTCTGGCGCTGTGAGGCACCAGTGCTAACCACTATGCCACCGTGTTGCCCACAGTCTCAGAATAAGGGGTCGGCCATTGAGGACTGAGATGAGGAGAAATTTCTTCACTGAGGGTGGTGAATCTTTGGAATTCTGTACCCCAGAGGGCTGTGGAGGCTCAGTCTTCAAGACAGAGATCGATAGCTTTTTGAATATTAAGGGAATCAAGGGATATGGAGATAGTGCAGGAAAGTGGAGATGAGGTAGAAGATCAGCCATGATCTTATTGAATGGCGGAGCAGGCTCGAAGGGCCAAATGGCCTACTCCTGCTCTTATTTCTTATGTTCTTATGTTTGATAGGGTAGACATAGAGAAAATGTTTCCACTGGTAAGAGAGTCCAAAACTAGAGGTCATAAATATAAGATAGTCACTAATAAATCCAGTAGAGTGTTCAGGAGAAACTTCTTTTACAAAGAGTGGTAAGAATGTAGAACGCGTTACCACAAGGAGTAGTTGAGGGAAATAGCACAGATGCATATAAGGAGAAGCTAGATAAGCACATGAGGGAGCAAGGAAGAGAAAGATATGCTGATATGATTCGATGATGTAGGGTGGAAGGAGGCTCATGTGGAGCATAAACGCTGTATATACCAGTTGGGCCGAATGTCCCGTTTCTGTGCTGTAGACTATGTAACTCTATGAGGTGTTTAAAATGATAAAAGGATTCAATAGGGTAGATACAGAGAAACTATTTCCTCTGCTGGGTGAATCCAGAACAAGGCGGGCATCCCCCACCCTAGCTCAGTATTCATGCTTTTATCGGTGTTATTTTATTATTTCCTCTCCATTCTGTATCGCGACTTGGGACATTTTTTAAATTAAAAGTGCTATATAAATACAAGTTGCCATTGCCGATCATTGTAAAGAACATGGATTATGCAAATTTGACAAGATTAGCAGCCTCTATCCATCTCTCAAGGCTCCAGTAACAAAATGATTGTAATTTATAAGCACAGGTATGGTAACTCTCTTATGTAGAAACTGGTCGCAATTTTTGGAATTAAAGCAATAGAATTGCTGTCTGAAACCGCATTTTACTGTAGGTGATTAGTAGGCTAATTTCTGATGGTGCGAGAACATTCCTAAGGTAAGTGATTTGTTATTGCTCAGAAAATACGATTTTCATTGCCTCCAAAAGTCCTATGCAAAATTACAGTGTGTGGGAAGCACATCATGGTACACATGGCAAGTATAGACATTCACAGAATCTGTCCCAGGATATCACACTGCACTAAATCACTTGCCCCGATCATTCCTCTTCCGCATACCCACCATGCTAATATTTTTCTGCTCTCTTTAGATTCCCCATGATAAACCATTCTCAATCAAGCACTGTGCTTCAATGTTGTACCTGGCAAGCAGAACTCAGAAGTGACCCCACATTGTACCATTGTGTGACACAGTGCAATAGTATATCAATGTGTCACATCACAGTGCCACCACCACTGGTTAATTATCAGTGTATACCATACAATATATGTTTTCCCAATGGGTGGTGATGGAATTCCTCGCATCTACATGGCACCGCACAACTGGCTTGACTATCAACTAAGCTCAACCAAGGAAGAGAAGACTAGTAGGAATAACTAGGATTGAGGACCACTCCATCTATTTCCAATGCCTCTCCACCATCGTCCAGCTGGGTGGGACTGCACTCACCTGGTTCCATTCTTATCTATCTAATCGTAGCCAGAGAAACACCTGCAATGGCTTCTCTTCCCGTTCCCGCATAGTTACCTCTGGTGTCCCCAAGGGTCTATCCTTGGCCCCCTCCTATTCCTCATTTACATGCTGTCCCTTGGCGACATCATCTGAAAACACAGCGTCAGTTTCCACATGTACGCTGACAACATCCAGCTCTACCTCACCAGCACTTCTCTCGACCCCTCCACGGTCTCTAAATTGTCAGACTGCTTGTCCGACATCCAGTACTGGATGAGCAGAAATTTTCTCCAATTAAATGTTGGGAAGACCGAAGCCATTGTTTTTGGTCCCCGCCACCAACTCCGTTCCCTAGCCACTGACTCCATCCCTCTCCCTAGCATCTGTCTGAGGCTGAACCACACAGTTTGCAACCTTGGTGTCATACTTGACCCTGAAATGGGCTTCTGACCACACATCCGCGGCATAATTAAGACCGCCTATTTCCACCTCCGTAACATTGCCCGTCTCTGTCCCTGCCTCAGCTCATCTGCTGCTGAAACTCTCATCCATGCCTTTGTTACCTCTAGACTTGACTATTCCAACGCACTCCTGGCTGGCATCCCACATTCTACCCTACGTAAACTTGAGGTCATCCAAAACTCGGCTGCCCGTGTCCTAACTCACACCAAGTCCCGTTCGCCCATCACCCCTGTGCTTGCTGACCTCCATTGGCTCCCAGTTAAGCAACGCCTTGATTTCAAAATTCTCATCCTTGTTTTCAAATCCCTCCATGGCCTCGCCCCTCCATATCTCTGTAATCTCCTCCAGCCCCACAACCCCGAGATTTCTGCGCTCCTCTAATTCTGCCCTCTTGAGCATCCCTGATTATAATCGCTCAACCACTGGTGGCCATGCCTTCTGTTGCCTAGGCCCTATGCTCTGGAATTCCCTGCGTAAACGTCTCCACCTCTCTTTCTTCCTTTAAGACGCTCTTTAAAACCTACCTCTTTGACCAAGTTTTTGGTCATCTGTCCTAATTTCTCCTTATGTGGCTCGGTGTCAAATTTTTATCTTATAACACTCCTATGAAGCGCCTTGGGACATTTTACTACATTAAAAGGTTCTATATATACACAAGTTGTTGTTATAGGCTGGGACTTGAATTCATAAGCATCTGATTTGGAGTCAAACGACAGAGTGCCACATGTACCATAAAATATATTGGGCTGGATTTTAACATCCAAAAACGGGTGGGTTGGAGCCGGAGCACAGGTTAAATTTTTTAAAATCTCTAACCCGATCACTTCCGAGTTTAACGAGATGGGACAAGGGATGGGCAGCCAACCCGCTCCCAGGAGACAGGTCGGCAATTTAAATATTTTAAATGAGGCTGGCAGCCTCTGATTTAACCTGTTTTACATTTAACTGTGGCCTGCCGGGTTTCCCGTGTCTCGGGAAACTCAGCATCTGAAGGGAGGAGGGGACAGCTTCGGGGAGAAGACACGTACCTTTACAGCACTTATTGTGGGCCAGGAGGCACATGAGTGCCTCCTCCCGGCCCCCCAAGCTCCGCCCCAAAGACCTCCCGGATCAGGGATCGCCCCCCACCCGCCCCCAGGGATGGAAACCCCCTCCTGGGGTCGTGGATCGGACCTAGTTGGTCCTGTGGCCTGCTCCGGAGTCCTCCACATCCGACTGGAAGCCAAGCCTGTCAATCAGGCTGATTTCCGGGCAGGGAACCTGTGAAGGATAAAAGACGTATGGCACGCGGGGAAACCCGGACTCCAGGTTTCCCGTCCTAAACTCCGCCCGCCCCCCCAACCCCCCCCCCATGTAACCCGCCCATGATTTTTCCTAATAATATTCAAATAGATTTTAGCAAGGTTTGCAGGAGCAGTCATTTAGCTGTGAGAACAAGACTGTGATACAAGCAGCATAAATTCAGTGAACAAATGTCTTGAAGCAGCAACAAATTTAGCAATAGGCCCAACTGGTAGTTTCTGGTTTGGTTCAGTTGGAGTTACTCTTGTCCAAGTTTCTTCAGTCGATAAGTATGCCTCACACAGTAGCCAAACTATTAACATGAGTTTCATAACTTTCGCACATTGGCTGTCAAACAGGAACACCTGGAAACCATCAAATTCAAGGAATAAAATGTTGTTAAAAACCTGTGAAGAATGAGGCCTTTGCCAACCAGCTCAATCCCGAGAAACAACTGACTGAATATTCAAAAACAAGTCCGAAATGAGAGAGTTCTTTTGTTAAATATACATCTATTCATGTTGAGCAATTAGTTTGATCTAGTCTAGCCAGTATTGTGTTGATTTTTTTTTCTCTATTAGCCAGTACTAATCTTGTACTGGTCTGCTACAGAGAAGGGACAACATTTTATTGCAAAACAATTTAATTCTTATTTCAAAAAAGCTGCAGCCAACTATTTTTGGGATCATTGCTTTACAAGATAGAGAACACAATTCCAAACCAAATGATCACAATCACCAATAGGAAAACCAAGCCTATTGCCCGTTCGTTATTGTAACATTGGTGTTAAGCCGTTTAAAATAAATGGATTAATAACAGTTAAAATGACACCAATCAGAAAGTCTGGGTTCTAATATCTTTACTGATCAACTAGCAACATAAACCTTTATGTGCAAATCCTTGCATAGATAAGTTTTCAATAGGGGTATCTAACTATCTATTGTGCGACTTCTCATTTTTGTCCACCCCAGTCCAACGCCGGCATCTCCACATCATAACTATTTTAAGAATGGTTTACATGTAAATCAAGTAGCTTACCTTTGCTTTGCGTTCCTTCCTCTCCCACCATTCATCAAAAGTCCTAAATGCCACCATCTCAACCATTTTGCGGTTCAAGTCTTTCTTCATTATGTTCTTAAGTTCCTTCATAACCACCAGCAGGACTCCATCAATGGTGGCTTTGTGAGGATCCTCTTTCTTGAGTTCATAGCCAGGTGGTGGGACGGTGGGATCAAACTTTGGCAACGGAGTCCATTGCTGACCATGAGCAAGACTTGAACCCATCAGATATGGGCGGTATGGTTGCATATTTCCAAACTGCAGGTTCATTCCACCAGCTATGAAAGGTGGGTAAGGAGATGGTCCTTGACCTTGCATCATACGGCTCAACATCTGAGTCTGCATCTGAAAGGACATCTGCACGCTCCCCCACTGGTTGCCTATGCAGTTCATTAGGTCCATGGACATCATCGGATACATGGTGGGGGGGAACGGATGAAGGTGAGGGAGCATGGGAGGGGGAGGTGGCGGTGGAGGGGGAGGCGGCGGCGGTGGGGGTGGTGGTGGCACTCCAGGAGGGCACAAGTCTGGCCGAGCAGGAAGTGGAGGGGGTGGAACAGGGACAGTGGGATGGGTTGGAGGTGGTGGGGGAGGGGGAGGAAGAGGTGGCGGCAATGGAAATCCTGTTTGTGGTGGTGGGGGTAGTGGGTGGAATCCCGGTGGTGGTATAGGTATAGCAGAAGCAGAGGAGCTGACCACTATCGTTTCCGAACATTCTGCACTGGTAATTGGACTCGTATTTGTTTCGTCATCGGATATCTCCATGTCTTCCCCTGATGACTGCTGGGTCTGTCGAAACAAGAAAGAAATTAAAATCATTTCATTAATTGTACTTTAAAAAAAAGAAACCCACTAAACTAGAGGAATATGTAAAATGATATAACCTTTTAAATCATCAAGTTATTTATCTTGTACAGAAATAGGGATTACCATTGTTTAACTGAACATGATAAAAAACTGAAAACAGCAATTCCTTTTCTGTTATAGTTTACTTGATCTCTAATTCCTGCAAATTTATAATTCATGTTTACAACTTCTATGTAAACTTGTAAAAATGGCCATCTCATATGTTTCCACTTTATTGCAGTCTTTATTTTATCTCACAGTATTGGTTGGTTTACATTTTGAGATGTTTAGTACAGCTTGCCTAATAAAGAAATGTTGTACTTCTAGTCGGGAAACTTCTAGGAACTTGGCAACATCCACAATCAAACAACTTGGCAGGAAACAGCTGCATTAATGTTAAAGTGAACCTCAGAATAAACATCAAACTGGGAGAAGAAAGAAACACAAAGTCAACATCTTATAGCTCCTCACAATCTTGGCTTCCAATACAACAAGCTTGTTGAAGACCAAGAAAGAAGCATTTTATGCTAACCAGGAAATGAAGCTTGTCTTGGAGCTTGTACTGCATTATTCTAATGCTTTGAAAGGAACAGAATCAATAATGGGCATTGAAGCAGATGTCCGATATTCAGCATCACATTCAGTACTGAGTATTCATCAACAGTGCACAGCATGGGATCAAACTAATTAAAAACTGCATTCAACTTAAATATTGTACAATAAAGCATGGGCCGCTGTGGACATTTTCAAATAGAAAATGCTCCTTTCTCACACCCTCTAAATTATGCAATTATATATTGTGAAACTGTAATGTTCCAATCTTGGATGTGATTAGATCACTAAGTTCTCAAAGTGTTAAATGGGATAGATTTTCGCTTAGTGCAATAGTGTAAAACAGGTGATAGCGAATCGGCAGCCCATTTTACATCTCTCCCGATTTTTATTTCCATTAACAAAACAGAAATGTATTAATAGGGGCTTTTGTCTGTGTGTATTACTTGGGTGCAACCAACGTAACAAAAACAGATTATCTGATCATTATCACATTGCGGTTTGTGGGACCTTGCTGTGTGCAGACTGGCTGCCGCATTTCCCACATTACAACAGGGACTCCATTTCAAAAAGTACTTCATTGGCTGTAAAGCGCTTTGAGACGTCCGGTGGTTGTGAAAGGCGCTATATAAATGCAAGTCTTTCTTTCTTACAATGGAGCCACATACAAAATTTAAATGAACATTCCTGCTAATTTGTATCTTTCCCAAGGAACTGGTGCTAACAGATTTTGTGGCTCGGATTTATCTTTATTGAGCGAGCAGTGACAACAAAGATTTTCCAAAACTCTAGGCCAGCGAAATTCAAGCAGGAGGGACCAGTAGAGTAAGAAACATAAATGCAAATACAAACAAACAGTCATTAGAGCTTCATGGGCCAGCTAGCCAAGACTCGAGGGCTGTATATGGGCCACAGTTTGGAAGGTTCAATGGGAACATTTGTTCAGGTACCAATTCATTCTCCAAAGATTCTACCTGGTTTGATGAATAGAAATGACTGGATTTAGGGAGGGATTTGCTCACCCCAAGTTCCATTTAAGATTAAGTTTTTATTTGGTAATGTTTGTGTTGTTTTATTCTGTTCTCTGATTTCCAGATAAAGTAAATAAAATCAAGGTAAATTACAGTAGCATAGGCAGCTACAGTGCACTGCAAGACAGCATGGGATATCTTAAGAGGACGTCTTAGTAATATCTCAGGGACATTAATTTGCCCCACTCGTTTTGATGAAAAGAATTAAGTTTAATTAAAAAAAAGTTTGAGACTTCTCTTTTGCAACTCATGATGCCCTCTTATACATGCATTATCAGTAGAATTATAATTCAGAAGGGTTACTTTTACCTAATGCTAGAGTCTCATCAAAACTCCTTATACTAGTACTGTACGACTCATATAAAGTAAACTCTTTCGTATCCGGCACCGACGGGACTGGGATGGTGCCGGTTGATTAAAAATTCCGGATAACGGAGAGGTATATCCACCGCGGGAGACTCGGACTCGGACACATTTCCTGTTATTGAGGTGTTCGGATCGGAAGAGACTTCCGACAGCGCCAAGAAGCCGAGTAGTGGCGGTTTGGAGAACTACCCCCACTGACGAACTCGGCCACCGCGGGAGACTCGGACTCGGCAACATTTCCGGTCATTGAGGTGTTGTTTTCTGAGCATCAATTTCGTCGGTTATCAGAGAATTCCGGATAATTAGGTGCCGTTTAAACGAGAGTTTACTGTACATCAACTCAAACATCCTCAACATTAAATACAACACAATATCCTTATGCAAATTTTACAAAATGCCATTTCTCGGAGTCACAGTTCACTATAATTTGAGATCATCGTTCTTGTGCCTTTTTCTCAATGCTGTGTGTAGTATTTTTTTTTGAAGAGAGCACTGGAACACCACCCGCTGGCCAGGCTTCTGCCTACTGTTGGCCGTGGCTAGGAGCCAGCGTGGTCTTCACATTTCCTTATTAAGATTTCACAACATGTTGCACTTTCACCCTCTCGCCTAGAAACTAAAACATTTGCCTAATCCCCAAACAGGAAGGGCAGTGTTCAAATGAACTACTACAGTAACGAGTTAATTAAGAGTGATTATGTTAATTAATAAGAATGATTATGCAAGTAGAAGAATGCAGATTCTTTTTTAAATGCGGTAGAGGAGTAAATTTCAGCCCAGACAGTCTTTTCTGGCACCATACTAGATATAGCTTATTCCAAGATAATCCATGACTGTATTACAGCTGACTCTCCTGTTGACAGATCTTTTTCCAGCAACATGCAGACAAATGTTTAAGTTGAATAACCTTCTTATAATCAAAACCTGCGTCTTATCTATCAAATCCACTCCTTCTGCTCACTTGTGCTTAACAGTTCATACACCGACTGATGAACTAGCAATCAATGCTTTCCATTAATAATACATTTACAAAGATAATCAGCACCGCCAAGCAGGCAACTGATTCTATACATGGATCATCTAATTACTTCCAGGCAACTGCTGTTCCAGTATACAGTGTGTAAAAGTTGTGAGCTTTGCTTGTAAATCTGACTATTTAAACAAAGCCACAGTGTTGCACTAACGCAGAGATAGGAGCTGGTCTGTAACCAGGTACCTGGGGGTTTCACCATTATCAATAATGAGGATTATACAATAACAATATGACAGAGCAAAATCCATCCCTTCTAATTTATGGGGGCACGTGTGCGGAGTTCATAAATGGGAAGCAGCACATCGGATTGGAACAGCCCTGGTGCTTACTGTAGAACTATGAGCATCTGTTACCTCACACTGCTATCTGTCTACTGAAATAAGAGTCAATGGTCACTGATATTTATGGGAAGGCGGGGAGGGGCCAAAAACAGCCGAAGAACCCGGCAAGGCCAGGGATGCGAAGGTCCTGACGAATTTAATGGCAAGACCTCAACAACATTTTTTTTGTTCCATTTCCCGCTCGGCAGCTGGCCAAATTGACAGCCTGGCTGGCAACCGGGAGGGAACACCAGCGGCAGGAGACTGCAGCCGGGGACTCTGGGGATGGTCCCTAGCGATTGGGAGGAGGGAAGAGAGGCCGTGGTTGCCTGTAAGTGGGGGGGTGGGGGGGAGAGAGGTCGGCAATCGGAAGGGCTTGGGGCGGTGGGGAGGGAAAAACAGACAGACATCGGCAATCGGAAGGGCTTGGGGCGGTGGGAGGCTTCGATCGGGGCTGGGGGAGGCCGAAGGCTTCCTTGAGGGGCCGGGGGAGCACATAAAAAAGGCGGCGGGCACATGCGCGGCGTGTTGGGGATGCATTCCCCATATTATTTAATTCTTTGACAACCACCCCTCCCGACTGTCTCCCGCCTGTCCCCATGACATATCGGGTCATAGCACAGCAATTGGTTTTCAATATTTTTCTTCGCAAAACAAGCAAAGCACAAGCTCATTCTTAACAGTAATGGATGATTTTCATAAACTATTTTAAATGGCTGTAGCTTTGCAGACAAATAGAATACGCTCATTATATGATACCGAAAGTGACTGTAATTGGTTTACTTTTAAATGCCGATCGCCTGGACAAAGTAGTGTTCATTTCATGAGTGTGAACGCAGTGTTCACTAAAGTGAAATATTCCCTTAATTGGGTAATAATAATTTGCCAAAATGCAAACCTTGTAGCCTCTGTGACGATGTACCATTTTGCACAAAGCTGCTGGAATGGCTGCAACGTGAAGGTCTGTATAAAAGTTTGTGATGTGCAAATCAAGAGAAAAGCAGAGAAGGGCTTGAAGAAAGAGTTATTTTCATCTGGCAAGAAACTTTCTACAACTATAGCTATATAGTTCTGCTTTTCTAATAGATGCTAATAACATTATTTCCCTTAAATCAGCTGTTGTCACTCAATAAACGTCCAGCGATTACAAACAAGAATTAATCCTTTAATTTGGATGTCATCCTGCATCAACTAAAATGGGGTTCAGATGACAGATGAAACCACTCGAGTTTTACTCTAATACAGGAAACTTTCGTTTATCCGGCACCCAAATATCCGGAATTCTCGCTTAACCGGCAAAAATCATCCTCCGAAAACTCCTCTCAAATAACCGGCAATGTTGCCGAGTCGCAGTCGAGTCTCCGCGAACGCCGAGTACTCCGAAAACTCCTCTCAAATAACCGGCAATGTTGCCGATCCAGAGTCCGAGTCCGCGAACACCGATTTAGTCAGTAGGGGTACTTTTCAAAAGTGCCACTACTCGGCCTCCTGGCGCTGTCGGAAGTCCGAAACATTGCAGTAGCAGGAGTAGATTCTCCCGCGCTGCCTGGAGTCTCTTCTGATCGGCCATTTTGCTGTGTGTCTCCCACGCTGCTGGTAGTCTCTTCTGATCCACCATTTTGCGGTGTGTCTCCCACGCTGCTGGTACTGTAGTCTCTTCTGATACACCATTTTACTGTGTGTCTGCCACGCTGCTGGTAGTCTCTTCCTAGCCACCATTGTTCTGTGTGTCTTTCCATCTTCATCGGCAATTATCTCCTCCATTTTGCATTATGGAATTCCCAAAAGCTGGTCCAAGCAAAAGGAAGAGAGTGGTCTTAACTTTAAAACAGAAAATCGAGATATGCCAACGACTAGAAAGGGGAGAGAAGCGTATCAACATTATGAATGAATTCAAAATCGGTTCGTCAACAATCTACAACATCAAATCGCAGAAGGATAAGCTGCTCAAGTTTTATTCAAGCTCGGAGACATCTAAGAGTGTAGAGAAACGGCGTACGCTTCGTAAGCCTAAGCTTGAAGAGCTGGATACCGTGCTTTATGAATGGTTTTCTCTTAAGCGTTCAGAGGGTGTTCCAATTTCCGGACCCATGCTAATCGAGAAAGCGAAGGATTTCTACGAAAGGATGGAGCTCACTGACAAGTGTGCTTTCTCCGATGGATGGCTAACGTGCTTCAAGTTACGGCACGGGATACGACGACTCGATATTTCCGGGGAGAAGAAATCAGCTGATCACAACGCCGCAGAAGAATACTGCGATTATTTCAATCGGATTGTGCAGCAACATGATTTGTCGCCAGCACAGATATACAATGCCGATGAAACTGGCTTGTTTTGGAGGTTTTTGCCAGAATCAATGCTTGCTGGGGCTAGTGAGGCTAATGCTTCAGGTTACAAGAAAAATAAAGATCATGTAACCATGCTAACATGTGCGAACGCTGCTGGATCACACCGGGTTAAACTTCTTGTTATCGGGAAGTATAAAAATCCCCGTGCATTTAAAAATGTGAGGCACTTACCTGTTGAGTACAAAGCTCAAAAAAATGCTTGGATGGATAAGGAAATCTTCTCCGATTGGTTCCATCATATTTTTGTTCCATCTGTGAGGGAACATTTCCGCAAAATAGGGAAACCTGAAGATAGCAAATGCATTTTATTGCTTGATAATTGCAGAGCCCATCCGCATGAATCCCAGTTGGTTTCGGGAAATATTTTTACCATTTATTTGCCACCAAATGTAACTTCTCTCATCCAACCCATGGACCAGGGCGTTATCCAAAATCTGAAGTGTCATTACAAGAAAGACTTCCTACGTAAACTGCTAAGCCAAGATGAGAATATTCAAGATTTGCAGAAGGAATACAATATTAAAGATGCCATCTATAATGTTGCATGTTCCTGGAAATTGGTGAAAGGTCACACTCTGAGGCAAGCCTGGCACAAATTGTGGCCTTCTGTAATGTTTGCTGAAGGTTCTTCTTCAGAGGAGGAATTTCATGGGTTCAGTGTTCGTCCCAAGAAGAGTACAATAATGGAAATGGCTGGAATGGTGAAAAATGCAGGCCCAGCAAACCCTCTACGTCACCTCAGTGAAAGTGATATCGAGCAGTGGGTTGATGCAGATAGAGAAGTTGGTGTTGTGCATATGCTAAGTGATGATGAAATAATTGAGAATGTTTTGAATCCAAAGAAAGAAAAGGAAAGCGAGATGGAAAGTGAAGAGGATGAGATTTCTTGGGCTAAAGCTGCAGAAGGATTTTCTACAATCCTCAAATTTGCTGAAAGGCAGAATTGCTACTCTGCACAAGAAGTTATGCAACTCCATATTCTGCATTCCACCTTTCTACAGAAAAGGCAAGAGTCCACTAAGCAAACCGACATCCGCAACATGTTTAAGAAAGCTTCCAAAAGAGTCGCAGCAGCGGAAGTGCCTGAAGAATCTGTGGCATCGGTGGAACTGCGTGATCCTGATGACCCAACTGGCACGGATATTTCTGATGAACCAGATGACTCGGAATAAGTGTACAGTCAACTACAGTACTGTAGACAGTCGTTTATAAGTTTTGTTTTACTGTTAAGTAATTAAAGAGTTATGGATTACCCTCAACTGGCAGTACTGTACTTAATCAAGCATCTTCCACTATCCATTTAACACAACATTCTGTAGGTGAGTACCCAAATACTGTATACTGCACATTTCTTGATTTATTTATTTTTCTTTGTTAAAAATAGCCTCGGTAGATATAACTCTCCGTTATCCGGTACTTTCGATAAACCGGCACCACGCCGGTCCCGTCGGTGCCGGTTAATAAAGAGTTTCCTGTAGTAATATCAACCCCTCAATGAAACTGCTTTCTTCTAATTACTCCCAAGTATCGCTATTATCAATGTAACAGTACAATATAGGACTTGCCTGGAAGGGAAAACATTACAAAACTGAATTTAACAGTAGCTGATGGAGGTACATGGATTTTAGTCAACAGTGCTGTTACTAATCAGGTGGAAGTGAATAGAGGCTTTTAAATTCAGAATGGTACAGCCCAGATGAATTATATTTGGTACAGTATGATATTTAGTACACTGGTGACTCCCCGGGATAATTTTTCTCTTTGTGAGAATTCCCTACGCATTCCCTCCCTACTGCAATGCCTTCCTTAGCCAAAAAGGATGGTTTTATGATCCACTTATAGAGAAGCACAACAATGTTGGTCCTTCGTCCCTGAGATAAGGGTCCAATCCCTTAGGGCATCCCCTGCGATGAAGGGCTAGGAATTGATAGAAACCCACCAGGGTTAAATGTTTGGCTTTGGGAATCAAACCAATGATGACATCAAGATGAGAAGGCAGTGTGTTCGTGGATCTGAATTTCACATAACTTGTGTGAATGCCATTTAAAATCAGTATATGGTATAGGACTATGTAGGTCAACACTATGCAGATGAAACTTTACATACAAAGTTTGTGGCAGTCAAAAGGGTTAACTGTTTTGTAATGTTTATTTTAGTGAAATTAATGGCACAAGTTCCAACCACAACCACGGTAGGTGGAAGATGTTTCAAGTTAGTAAAAGAACACAATTCCTGTCAAAGTAGTTGCTGTTCGATTCATAGCCTGACCTTAGAGGTGGACTGCACTAAAGAAACAAAAAAGTTGATCATGAGTATTTTATTTTTTCCTGAGAAAATAAATCCACAGGATATAAAAATAATTACACATTCCCTGTAATGTGGTTGATTCTATCCAACGATACAGGGATGAACAAATATCACTTTTCAGGTTGCTCATGTTAGGACACAATCTTCAAATATTCACTAAATTACACACTGCACCCCATCAGGTGACAGACCCTCCTCTCCTTAGAACAATGCATAAGTAGCTTAAAAACTGAATACATTTACAAATTGAGTAGCTGATGATACTATAAATAATTTTTAAATTTTAGAATGTGTCATTACCTCCTCACGAAATTACAAAGCATTGCAACATTTATCTTCCAGCGTACTTAAAACTAGCTTCAATAGAAGTTTTAAAAGCTAGTGAAGTTGTCTACATTTTCCTTCGATTTTAAACGGAATAGAATCTAAAATAATGCAACTTGCAAATTTAGAGTTTTACAACTCAACGTATTCCATACAACTGGAAAGAACGCTGCATTTCTTGTACCCCCTTGGTGTATCCTAAGTGCTTGTTCAATGGCTCTTTAAATTTATCCAGTGTCTAGCTGAGCAATGCAGGCCTGCAAGATCCTAGGTCCAATCCCTGATTTGTGCCAAATTAGCTGGGGCAGGAAGATCAACCAGAGTTCCTGCTCTATTTCACAATGCAACAATCCCTGCTCGAAATGCGCATGTGTATAGCAGGTAAGGACTTGGCTGTGATGCCCCTGAAATTGAATAGTCTGCCAATATTCACACTTGGGACTCGCACATTAATCACAGCCACTTGAACGAGGTACCAGAGGGTGACTGGCACTGGTGGAACTGTACCCCAGCAAGAAGTCAATTCCTCTACAAAGCCAGAAAAAAAATGGCAAGGAAATTTTTTTTATTTATAAAACAGAAAGCAGACGATGGACTTACTCCCAATAGTTATTACTTTCAGCATTGCTTCCCTGCACAATGTTTAATTTACCTCTCATTCAAGGTAAATTTGGTTCTTTGCTAACTCAGTGTGCCAATTAAATCAAGCCTTCTATGTGTTTTGAAAGCAGACATACGGTGAACCACAACTTATCTCCAATAAGAAAGGTTCACACAATAAAGAACTGATTGATGCGAACCCAGATCAACATTAGAAAAATTGCAGAGTAGAGGGTTAGTTTTTGTTCAGTAAAAAGTGGTAAGGCATAATGTAGGACTTCCCTTAAGTTTTAGAATCAGAGCTTAAGTGATACCAGTGCAGTTTCTGGTTCGGTCATAATTGTGCAGACACAAAGGAAGTGAGTGAAAGGCCAACTAGAACAGACATCATTTTTACAGAGGTACACTGTGACATATAAAGAAAATGATGATCAATGCAGTATTATCACTTTGTGTGCTTTTGAGAAGTAAGTGATGTAAACAGAGTGCTCTTCTAACAATGATGATAATCACAGATGGCCTCTTAATAACCTGCAAACTGAACTGAGGAGTTCAGCTGACAAAGATGCCAAGAGTGAAGCTGAAGTGGGGTAACGAACCTAAAATTAGGTTAAGTCCTTTAACTGACTCCTGAATGTTTATTTTATATACTGTGTAGTGTTTGTGACCTAGTTTTCATGTCATTATGTTGTGGGCGTGTTAAGCTGGCAGTAATGAGTTGGAGGAGGCTTGATGTAGAAGCTGTGAATGTACACAGTAGCACGAGATGGGGCCTGTACTGTTTAATAAAGCATAGCTTGAAAAACCTATTTATTACACATAGTAGTTGAGGCGAATAGCATAGATGCATTTAAGGGGAAGCTAGATAAGTACATGAGGGGGAAAGGTATAGAAGGATATGCAGATACAGTTAGATGAAGTAGGGTAGGAGGAGGTTCGATTGGAGCATAGACCAGTTGGGTCGAATGGCCTGTTTCTGTGCTGTAAATTCTACGTAACCTGGCTGGTGTGTGTTTTAACACCCATGACTTCCCCTTTTTATTTTCCTACCCTTATTAATGCATCAGTTCAGTAGTGCTTCTTCCAAGTTGCCATAGTGTATGACTACCAAAAAAACTTTATTGTATGCTGATAAATATCCCATGGAATTGTTCACCATAAATCAGATGATGTGCTGTTTTACGACAACTACAGCAACTATAATCTAAAAAATAGTCCCAAGGTGCTTTACAAATAGAACTAGATAAGAGAACATATACCAAGCCATGGAAGGAGAGATTAAGAGGGGTGACTGAAAGCTTGGTCAAAACAATAGGTTTTGATAAAGTTTTCAAAAGCAGAGAGAGCTGGCGAGGGTAGGCCACCCATGTAACACTAAGCTGTACTGACCAGAAGGTCCCAGGTTCAATTCTCAGTCTGCAATTAGCTGATCTTAGACAGGTTAGCACTACAATTGATCTCACCATCCTTGGGCGAGGAAGGGGAAAATTAGCCAGGGCTCCCAATCCTAATGACCAACTCCAGCTAAAAGTGTCATTACCACTGTCCAGGGCCCCAAACACTCCTTCCAGGTGAAACAATGATTTACTTGCATGTCTTTAAATTTTGTATACTGTATTCGCTCCTCTACATTGGGGAGACCAAACGCAGATTAGGGGATTGCTCTGCAGAACTCCACTGTTCAGTCTGCAAGCGTAACCCTGAGCTTCCGGTCACTTGTCACTTTAATTCTCGCTCCACTTCCAGTCTGACTTGGCCTCCTGCACTGTTCTAATGAAGCTCAATAGAAGTTTGAGGAACAGCACCTCATCTTTCGATTAGGCACTTTACAGGCTTCCGGACTCAACATCGAGTTCAACAGTTTCAGATCAGAGCCACTGCTCCCATCTTTTTGGACAGCAACTGTTGGTAATGATTCTGCTGTTGTCATTTACTCCTCCTCTAGACCCATCTTTTGTTTCTTTGCTTGTCCCCATTACCACCCCCTTCTGCCTTGCACCATCATCCCTTTTCTCATTTAAATCACTCCTGCCTGCCACTCTATCACAGACTTCCCCTTTTGTTCTTTCCTCCCCTTTTCCTGTACTTGTTTAAAACCTGTTACATCTCTAACTTTTTGCAGTTCTGATGAAAGGTCATCGACCTGAAACGTTAACTCTGTTTCTCTCTCCACAGATGTTGCCCGACCTGCTGAGCAATTCAAGCATTTTCTGTTTTTATTACTGAAGTATTTTTGGTAAATATTCAAATTCAAATCTTTTTAGTGATCTTTTGATACTGGCAGAGTTGTTACAGTATTGAATGCTTAGCCACAGGAAATAGTTGAAGCAGAGCCAATTGCACCTTTTAAGGAAAAAGCAGATAAATATTTGAAGCAGAGGAAGTAATGGGTCAAAAGCAAAATACTGCGGCTGCTGAAAATCTGAAATAAAAACAGAAAATGCTGGAAATACTCAGCAGGTCAGGCAGCATCTGTGGAGAGAGAAACAGAGTTAACGTTTCAGGTCAATGACCTTTCATCAGAACTGGAAAAAGCTGGAGATGGAACAGGTTTTTAAGCAAGTGCAGGGGCAGGGGAGGAAAGAACAAAAGGGAAGGTCTGTGATACGATGGAAGGCAGGAGAGATTAAGAGACAAAAGGGATGGTGGTGCAAGGCAAAAGGAGATGGTAATAGAACAAGTTAAGAAACAAAAGATGGCTCTAGATGAAGTGTAAATGGTGATGGCAGAATGAAAGACAGCTGCCTTGTGGGAGAGAGAAAAAAAAATGGAAAAAAAAAGTAGGGGCAGAGGTTATGGTCTGAAATTGTTGAACTCGATGTTGAGTCCAGAAGGCTGTAATGGGTCTGTGGGGAGAGAGCAGGGCAGTGGGATGAGATTTGGATTTCTCTAGAAGAGAGCCAACAGAAACATGGAGGGCCAAATGTGCTGTAAACTTCAATGGTTCCATGATAACAATAAGGATATATGATGACAGCAACCTTTGCACTGCACCTCTAATAGAGAAAATGTCTCAAAGCAATTCACAGAAGAGGGAAAGAAAGGACACTAAGCTTTTGAGAGAGTTGGTAAAGCTGACCAAAAGCTTCTTCACACCGATGGGTTTTGAGATGGTTTTTTGTAGAGAGGATGTTCTGGAGACAGTTGAAGTCTCTGCCACAATGATGGAGCACCATAAGGGATGGCAAAATCAGAGACTGGGGGTTATGCGAGGGGACAGAAGGCTGGATCTGATCGCCGAAGTATAGTGGGGCAAGGCCACGAAGCTTTGTAGATGAGGACACAGAGTTTAGATTTGATGCATTGGGGATAGGGAGCCAGCGTAGGTAGGTGAGGATGGGGATGATGGCCACATACAACTTTACTTGAGACAGGATCTGGGCAACCGAGTTTGGAGATGGAAGTCAAGAGGCGAGGTTCGAGGAATTGAGTCTAAAGGTGAAGGGGCGTGGAGAAGGGCTTTGGCGGCAGTGGGGGTGAGGTAAAGGTGGAGCTAGCCAATGTGACGAAGGTAGAAATAAATGGTCTTGATGATGGATACATGGGAGAGTGAAGTTATGTTTATCTGGTTCAGCCCAAGCAAGCATTCAGTGATGGGGATGAAGTCAGGGGAAAAGAAGTAGAGTTTTTGGTGTGGGCCAAAAACAATTGCTTTAGCGTTTGCAATTCAATTGGATGGATTCTTGGAGAACTTTGGAAGTGATCACATGAGGGTGGAAGGAGAAGTCATTGGTGGAAAGCACTGGGACAGGTAGAGGTGGAACCATGCAAGGGCAATTCCATGGAGGAGACGATGTGGAGAATGGCCTAGTCAACTGTGTCAAACACCAGAGAGTGTTCAGGGAGGACAAGGATGGATAATGTGCTACAAGTCGCAAAGGACATCACAGTTACATGGATAAGACTGTAACACACAAATGTCTTCTTCTGCTACTAAGATGGAGCTGTATCCTTTTACGGCCTCAAAATCTAACCATTATTAAGTAAACACAGACTCAACTCAACCAGAATCTAGCTATTGCTTGCTGAGGGTACTCTGCAGATGGAAAATTGTTTGAGTTTCATGATCCAGATCAGAAGCACCCAGCATGAAGTGACAGGCTTCCTTTCTCGTTTTAAAATTGTTTTGTATCTGTAGCAAAGTATGATTTCTCAAGTACGATGGATGTGCGCTAGACCCAAGACATATTACAAATATATTTTCACAGGCACTGCACAATAGTATTACATAGTAGTTACAGTACAGAAACATGCCATTCAGTCCAACAGGTCCATGCCGGTGTTTATGCCCCACGAGCCTCCTCCCACCCTTCTTCATCTAACCCCATCAACACATCATAGAATCCGTCGTGCCTGTGCTGGCTCTTTGAAAGAGCAGTCATGCTTAGTCCCACATCCCCGCTTTTTATTCGTAACCCTGCAAGTTCCTCATCCTCAAGTACCTGTCCAACTCCCTTTTAAAATTATTTATGGGTTCAGCCTCCACCACCTTTTCAGGGAGAGCGTTCCCAATCCCGACAACTCTGAGTGAAAAAATTTCTCCTCATCTCTCCTCTAGATCTTTTGCCAATGATTTTGAATCCATGACCTCTCGTTATTGACCCACTCACCAGACGGAATAATTTTTCTCTATCTACTCTATCAAAACCTCGCGTCATCTTGAAAACCTCTATTAGGTCACCTCTTAACCTTCTCTGTTCCAAGGAGAACAGCCCTAACTTTTCCAACCTCTCCTCATAACTGAAGTCCCTCATCCCTGGTAACATCCTGGTAAACCTCCTCTGTACCCTTTCTAAGGCCTTTACATCTTTTACATCCTTCTATTCCTTTCTCCCTCATGTGTTTATCTAGCTTCCCCTTAAATGCATCGATGCTAGTCATCTGAACTACTCCCTGTGGTAGCGAGTTCCACATTCTAACCACTCTCTAGGTAAAGAAGTTTCTCCTGAATTTCCTATTGGATTTATTAGTGGCTATCTTATATTTTTGGCCCCGAGTTCTGGTCTCCCCCGCAAGTTTTTTAAAATCATTCATGGGATATGGGCGTCGCTGGCAAGGCCAGCATTTATTGCCCATCCCTAATTGCCCTCGAGTTGAAACATCTTCTCTACGTCTACCCTATCAAACCCTTTCATAATCTTGAAGACCTCTATCAGGTCACCCCTCAGTCTTCTCTTTTCTGGAGAAAAGAGGCCCAGCCTGTTCAATCTTTCCTGATCGGTATAAGCTCGCAGTTCTGGTATCATCCTAGTAATCTTTTTTGCACCTTCACTAGTACCTCTATATCCTTTTTATAATATGGAGACCAGAACTGTTCACAGTACTCCAAGTGTGGTCTAACCAAAGTTGTATACAAGCTTAACATAACTTCTCTGTTTTATAATTCTATCCCTCTAGAAATGAACCCCAGTGCTTGGTTTGCTTTTTTTTTAAAATGGCCTTAGTAACCTGCGTCGCTACTTTTAGGTGATTTACGGATCAGTACCCCCAGATCCCTCTGCTCCTCTACCCCATTTAGACACTTATTTTCCAAGGAGTATGTGGCCTCCTTAATCTTCCTATCAAATTGTATCACCTCACACTTACCTATATTGAAGTTTATTTGCCAATTGCACGCCCATTCTACAAGTTTATTAATGTTTTCCTGTATTTTCTCACAGTCCTCCTCTGTATTAACTATTCTCCCCCAATTTGGGGTCATCTGCAAATTTTGAAATTGCACTTCTGATTCCCGAGTCAAAAACGTTAATGTAAATGGTGAACAACAGTGGTCCCAGCACTGATCCTTGTGGAACACCTTTTGCCACTCTGAGTAACTACCTTTAACCCCCTACTCTCTTTTTTCTGTTTTGTAGCCAGCATGCTATCCATTCTGCTACTTGTACCCGGACTCCACATGTTCTGACGTTAGTCATGCGTCTACTATGCGGTGCCTTATCAATAGTTTTCAATCAATTTATAACTGGTAATATTGAAACTAGTTTCTGTACGGTATACACAAGAAAACAGCTATCTATGAACCTCAACATCTTTTTTGTTGAGATTAAGTGGAAATTAAAGTTCTCCAGTGTATATGCACAAACAAAAAAGGATGTATCCACAGCAGAATTCAAAAGTTCAGAACCAATCCCGCTTCAGACTTATACGGAGATCTAGTACCATAATCTGGGTTCCATAGGAGGGATCCATGAGGGTGAATTAGTGGAAGTGCCACCATTGAACTAAGTACTTTCATTGGGTAGTGCCTTGTTAAATTCTTGTAATTTTTTTTTTGCTCCTTTACATGTTCACAGCATTCCGTGACTGCAATGAAGGTAGTTGAATTGTGCTGCCAATTCTTAATGAAATGAGTGTGAATCAGTGCCACTGTGAAACCAACTCCCAAGGTAAGTCTAATTTATGTCACCCATGATTCGGGTGGATTGCGTTGAATGTCATGAGGTTAAGCAGCTGATACTGAAACCAATTCAATCTCTATTCAGCACTGTAAGATTTCAGTAACTTTTAAAAAAATTACATTGCCCAAACATGTGCTGATACTTTCACTAAAGTCACTTTCTCAAATCTATTCAAATTTAAATCATAACCACAGATCAGAACCAGTCAAACTGTTTTAAAAGAGAATATTGCACCCAGCCATTCATTACTACAGATTACAAAATAATCCAGAATTCCCAGACATGAACCCTATAATGGAATACTAGTTGCATATCTATTTAATATACACCAACTGCTATTTAAAAATGTAAATAACACCATTTCTGAACTATTAATTGCTTTGGATTTGTGCAATATTATAAACAGTATTGATTCTCATGCTGCGGCTGCACTGGGATCATCTATATGGATGTTTATTTGATTTGTGATGTCCTACACACTCTTCCACCTCAACTCCCCAAAATGTTGAAAGCTAGGCTCAGTGCACGATCTTCTACTCCAACTCATTTTTCTGGGGACCTCAAAATTGTAATATTTCTCACCTCTAAAATCAGTCTTCACTTCCATCTAAAATCTTCAGACTTCTGGAAACAAAGCGTGGCATCAACTAATCATCATTTACCATGGCTTCACTGCAATCTTTTTAACCCTGATAGCATTCTGCACTTTGGGCCTTGTTCATTCAGCTAAGATTTTTATTAACACTAATAAAAAGCTATTGTAGCTGTGAAGAGCAAGTGACAAAAAGGCAGGGCGACGGCTCTCCCAATAGCTCAGGTGGTTAAGCCAGCAAGCAACTGAGCCATGCAGACCAGGAAGATCCCACATTCAACTTCCAATGTACACAGTGTTAGCTAATCTCATTCAGGATGACAATGGAAGTACCACAATTGGCTTCAGCGCCCCTGGGTTAGGAGGGGAAAAAGGTCAGGTAGAGTTCCTGCTCCTTATCACTAAAACAGCAAGAAAGGGGAAAGTAACAGATGTACAGGCACGATGGGCCAAATGGCCTCCTTCTGTGCTGAATCTTTCGATGATTCTATGATACAAGATCGATGAGACTGCTACTGTTACAATCCACTCAGTATAGCAAACTTTTTTTGCCTTGTGTTAAGCACTCTTGAAATACAGCAGTAAACACCTTGCCTGTACTTTATCCAGATCAGTTGAGTGGATTACATGATATAGTTGTAAACTAAATTACAAACTCTTGCAGCATGTTCTCTGTATGAAAAAACATAGCTAGGATGGAAGCAAATGCACTGTTACCCAATCAAATTCTGACACATACAAGAGTGCATTAGGTGGGGTGTTACACAGGAAAGCAAGAACTCGACAACATCTCACCAAATTCTGCCAGTCAACTATAGCACATCAGAACATCAAACACACCAACCAACAGCTGACTAATGACATCACAACTTCATTTAATAAACTCAACAAAAGGTTTTAGCAAAGTACCAAGCATGGGAAATTCTACAATTCAGTTCCAGAATTTCCTTTTCTTTTGGTGGGGAGGTGGAAGTGGAGGAAGGATGGTTAGGACAAATAGAAAATAATTTAGTACACGGCCTGGTGACCTGTGGTGTCAATTGAAAACCCACAAAATATGCGTTTTCTGCGGCTACAAATAGCTGTAGCACCTGTGCAACTTACGAAAAGTTGTCAATTGACCGAAGCTTGGTACCACAGCATTACAATAAAGGCATGGACCTGAACCTTTCCGATGGTCAGGTTCTGGACCAAATTTTAAAATGTGTTCAGCATTATAAATTCAGAATCAATCCAGTATTAGGACCAACCTGTTGTGGGTATTACTGTTAATTGCAATTTATGGAGTTGCAACATTTACAGTATTGTCCATTCTACAGGGGAGAAATTCAGTATCGCCCCATTTGGGGCCCAATTATCGGCCGGGCGCAAAGTTTAGCACCTGCCGCTAATTATCACCTCCGACTGCAAACTTGGCTTTTATCGCCCCTGGAGGTGATTGGAGCGCTAAATCAGGCGCTACACACCTCTCTTAAGGGGCTAACGCCGAGGAGCGAGGCGCTACCTCAGAGCGCTGACGAAGCTCAGATGATGTCAGTCAGCAATGGACACAGACACACTGGCGTCGGCCAGTTCTTAAAGGGGAGGGTCGATCTTGCTCTCCAGCCACACCCTGCTCATTGCAGCCTTGAATCTCGGCCTGGAGAGACCTGTACATCAAATCTGCTGGAAAGAACAATGGAGAGGCCCAGGGAAAGAGCTCAGAGTGCAGCCCCCACAGTCTCTTCTAAATCGATGCAAGGAAGGTCAAATCAAAATGAACCTGCAAAGTGCTGCTCAGTACCCAAAACTCCTTCACACAGCGTTGAATCTCTCCAGAAGTCTCTCTCTCTCTGAATGCGTGGTGCAAAAATGTCGCCAACAAAAAAAGGCAGGAAGGGGTCGCCTTTAAATAGCGCTCCCCCAGTCCCTTCCCGACTGCAAAACACTCCCCTCAACCAGTCGTTGCTAGCGGCAGGCGGTAAGGCAGGGGGCGTCACTCAATATCCGGTGCAGGGCGCTACCGGGGCATTGCACGCTTGACTGACATCATGATCTGCAGGCGCAGGAGATCGTAGCGGTAGTGTTTAGCACCGCCGCAAAATGTCTGGTCAATTTCGCGAGTGGCGCAAACATCGCATCGCCTGGGCGCTAGTTGCTTTGCGCCCCATTAGCGCCCTCTTAGAAACATAGAAGATAGGAGCAGGAGTAGGCCATTCGGCCCCTCGAGCCTGTTCCGCCATTTAATGAGATCATGGCTGATCATCCAAATTCAGTACCGTCCCTGCTTTCTCCCCATATCCCTTGGTCCCTTTAGCCTTAAGAAATATATCTAACTCCTTCTTGAATATATTTAGGGCGCTAACGGGAGGCGCAAAGCAACCGAATTTTTCCCCTACCTCTCTTATGACAGATTAAAGTTATATTTTTTGAAAAGTTAGGATTTAAAACAACATAACCATTAAAACACAAATGAGACATAATTATTCACATATCTAAATACTACCCCACTCCCCAGCTAGATTCCCATTCAGAACTCAACTACAGAAATTTTGTTTCCCCCTCTCCAAAACTCTCTCAATTTCTTCCTCTCTCTCTCTCTCTCTCCCCTCTGAAACCTCTTTCCATTAGGCTGCCTCCTTTAGCTGAATAGAGGCTATAATCAGGATCATAAAAGCTTCCACTGCCCTCAAGCATCACTCCTTGATCAGCTAATACTGTGTGGAGGATCCAACCTTTTCAGATCGTAAGAATTTCTATACATTATATATTTTTTAATGAATTTTAGCTAGGCCAAGTACAGTATCATTTTTCTTTTAGAAAAGGTTTTCTATTAATGCTTGCTGAGAAGGTCTGCCTGTGTGTGTGTGTGTGTGTGTGTGTGTGTGTGTGTGTGCGCGCGCGCGAGAGGATGAAATGCACATTACGTTGTCAAGGTTATAACTTTTGACAAGACAACATTCTTCTCTGACACCTCTAATTATATTAAGGCAGCATGCATGACTTTGAACCGACTGTTAAAATGGAAGTTTTCTTGCCTTACTGTCTACACAATGATGCCAGAGTAGGCCAGGTGTTTTGTTTGCCAAGTCAACCAGTTACTTCCTGGACCAGAGGTGTCCAGGTTTTGTCTTCATGGAGCCTCAGAGGCCACGTACAACATTTAAATCCACATTCACAACAGTTTGGAAATAAGAAATAAGCACAAGAAAGATTGAGTGGGCTGGGTTTCAGGAGCTGGATTGCCAGGGTTTAGGGCCACATGTTTAACAACCCTTCCCAGGCTAATCTGTCTATTCCTTAATTGGATATTCAAGACCACAAGGTGTGGATCAGTTTAGCTGATGCTGGTTTTGATCGACAGCTCTATACCCAAGAGCTGTCCTGATACCCTTGAATCTATTTTGATTGACAGTTTTGATTAATTGTTAAGAATATGCTTTTTTAATCTTCCTTTTTAACCATTTGCACATCAAAAGAAAAAGTAAGCGCTATAAATCAGACAGGGTGGCCTGTGTCCTTCAGTTTCCGATTTCACTATGGTGCCATATGGGTTGGGTGCTTAATGACTCAGTGAGCTTAATTTCTCAAGTAAAGCTTTTCATCACAGACTCATGGTTAAAAATTATTGAAGGGAACTGCTAAGATTTTGAAAACTTCTTTGTTTTGGAAGAGATAAATATAAAAGTTAAACGAGTACAGTGTTTGCCAAGTTATTACTGCTTTTGTAATTCTTTTTAATAAACATAGATTAGGATTTTTTTAGCCTGAGCTGCACAGTCTGGCAGCACAATATATTTCACTGGTTTGAAGAAATCTGGCAGACACAGCCTTATTATTCTGGTACATACCCAGAGGGTAGAAATTCCCACTTGCTTACAACACGGGGAGCATCTCCTTGCCTTTACTGTGCACTTGGTTAGGGTGGAACTCTTTATAGCAAAGGCCAAGAAATATATAACAAAGTGATAAAAGATTAAATTAATTTGTAGCTTTCCCTCTTTACCAAGTGTCCCTGCAATAGTACCTAGTGTCATTAAAACATTCTGCTTAAACATGTGTAAGTTCAGGACTTTTATTCATAAGTCCCTCCAAACTTCAATAATGCGAAAACCCTTTGCAGAATTTGCAACTTATATTAAGTTTTTAATGTGCATCGAAAATAAAAGTGTTGCTGTTGTAAACATTTAGAAATATTTATATTTTGTAATGCATTCTAAGTGCAAAGTTTCACTTGTCAGACAAAATATGCTGTCTTTGCGAAGAAAGCAACCTCCAGAAAAACTAACTTACAATTCTTTTTGGCAAAGTACTCTCACAAAAAGTTGAAAAGTTCATGCTTCACATTGTTTTGACGTTTTCAGATACAAAATAAAACACACGTATTTTGGTTACATTGTCTGTTCCTATAAAATTATTTCTCTGTGTTTTAATCTCATCAGCGCAGCTTCATTGCTGGATATGGGAGGGAGAAGGCTTACAAAACAGCAAGTCCTGCCACATTCTGGCTACCACCGACAGCTTGGGCCCATCCTAGGCCACCATTTTCACAGCCTCCCTATACAGCTAGCAATATCAGGGAAAATCCGCAGCCCGAAATGAAAGGCACAATTCACAAAATTGCACGCGTGCAGTTGTTCATCTGTTGCACTCTCATGCTCTAGAATCTACCTCACAATGTAAACAGGGAGAATTCCAGGTCACCAGTAACCAAGATAGAATGAACCAAATTCCACTTTGACTATATAAGCACTGCTTCAGACCCTTCCTAGATCACTCACAAAATTCCTGACATCGTTTACAAACTGACTACCTAACCAGATCTTTTTTTAAATTAACTCGTCCTCTGTTTCAGCTGACTTTCCTTTTTCTGCATGCCCCTCCCCTTGTACAATGTTGCTCGTCTCCACCTAATCTCATCTCTTTCACATTACCATTTACATTCTCTGTCTGTTGTGTGCCAATTGCCACTTCCTTAGTCTCATCTCCTTGAACACCTAATTTCACAGATCACCTCCTTTGTACCTTTGCTTCCCCTCACACCTTGCATTACATTGCACTGTGATCAACTCCTCCCCCTCACTTTGCTCATCTGCCCCAAGCCTAAAAGAGGCCTCTCAAAACCCAAATGTCACTTCTCATCTTGAACCCGGCCATCCTCCAGTGTATATGGTAAAACTACCCGTTACCACACTAGAGCACCATGCTGATCCAATACCTCACTTTATATCAGCGGCACAGTGGCAATTTTGCAGAAAGAAAAAAATGACAAAAAAGGTAATATTAGAACCCGTGGCTGCAATGAAAAATTAAACTGTGACCGTTAGACAAGGCACATGAATTCAAACTAGCAAAAGGCAAATTTAGACCGATCTCAAAGTACTTTTGCACACAGAGTGGAATGGACTTCTGGGTGAGGTAGTGGAGGCAAAACAAACTGGCATCATTTTAGAAATGGTTGGATGCTGTGAAGGAGGACTGTAGGTCCTTTCTGGCTGGATGTGGTGTTGAGGGAATTGTAGATCATTGAGAATTTTTGGCTATTGATCTCCATCAGTGACCAGACTGAGGCCTGAAACATAGCTACAGGCCTGCGAATCCTGCAGTTTAACCTCACTTTCCAACCCCTTCTGCCAGCATTAGGCCCTACAAGTAGGCAAGCCTGCACTGGGCAGCCCCCAGACCTGGGACAGAATATCCCAGAATTCCAGGGTCTCGACAGAAGGTGTACTGCTCCACTCCAGCACTGGGGTAGGTGGGGTGGGCAGCAAAATCAGTCCTTTTGTAATTCAGACAGCAAAAGTAACAGATTAACAGGCAAATTAACAGATTAGAGGCGTTCTCACACTGCAGTGAAGCACTGTTCTCCCCTCTTCTTACCATGGGTCACCAGGATGTGGAAGCTACTTTTGGGAAGGGAGAGAATTAGGATTAAAAGAAAGCAAGTCAAACAGAATTGAGGAAACTTCCTTTTTGTGTTTTAGAGACTCATGCCACCTCAGAAAGGGACTCAAACTACAATATTTTAATTGTATTCAGGGAGCAATTGACCCATTTTCGAGTGAGTTAAGGGTACATTCGAATAATCTGAATACAAGTTTGGCAGAACACATCAAAACTCATGTTATCAACCTCACAGTTTGAGTATTGTTAGGTTCTTCACTGAGCCGGGTCACAATAATACATGGCTAAAGCCAAGTACAATAGAGTTTTAAATAAAAACAGGAAATGCTGAAAGTACTCAGCAGGTCAAGCAGCATCTGTCGAGAGAGAAACAGAGTTAACGTTTCAGGTCGATGATCTTTCGTCAGAACTGGAAAAAGTTAGAGATGTAACAAATTATAAGCAAGTGCAGGGGCAGGGAAAGGGGGGAGGGGAGGAAAGAACAAAAGGGAAGGTCTATGATAGGGTGGAAGGCAGGAGAGATTAAATGACAAACGGTATGATTGTACAAAGCAAAAGGAGATGGTAATGGGACAAGTAAAGAAACAAAAGATGAGTCTAGAAGAGGTGTAAATGGGAATGGCAAAATCATCAACAGCTGCCATCTGAAAAAATAGGGGTAGAGGTTATGGTCTGAAATTGTTGAACTTGATGTTGAGTCCAGAAGGCTGCAAAGTGCCTAATCGAAAGATGAGATGCTGTTCCTCGAGCTTACGTTGAGCTTCATTGGAACAGTGTAAGAGGCCGAGGACAGAGAGGTCAGAGTGGGAGTGGAGCGGAGAATTAACGTGACAGGCGACCGGAAGCTCGGGGTCACCCTTACGGACTGAACGGAGGTGTTCCGCAAAGCGGTCACCCAATCTGCGTTTGGTCTCCCCAATGTAGAGGGGACCACATCGTGAGCAGCGAATACAGTATACTAAATTGCAAGAAGTACAAGTAAATCGCTGTTTTACCTGGAAGGAGTGTTTGGGGCCCTGGACAGTGGGAAGGGAGGAGGTAAAAAGGCAGGTGTTGCATCTCCTGCGCTTGCACGGGAAGGTGCCGTGGGAAGGGGAGGGGTGTTGGGGCTGATTGAGGAGTGGATCAGGGTATCACGCAGGGAGCGGTCCCTTAGGAATGCTGAAAGGGGAGGGGATAAGATGTGTTTAGTGGTGGGATCACGCTGGAGGTGGCAGAAATGGTGGAGGATGATCCGATGAGTGTGGAGGCTGGTGGGGTGACAGGTGAAGACCAGGAGAACCCTATCGTGGTTCTGGGAGGGAGGAAGGGGTGAGAGCAGAAGTGCAGGGAATGGAACGGACATGGTCAAGGGCCATCTCAACCACGGTAGGGGGAATCCTCAGTTGAGGAAAAAGGAAGCTATATCGGAAAGCACTAGTATGGAAGATGGCATCGTCAGAACAGATGCGACGGAGACAGAGAAACTGGGAGAATGGAAGAGAGTCCTTACAGGATGGGGGGATTGTCCTATAAGGATTGAGTAGACTAGGCCTATATTCTCTGGAGTTTAGAAGAATGAGAGGTGATCTCATTGAAACATACAAAATTCTTGACAGGGTAAATGCAGGGAGGAAATGCGGAAAAAGAGCTCAGCATTGTGCCAAGCTCGAAAATCATTGAGGTGGGGGCGTAAGGGGATGAAGCTCAGGCCTTTTCTGAGGACTGATCGTTCGGGGTCAGAGAGGGGAAGGTCAGAGGGGATAGTGAAAACAAGAGTTTTTTCTCCTGTTGTCCAGTCTCTTCCCACCTACATCCGCGACTCTTCCAACGCCCGACACCACTTTAACAGTTTACAGTTTTCTGGCCCCAACTGTCTCCTTTTCACTATGGACGTCCAATCCCTCTACAACAGAGTTTTATTCTATTTTGTTTTTGAGCGTTTTCCCCCTCCTTTTCTCATGGTGCCAACTCTTGCTGCGATACGGGACCACCTTTCACTACATCATCCAAAAAGCCATTTCTCGTGTGTGCCCCTACAATGTGAGTGTCGGCAGGCTTTCAACTTTGGAGGCATTACAGCCCACATTCTTGTTCTCACCTGATGTCCACACACGTGCAAGTTCCAGAAGAGGATCGCTAAATGGTAATCACAGATTTCCATCCCCCTCCCTAGCCCAGGGGCACTGAGGTTAGTTGTACTGCTGTGACTGAAATCAGTTAACTCAGTACAGGCCACAAATCAAATTTGGGGCATAGTGTTACATTGAGTGATGCCTTTACCTACTAATGTTGGACTGGGGTGGACAAAAATGAGAAGTCGCACAACACCAGGTTATAGTCCAACAGTTTTATTTAAAATTACGAGCTTTCGGAGCGCTGCTCCTTCTTCAGGTACCTGAAAAAGGAGCAGAGCTCCGAAAGCTCGTAATTTTAAATAAAACTGTTGGACTATAACCTGGTGTTGTGCGACTTCTCAATTTTACCTACTAAACCATTCAGGGAGTGGAGTTCTATTACAACATAGAAATAGTGATGGACAAGAAAAGGCCATCAAAGCGCATCCTTCGAGTATCCTAACTCTCCCTCAAATCATCCAGCTGCATTTTGAATGCCTCCAATGTTTTTACAACAATTTGCATTTATATGACAACAACAACAACCACCTATATTTATATAGCGCCTTTACGTAGTAAAACGTCCCACGGCACTTCACTGGAGCATTATCAAACAAAATCTGACACCGAGCCACATAAGTAGAAATTAAGGCAGATGACCAAAAGCTTGGTCAAAGAGGTGGGTTTTAAGGAGTGTCTTAAAGGAGGAAAGAGAGTTAGAGAAGTTTAGGGAGGAAATTCCAGAGCTTAGGGCCTAGGCAGCTGAAGGCACGGCCACCAATGGTTGAGCGATTAAAGTCAAGGATGTTCAAGAGGGCAGAATTAGAGGAGTGCAGATATGTCAGGGGGTTGTGGGGCTGGAGGAGATTACAGAGATAAGATGGGGCGAGGCGATGGAGGGATTTGAAAACAAGGATGAGAATTTTAAAATCGAGGCGTTGCTTAACCGAGAGCCAGTGTACGTCAGCGAGTACAAGGGTGATGGGTGAACGGGACTTGGTGCGAGTTAGGACACGGGCAGCAGAGTTTTGGATGACCTCAAGTTTACGTAAGGTAGAACGTGGGAGGCCAGCCAGGAGTGCGATGGAATAGTCAAGTCTAGAGGTTGCGAACAGTCTTGTTCATCCTCAGACAGATGCTAGGGAGAGGGATGGAGTCGGTGGCTAGCAAACGGAGTTTGTGGCGGAGAACGAAGACAATGGCTTCAGTCTTCCCAATATTTAGTTGGAAGAAATTTCTGCTCATCCAGTACAGGATGGTGGACAAGCAGTGTGATAATTTAGAGACAGTGCAGGGGTCGAGAGAGGTTGTGGTGAGGTAGAGCTGGGTGTCGTCAGCGTATATGTGGAAACTGACGCTGTGTTTTTGGATGATGTCGCCAAGGGTCAACATGTAGATGAGAAATAGGAGGGGGGCCAAGGATAGATCCTTGTGGGACACCAGAGGTAACTGTGCGGGAGCGGGAAGAGAAGCCATTGCAGGTGATTCTCTGGCTACAATTAGATAGATAAAAATGGAACCAGGTGAGTGCAGTCCCACCCAGCTGGATGACGGCAGAGAGGCGCTGGAGGACGATGGCGCTTTAACGTAGTAAAACGTCCCTCCATCAACCCCTGTCAGATTATGGGAAACTTTTCTGACTGTTTGAGAAAAGAAATTCTTCTCAATATTGCTTTAAATTTACTTCACACTAATTAAAAGTTCATGTCCTTCAGTCTCGCTTAATTTGAAATAAAATTATGGGTTTACATTACATATACCATTTAATATTTTATGTACCTCAATGAGGTTCTGTATCTAACCACCTTCTTTCTAGACTGAGCATGGAATTTTCTGGCCACATGACCCACAATCGCCTTATCCAGTCCTGCACAGTCCACTCCTCTTAATTCAGAATTGCTTACTTCAAATGATCTGATAATTCAATTTTTAAGCACTAAATTCCCACCTTTCCTGTGCTATTTACAATGCTTAATTCAAATTATTGGATAATTTAAATGTTTAGTGCAAAAATGATTTTGAATTGTTAAAAAGCAGACTGTATATTCGAGCCTTGGCTTAAATTCTCGAAACTAGTGCTCATAACTCAACTCCTTCATACCTGGGATCAGTCTTGGTCCTCCTCTCACCACCCACTACAATGGCGGCGTACATTTTTGTGGTATGAACACCACATTATTCCTATTGTGGTATGAACAGTGCTTTGAAAGTCCTCATATATGTAGGTAGTTACCCAAACATTGAAAGTGATGAGTCTACCTTCACCTCAAGTCAATTTCAAAAGGGCACTTTTACTTTTCTGGAGATCCTGTTTCCGGAGAGTGACCTCCATGGGCCGCTCTTCTGCTTTTATACAGGAGTCAGTCTCTGTAGTGCCGCTAGACTGTGCTGTCTAATGCACACACTCAGAGTGCAAATGTGGGAACCAGTTCTCTGCATTTATGTCACAGAAAACCATTGCCTTAATCCAACGCATTTCTTAATCAGTATGATCCGGTCAATTCCTAGAACCTCAGCTCCTTTATGCAATGGAGCGCAGTTGCTGAAGGGTGACCTGGATGCACTCCTTTAGTGTGAAAGCAACATCATTCGCCCTGTGCCAAATCAATTATATTCACCGTATACTTATTGATGCATTTTTTTTTCAACTAATGTGCAATACATTAAATTTTATTTGGGCTTTGTCTGCCCAATGGCATTGCTAATCTAAATCTTTCCGTAAATCTCATACTGCTTCCTTGCTCTCACATTTAGAGTTGTCAGCAAGTTTGACAAACTTAATTTGGTCTCAAAATCCAGATCAGTAATGTAGATTAGAAATAATAGGGGTGCAAGTACTGACTTTGTGAGACTCCATTCAGTACATTCCCCCAAGCTTGACATTACACTTCTCCCAAGTATTCGGCTTCTTACTTCTGAACCGACTCTCTATCTAGTTTAATGCGCTGCCTTGAATTCCTGTGGCTTTTAGTTTAATCAAGCGCCTTTCATTTGGAATTTTGTCTAAAGCTTTCTGAAAAACTAAATAAAATGCATCATTGGGAGTTATGTTACCTACTTAATCTGTAACATCCTCAAAGAAGTCAAGCAAGTTAGTCAGGCAGGTTCCGCCACTTCTAAGTCTGTGCTGGCTGTTTCTTATTGTTAATACAGTAGATACTCCTCCAGCATGTTGATGGATGTGTGGCTGCCTGGGTCAATTGTCATTTTAATTTCTCCCGCTTGAACTCAAGGGAAAGTTACAAACTCAGTCAGTAATTTGTGTATCAAGCCCTTGCCGATCATATTTTGAAGCTGATCTTTTCACACTGCCCTCCCCCCACCCCACACTTCCATCCAGCAGCCCAATGACTCCACAGTCAAAGATATATGGGACATTCCTTCTACGGGGAGGCAGATGTAGTACCCCTTACACAAATAAAGTCGGCTTTTCATGTTTTCTATTGCATTCCGCATTCTTATTACATTAAAAAAAAATTAACATTGCAATTGCTATTCACAGAAACACATTACAGGAAACTCTTTGGTATCCGGCACCGACGGGACCGGCGTGGTGCCGGTTGATCGAAAGTTCCGGATAACGGAGAGTTATATCTACCGAGGCTATTTTTAACATAAAAAAATCAAGAAATGTGCAGTATACAGTATTTGGTTACTCACCTACAGAATGTTGTGTTAAATGGATGGTGGAAGATGCTTGATTAAGTACAGTACTGCCAGTTGAGGGTAATCCATAACTCTTTAATTACTTAACAGTAAGTGAGACTCCCGGCAGCGCGGGAGAATCAGACTCCTGTTATTGCAGTGTTCGGACTTCCGACAGCGCCAGGAGGCCGAGTAGTGGCACTTTGGAGAACTACCCCCACTGACTAACTCGGCGTTCGCGGGAGACTCGGACTCGGCAACATTGCCGGTTATTTGAGAGGAGTTTTCGGAGTACTCGGCGTTCGCGGGAGACTCGGACTCGGACACATTGTCGGTTATTTGAGAGGAGTTTTCGGAGTATGATTTTTGCCGGTTAAGAGAGAATTCCAGATATTTAGGTGCCGGTTAAACAAGAGTTTCCTGTACTAGTGTCTTAATCAGACCACCTGCACACTTCATCTCTTCTTGACCTTTTGCCCAAAAACCTGTAGCTGATGTGTTGCTATCAGAACATAAGGCAGGCAATGTTTTTGTAGACAAATTCTGCAACCCACTTCTTCATTAAACACAGAATTCCTGTTCAACCAAAAATGTGATACATTTTTTTAAACTGGCACTTCACTAACTAACAAGATAGCAGCAAGCAAAGTGCCTTGGCTTCCAAAGAGAGGCTGGATTAACTACCCTCATTGGCAATGAATGGTGGAAAAATTCCAACCATAATGTCCTTTAAGTGAGCACAAAGAAAGAACTTGCATTTATATAGTGCCTTTTAGATCCTCAACGCTTTACAACTAATGGATCACTTTTGAAGTGAAGCTACTTTTGTTACGCAGGGAAAACGAGGTAGTCAATTTGAGCACAGCAAGGTCCCACAAACAGAAAATAAATGAATGACCAGATAATGTCTGTTTGGTCGTGTCGGTTGGGGGAGGAATGTTGGCCAGGACAGCAGGAGGACTCTCTGCTCTTCTTCAAATAGTGCCATGGGATCTTTAATATCCACCTTAACAAGCAGGTGGGGCCATGGTTTAAAGCCTCAACTGAAAGACAGCACATTTGACAATGCAGCACTCCCTCAGTACTGCACTGAAGTGTCAATCTAGGTTTCGTGCTCGTGTTCATAGTGCAGTTTGAGCCACTATGGACACAAGCATATAACTTAGATTGACAGACTGCTGACTCAGAGGCAAGAGTCTTACCAATTGAGCCAAGCTGACACAGTTGACCAGGAGCAAACTGTACTCTTATTTCTAATAATTTAGGGCTCTGAATTGGCCTGCATTAAAGTAGTCTGAAGAGCAGAGAATATCGAATGTTACAGCAGTTAAATAATGATTTTTAAAGAATCAATCCGTACCAATTATGTAGAGATACAGAAGAAAGAAAAAATGAGAATGAGAGCGAAAAGGGGAGAGGGATAAACACGGCAACTACAGGCCAGTCAGCCTAATGTCGGTGGTGGGGAAACTTTGAGAGACAATGAGCCGTAATTTGCGGCCCCTACAGGTGCGTACACTGCGCCTTTGCCCAACTTCTGCCCAGCGAATGCCCTTGAAATCCTTACATCTGGTAAATGCAGGCGTAAGACCCGCTTTTACAGCGTAAGAGTTATAAAAAACAGAAAAATAAAACTTTATCAATAATTTAGGCATTTAAAAATCTGTGAAATAAGGTAAGTTTATTTTTAGCCCCTTTAAAACATGTAAATTTATTTTTCAAAAAATAATTTTTTTGTTTTAAATATTTAATTAAATGTAATTTAATTAATTTTAAATGTGATTTTTAAAAATTTATTTGAAGTGTAGAGGTATTTTTTGGGGTATTCCCATTCATACTTATGGGGATTCTGTACATACGGAACCTCCATAAGTATGAATGGGGATTCCCTTCTTTCATTCGTTGGACCGGCCCACGTGATCCCAGGGGCGCTTGCAAACCGCATGCACCCGAGATACGTGGGCCTCTACCCGCGGGTACCCGGAGAGGCCCAGGACCGCGAAACTCCGTACCTCTCGGACCACCAGGTACGCGGGCATTTTATTTGCGGATTGGAGGCATTTCCCCGGGAGAAGCCTCCGACCGCAAATTCAGGGCCAATAATCCGGGACAAAATCAACTGCCACTTGGAAACATATGGGCTAATTAATGAAAGTCAGAACGGATTTGTTAAAGGCAAATCGTGTTTGACTAACTTGATCCGAGTTCTTTGATGAAGTAACGGAGAGGGTTGATGAGTGTAGCATGGTTCATGTTGTGTATATGGACTTTCAAAAGGCGTTTGATAAAGTACCACATAATAGACTTGTAAACAAAATTGAAGGATTAAAGGGACAGTGGAAGTGTGAATACAAAATTGGCTAAGGGACATAAAGCAAAGAGTAGCAGTGAACGGTTGTTTTTCAGGCTGGAGGGAAGTATGCAGTGGTGTGTCCCAGGGGTCGGTGTTGGGAACACTGCTCTTTTTGATATATATTAAATGACCTGGACTTGGGTATACAGGGCATAATTTCAAAGTTTGCAGATGATACAAAACTTGGAAATGTAGTAAACAATGAGGAGGATAGTAAAAGATTTCAGGAGGACATAGTCAGACTGGTGAAATGGGCAGAAACATGGCAGATGAAATTTAACACAGAGAAGTGTGAAGTGATACATTTTGGTAGGAAGAATGAGAGGCAATATAAACAAAATGGTACAATTTTAAAGGGGGTGCAGGAACAGAGAGACTTGGGGCTGTATGTACACAAAACTATGAAGGTAGCAGGACAAGTTGAGAAAGCCATTAAAAAGCATACAGGACCCTTGGCTTTATAAACAGAGGCATAGGGCTGGATTTTGAAGTTGGAGTCGGGTTGGGGTTGGGAATCACACATTCTGGCTTGTGAACCCGCCTCCATCGAGATGTGGCCAACCCACTGTATTTTCCCTTGATTGACCTTGTTGAGCCCGCCCAGTGGGCTCAGCAGGCCAATTAAGGGCCACCCGGCAACAGGTGACGTCACAGACTGACGTTTCATCTGTCAAGAGCTTTTGACAGATGAAATATCAGCGTTTGACAGCTCTGTGAAGCTGTCAAACACTCACAATATGATTTCTAACTTCAGTCCTTCCTTTCAGACTGAGTTAGAAATCATTCCAGCACAGAAAACAGAAGGCTGCCGTTTCTGACAGAACCACGGCTTTCCTGCTTTCTGTGCCGGTGAGATTTCTAACTCCCGAGAACTGACACCTGCAGGAGGAAGTTAAGGTAAGTAAAACTTTTTCCAACACTTAGCACTTACCTTACACACTTACCTCTGCACACATGCACCCATCACTCACCTGCCCACCGGACATATCGACCCCTCCAGACCCACGGCCCGACCCGATAACTTGGAGTGGTTGCCACCTGTCGGGAAGCCCACACTTTTCTTTTTAAAATAGGGATTATGCAAAAAAACTGCCTGTTAACTACCTGTTAACAGGCAGTTAATTGTCACTAATCCCTTCCCGCCTCGGGGAGTTGGGTCTCAGACCAGGTCGGGTACCCGCCGCCAGAGAAACTGGCATGAAGGCGGGTTGGAGTCGGGATGGGGTCAGGACCCCCGAATCTGCAACTTTAACACCACCCCCCCCCCCCAGAGAAGGTTCAGAAGAGATTTGATAGATGTGTTCAAAATCAGGAACGGTTTTGATCGAGTAAATAAGGAGAAACTGTTTCCAATGGCAGAAGGGTCGATAACCAGAGAACATAGATTTAAGGTGATAGGCAAGAGAACTAGAGGCGACATGAGGAATTTTTTTTTTTTTACGCAACGAGTTGCGATTTGGAATGCACTGCCTGAAAGGACGGTAGAAGCAGATTCAATAGTAACTGTCAAAAGGGAATTGGATAAATACTTGAAGGGGGGAAAAAATACAGGGTTAATGGATAGTTCTTTCAAAGAGCTGGTAAAGACATGATGGGCTGAAATGGCCTCCTTCTGTGCTGTATGATTTCAGAACATGAGAGAGAGAAAAAAAGAGAAAACAGAGACAAGAAAGCAACAGAGATCAACAGCATGCATCCTATCGGAACACAAGCTCAAAGTTTCTCACAGAGTACATCACTGGTGCAATAAAAATGCTTTAAAAGTTTAGATAAAATCTCAGAAGTTTGTTTTAAGTTATCCCTCTGAGTTGGTAAGTACTTGAATCCATACTTTTTGTAGCTCATCTAATACAAAAAGGAAAAGAAGAGAGAAAGTGCTTTATGAAGTTTCGAACCTGTGGAGGGCCATTCGGGGATTGCAAGTTGACAGTCAGCATTCTCCACATGGCAAATACCTCATCCTGACTGAGATCATCAGGGAGGTACTGAGTGGAGGCAACACGCCTCTGCATGGGAGCAGCAATCACTCTAGACCTCTGGCAACAATACACTGGCATGAACAGAGGCCACGAGGCAGGAACTCAGCTGCAACACAGGGAATCTTAGAAGAGGGGAGGAGGAGAAGGAAGTTAAAAGGCCGTTTCAGTTTATGATCTGGATTTACAGCTGGACATCATTCAGCATGATTCATAAGAACACAAGAACATAAGAAAGAGGAGCAGGAGTAGGCCATACAGCCCATCGAACCTGCTTTCTTCTCCTCCCAAGATTCCCTGTACTGCAGCCGAGCTCCTGCCTCTCAGCCTCCTGGTTTCACAGCCCTCACGAGTGCTCTAGTACCTTTCCTGAGTGGATATTAGTCACGTCAGACTCGACAGCAAGTACCTGCAGGCTACTCAACTGCAGGGGGCATCACAACAGAATTTGATACTGTTCTCACCTTGACATTTATGAATGTACACTTCCAGCAGAGGTCACTGGCTAGTGATCAGGAGTGGGAACCCTGGCCAATGTTCCCTTCCCTAATCCATGGGTGCTAAAGGCAACTTAGTGTTACTACCACAACCCTGGCTGAGGTCAGCCAACTCAGAACTGAGCAGGGATCGAATCTCGGATCTTCCTGCACTGTATGGCTCAGCTCCTCAGTGAACAATCAGGGAAACAACAAAAGAATGAAAAAGACAGGGCTAAGCGACCCCACAATCAACGGATCAGATCAAAGCTCTGCAGTCCTGCCACGTCCACTCGTGAATGGTGGTGGACCATTAAACAACTAACAGGAGGAGGAGGCTCCATGAATATCCCCATCCTCAATGATGGTAGAGCCCAGCACGTGAATGCAAAAGCCAAGGCTGATGCGTTTGCAACCACCTTCAGCCAGAAGCGCCATGGATGATCCATAGCGACCTCCTCCTGAGTTCCCCACCATCACAGAAGCCCTTCTTCAGCCAATTCGATTCACTCCACGTGATATCAAGAAACGGCAGAGCTCACTGGATACTGCAAAGGCTATGGGCTCCGATAACATTCCGGCTATCGTGCTGAAGACTTGTGCTCCAGAACTAGCCGTGCCTCTAGCCAAGCTGTTCCAGTACAGCTACAACACTGGCATCTATCAGACAATGTGGAAAACTGCCCAGGTATGTCCTGTCCACAAAAAGCAGGATAAATCCAATCCGGCCAATTACCGCCCTTTCAGTCTACTGTCAATCATCAGCAAAGTGATGGAAGGGGTCATCGACAGTGCTATCAAGTGGCACTTACTCACCAATAACCTGCTCACTGATGCCCAGTTTGGGTTCTGCCAAGACCACTCGCCTCCAACCTCATTACAGCCTTGGTCCAAACATGGACAAAGGAGCTGAATTCCAGAGGTGAGGTGAGAGTGACTACCCTTGCCATCAAGGTAGCATTTGACCAAGTGGGGCATCAAGGAGCCCTAGTAAAACTGAAGTCAATGGGAAACGGAGGGGAAACTCTCCACTGGCTGGAGTCTTAGGGGTAGAAATTAGGTCGCGCCCCATTTGGGGCGCAAATATCGTCCGGACGCAAATATTAGCGCCTGGCGCTAATTATCGGCACTGACGGGAAACTTCACTTTTACCGCCCCGGGAGGTGAGTGGAGCGCTAAAGCAGGCGCTGCACACCTCTCTTAAGGCGCAAAGGCCGAGCAGTGAGGCGCTAACTCGGAGCGCTGGCGAAGCTCATGTAATGTCAGTCAGCAATGGAACACACACACAATGGCACGGGCCAGTTCTTAAAGGGGATGGTTAATCTTGCTTTCCATCCACATCCTGTTCATTGCTGCCTTGAATCTCGGCCTGGAGAGACTTGCACATCAAATGTGCTGGAAAGAACAATGGAGAGCACCAGGCAAAGAGCTCAGAGTGCAGCTCCCACGGTCTCTGCTAAATCGATACAAGGAATGGCAAATCAAAATGAACCTGCAAAGTGCTGCTCAGTACCCAAAACTCCTTCACACAACGTTGAATCTCTCCAGAAGTCTCTCCCTCTCTCTCTCAGAATGCGTAGTTCAAAAATGCCACCAACAATAAAAGACAGGAAGAGGCCCCCTTTAAATAGCGCCCCCCCCAGCCCCACAGCGATTGATAGCGTTCCAGTCTTCTGGTCGTTGGAAGCGCCAGGCGGTAAGGCAGGGGGCGCCACTCAATTTCCGCTACGGGGCGCCCCAAGGGCGTTGCACCATGGAATGACGTCACAATCTGCGCGCGCAGGTGGTCGCAGCGGTAAGTTTTAGCACCGCCGCACAATCTCAAGTTAAGTTCTCGAGCGGCGCAAACATCGCTGCGCCCGGGCGTTAGCGGCTTTGCGCCCCATTAGCGCCCTCTTAAGGCGCTAACGGGTGGCGCAACCAAGTGAATTTTTCCCCCTTAGGGTCTTAAAAGAAGTGGCTGCAGAGATAGTGGATGCATTGGTTGTAATCTACCAAAATTCCCTGGATTCTAGAGAGGTCCCAGCGGATTGGAAAACCACAAATGTAACGCCCCTATTCAAGAAAGGAGGGAGACAGAAAGCAGGAAACTATAGACCAGTTAGCCTAACATCTGTCATTGGGAAAATGCTGGAGTCCATTATTAAGGAAGTAGTAGCAGGACATTTAGAAAATCATAATAGAGTCAAGCAGAGTCAACATGGTTTTATGAAAGGGAAATCATGTTTGACAAATTTGCTAGAGTTCTTTGAGGATGTAATGAGCAGGGTGGCTAAAGGGGAACCAGCAGATGTAGTGTATTTGGATTTCCAGAAGGCATTCGATAAGGTGCCACATAAAAGGTTACTGCACAAGATAAGATGGGGTTGGGGGAATATATTAGCATGGATAGAGGATTGGCTAACTAACAGGAAACAGAGTCGGGATAAATGGGTCATTTTCAGGTTGGGAAACTGTAACTAGTGGGGTGCCACAGGGATCAGTGCTGGGGCCTCAGCTGTTTATAAACTATATTAATGACTTGGATGAAGGGACCAAGTGTAATGTAGCCAAATTTGCTGATGATACAAAGATAGGTGGGAAAGCAAGTTGTGAAGAGGACACAAAGAATTTGTAAAGGGATATAGATAGGTTAAGTGAGTGGGCAAAAATTTGGCAGATGGAGTATAATGTGGGAAAATGTGAGGTTATCCACTTTGGTAGGAAAAATAAAAAGCAAATTTTTATTTAAATGGAGAGAGATTACAAAATGCTGCAGTACAGAGGGATCTGGGGGTCCTTGTACATGAAACACAAAAAGTTAGCATGCAGGTGCAGCAAGTAATTCGGAAGGCAAATGGAATGTTGGCCGTTACTGCAAGGGGGATGGAGTATAAAAGTAGGGAAGTCCTGTTACAACTGTACAGGGCGTGTGAGACCACACCTGGAGTACTGTGTACAGTTTTGGTCTCCTTATTTAAGGAGGGATATACTTGCATTGGAGGCAGTTCAGAGAAGGTTCACTAGGTTAATTCCTGAGATGAGGGGGTTGTCTTAAGAAAGGTTGAGCAGGTTGGGCCTGCTGGAGTTTAGAAGAATGAGAGGTGATCTTATTGAAACGTATACGATTCTGAGGGGGCTTGACAAGGTAGATGCAGAGAGGATGTTTCCCCTCGTGGGGAAATCTAGAACTAGGGGGCATAGTTTCAGAATAAGGGGTTGCCCATTTAAAACGGAGATGAGGAGGAATTTCTTCTCTCAGAGGGCCGTGAATCTTTGGAATTCTCTACCCCAGAGAGCTATGGAGGCTGGGTCATTGAATATATTTAATGGAGAAACTACGCCATGTTCTTCGCAGCCTTCAACATGTCATCGATGACGATGAACACCTCGCTAAGGCCATCCCCACGCCTCCACTACTCGCCTTCAAGCAGCTGCCTAACCTCAAAAGTACCATCGTTCGCAGCAAATTACCCAGCTGTCAGGAGAACAGCGACCACGACACCACACAACCCTGCCACGGCAACCTCTGCAAGACATGCCAGATCATCAACACAGATACCATCATCACACGTGAGGACACTATCCACCAGGTACATGGTACATACTCATGTGACTCGGCCAATGTTGTCTACCTCATACGTTGCAGGAAAGGATGCACCGCAGCATGGTACATCGGCGAGACCATGCAGACACTGAGACAACGTATGAACGGACACCGCGCAACAATCGCCAGGCAGGATTGTTACCTCCCAGTCGGGGAACACTTCAGCAGTCAAGGACATTCAGCCTCGGATCTGCGGGTAAGCGTTCTCCAAGGCGGCCTTCGAGACACACGACAACGCAAAATCATCGAGCAGAAACTGATAGCCAAGTTCCGCACCCATGAGGACGGCCTCAACCGGGATTTTGGTTTCATGTCACGCTACATGACGTAGAGTCATCCAGACTCGAGTCGTCGTTGGCTTGTTCACAGATGTGATTTCCAGTTTTTTTTTTAAAAAGTAAAAAGCTTAACCATACAGACTGCAGCATTTGACACGTTGGACCCCCCTGTGACCCCACCTCATTGTCTTAGCTGTATTTTGCTGTGTCTTTGATGTAATGCCTTCCTAACTGGCCTGATTGTATCTCTGCCAAGGTGTGATGGAGGGCAGTCAGAAAGATTTACTGTAGTCGTCTGACATTGTACGCTACACATTGTTCTCTGTCTATATATGCTTTGCTGATTTGTATTCCTTCACTTTACCTGACGAAGGAGCAGTGCTCCAAAAGCTCGTGATTTCAAATAAAACCGTTGGACTATAACCTGGTGTTGTGCGACTTCGAATATATTTAAGGTGGAGATAGACAGATTTTTGAACGATAAGGGAGTCAAGGGCTATGGGGAGCGGGCCGGAAAGCGGAGTTGAGGCCAAGACCAGATCAGCCATGATCATATCAAATGGCGGAGCAGGCTCGAGGGGCCAAATGGCCTACTCCTGCTCCTATTTCTTGTGTAGTTATGTTCTTATACCTAGCACAAAGGAAGATGGTTATGGTGGTTGAAGGTCAATCATCGCAACCCCAGGACATCGCTGTAGGAGTTCCTCAGGGCAGTGTCTAGGCCCAACCATCTTCAGCTGCTTCATCAATGATCTTCCCTGCAACATAAGGTCAGAAATGGGGATGTTCGCTGATGACTGCACAGTGTTCAGCGCCATTCAGAACTCCTCAGATAATGAAGCAGTCCATGCCCGCATGCAGCAAGACCTGGACGACATTCAGGCTTGGGCTGATAAGTAGCAGGTAACATTCGCGCCACACAAGTGCCAGGCAATGACTATCTCCAACAAGCGAGAGTCTAACCACCATCCCTTGACATTCAACAGCATTACCATCGCCAAATCCCCCACCATCAACATCCTGGGGGGTCACCATTGACCAGAAACTTAACTGGACCAGCGCATAAATACTGTGGCAACAAGAGCAGGTCAGAGGCTAGGTATTCTGCGGCGAGTGTCTCACCTCCTGACTCTCCAAAGCCTTCCACCATCTACAAGGCACAAGTAAGGAGTGTGATGGAATACTCTCCACTTGCCTGGATGAGTGCAGCTCCAACAACACTCAAAAAGCTCGACACCATCCAGGACAAAGCAGCCCACTTGATTGGCACCCCATCCACCACCTTAAACATTCACTTCCTCCACCACCGGCGTACCGTGGCTGCAGTGTGTACCATCTACAAGATGCACTGCAGAAACTCGCTAAGGCTTCTTCGGCAGCACCTCCCAAACCCGCGACCTCTTCCACCTAGAAGGACAGGCGCATGGGAACACCACCACCTCCAGGTCACACACCATCCTGAAGTATATCGCCAATCCTTCATCGTCGCTGGGTCAAAATCCTGGAACTCCCTACCTAACAGCACTGTGGGAGTATATTCACCACATGGACTGCAGCGGTTCAAGAAAACGGCTCACCACCACCTTCTCAAAGGCAACTAGGGATGGGTAATAAATGCTGGCGTTGCCAGCAATGCCCACATCCCATAAATGATAAAAATATTTAAAAAAAAGAAAAAACTTAATTTATACAGTGCTTTATCAAATCCTTATTGGCCCAAAGGTCTTTACAGCCAATGGATTATTTCATAAGTGCAGCCACTGTTATTATGTAGGCAAACATAAAACACTGGATGAACTCACTGACCAATTAGAGGAACCCTACACAGGTTTGTGTGTCAAATACTTATTTTGCATCAACGTTATACTTATTCAGAATCAACCAGTCTGAAAGTTGTTAGTTTAGTTAAATCATGCAAACTTTGTTTGGGACTCCAAGTACACCAACTGTAAGACTACCTCTTATTTTTATTAAGCCAATGAAAAGCAGCATTCACAAATGGTAAATAAGAAAATGGACTATATTCAAATAAAACAAATTCTTCAGCCACACCAAGAGAGCGGACATAAACCAAAATAGATAAAAGTTAAAGCATTGGGTGAAAAGCCAGCTGCACTATGCATTAGCTTTTGGTGAAATTAGCATTCTTAAAATGTTCCTAAGTGCTCAATTCCAAGAACACTTCATTTGGCAGCAGTGATGTCAAACAACCCCCACAAGCAACCACAAATATGTTTCTAGGATAGCAAGAAAGTAGGCAAGCAGAATTTCCCAGAGATAGAAGATCCTGAACTGCTTTGTGGAGCAAAGAAAATAGCACCCAACTTTCAACTGGGGACAGGCAAGAAGGAACATGCTCTTCAAATTGAGATTTCAAGTGCTGAGATAAGAACATAAGAAATAGGAGCAGGAGTAGGCCATTTGGCCCTTCGAGCCTGCTCCGCCATTCAATGAGATCATGGCTGATCTTCTGCCTCAATTCCATTCACCGGCCTTATCGCCATATCCCTTGATGCCCTTACTAGTCAGAAATCTATCGACTTCTGTTTTGAATATACCCAATGACTGAGCCTCCACAGCTCTCTGGGGTAGAGAATTCCAAAGATTCACCACCCTCTGTGTGAAGAAATTTCTTCTCATCTCAGTCCTGATTGGCCTACCCTTTATCCTGAGGCTGTGGCCCCTGTTTCTAGACTCCCCAGTCAAGGGAAACATTCTCCTAGCATCCACCCTATCAAGCCCTGTAATAATTTTGTATGCTTCAATGAGATCCCCTCTCATTCTTCTGAATTCAAGAGAATACAGGCCTAGTTTACTCAATCTCTTCTCATACGACAGTCCCGCCATCCCAGGAATCAATCTCGTGAACCTTTGTTGAACTCCCTCTATGGCAAGTATATCCTTCCGTAGGTAAGAGACCAAAATTTTACACAGTACTCCAGGTGTGGTCTCACCAAGGCCCTATATCGTGGATTTTTTTTTGAGAGGCAAAGAACACCCAAATAATGCTTATCCAATATCTGGTCTCTCGCATTAATTAATTTTCACAATTTCAGCAGCATAGAAAAAATTGGTAGGAAGGTGGATGTTTTCCAAATACTGAAAGCGGGTACATTTTTTTGATATCACATTTGTTGTTATTGCACACACGTGTGGACTTCTCCAGGAATAATGGACAGCTTTCATCTGACAAGTGATGTTTTGCATATGAAACAAAGAGAAGGAACTTGCATTTATATAGCAGCCCATTTGCACACATCAAGCTCTCAAAGAGAGCATCGAGAAAATGACTAAAAATAAATTACATTTAGAATACTGGGAAGATGCTCATTTTACTGACTGAATTAATTTGATTTTTAAATGGTAATGATGTGGTTGCAGCACAGCATTGGGTGAAAGGCCAGGTGCACTATGCATTAGCTTTTGGTGAAATTAGCATTCTTAAAAAAAAAAGTTCCTAAGTGCTCAATTCCAAGAACACTTCATTTGGCTTTGATTTTCTAGAGTTCTATGAGTCATCATTTGATGGTGGAAAAATTAAATGTAGTATTTCCTGTAGAAATCAGGGTTCTGTTTTTTATTTAAAGTGCCATTTTGCTTCTGAACGGGATGAAATAAACAGGAGCGCTTCACGATTGGAATGCAGAGGGCAAGTTTACAGTAGCGTTGCCTCAGCTGCTACACACAATCTCTTAAGCATGTCAGAATGCCCCCTTTAAAGGGAAACTCCAAACCATCTATTTGGAACACTGATTATCCAATATTCAGTCCCTCGGATTAATCCATTTTCACAATTTCAACAATACAGAAGTTGGTAAAATGGATGTTTTCCCAATATTAAAATGGAGATAAAAACATTCGGAGCTTGTTGGTGGGGTTCTGAGTCAAAGCTAAACTGCTGATTTTCAAGCTTCTGTTTACAGTTCTTGTCCCAAATCTGACTTTCCTGCCAGTTCACAAGACATCAAGGCACAGATAGTAGATACACCTTCATAGACTTCAAAATAATCCAGCCCTGTTGCCCCAACAGTTGCTGATATACAGCCGCTGATCACTAGATTAAGGTTCTACATTATAAAAGTGCTCAACATAAAACTAGCTGATTAATAACAAGGCAGATTTATATCAAATACAATAGCAAAATACTGCGAATGCTGGAAATCTGAAATAACAGAAAATGCTGGAAACACTCAGGTCAGGCAGCATCCGTGGAGAGAGAAACAGAGTTAACGTTTTATAACAAAGATTTATATCAAAGGCTGGTATCATTGGCACATCAATAACCTCAATATATACAGCTCACTGTAACCCCAATAGGTGCACACTTTGTGTTCACTATTCCCATTAAACCTTTAGTTTACCATATTATATCTGACAAGATATTTGATGCACATATAGACCGCGATTTTGCCGGCACAGAGTGAGTGTTTGGAGGCGGGTCCGCTGTCAAAATCGAAATGATTGACAGCGGTTTGGGAGCCCGCTCCGAACCCGCCTCCATGCAAATTTCCAAAGTGTCGGGTCTGCGATTTCAGAACAGACCCGACACCAAGCGGCGGGGGAGGCATTTAAGATAGTTAACTGCTTGTTAAGTGCTTGTTAACCACTATTTTGCCAGCCTTTTTCTATTTTCCCTCATTTTTAACGGGGCTCATGTCATTCAGAGATCACGTCAGATAAGTAGGTCGGGTTCTCTATGTCTCCCCATTGCTGTGAATAGGTGACAGTTGCAAAAGTGGTATGAAAGCTACCATTTCACAGCTGGTCACTTTCCAATGCCAGAAGCTTGAACCTTCAGGACTTGGAAGACACTTTTGAGCTGTATGCGGTTTGGATGTGTTTGGAGTAAACTCTCTATTCACTGTCACCTCCTTGGAGCAAGCTCTCTCACCATTGACAGATCACTTCTGTCATCTCAACTTCAGCTGCCATCTATTCCAACAACATCGGTGCCCTTGAAAAGATCTCACCACCAACATCACCAGGCACACCAACATCCACACCAATCTTCTCCGCAATCAACTGATGCTGCACTGGACACAGGGCATCATCACACAAGCACATTGCTGCCCAGGAGGCCAGCGATGGTATCACCACAGCCAGATTTAGTTAATTTGACGCCGTACACCCTGGCTGCCACATGATGCGCCAGGTTAACACCATCCCACACCAGCCCCATAAAGCATTCCTACAATGACCAAGCCATTCCTTTCACACTCATCACCATTGCGGGGGATACCGTTATGTCTCACCATTCACTGCAACTCACTAAAATACTTCCAAAGGCGAGCACAGATCTGTCTAATAAGGCAAAGTGTTAAAAATAATGATTTCAATGTTTGACAACACATTAACAGAATATTTACATGAACATTGCATAAGACATCCAAGTGCCTACCCTTGTGTGTTGTTAGTTGGTATGATTGCACTAGGATGAGGGTGAGGGGTGGCTAGTGAGATGGGGAAGTGATAATGTAGATAGAGAGGGATGGGTGGAGGTGCAAGGTAAGTTGGTGTGAGTAAGGATGTGCAGGAGTAGGTTAGGGAAGGCAGAGTGATGGGGATTCGATGAGTGGCATAGCAGGGTGAGTCTGAGTGTGGCATTGCAGTAACGTTTCGTGATCTACTGGAGATCATTGAAAGGTTTGTGCCACTGCAGCCTGGCACTCCTGACGACATCCCTGCTTGTGTCCTCCTGTGCAATGTGCAACCAGACTGCGTTGATCTCCTGGGGAGGTCTCTTCCGCCCATGGGAAGGGGAGAGAACCTCCCTGCATGCTGTGACTCCCTCCATAAGCATCTGGAGGGAGTCATGAGAGAGCCTGGGTGCAGCCGTGCACCTTTGTGCAATGCTTGTCAGTGTTTGCAGCACCTCAATGCTGCAGAACACTGACAGCAGAACTATCAAGATCAATTTGGACATGGTCCCTTTAAGGAAACCTGCTAATGACGCATCATCAAATGACGTCATCAGACCCGCTTCCTTTAAATTGGCCGGGAACCCCGCAGGGTGGGCTTAACAAGCCCTATTAACGGAAAATCCTTTTGACAGAGCGACTGCAGCCGGGAGCGGGACCGGAACCCGCCAACTACCTCTCCCGCCACGATCCCGCCTCCGCTGGGAAAATCCAGCCTATAGAGCGGAGTTTTCCTGTTTATAGCGAGGACCCTCCACTAAATACACTTTAGCCTTTAAAATGAAATCCATAAGCTTATACACATTCTTCTTTACATTGAAAAGCGTCCATATTTTTCAGAATTATTACTAGCATCAGGCATGCTTGAAATGGGCATCCTTTAACACCTGTGCAGATTCAGATCTGGTAAGTTAGGTTATTTATAGTGGTAAATGGGAGGCTGAACTTCAGAAGAATCTGGCCTCCATTTCCATCCATAAGTGGGGGCCATATTATCTGCACATTGGAACCTCACTCCAGATCTAACTGAGCAGTAGCACTTCCCTCACTATTTTACCAGAGATAATGAGGTGCTGGATTAATTTTTCTAGTCATTCATAATATACTTTATGTGCAATAAAAACATAGCATTTTCTGATCAATTTTAGAAAATTGGTCTGTGAAATATAGGATCTTATTGTATATTATTTGCACTTCTGGCTTGAAAATAACTAGTGAAGGCGCCTTTCAAGGTTCACTGACTGGCTTGTATTTTGGTTCATCACTGCAATGTTTGCTTTTGCTCCATTTCTGCTCCGCTTACATTTACTGTACAAGTAAGTCAATGTAATGAACACCGATAAAGACTTGCATGCCAACTGAACAAACTGCTGCCTGCAGGTGCAAACAAGGTTCCTTCAAATGCAAACATGGAGTTACTCTTTCCCCCTTCAAACAACTGATGTGATACACCTAACTTTTTGCTGTTCGAACCTTCAATTGCTTCCTGAAAACCCTGCATTTCAACCATGGTTTTCCCCCTCCTCCTCACTGTTCATTTGGTATCCGCCACCATGTAAAGTGCACTGAGACTTCTCTCCGTACTTAATGAGTGTTAAAAATGCAAGTTATTGTTGTTGACAGGTGAGCGTATTCAATAAAATCTGATCTTATGCTTTAAAAAGCACCTTATGCTTTTCCAACAGTTTGTGCACAATAGTGATCCCTGGCCAATTTTCCCCCAACTAACCCAGGGTTGAGAGGCCAATTGTAGCACCCCTACTGCCAAACTGATTGAGATCAGCGAAGGTCAGTACAGACGGAGGATTGAACCTAGGACCTTCCTGGACCTGTGGCTCTGCTACTCGCTGGATAAACTCTCTAAGCCATTGGCGGGGAGCCTGCGAACTATTATTCAGAAGATGTGTATTGAAAAACATGAGTGTACAGCGTCTGAGTAAATTTATTGATCTGCATTATTTAATATGACACACAATTTAATTGAATACCCAAATCGGTCTATTTTTAGCAGTTTGATATACAGAAGCTAATCAATGAATGTTAAGATTTTAGATACAGTAAAGGTTTTGTCACAAAATACAGTTTAATGTATTCTTTGGCATTATACGCCAAATAAGAGGTATAAACTCAACTTCGAGGATAAACCAGGGAGGGAATATATTAAGCAATTACATCTCTGTTGGATGGGGCGGGGGGAGAACGGAGCCTCTCCATTTGTGTCTCCATTCATTCCCCACGCTATATTTGTTGACTAGAGATGACCTTTAGGCCTATTCAGTTTTGGTTTGGATTGCAGAAGAACCAAAATACAGATACCAACACTTTACACTTTTATAGCGCCTTTAATAGAAAAATCCCATAGTGCTTCATAGAGCAGGACAGGAATGGAAGCTGCATCTTTGTTAAGAGGTAATCTCAAGCTTGATTGAAAAGATGGGTTTTAAGAAGACATTTAAATGGGAAGACAAGAGTTGGACAGTAATTTGGTGAGTGAGCTGAATTCCCCGCCCCCTCCACACAAAAGGTGGAGGGTGAGGGCACTGAAGGGTTGGAGGTAGGTAGGGAGATCCAAAATTCAAAGCCGTTCCCTTACTGCCAACTAGTCACCATGGATCAGATCCATAAAGCACACTGCCTTATTTATCAGCCACTAAGGATTGGATACATAGTCAGCATTAGACCACAGGGAATCTGGGCAAAACCCCTCCTCCTCATCCCCCAACCACCATTAAACTGGCTCGGATCAGATGAACGTTCACCATTTGACCACTAGGGACTACAGACAGACGCCCCTCCTCTGATCACTCGGGATCTCATATTAGGATTTCCCACCACACCTTCAGAACCCACCCTTACTAGTCGTTTTTGGATAATTTCCTTTCAACACTCCAGAAATAAAAACTACATCAAAAAACATTAAAATAAAAAGAAAATGTTTATATATAATATATATCACGGTAAACTGACAAAATGTGCAGTAATTGGTAATTCAGGAGCCAGCAATAAACAAAGGTAATAACATGCAGTGCCATAACCCCCCATTAATACTAATTATGCAGGCAGTGCTACAGCAATGAAAATACTGCACTCCAGCCAGACCCACTCACGTGATGAACTAACAATAGCTGTTGTTATTTTTCTACAGGTACCAAAGGTACTGGCAACATTGTCTGGCAATATATTTTTTTTTCTGAGCTGCGACAGTTTAGCTCCAACCGCCGATTACGAGCACAACCCTGGGGAAATCGAACTAAAGTAGCAACACAAATGCTAAATCTCCAAGGCACAGGACTCAGCGAATGCTAAAGGAAACAGCATGCAACATTTGGAAGCATGTCTACCAGCTTATTTTAGCAACTCCAGCTGATCTGCTCCAGGTAATGTAATTATTATGGAGCTAATTAAGTGCAGACAGGACCAGAGGAGATGGCATCTGAAGTAACGCAAGTCTGTTGAAAACGGAGATGATTACACAGGGATGCATCACCCTAAAAATCCCACTCTGTAGGTTTGAAGCAACTTAATATCTAACCCTTAGAATTTTTTTAATGCGATGGATTTTTTTTTTGCGATACTAAATAATATACTTTAAATAGCTGGAAGTAATGATGGTTTCAAGTGTATTAGAAATGTTCACCGAGGCACTTCCTTCTGCTGGATAGCTCAGTGGGGAAATGCTCAAAGTGAGAGTGCAGCAAGCAATTGCCTTTATTATCCAAAGCAGGAGAGGAAAATTTGGCCAAGATTCCCAATGATCACCATCCACTGACCCTGCTAAAGGTGAATGTGCATGAAGATCAAAGGAGGAAATAGTTCCATGCTCCCTACTTTTGAATAGGACATTGGTTTTCACTGTCCAGTCACACATGAAGAATGGCTAGTGGAGATGGTACTGAAGGGCTGCCACCACCCTTCCCACCACGACAACAACTTGCAATTATATAACAGCGTTATAGTAAAATGTCCCAAGGCGCTTCACAGGAGTGGAACCAGACAAAACAATGACACTGAGCCAAAGAAAGAGATATTAGGACACAAAAGCTTCATCAAAGAGGTCGGTTTTAAGGAGCAGAGAGATTTTGGGGATTAAAATAATTGGAGAATTGTTTGGTTTTCAAATTAAAGTTTAATTTCCATACAAATTGCTGTTGCCATTTATTTTGACTGAAAAAATCTCCAGTATTTTTATGTCTTGGGCTAAATAGGCTATTACAAATTTCACAAGTCTACGCTGGATATTCTCTTGTGTGTGGCTTTACCAGTCAGAGAATCATAGAATGGTTACAGCACGGAAGGCGGCTATTCGGCCCATCGAGCCCATGCTGGCTCCCTGCAAGAGCACCTCAGCTAGTCCCAGTCCCCTCGCCCTTTCCCCGTAGCCCTGCAAATTTTTTTATTTCAGGTACTTATCTAACTCCCTTTTGAAAGCTGTGATTGAGTCTGCCTCCACCAGCCTTTCAGGCAGTGCATTCCAGATCCTAACCACTCGCTGCGTAAAAAAGTTTTTTCTTACGTCGCCTTTGGTTCTTTTGCTAATCACCTTAAATCTGTGTCCTCTGGTTCTTGACCCTTCTGCCAATGGGAACAATTTCTCTCTATCTACTCTGTCTAGACCCCTCATGATTCTGAACACCTCTATCAAATCTCCTCTTAATCTTCTCTGCTCTAAGGAGAACAATCCCAGCATCTCCAGTCTATCCACTTAACTGAAGTCCCTCATCCCTGGAATCATTCTCGTAAATCTTTTCTGCACCCTCTCAAAGGCCTTCACATCCTTCTTAAAGTGCGGTGCCCAGAATTGGACACAATACTCCAGTTGAGGCCGAACCAGTGTTTTATACAGGTTCATCATAATTTCCATGCTTTTGTACTCAATACCTCTATTCATGAAGCCCATAAGCTTTTTTAACTGCTTTCTGAACCTGCCCTGCCACCTTCAACGATTTGTGCACATATACCCCTAGGTCTCTGTTCATGCACCCCCTTTAGGATTGTACCCTTTCGTTTATATTTCCTCTCTTCATTCTTTCTACCAAAATGTATCACGTCGCACTTTTCTGCATTAAATTTCATCTGCCACATGTCCGCCCATTCCACCAGCCTGTCTATGTCCTCATGAAGTCTATCACTATCCTCCTCACTGTTCACTATACTTCCAAGTTTTGTGTCATCTGCAAATTTTGAAATTGTGCCTTGTACACCCACGTCCGAGTCATTATTATATGTCAAGAAAAGCAGTGGTCCTAGAACCGACCCCTGGGGAACACCACTGTATACCTCCCTCCAGTCTGAAAAACAACTGTTCACCACTCCCATTAGTGGGCCTTGTGTCCTATACAAATCAGAAGTGCACCTTTACTGCTCAATATCTAGTTACCATGATCTGGAGTTCACAATATAGACCCGTTATTGTGTGTACTAAATACTATGATCTTGCACATGCCATCATGCACATTCTCATGTCATGAAGATGGACTCAAAGATATTTTAGTAAGGCAAGGCATGATTATAAACCAACAAACTAGTTCATTTAATAGGGAATATATGAATGAGCAGAATACAGTTTTCCAGTTAGATATGACTAGTGCCCAGTGCTCCTCGTACTATGAAAATAATAAATCGTGCTGCCGTTCGGGGTGGATAATCACTCTTCAAGCTCGCTATCCCTAAGCTAACTGGTTGCTTACTTGCTTGGTTACAGGTTGCATGGATTTGTACCTCAGCCTGAAGTCTCTCTCTCTATCTAACTAGAGAAAGAGTACATGAGAGAGAGAAAGAGAGGGAAATTGATCTGCATCTCCGGATGACAAGAGAGAGAGAGAAACAAAGGTCATCCTCTGACCCTCCCTCAACTCTGTGTTTTGGAGATTGGCCCAACAAAGCTATCAAGTTACCACCTCAAATTAAAAGCCACTCCCTAGGCATGGGGGCTGGCATTGCCAGTATGTCAGGTCCAGCAAAGCCTCCTGCTGGGTACAATGAATTCAAACCTGTCATAGCAAGAAATATCGAAGACCAGATATTAATGAACTTCATTGCCTCAAAGCTATATGAGGCAAAAGTAAACACTCTGATGTTTATGATGGCTCGTCTGCCTCATATTTCACTGCCCCCTCCGCAACTCCAGAAACCATCCTAATCAACAATCTTAATGGCTTGTGTAGTTAATCTTTTCCAAGCTGAATCTAACCTTTATAGCAATATAACAACATGAATTAAAACAAAATTCCTTCCTTCCAAAATAGGTACAAGTTCAAAAGCCATTAGCAGGGATTCAGCTTTAATGACATTAGCTGCATCATTTCAATGTTCAAAACCCAACTATTCTTAATATTTTCATACTAGAAATATAACATAGGATACAGAGGCTAAGTATTTGTTTTGATTTACAATCAACAATAAAGACTGAAAATAGGAAAGCCTTTCACTTTCTCTCACCAGTTAGTCTTCATCTCATTCAAATCTACTGATTTGAATCTCGAGTTGCTGACAGATATTTTAAAATAACTATTAGGAAAGCACAACAAATAAAAGCAATCAAATCCACAAATATGCAAATAGGAGAAATATAAATTCATAGTAGCTGGGGTTAAAAAGCAGATTAGCCAGTAATAGTGTGACCATCCAGGTCTTACTCCATACAACAGGGTTTCAGACACCACTGACAAGTCCATATGCCAGGCCTTCAGTATTAATGAACCAAGGAAAATGTAAACTGCACTTAGAAACAGATGCTAGAGCAAATGTTACAAATCAGTAGGAAAAAAATGATAAAGAAAGACTTCTACTAGGAGGTTTAATGAAAAAACACCTGCTTGGGCCTGTCCAGCACAGCGACACTGTGTTACTAGGTTTCCCTCAAAGTGTGAAAGCCAAGTCCAGGTGCATGTGGATTATGAGGGCCTTTACCACAAAAAGCCCCTTTTTCTTGCCTTTCCACTAGAACAGATCAGTACTGTACTATTTCCCTATTCTACATGAGATAGTAACATCTGGGAATTTGGGTGGCCTTCTGGGAATTTGGGTGGCCTTCAATTATAAATAATTTGCACTTATGTAAGTTTGTTATTTTCTTTTACTGGTGTAACCTTACAATTCACTAGGCAAATACATTCACTACTATAGCTCAGACTAATGCATATAATGTCAATTCTAATAGCGGACGTCAAAGCAGAGTGAAGTTTTTCTAAATATATATTACAATGAAATCATCTCTATTTTACTTCCTACTCAGCACCTCCTATTGAAAAGGTGATATGTTTGTAAACCTACCATCAGTCAATCTTGGATCAAAAAAATATTGCATGCATTGCTGTTCTGGCCGCATCTTATGGATTAAAAATAAAAACAAATGTTACACCTAAAACCTGTAGAAATACAACCAGGCTTCTATCCATCAGTTATTTAAAAATACATGTTTAACATTAAATCAGCAATGAGATGCCATTAGAATAATTAAGCAGTTTGTCAGAGTTCACGATGACTACTTGCAGGAAAGTCTGGAGGTAAAAAAATAAAATCAGGGACAGAAAAAAAAGCCTTTATGGCTTATACCAAATGACAGTCTTAAGAAACAAGTTACACCTCAAACAGGAACGGTCACTTGCTGAGCGCTGGTATATTTTTGCTGAGTTAACTACTTGAAAAAAAAGTAACAAAATGCAAAATTTTACAGATATGGTTTGTAGTACTCAGAAGTAGAATTATTCCAAACTTGTGTTGTATTCCAACACAATGATAAATTTTTTGAACTACATAAAGAACTACTTCCAAATATACAAAAATCTACAGGTCAGATGAAAAAAAAATAGGATTGACATCAGCAATATCCTAGTTGTCCATTCTTGGCCAATTACCTTTCGACATTTGTTTGCCCAGCTGGCTTCAGTTGATTGCATAAATGACCTACGCTCTCACCAGTCTCTGTAGCTGTGCTGCAGCGAAGGTGAGGAGTTTGATCAGCACGTGAAGGTTTGAAATTGGGAGCCCCCCGAAAAAATAGTGCTTTCAATCCATATGTAAAATTAGCAGTGTAAGATGGAAGGATGGCAGAGGTGCAAGAATTGCATAGAAATGTGGGCAATGGATGTAGGGCAAGTGGAGGTCAGCAGCTACTTATGCTAAAGTACTTAAAACAGCGAACATGGACCCCTGGATACAACAGTAATAACGAAGGAGACTGGCTAGATATAAATAACTGGACATTATTCCAGTCAGGTGAGTTATGACAGCTTTTATCCAGCTCACTAGTTGAAATACTCCATGCTAGAGGATCTAACTGTGGTAATGATGGTGGGATTTAAAATAACTGGTAGAAGGATTAGAGGGGAGTTGAGGAGAAATCTCTTTACCCAGAGTGGTGGGGGTCTGGAACTCACTGCCTGAAAGGGTGGCAGAGGCAGAAACCCTCATCGCATTTAAAAAAGTACTTGGATATGCACTTGAAATGCCGTAACCTACAAGGCTATGGACCAAGAGCTGGAAAGTGGGATTAGGCTGGGTGGCTCTTTTTCGGCCGGCACAGACACGATGGGCCGAATGGCCTCCTTCTGTGCCGTAAACTTCTAGGATTCTATATCGTTGGAGAGGAAGAGCTGAAATTCTGGTAAGACCAGTCCCATTCTGCAGCAACACAAATCCCATTATGCAGCCGTTGGAGCAACCCTCAAGAAACATACTCTGACCAAGCCACCCGCCTTCCTGGTAAAAGGATAAAAGGAGGAAGCATAGCAGCGGAGGTCGAACAGAAGTAAAAAAAAAAAATAGCATTTAAAAACAGCATAAATGCTTCTTAAATGGAGCAATTCAAATAGAAACTATTTTTTTTAAACTAACTATATTTCATGCCCTTCAGAACCACTATTGCCAAAAGTAGCAAACCAATTTCACTGAATTGTAATCTTTTTAATTTCCAGGGTTCTACAAATACTACCACTGACAAATTACACACATTTCCCTATGATTCTGAATATGTATATGGAGTGTAATGTCTACTACTGAGGTATCTACATCAAAAAGGAAACAAAGGAACTCCTTCCTCAATGGAATGTCAAAGGAAAGGTCATCATCGGGTTAATGAGCAATAAAATTTGACCTTGATCAATTGTGCTATCTAGAGCCATGCAAGGCAGTTTTTAGGGTTTAATGTATAAAATGCTTAAAACGCACCTCTAATTTTAAACACATATTTGATACCAGATCATTCTATGCTGTATAACAAAGGTGAACACACTTGGGAGTTTTGGAAACTTTGAGAATGTGTGAGGAAATATGAATGGAAAGGTCTTACTGAAAAACTTTGTCTTCACTTTTACAGCTCCATACCGATTTCAGTACACACTGAAACAAAGCCGAATAACAGTAGTAGTTTCCAGAAATGTTTACAAAGACTTGAAAATAAACTTTTATTTCACCAAGATTTACAAAACCAATTCCATACTGTACAAACACCATGAATACTGAAGGATCCATTCATATGGACAACAAATTGCATTTATATAGAATTCCTCACAAGCAGAAAGACATCCGAATACTTTACAATAATGAAGATAAGGATATGGTAAACACCAAGTATGGAAATAGGGAGACAAAATGGAGAGACTAAGATGGACAACCAAAGACATGGTCAAAAAGGACAATTTTGAGGTTTTTGGAAGCACGGAAGAAGGGGAAAGGTTTAAGGAACTGGAGAGAGAGATCCAGAGCACAAGAGTGTAGTGGGTGAACAAACAGACATCAATGGTGGAGCTGAGGAAAAAAGAAGTCCCGTGTTAAAGGAGTGGACAATGCATGCCAGGTTATAAAGCAATTGAGAGCACAGTCAGGGTAGGGGAGGCCATGCAGAGATTTGAAAAGGAGAAATACAATTTTGAAAATCGACACTCTGTCACGAGGAGCCAGGAAAAGACAGGGTGACAGGAGTCTGGGGCTTGGTGCAGGTGAGGACTTGGCTTGCAGCATTTTGGATGAGCTGAAACTTGCGAAGGATCGATGTGGGGAGGCCAGCTAGGAGGGCATTAGAAAAGGCAAGTCTCAAGATAACTACGGCATGGACAAGGATTTCGGCAGCAGAAAGGGATGGAGGCACAAAAACTGCAGAAGTAGACAAAAGAAGTTTTGTCTAACCAGACAGGACTGATTATACAATCTACATATATTGCCAGTAATTCGCTTATTTCAAGGTTACTTCAACATGTATTTGATTGGACTGTGCAACGATCCTTCAAGGACTTGCAATAGAAATTAGCTGCCAAAAATAGAAGTTTATTTATTCCCACAACACTATAAAGCATTGTGTATTATAAATGAATGTATAATAATTAAAATGCAATGCATGGTTATTACAAAATGTGCAAATTATCTGAAGAGTTAGAGGAAATCCGGCACACAAAGAGTTAATCTGGCAGTAACTGTTGAAGGATTGACATTTTTATGCAGCACCTGTCTACTTGATTTTTTTTTTAAACATCTGTTGTTCTAAGTTAAAAGTCGTCCTTATCCAGTCTTTAGGTTCCCCTAAGCAGATCATTCTCTGGTTCAGCTGACCTGCCTGGGAGATCTTTGCCAATGTTACTCTTTCGCCATCCATTAGGAGACAAACCAGAGTGGCACTTTTTTGGCTCCCCTATTGTTTAGCATCCCAGTCTGCCCAGGAGACAGCTACCTCGCCCCATTCTCCTCCCTACAAAGACCAACTGAAGTCAGGGCTGTGTTGTGAGAAGTTATGCAAGTGTGAAGCAACACCATCTCAAAATATAATGTGCTGCACTTGCAGAGCTGAATAATTCAAAGTATTTTAATGGAACAGTAATTTCTGGTTCTAATAGGGTTTTTATTTTAAATTCACCTTTGTGTGTTACTACTACTGATAAGAACTATCAGGCTGACACAAAATAAATACTATCTGCCAGCTCCCAAAAAGAAAAATTAATATATTTTGGCAAACTAATTGTAAATCAGTACCAGTCACTGAAAATCTAAGCAGTGCTTCCACAAACACATTCTTCAATGATCAATTGAAAATTACCAAGAGCTGATTTTTTAAAAATAATTTGACGTGTGGTGCCTCAGCCTAATTTTTTGTTTTCATCCCAATATCCAGTGTTAATGGTGCAGATATTTGACTGCACTAGACACAGCGTGGTCCCTAAAGACCTCCACACCAGAACTAGCCACCCCAATAGCCAAGCTAGTACACTGGCATTTACCAGACAACATGGAAAATTGCCCAAGTATGTTTATCCACAAAAAGCAGGACAAATCAAATTCAGCCAATTACCACCTAATCAGCCTCCTCCCAATCATCAGCAAACTGATGGAAAGAGTCATAAATAGCGCTATCAAGCAACATCTACTCACCAATACCCTGCTCACCAATTGCACTGGTGCCAGCCTAGATTACATGGTCAAGTCTCTGTAGTGGGACTTAAATGCACAAACTTCTGACTCAGAGATGAGAGTCCTACCACTAAGCTAAGTGCCAGACAATTATCACCTCCAACAAGAAAAGGCCCAACCACTTCCCTGACCGTCGACAGCATTGCCATCACCAAGGTCCCACACCATCAACATCAATGTCCTAGAGGTCAACAGTGACTGGAAACTTAACTGGACCAACAACACCAACACAATGGCTATGAGCAGGGGCAGAGGCTGGTTATGCAGAGTGTGTACTTGGTGATGACAGTGTTGTTAAAGGTAAGGGAGGTGGTTGAGCCTTTTCAGGTTGGAGGTGGTCATTGCCCGGCACTTGGACATCAGCCTTAGCTTAGTGGTAGTACTCTCATCTCAAAGTCCGAAGGTTGTGTGTTCAAGTCTCACTCAACAGATTTGACCACGTAATCTAGGCTAGCACCAGTGCAATACTGAAGGATTGATACAATGTCGGAGGTGCCGCCTTTTGGATGAGATGTTAAACCGAGGCCCCAGCTGCCCTCTCAGGTGAGCATAAATAATCCCGTGGCACTATTTGTAGAAGAGCAGGGAAGTTCTCCCGGTGTCCTGGTCAAAATTTATCCCTCAACATCACTAAAACAGATTATCTGGTCATTCTTCTAATTGTTGTTTGTGGGATGAGATGAGTGGCTCATGACCCCCTCAAATCCTCTCCAATAGCTGCATGGCTGAAATCAGGAGGCTCAAATACTCACCTGGGTAGGTGCAGCTGCAACAACATTCAAGAAGCTTGACACCATCCAGGACAGAGCAGACCACTTGATTTGTGTCTCTGCCACTGAACTCAATATACAGCCCCTCAACCACAGGTGCACTGTTGCTGCAGTATTTTCTATCAACAGGTTACAGTGCAACAACTTCCCAAGTTTACTTCAACAGCACCTCTCTGCCCCATGACCTTTACCACCAAGAAGGACAAGAGCAGCAAGGTCATGGGAATATCATCACCTCCAAGTCAAACACCATCCTTACTTGGACATGTACCATTAGTCCTTCATCATTGCTGGGTTAAATTCTGCAATTCCCCAACATCATTGTGGAGGACTATCGGCAGAAGGACTGCAGCAGTTATAAGTGAAGGCCCTCAACTCAATGGGTCTAAAAGGTCAAACTGTACAGCAAGAATCAGTGACACTACAATACATGCCAAACTATTACATAGAAAAAGTTAAATCTGAACAGATATTTAATGTTAGCAGTAATGAACTGCACTAAATATACTGTAATAATTGGGGGTTATCGAGAACAGAGCACACTTAGAGAGCGTAATCTTTAAAGGGCACCCCTGTACCAACAGGATATAAACCGCTGTACACTTGCGCTGCATCATATATACATATGCTTTGCACATGATATTCAAAACATGTGCTGGCATACATCCCAGTAGGGACACACAAGCAGGCTACAAGCTGGAACCAATTATATTTCATCAACAATCAGAACACAACTCGCTACAGTTTGTGAAAATGTACAGTAGTAAAAGACAAAATGAGGAGGTCAATAGTTAAATGATATACTAATAAGGTATAGATTGTTACCTATGAAGCTGTATCAAGTGCTTTCGAAATTAGCAATTCTTACAACAATTCGTACAAAACATTTTTTATGTATGCAAAATTAGCAACAGTATGCAATCAACCAACAAAGAATGTCTAATTTTCTCTACATACTTTTTGCTTTGCTATACATCAGTACGATGTCCAAAAGAATGTTTTTCAACTCAGTTCTGAAACCTTGTTTGTTGCAATATTTAGCATAATACTGGTCTAGGCCAGGTCAGGTCAAAACCTAATGAGGAGCAGCACAGTATTGAGTATCAGACCAAATCATAGAGTGGCCAAGCAGTGAAGATTCAACCCATATATGATGACTGGAAAAGGTAATTGGAGATTGGATACATTCAGACCATTTACATCAGTCGGATTCTAATCCACTCACACAGTGCTCTTTGTAAGAACTTTCAGAGTGGTGGCCAATCTGATTCCAACAGCAACATTTCTTTCAAAGGCCGTCACCCTATATTTGCTTTCTTTCCTGCTCTGTCCCACCTCTGTCCTAAAGGCAAGCCTTTCTTCCATTGAGGGCAACACAACGAATCCTGCCCTCGTCCAACAACCACACACGTACCCGATCCAGCGGCACACTATCCCATCATCGGCGCCGTGACGTAGAATTAACTGAAGGTCAGCGGGATACCGGCGCTGCCTGGCAGCAGATCCAAGGCGGGAGGAGCCGGGTGGCCACGACAAGTGTCAATAATCTGCTTCTTTTAGAGCTCCATGTGGGCCAGGAGGAGCAGGAGTGCCCCCACCGCCCCAAGGCCCCTCAAGGAGTCCTTGGGCTTCCCCAGCCCTGGCCACCCCCCACCCCGATCTCGCTGGAACCCCCAATCCCCTGCAAAGCCCTTCACTGACTGCCGGGGACCCTACTCACCGGTCCGCGGCTGCGGCCTCCTGCCGTTAAATTCCTACTACTGCCCACCGGCCAGGCGTCAGGTGGGAGTCAGCGGAGATTTATTTAAATAAGCTCCTGCCATTAAAATCGACAGGGCTCCACATCCCCCCGGCCTTGTGGGGTTTGTTGCCCGCTACCAGACTCCCCTGCACCCTTCCTGCCCTCCCGTTAATATCAAGGCCAAAGAGTGGCAACTCCGAATGATTTTTAAAACTTATTATACAAAGTGACGAAGGCATGTGTTGCACTTACAAGTGTAGGGCAGCTGTATTTGTGTGTTCCGGCCCTTATCAAAAATAAACATGGAAGTATTTTTGGATATCATTCAGATGGAGCCTGGATTAGGAATAGTAGTTAAAATCGAATAGGGTGCTCAGCAGTTTTGAGAAAAGATCTGTGCACATAGCTTCGAGAAACACAGGCTGCAATTTATTCCGCAGTGCTGTAATGAATAAACCTGCTAGAGGTTTGAGGTGCACTAATATATACAAAACGCAATAACCTACAGGAGGAGTGTCAACATCAATATCCTCAAAATTAAACACATAAAAACTATGATTAATTTCAACATATTTGTTTTTTCCCCTTCTGCATTTGTTAACTTTTTTATATTTTTGATTCAAAAAGGAGCGCTGATGATATAGTTAAGGAAAGCTGGCTTGCAGTTGATCTCATTGAAACATACAAGATTCTGAGGGGGATTGACAGGGTAAATGCCAAGAGGTTGTTTCCCCTGGCTGGAGAGTCTAGAACTAGGGGGCATAGTCTCAGGATAAGGGGTCGGCCAATTAAGGCTGAGAGGAGGAGGAATTTCTTCACTCAGAGGGTTGTGAATCTTTGGAATTCTCTACCCCAAAGGGCTGTGGATGCTGAATCATTGAGTATATTGAAGGCTGAGATAGTTAGATTTTTGGACTCTAGGGGAATCAAGGCATCTGGGGATCTGGTGGGAAAGTGGAGTTGAGGTTGAAGATCAGCCATGATCTTATTGAATGGCGGAGGAGGCTCAAGGGGCCGCATGGCCTACTCCTGCTCCTAATTCTTATGTTCTTAGTAGGTTAGATACTGTTTGCAGCAGTGCGCAGAGGTTAAACTGAGAAGCTTGCTGAAGCACCCTAGGTAAACCACTGTATCTCCCATCAAAGTTACTTCACAGTCAGGAAGCCCAAGTATGTTATCAGAGCTAACCACTAAACAAAAGTGTAGAAAAATGTACAAAATCCTGTTGAAGTTGACCAGAGTCCATTTCTGCTAGCACGGCACATTTAAGCACCAACAGGGCAGGCAGATGATGGAATGCAGGCTTAATTCTACACCATCCCTTCCGCACCACGGAGTCACGCTGCTATGACAAGATGGTTTATTGGAGGCAAGGTGCCTTCCCACAAGAATGCGGGGGAGAAAGGCAAGAAAATGGTAAGGAAATCAAAAGGGATAAAGAAAACTGTGGGACCCCAAAGTGATCCCAGGAAGGATGTGATAATTAATAAAGAATGGTAGATCATCTTAATGATTTATGTGTGTCAGTATTTATAAATGAATCAGAGGACCTCATTCTCCGTATAAAATTTGAATTTAAAAAGGCAAGAAGGAAGAAAACTAACAATTACCCACAAAGAAGTGACAGACAGACCAAGGACACTGAAAGGGAGCAAGGATGGACTTCAAAACAGCTTAGGAAAGGACGAGGCATAGGAAATTGGTCACATCTTGATGGGTATCCGAAGGGAATGACTAAATACAGGAATTCTGCCAAGAGACTAGAGAGAGATAAATCTGGTACCAATTTATTAAAAAAAAGGATGGAAGGTTAACCCAGGGATCTATAAACCTGTGAGCTTAGCATTGGCAGTTGGGAAATAACAGAATATCTGGAACGGAAGTAAGGTGAAACATAGAATGATAAAAACCAGTCAACATGGCTTCATTCTGTTGGGTTCTTTGAATATTTAAAACTGTGTTAGCTCAATAGAAATCAGTAGATTTAATATACCTAGGCGATAGGAAGGCCTTTGACACAGTACTACAGAAAATTACTTTACAAAGGACTTGAGCTTTTGAAGTGGATAACTAACTGGTTGCTTCAGAGGATGTTAAGGGAGCAGCATCGACATGGAAAGGAGTGACAAGCAGGATACCATAAGGATCTGGTCAGTAGTCATCGTTTTTTCCAATGTGTTAATGATGTGGAAAGGGAGAGTAACAAAGCTCTTCGAATTCGGCAATGGTAGCAATTTGGGATGGGTTATAAATAGTAGGAAAAAAGTGCACCAGTTGCAGAGGAATCAGGACAGGTTGGGAGAATTAGCCAAAAGATGGGAGATGTCGTTTAATCTAAAGAAATATAAAGTCACAAAGCTGGGGAATGGAAACATAGAACATAGAAAAATAGAAGCAGGAGTCGGCCATTCGAGCCTGCACCGCCATTCAATATCATGGCTGATCCTGTATCTCAATACCGTATTCCCGCTCTCTCCCCATACCCCTTGATGCCTTTTGTGTCTCAAAATCTATCTATCTCCTTCTTAAATATATTCAGTGACTTGGCCTCCACAGCCTTCTGTGGTAGAGAATTCCACAGGTTCACCACCCTCTAGTGAAGAAATTTCTCATCTCAGTCCTAAATGTCCTACCCCGTATCCTGAGACTGTGACCCCTCGTTCTAGACCCCCCAGCCAGGGGAAACATCCTCCCTGCATCCAGTTTGTCTAGCCCTGTCAGAATTTTATATGTTTCAATGAGATCCCCTCTCATTCTTCTAAACTCTAGTGAATCCAGGCCTAGTCGACCCAATCTCTCCTCATACGACAGTCCTGCCATCCCAGGAATCAGTCTGGTGAACCTTCGCTGCACTCCCTCTATGGCAAGTATATCCTTTCTTAGGTAAGGAGACCAAAACTGCACACAGTACTCCAGGTGTGGTCTCACCAAGGCCCACTGGGAAACAAACAGTGGGCGAACAAAATGAATGAAACAATACAGGAGAATGATCCTTGGGGTTTTAGTAGAATCATAGAATGGTTACAGCACGGAAGGAGGCCGTTCAGCCCATCGAGCCTGTGCCGGCTCTCTGCACGAGCACCTCAGCTAGTCCCAGTCCCCCACCCTTTCCCCGTAGCCCTGCAAATTTTCTCTTTCCAGGTACTTATCCAACTCCCTTTTGAAAGCCGTGATTGAGTCTGCTTCCACCACCCTTTCAGGCAGTGCATTCCAGATCCTAACCACACACTGCGTAAAAAAAAGTTTTTTCTTATGTCGCCTTTGGTTCTTTTGCCGATCACCTTAAATCTGTATCCTCTGGTTCTCGACCCTTCCGCCAATGGGAACAGTTTCTCTCTATCTATTCTGTCCAGACCCCTCATGATTTTGAACACCCTTAAAGTAGTGCACAATGTGTATTGCTGGTAAAAAAAAGAGCTTAGGATGTCTAGCTTGAACAATTGAGCACAAGTCTCAGGATGTGACAGTTAGCTATGCAAAGCACTGGTCTGCCCCTACCTAGAGTAGTGTGTACAGTTTGAGCATCATAGCACAGAGGGGAATATCTGGCCTTGGAGCAGTACATAGAAGGGCAACTAAGTTGATAAATGAAATTGGGCACCTAAGCTATGAGGAAAGTACTAGGGATGTTTACATTAGGAAATAAAGGCAACTCTGAGGTGGTCTTATTGAAGTATGAAAGGAATAGACCCAGGATGATGAGGAGAGACTAGAAAAACAGAGAAGGTGAAGGGAGGATTTAATAGAGGTCTTCAAAATAAATGAGGGTTTTGATAGAGTAAATAAGGTGAAACTGTTTCCACTGGCAGGTAGGTCAGTAACCAAAGGACACAGATTTTAAATAACTGGCAAAAGAACTAGAGGGGAGATGGAAAGAAGTTTTATGCAGTGAGTTATAATCTGGAATGCACTGCCTGAAAGGGTGGTGGAAGCTGATACAATAGTAACTTGAACAGAAAAAAAGTGTGGCTATGGGGAAAGAGCAGAGGAGTGGGACTAATTGGAGAGCTCTTTCGAAGAGCCAGCACAGGCACAATGGGCCGAATGGCCTCCTCCTGCGCCGTAAAATTCTATGATAATTCTATGAGTGTATTAGGTCCTGCAACAGAAGCTATATGCTGAGTTATAAAATTGAATAGAATGATTTGCATTGAACTGGTTTCACTGCTATAATTGTACTCCTTAGTGTATTCAAAAAAGTGGTCATTATTAATACCAACACTTTTCAAAAATACAAGTCTATTATATTGGTCTGATTGTTGGCATCATGTGCCCATTATTTGTGTTTTTCTCATCTCTTGGCCTCAGGTTGAACAGCAGCAATTTAATAAAACTTCAGGCCTATATTTTGCTAAACACTGGACTCACTAAAAAGCAATGCCAGAGTCTGCTGGATAACTCTGGCCTGTATAGTTTGACCAGGAATTCTAACTAAGTTGTAACTAAATGGTGAGAAGTCCTTTTCCTCTTGGCTATGACCATTTCTACTAGAAAATATATTAGAAAACCAGCAAACTAACATAAAATAAAATCCATGATAATAGAAAGCATGGCTACTATAAAATGTTCTGATTAGCACATGAATTGACTGAAAGTCCACAATTAGGATTAAATTCTAGCACCATTTTTCTGTAAATAACTCTCAGGAATCTTGTAGGAGATGACGTTGCCTCAGTTCAGGTGGTTCCAAAATACAATGTATACTTTATCGATATTGATGTTATTTTACTTACTTCTTCCAGTGCATCGGGAGTAGGTGGAGGTTCAGCAGCTTCCTTGTTTGCTTCACAGCTCTCTGCTTTAGCTGCAGGAGTCCTACCATCTGAAGATGTGGAAAATCTGCTCATCTGACTGGACTGATCAACAGGCGTCATACTGGCCTCTGATGCCGACCTCGAGCTCTGATTCTGTTGAACAGTTTCAAAAATAGGATCCTCGTCATCCGAATCTGGTAGAGGAGTTGGACTAACATCCTCTAGGCCTGTGCTAGAAGGACGAGAGGATGGAGTAGGACCTCGCTGAAGCAACTGAGTGTTTGACCCAGAAAGTGGTAATGGAGAAAGCTGGGAGGAAGAGGAGGATATGGGACTGTGCTCCATTTTAACGTCAACATCAGATTCTTGGTCGAAGAAAGGGAGCTTTGTCCGTTGCTCCTTCAAAAGCATCTCAATACGTGAATCTAAACTGTTTGGTTGTGTTGAGCTACTAGGTGTTTCAGACGTTAGGGTTTCAGGAGTCGCAGCCCTTTCAGGAGATTTGCTAAAGGAAACAGCTGTTTGATCATTTGAAATGTTACTCTCCGAAGGAACTGGATCTTCTGCCTTCTCCTTTACAGGCACGATGTCCAAATTGGCATTATTATGCCCAAAGGTTTCAGATGGTGGCACAGGTCTTCTGTAATCGTGGTCTCTGGATGTCTGACCATGTTGTTGATCCAGAGTACGGGAATACAGCGGTTGGGCAGAATGCACATTTTGGTACGGAGAGAAGGCTGACTGGTAGTTTGTCCCAGACTGGCTTGCTGAAGGGTTATGCGAATATGATCCACCCTCTGAGCGAGCTGACTTGTAAGTGTTAACTGGTAGCTCAGGGCCTCTGTACGATCCCGTGTTATGCGAGTAATGGTGTCCCAACCTCCTGAAGGAATCTTGGTAATTAGATTCAGGTCTTCGGGATTTGTACCCAGATTCTTGTGAGTAAGAATAAGCTGGTGTACTCTGTCGACTGGAATAGCTGGAATCCTGCGAGTAGGGGGTTCCCAACCGTGGTGTATGTGGTGTGCCTTGAGACGACTGCGGTGTATACTGGCTGTATGAATTTGGTGTATCCTGGCGACAACTGGAATAAGCAGTATCGTGGGAAAATGGGGTACTACTATTTGGGGTTACAGACGGTCCCATGGGAAGGTAATTTTCACCAGTTCGAAGTTTCTGGGGATCATTAACCTGTGGCAATGGGTGGGAGGAGGAAAAAGACAAAGTTTTAGCCAAAAAGGAAAATCTACACAAACAAATTAAAGATAGGTCATAAACATCTAATTTTCTGCACCGACATCTAGTACTTTTCTCAACACTGAATTCACAGCACATTATACCAGAACAGAAATAAAGTTGATTAAATCAACTAATCTTTCAGCAAAGAGAAAATCTGAAATTACAAGTATTTATTTATATTATCCCCCAAAAATCAACCTGTAATTAGAATTGTGGCTCTGCTGTGAAATTAGCTGCATCAGTTAATCAGCTTTATTACCACAGAGGTGACAGGTTCCCAGGCCTTGGCTACTGCCACTCCTCAGGTGGCCCTTAAGAAGATGCACAGCGACTTGTGTTGGCACACCTTCTGATCGCCTGTTCCTGTGGGCGGAGTGCCCTGTTGTTATTCAGTGTGCACCTCAGATAGATAGGGATAGAACAAATCAGATAGAACCAAAAAGACCCATCCTTCCATTGTGTAGTATGGCAGCATACTAATGTGCTGCATCATTGCAACTGGCCTGAAATATTTATTTTCCCATCAGCTCCTTTTTATCATTTCTGCCACATCTGCAGCATATACCTTGCCCAGGCCTTCATCGTCACAGCTTTGCTGCAGGACAATAAGACAGACATGGAAACAAGCTGACAGACTCATCCCCATTCCACCCACCCACCCATCCCCAAATTAGTCTGACTGAGATTAGAAACTAATAATGCAGCAAATTACAAACACAAACCCATGGTTAACCACTGCCTATTGTCGGAAAGTGTAGTTTTAAGTATTTGTTTTCAAACAACATGCACATTCATTTTATATTAAAAACAATCAACCGAAAAGTGTGCTATGTTGTCAGGCCAACTCCCTAATGAAATGGTCAATAAATAAATTAGTCCAATAGAATTAAATGATTTTAAAGGAAAAATAATAGTGGTGTGAAAAGATTTGCAGAAACTCAAACTTGAATTACTTATTTTTTCTCTATTTTCAGATTTAAGCATAACTCGATCAGAAAGGAAAATTAGTTATAAATAACTAACTAAATTACAATTACATTTCTACAACGGTTCAGTAGCATGTTTCTTGAAATTGAAACATGACTAATCATTGTATTATCCAAATTCAAAAGAAACTACGCAGTTTTAAATTGTGTTACTGTACAGTACTGTCAAAAGGTAGTTTTATTTAAAAAGAAAATGGCTGGAAACTGCACTTTAAAATATTACCTCAGCTCCCTTTAAGACAATCCCTCATAAAATGAATATTTCCATTAATAGATATTAAAGATCCAAACTTGTCAATGCACCCACCTCATTACATTCACTGAATAATTAATCCAACTCATATTAGCTGACTTTTTTGGACTCCGATTACCAATCTACCTGCCCAAACTATATAGGTCACCGCTTCAAAAATATTGAAGACATTTATTTCACAAATCTATTTAATAATAGAAATAAGCGCTCAAAACCACCAATCTCAGAAAACTGCCCATTACAATTAAGCAGGGAATGAACTATTCTTTTACTACAAGTTCCTGAAAAACAAGTTATTCACTTAGCAGATTTAATTTATATATTCTTAGTTCAGCTTTTTAAAATCAGTCATTTCTCCCTCCACCTCCCCTTCCCACACCCCATTTTCTCCCGACTTTTACTGACACTTGCTGGAGTTCAGTTCCACTATCTCACCAAAGTGATGTTTCTTCAATGTGTGAGCCAAGAGTGAGTATTGACAAACTATTTGATCCTGGGAGGCATCACAGCTCATCTTGATCCTGTCCCCACCCACATTTTCCAGTATGGGTCTCTGCAAAATCAGGAGCAGGAATGCTGGTTGTTTTTTTTTCCCCTCTCCACACTGGACAGTGCACACACCAACTGAGCCATTAGGATTTTTTTTTTAATTATTATTTCATTAGTTAACGTAGAAGCAACTACAATACTAGAAATTTATACCGATTGTGAATGCCAAATTATGGATTGCAATATAGAAATTAAATATAACAAATTATATTGTTGTGGGGGGGGGGGGGGGGGGTTGCTTTACAGAGTTAGTGTTGATAAGTTATTTGTATTGAAATGGATTCAATTCATGCCTGGGAAGAGAATGCTGCTCAAAGTTGCAATATCACCTTTGAAGAACTGCATTTTACAAATCCATAATTAAATCTATAAAAGTTTGATTGAATCTCTGTAACTATTTCATTCTGATCAAGTTTCTCTTAAAAGGCTGTTAAAATATTACACCATTAATTGGCTCATTGATGGTGCTCTTGTACATTAGTAGGCGCGCACAAAAATTTCTGCTTAACTTATAGATTTTTGAAACAACAAAACCCATATTATAAAAAGGGGGCACCTAACAGTTTGTCTGAACAATATCACACTGTGCAAACAGTGACAGGACATCAGTTTGCCCCCATGATTCTCCATATGGTTAGTTAGCGATCCCAGCCATGTGGTTGTGGTGAGGCACCACAGATTTCACCAAAGAGACTACTGGCTTCACCAAAAAGAAGCGGAGAAAATAATTTGTAGGCAAATCATTCTCATAGACATCCCAGTGCGCAGTACAAAGTGGCACTGGCAAAGCACTAGTGGTACGCTACCTGCTTGCCTGGGGTTAGTGGGCAGCAGAGGAGGATTATAGAAGGGGAACAAAACAAAAAAATGAATGGATTTTGAAAATGGGGATATAATAGCTGTTACTCTGTACTAGTTAAATACTATATAATTAAAGTACATTTGGCCACTTATGTTTTACAAAGCTTGGCTTTTTAAAAAAAATACAATATTTACACTCGCCAGATTATTTTTTTCATTATCCATACTCCGTGAAATACTGGCAATTTTATTTTTAATTTTTTATTTTTTTTAAAACAAGCATTTTGTCTGCTCAGGTAAAAGACATCTATATCCTAATAAGTGGTATTCTGGCAGTGTGTGTGTGTGCATTTATCCCCATTATTGCCATGAACAATTATACACTGAACAGTAAAGATTTTTTTTAAAAGCCAGATTGTTACAAATACTGAACTCTTAAAGAATAGACATTAAGAATATACAGTCTATCCTTAAAGAATAGGAATTAAAAGTGTTTGCCTCAATAACCCTTAAAAGGCAACTTTCATCAGTAAACCACTCTAAGATTATAACTTATATTCATATAGTTCCTTTTAAATGATTCATAAAATTGGAATAAAAGCTTCTCCATGGAATAAAACTTAATACGCAAAGGTGACAAAATACATAATGTAATGACGTAGCAAATTTATATAACCCACACGGACTGAATTTCTATGTATTTTACTCTGAAAACCTTGTCTTAGGTTTTCAAATTTCTTCCCCTTTCTTTTCTGCTTTCCTAAAGGCTAGCCGTCAGATGGAGGTAAAGTTCCATGAATCCCAGCAGCCCTCTAGTACCTTGCCCATGTGGCCATTCTCCATGCATGAGCCAACACTGTGATTATTGGCAGCCTATTCAGCCATCATCATCACCAAGCCTACTATTTTTGTCACCTGATGTCCACATGCACACTTTCCAATAGGGGTCATTGGATAACAATCCGGGAGTGGCCAATCCCCCACTTCCTAGCCAATGATGTTAAAGCCAATCATAGCACCCTCAGAGCCAATCTGCCCAAGATGAGCGAACTCAACAAATATTAGGGTTCAAGCCCGAGACCTTTCTGGTCTGTATGTTTCAATCACACCAGGTGTGTATTTAAACCCATCATATTTTTAAAAAATAGAACATCCTGCACCAATGATGTGAATGCAACATCACTGTAACTTTGAATGGCTCACTAATTTCAGAAACCCGAAAACTATAAAAGTAGGATGATGATATTTTATATTGTGTGCTAAATAACTTTAACATAAGGAACTTTGTGAGGGGGTGGTTAAAGACCACAAGTCAGAATGGCCTTGAAACTTTCACATATCCCACATCAAAACCTTAAATTGTCTATGCTTTGCTCATAGCTGTAACTGGTAATGAAGAGCTCCAAATGGTGCACAGTATAGAATTTTCTGAGAGGGATTTTTTCCTATTCTTTAATTATATTCTATTTTCACAATAGAAAACCTGTGACATAATCCAATAGGAAGAGAAAGAGTTATTACCAGAGCCTACAGTTAAAAAATGTATTCATGGAATGAAAATAAATGATGACATTTCTGAGAGGCAAGTTATAGGAGTCAGTTTGTGAGATTCAGTCTGCCTCTGTTGACCATTAGGCACCACACTGGAGAGTATCATCACAAGATTTTATACCACAGGTGTAGAAACACAAAACCACTTATAACCTTTTGCTTATTCTGAGGAGATGGAGTAACATCTATTCAATACCTCTGGACATTGTCAACAACAGCTTCCTCAAGCTACAATAAAGTTAACTCCTCTGGCAAGCAACACTTCAATTTAATTAAAAAGTAACCTAAATGTTACATTGGCTGACTGCTGGACTAACATTGCCAGATTAACACACAGCACACCAGAGTGATAGGAGACAGGGCGGCACCCAGGATTCCCCCACTGCGAGTTCCCATTAATTGGCCGCAACAGAAGAAAAAGTGATTTGAGATTCCACACCTGGTCATTGGAGGTCCCTACAGACACTTCCCCACAACTCAAAAAGGAAATATCAGACAATGAATTAGCAATCACCACCTCTCTCACACACTTCCAAGCAACTAGTTATACAGTGGCACTGCAACAGGCCTGGGAGCAGATTTCCTGACTAACCTTATGTGGTGATGACTAGTGTATCCCATAAGGTAGACCTAAAGGCCGGGGAACTATATTAAAATGGTCGGGTGGGGGAAAGAGTTTTAAGTCAATTAATTTTTTAATAAATACATTTTCCACTGAAATATAAACAAAACACTGGTTGGAGTGTAGTGGGGAAACCGGAGCAGACTCCAAACTATTCAAGACTAATTCGTTTTTAAAGATTGAAAAATATATGATTTTCACCTGTTCCTTACTGTGCAAATGTTATTTACTAGCTCTAATCAGGTTGGATCAGATATATATAAATTTTAAGTTGGTGATTTATGAAAAGCAAAATAAAGTTTTCTACTTTTTATAAACTTGTCAGTAAAACAGCAACTAAACTATAGAATATTACAGTGGCAGTTCTTTGACACCAAGCGAAAAGCTCTATTATTTTCACTAATTAGTCAGACATTTGACATGTCAAAACATGGGACTTTAAAAAGATAGAATTTATTTTCTCCACTTTGTTTCATGTCCTGCAGCTTTCTGCCCTCTACATCCTTCTTTATCAGAGAGAGTGACAGTGAATCTCTGCGCAGAGTCTATGTCCAGACAGAAGACAACTTTATGGCATGGCAGAGATTGGGCTAAGAAGCTCTCCAGAACTACCACTGTATCCAAACAGCTTTACAGGATGGCAAAGACTAAATAGTTGTCTCAATGCTACCCTTTTAATGGACTGGGGCACTCTGGGCGTCTTCATGGCCCTATCAGTACTATTAAATCAGCATAGACAAGAGGTGCAATTTACCAGGCACTATAGGGTCCACAAAAGGTTTGTACCCCAGGATGGATCACTTCTCCACCACCTCAGCACTCAACGCAACAGCCTGACAAGAAATGGAAACCTGACCCAAAAAGGTACAGGGGACTGTTGCTTAAAAATGTTTACATATGATTTTATGTATTTAATAATTTTACATTTAGTGTCTTATTTGAAACTGAACAACAAGAACCTGCAAATTGTCCACCTTAAGGAGGATTATTGAAATAATTCCCATATTATAGATTTTGAATTGTTTCAGACCCACTTTATTTCCCAGATTGCATGGTTCTTTTAAAATTGATGATGCAAGCAGCAAGTCATATTCCGAGATCCTGCAACATCTATCTTGCCTGTTGCTAATCTGTCCCGCACTGAATAAAGCCGCGCAACTTCTGCCAGACTTTTAACAGCAAGCATCACTAAACTCGGCGTGTGCGGAGCTTCATATGATCCCACATTACAGTCAGCAGACCCAGCTCTAAATAGTCACATTCTCGTTGGTAAAGGTAGTCGATGAGGTCTTTTAAATTGACCCCCTGCCCTCCTGCACCCAGTCTAATTGCATTTGTTTACCGGCAAAGTGGGAGGGTCACTGAAACGCATTGCCTCGTTGCACCATGTCAAACGGGTACTACAGTATCTTTAAATGTAATAGAACCGTCCATACCTGTCCAAATTCACTGTTTATTACGGGAGAGGTGTCCAAAAAAGCATCGGAACCGACAGGGAGGGTCTGAGGGGTAAAGTGACCACTGACCAACAGCTCGTAGTATCTCATCCGATGTTCACCTAGAGAATGGCAGGAGTCTGATCACTACGGAGCTTACAGTCAGAACCCAGTCTTAAATTACACACAGGTCTTCACAGTAACTCGCCGATTGGATACAAGCGCTCCCCCTCAAGATGGAATCAACATATTGATCAGAATTTCACGTGACTGTTGTATTTATTAAAAAATCGCCGCGACTTTATAAACTTAGTTTGAACGATACCAAATCATAGCAGTTCGATTCTATAGCTTTCGGCCATTCATTAACGTATTAGTGTCCAGCGACAGGACTCTCAAAATACACAGGTTGGGAGGATTTTACAAATCACAGCAGTCCCAGTGTCTGTTTCCTAGCAACATTAAACAACTTACATTTGTATGTACACGTGACTTGCAAACGACGTTAAAATGAGTCAATATTACATATTTACATTACAGTCCCTGATAATGAAACGAGCGTGGCTTTAAATCCTTTTGGGATACACAGTCGGTCTGAACCCAATTGATTAAAAAGTAACTTTATTGCACCTTTGGTATCGAGCTCCACATGGATGATGTTTCCCATTACGGAAGTGTTGTGGAGGTGCTGGACCGTATCCTTAGCTCCTTTCACCGTGGCGAACAACACTTTGGCGATTCCTAGATGCTTCTTGTTCTTGGGGTTGTAAAGTATCTCCACTTCTTCCACCTCGCCATACTTCTTGCACATGTCTAACAGAAACCCCTCTCGGATATTGTCGTTCAGCTTTGCAAACGTTACCTGCTTGGGAGGTACGGGTCCTACATAATGCTCGTCGATCTGTTGGCACCAGGAGTACATTCAAACAAACTTACTCTCTATTTTTAATCAACAAAAAAGAGTTTATTTTGGACACTTCAACATTCATTTATTTACGTTTTGGAGTTACAAGGTAAAACGTTAAGAGTAACATACTACTGTCAGGAAATGTTACTGAGGAGTTGGGAGTGCAGAAACCATTCGGAATTTTTTTCCCCTTACCTTAAATTTTGGAACAGGCAAATCCAGTTCTTTGCTTTTGGTCCACATGCGTCCAAGTCGAGGGTCTCTGACGCTATCAACCGGTGGAACACCGGGATTCTGTAAAGATAACCATTGACATTATTTATTTTTAAAAGGTTTAAGAATGTGCAGCAAAGTGGCGAACGTGTTACCGAGTAATTGGACTGTCAGTTTAAGAGCACCTGACAGGACAAACCACAATGTAACTTTATTCGCTTGCAACATTGTAACAATGGCAGCATCCTGTGATAAACACAACAGACATGGAATTAATGGCTGTACCGCCACAGTATCACTCACGGGGAGACTAAAATGTTGGCCATCGTAGCGGTAGAGTTTGTGTTGTCCCTTCTTCAACGCTGGGTCAATAATCAACTTATAACTTCGCCAATGGTGACTTTTTCTCTCTGCTGAACTCCCTCCTGCGTGGCTGTGCTCCATCCCATTGATCAAACCTGCAAATGGTGAAACACAAGAAGGTTTCAACACAAAGCTGACAAATGGCCCCAGTTCTGAAGAATTTTTTTTTGTGTGTGGCTTCCACGAATACGTTGCAGATTAAATGGGGAATCTAAGCTCGCTGGACCATTAGGAGAAAAGAGACGGGGAAAAACAATCTCACTTGAACTCTGTTTCTTGCCATGATCTTCGTGGTGCCTCGGTTTCTCTCCAGCTTTCAGTTCTTTGAAAGACATTGTCGTCGATTTCTGTCGGTTTTGGACCAAACGGCGTGATCTGGAAAACAATTACATTTCGCTGATTAGATTACATTGTACGGCTCCTGCCTCCTTTTTGCGAGCCAACACATATTGTGTGCTTCTGCACAGTGTACGTATCCCACAATCCACCCGCCGAGTCTGGCCACACTAACTAGCCTTCCATTCTCTCGGCACATTCAACGTTTCAATTCTGCCCTCAAACCCCATTCCTGGCGCCTCGACCGGCCGAAATAACTCACAAAACCCGCATTGGTGCAATATTGCGAAAGTTCGAGCCGGTGGGTTTTTAGCCCCGTCCTCGATTTGTGCCGCTTCGGGTTCACTTACGGTAATTTTGAATCAGGATTGGGAATCCATGTTACGTTTACGTAACGTAAAATTGAGTCTCCAAACAAGATGGGTATAGGTGGTTCAAGTTTGAGGACTCCAATTGAGCATTAACTTCCATTTCGCCATTGCCCTCGCTCCCAGCGGAGCGTTCCCCGATTGTTGTTTCTTACGCCTGGACCAAGCAATGGCTCGGGAATTTCGCCTGGTCTGTCAGGCAATCGTTAACTTCCGAGTGGTTTGAATGGTTGGCCGATTTTGCTTGTTAAAGGTGGTTGGTAACGGGAGCCAATCAGAAAGGCGCTTGCATGAGGCTTGTGGTTTTGAAGCTGAAGTGAAAGATCCTTGAACAGAGGAGAGGCTCAGACTGGGCTTTGTGTATGTGCGCGCTGCAGCAGCAACAGCAAGGACGGCGCTCTCCTTTGTTACAAATGGAAAGATCTCTCTTCACAGTTTCAAAGCACAGTTGGGTTTTTTTTTCAAAAAACGAATCTAATTTAGATTCTGCAATTTTTGGCCACATTTGAAGAACTGATGACGAATTTGGATACACTATTTCGAAGTACTAAAGGCTGAAGATTATTTTTATTTTTAATTTCTTTTTTGGAATGCATCTTGGGGTCGAAACTAGGTCACGGCACACCCGCGCTGTCTGCAGTTACATTGATATGAAGTCTTTGTGAAGGAAAATGAAGCAAAATTGGATGTTTTTTTTTGAATGTGTTTTTTTATATAACTATTCTAAAAGCGAATTTTAAAATGGCAGAGGGGTCGTTAGATAGCAGTCTTTTTCAATTTGTAGATACATATGTGAATCTTAATTTTTAGGTTCGTTTTGTATTTCAGAAGATTCAACGCTAAAATCTCACCAGTAGATGATTTTTACTTTTCAATATACAGTGTATGCCTTAAATCGTTAAGACTTCCAAATTTTACACAATGGATGAAGCTCTTAATTTTACTGTAGTAGATAGGCGTTGTCCTTAATTTAAAATGTTAATCCCTGCCAGAATTGTTTCTTTTAATTAATGTATTGGAACCCTTTGGTTTAGTCGTTTCAGTACAGTGATTCTGAAACTGCAGATAATTGTCACCCTATTAAAAGGCAATGTCCAATTTACTGATGTTGTTTTTGACCCAATCTTTCCTAAAACTTTGATTTTATTTAAGTGATTACATGAGTTCCACTTCAGAATGAAAAATCCTTAACATTCGGGTTTGAATCAGAAATATCTAGTTCTGTGGTGGGATCTGCAATAGGAAAACCGCCAAACAAACTCCACATTTCAAAGTCTGACCCCTGCCTTGCTGCTGTTTTTTTTCCAAATTAAAATTGATTCTTTACCCAGGACTGTCGTTGCCCTTTTAACACTCTTATATGGCATACAAGCTATTTCAGTATGCAGATGTATTTTTAGAAATATCTCTGAGGTTCGTCTCAAAATATATCTGCGGCAGGTGGTGTGCCCGTAAACTGCCGTATGTGTGACATTATTTTAAACCTGGATTAAAATGAAGGTCTGTACCACTTTTATTATATAACCTGAATCCAGCGAAGTACCGTGTTTGGAACATTTGCATTGGTGTGGATAGTACGGGTTTTTCATTGGTTCAAACATAATTTTGGAGCTTTATATATTCCTAATGAGCTATTCTGCATTGCTTACAAACCGTACTATATTTTAATTCGCATCGTGGTTTCAGGCACTTCAATTATGTTTATTTCAAAGGCTGATGCACTTCATTCCCAGAAGGTTTTTTTTTACTTTTAGTTTACATGGTTGTTGGGTGCGTTCAAGAATCTAGACTACAAAGGATTGATGTGGCTTTTTGTTTTAAAGTCTGTGTACTCCTGCAGTATATGCTCTCCTTTTAAAATCAGCTCATAAGAACTAAATTTATTTTTGGGGGGGGGGGGAATAAATTAACCGATTTTTAAAATGAAGATATGCCATTCATCCTAATGGAAATGCTCCTTGCTTTTTATTATTGCCATTAGACAGAGAGCTACACGTCATGATCATCTGATGCAGCAAAATGATTTATATCCCTCTCCTATTACTGTATATTTAGTGCTTATTGTTCGGGCTGTGGGCGGTGAAAGCCTCTTGAAATAGTTTCGGATTACATGTGGCCCTGAGGCGAAGCCTGTTTTTTATTCTGTGTGCTGTACTGTACAAAGAAGTGTATCCGCCGAAACAAAATGGAGCCGATGACTAGGGTCGTTCAGACTTTATTTTTTTTCTAAACAAGTTGCTGGATGATTCTGGCGCTACCGTGTGATGCTGCCTAGGAACAGTAGGCCGCGGTCACTCGCGTGCGAGCAGTGAAATGTGTTTCTGTTTCAGAAAGGGAAAAAATAGTTCCCCATCTGTGAGAGTAAAAGCTAGTAAACACTCGCCCCCAAAATATTCACCGCCAGTGTTTTCAAAAAGGACACCATTTGTACAGATCTTATTTGTAGTGTGAGAGGTGAATCTTTTTGTTTAAACAGTTGTATCACGAGGGGAATTGACTAATCGGAATTGCTGAGTTTCACCATGTAAGGAGATTGAAAATAAGGCCATTGTTGCAGCGGTAGCGGCGTTAATCTGGCCGGGGAACCCCGCGTGTAATCGCTGCAGCAACTGAAACGCACAGTAAATTCACTGCTCCGCCCCCAGCAACACCATCCAAAGCTCATTACTGAGCCAACATTGTGTGGCCCAGTGCCCCAGAAGCTAAAGTACATCATGATGAGCATTGTGTAATTGTCAAGTGACTCTCTTGTCTGAGTCAATTCCAAGAGGGATTTAGGGAAGGAGATTCCGAAGGCAGTGGCCACCGATGTGGGGATGTGGATTCAACAGTTATGTGGTAGATTAATCTACTTCCTCGGGCTCCTGCACCCAGCGACTCTCCCAAGACAGTTCCTGGTGTTCTCAACACTTCCTGTTGGATCTGAGCAAAACAAAAAAGTTATTTTTTGGGTGGGGGTTGGGTGTTGTTGTTCAATCTTTTTATCCCCGCCCCCATGCACTAACTCATGCCAGGAAACCGTCCAGAGACTCTGGCAGCGCTCTTTCATGAAGTTATTCATGTGAAATTAGACTGAGTGTTGATAGGTTAGTTGAGCCTGATTATTTCCTCACCAAATATCCACATGTCCTTTCTTCAGCTGAGGGCACTGGATAATAATCAAAAGCAGTAGTTGTTTCTTTTGCTGCAACCACTGCCTGAGATTGGTAGGAACAACATTTGGCAGGAGCTAGATCGTCAATTTCCTGTTCCCTGTGTTTTTGGGAAAAGTTCCAGGTCCCGCTGTGTCTTTTTTTACCCCTCAAAAGTCCTGCTCCTTGTATCTGTTGGAAGAGGCAAAGAGGTAGGAAGCTGAAAATAACAAAGAAAAGTGAGGGTGGAGAGGGTGCAAAACAGAAGTGCAGAAGAAAGAGCATGAGAGAAAGTGGAGTGAGAAACCCAAGTGTGTATGCATGTGTTTGAGAGACGCAGAGAGAGGAGTGAAGGAGGAAACCATTTTTTGCAGACTTAACACTATCAGTATCTGTAGTTAGAGGGGCTTGACAGACCGAGATTTTGCTAGGGCCTGTCCCCTAAAAGGTTTGAGCACCGATGTTTAAATTTATTGTCAATGACAATTGGCTTGAGCCAGCCTTTTATTGAAGGCCTGTGGGCACAACATTGTGTGGGAAGGGAATGTATGTAAGTGGATCTCCAGTGTCCCTCCCACCTTTGTGTTGGTACTTGATGATCTTTTACCCCCGTTTCACCCCCATCCCAGCGACACTGAAGGCCACTGATGTCCCAGCTGAGATCAGTTCACTCAGTTATTACAATACTTTGTGAAGTGAACATGGTCATGACACAACCATAATTACACCAATGTTGAATTTGCTCCATAGACCAATGAATGAAGGATGCTGACAGCCATGTTTGTTGCAGTCCTATTGCCAACTGTTGGGTCTTCTGTGATGTCCTCTTCTGTTAACATTCTATCGCCTATGGCATCACATCTCACACCAGCTTTTGGAATCTTTGGCTAAATCTTCCCAGGTTTTGGGCTGAATGTAACATTTCTCATCACTGAAATGTTTCCTCAAATGCACTGTCCTTTTTCCTATCAGCTGGTAGTGAATACAGCTTTAGGAAGCTGTTCATCTGACATGCAGACAACATGGTCAGCTCACTGGAGCTTGTCTGTATAACCATGACTTTAATGCTTGTCATGTTGGCATCTGTAGTACTTCAGTGTTTAGTCACTCAGCCTAGTGAATTATTTTTAATGAGATCATATATATGCAGTTGGTGGAATATTTCTAGCTGCTCCTAATGCTAGTGGTAAAGAGTGCAAGTGTTGCAGACTGAAAAGGGTGTAGTGAATACAAATGCACTACATGCTTGAAGCTTTGTCTTCAGCTTAGGCTGTGTTGGTTTCAAACATAATGATGCATGTGCCACATTGGCCTTTTCAATGTGGCTGTTTTGCTATATATACAAACTGATACTATACTATAGATTGTCTTTAGAATGGGTTAGTATAGCACAGTCAATCGTAACTGAAAGTTCATAAATGACACATGATCTTATCTTAACTTTTTTAGTTTCTATCTACTGCAGTTGCAAGTGGTGCTGACTGTTGGAATTATCTGTAGATGCCCCTGTTACAATTTGCTGCAGCATCGCCCAGCATACGGGGGGGAAAAAAGTAAGAAAGGGTTGGGATAATTATGCAATCCTGCTTCACATAATTATTTATGCATCCATTATGCTATGGTGGTGTTGCCTGACTGTTTATGATCCAAAATCTCCTCCCTTCTCGAAGGTGCCAAGCCCTTGCTAAAGTACAATTCTATGGGAACTGACAGGCTTCTGTAACTTCTACAAGTGGCCATTTCTCCAGTGTGAGCCTTGACCATAAATATCAGCGGGCTATTCAACAATGGTAGGTATCTCGCCTGAGCGTGAGCCTGATGCTGTTCCTGCCCAATGGCCACCCATGTGCAATTCCAACTGAATAGTAAGCAGGAATCCCCCCCTCCTCCCTGGATTTGAGCCTAATTGTGGCGACCCTACTACCATCCCAGTTGAGATCAGCTAGCTAAGCACAGTCTGGTGATTGAACATGAACTTCTTGGCCTCTATGGCTCAGATATTTACTGAGTAATCTTACCCACCCATTGGAGAGCCTATTATACTTTTTTTTAAAGCAAAACTTTCTACTTGAATTTGAAATGCAGCAAGATTGTACCCTTTTCCCAAGAAGTGCTTCAGATCTGTTTTGTCAAAGATGACAATATCATTGAAATATACAGTGACCTTTAACTGGATTAATTAAACAATTTTTAAACACATTGGGTTCATTAACTAAAATTGTGCCCATAATTATAAGAATTTGACCAGTTTTAAATTTGAAGATCTGCTTTTGAAGGGAGAAATGCTATCAACTGCAGTAGAAAATGTCAAATTCTGCCAAACAAAATGCTTATTTCAACCATAGCAATTTTTGTATCCAAGATAATATTGAAACAATGTTTCATGAGTGAGCATGCCATACCAGTTTATATTTCAGTTCATCATTGAAGTTATGGGGACATTCACAACCATGAGATATAAACTATATTTCACAGCACCTGTACCGTCCAGTTGTTTTAACTTTGTGGTGGTGTTTTTTACAATTAGCATTACTTGTAAATCAAACATGATAGTTTTTTTTTATATACTCAATAACAGCTCCTGTTATATAGTAATACACTAAGATAATTTCACCAGCTAGTTTTTACCATTTTTGTAAAGTGTTTTCTTCCTTTTATACATGTATATTTTATTGAAATAAAATATACAAGTGTCCTGTACCTATATGTTTTAGTGACTATGCTTTATTGACTAAATTATGCATAAGAAACATACTATTATATGAATAGAACAAAGTAATGTATTTTGGATAATAAGCTGTTGTTTCTACATAATAAATACATATTTTCTACATTTTTTTTATATACAATGGGTCAGATTTTGCTGTCGTAGGGCATCTAACAGCATTAGTTGGACTTGTGCCTGCACCCTTCAACGCTCAAAAAAAATTCTCACCTAAGTTGCTGAAAGTGCGAGCTGATAACGGCGCAGTGAGGGAAACCGGGCATCTGGGACCTGAGTGAACAAGGCAATCATCAGGGTATCTCATTAATCAATTAGATTTAAAGATTGGAACATAAACAGTGGAAGGACTGAGAAGGGGGTGAATTTATTGTCAAATCAGTTCCTGGTTTGTGTTGAGTTAGCCGTAGTGGCAGTTCCGGTGCTAAAATTGGCTTCAGCGACCGTGGGCTAGGGAAAAGGCAAAATATGTTAGCCTTCTACTCCCAGTCACCATCCAGTAACTGCTCCTAGAAAGTGCATATCTATGCACAATAAAGCTCTGCTTTGATGTTTTCCAAGGTTCAATAGCCTGCCTAAAGCCAATGTCTAGGCCCATACATGAAGAATGCCACTTGGGTAAGGTACTGGAGGAATGTTGACAACTGTGGAACTAGTTGTCAATGAGTCAATGCTTCAGGAGTAGAAGAAAGAAAATTACAGATGGAGGGAAGAAACCGATTTCAAACAGAGAAGAGCTCGATATAAGTTGTATAAGTGAAATAGTGTGTGGTCAGTGAGTTGTATAAATAAAAAAAAGTTAAAATGGTTAAGGTGTAATTAAATCTGGGCAATCAACTACATGTGCCCTGACCTGCCAAAGTGGGGATAATGCTGTGATTTAATCCAAGGTATCATTTTATTTGGTGCATTCTACTATACATTTGGCAAAAATATATTTATGATGGTAATATAAAGATAAAATCCATCACCTTTAAATGGGCACTGAATTAAGTCTGTGTGCTCTGGTCCAATTTTTCTCTGCTTTACCTGAAGACTTAACTTGGTCTTCATTCCCTATGTGCAATGCCATGGGATATCAACTAGTGTATTTAATTTATTCAGTCTAGGCATCCAAGCTTAGTGCACATCACAGTGGGATATTGGCATCCATATCCAAATGTATTTTTGTATAGCCTTTTAAAGCAGTTCCAAGTTCTGGTAATAGGCACGCTGATCTGCGCCAACAATAGAGTGTTAGGTTTGAAAGCTTAGTAGATATAAGTGACAAGACCGCATCCAAAATTAAATGCTTTTTATTTAGGCTGATTTATTTTCCCCCAAATATTATTTGTTGCAATTAGGGAATTCTTACTCAGAGGGCCTCTAGAATATTGGCTCCAATATATGGAACTTGGTAATCCCTGGACACCAGTAGGGCGAATTGTAATCCAGGACTTATATAATGGAAATGAGCTTTCTGACCTTGCACAACTCATTGCTCCTGAGATTTAAATAGGAATTTGTGCGCAGTAGAGCGGACTGAACCCAAGTACCATACCTCCAGTGTCTCTAAGGAAACTTATTTGACTACCAGTGTTCATAAAAATAAAAAAAAGGGTTGCTAACTAATGCGTCTGTGAATATTGCGAAACAGAGGAGGAGAGCTGAAAATAGAGCATTGGCTGAAGAACATTGGGAGGGTTAGTAGAAGAAGTCTAGAGACATTGGGCTGGATTTTGCCAATAGGGAGCTTTTGGAGGCGGGACTCCCACTTGTCAGGTTTCAGTCCTGCCCCTATTGACTTCTGGCCAACCCACGCTGTTTTCCCTTGATTGACCTGGTTAAGCCCGCCCAGCGGGTTTAGCAGGCCAATTAAGGGAAAGCCAGTTACAGAGAATGTCAGCGTATGACGTGAATTGTCATCGTTTAACAGCTCTGTGAAGCTGTCAAACACTGACAATCTCTGTTGTTTGATGAGTCCTTGTATTCAAGACTCATCAAACCCATCTGCTGAGCAGAAATCAGAGGGCTGCTACATCGGAGAATGCAGCAGCCATCTGTCATCTCTGCCGGTGAGACGCCGGTTCCCCAACTGTTGAAGCCTGCAGGAAGAAACAAAAGTAAGTAAACATTTTCTATCACTTTACCCTCACCTCACACACTTACCTCTCCACACTTGCACCCATCACTCACCTCTACAGCGCACTTTTGGACCCCTCAGACCCACTGCTCGCTTCGCTAACCCTACCCGCCTCCTGGGAAGATGGCACGGAGGCGGGATGGGTACCTGCCCCCAGATTCTGCCATTTTCCTGGCAGTCCCACCTCCCCAGGGCTACCAAAATTCCCTCCATTGGGGCAGATTCCAATAAGCTGCTTGGGTGCACCTAGAGAGGGTGGTATGGCCTTATTTTTTTATAACTATAGCAGAATTTAGAAAGATGAATAAGCAAGCTGAGGTGAGGTGGAAAGAGAAATTGGCACATGGACTGCAGATCAACAATGTGATTTTATTTTTAAAAGATTAAAATTGAAGAGGGCATATGAGGCCATTAGTTATGATAAAAGTAAGAGCGAATATGAGAAAATAAAGAAAAGTTAAGAGACGGATAAGGAAAACAAGGAGGGATTATGAGGAGAAAATCTCAAAAATATAAGAACAGTAAGTATTCTACAAATATATCAGTAAAAAGAGGAGAGCATAGCGATTTAGTAGGGGATAAGTAGAAATTGGTGGGGATATTTAACAAGTACTTTTCTTCAGTGTTTACAAATGAGGAGGATACTGGGGAGGAGGTAAATTCTGAATTGGTCAAAGTGCGAAGAGAGATGGAATAAATAAAAAAAGAAAACATTAGGGAAGTTAGTTAAACTAAAGGAGGACAAAGTGCTAGAACCTGATTGGATACAGCCAAAGATTCTGAGGGATATGGTGGAAAAATAGCAGAGGCCCTAGAAATTATATTTCAGGGTTTTATAAAGAGGGAATGTGTGCTGAATGATTAGTGTGGCCAATGTAATAGTTATTTTCAAAAAGAGAGGCAGAACTAACCCAGGTAATTTTGGAATCTTTAATTAAAGATAGATTACTAAATATCTAGATGAGGAGAAAGTAATTAGAAGCTGCCAACATGGATTTCAGAAAGGGTGTTGACCTTTGCTCAGTAGTAGCACTCTTGCCTCTGAGCAAGTCTAGAGAGTGGGAGTTAAGGGCAGTTTCTCAGGGTGATTGGAAGTGGGTAGCATTGTCCCACAGGGTTCTGTTCTGGGTCCATTTCTATTCACTGTGTGCATCAGTAGTTTGGATCTCGGGCTAAAGGGGATGGAATACTGGGTTTTATAATGAGGGAAATAGAATATAAAAGTCAAGATATAATGGTGAATCTATATGAAACCTTAGTGAGACCACAGTTAGATTACTGTGTGTAGTTTTGGGCTCCACACTATAGGAAGGATGTTGAGGCAACAGAGAGGATACGGTGCAGTTTCACTAGAATGCTGTCTGGTATGAGAAAGTAGAAATGAAGAAAGACTTGAAAAACAGGTGCTGTTTTAATTAGAACAGAAGCGATTAAGGGATGATTTGAATAAGGTGTTCAAAATTATGAAAGGATGGGACAGAGTAGATAGAAACACATTATTTCTGTCTAGTACTGTCCCCCTCCCCTTCAAATCTGCTGTCATCACCCCCCTCAAAAAAACCCTTGCCCCCACTGTGCTTGCAAACTACTGCCCCATCTCCAACCTCTATTTCCTCTCTCAATTCTTTGAATGTATTGTTGCCTTCCAAATCCGTGCCCGTCTTTCGCAGAACTCCATGTTTGAACTTGTCCAATCAGGTTTCCACCCCTACCACAGCACTGAAGTTGCCCTTATCAAAGTCACAAATAGCATCCAAAGTGACTGTGACCATGGTAAACTATCTCTCCTCATCCTTCTCAACCTGTCTGCAGCCTTTGACACGGTTGACCACACCATCCTCCTCAAATGCACTTCCTCCATCTTTCAGCTGGGTGGTTCTGCTCTCGCCTGGTTCCATTCCTATCTATCCAGCCGTAACCAAAGAATCACCTGCAATGGCTTCTCTTCCCACTCCAGCACCATTACCTCTGGAGTCCCCCAAGGATCTATCCTTGGCCCCCTCCTATTTCTCATCTATATGCTGCCCCTCGGCAACATCATCCGAAAACACAACATCAGGTTCCACATGTACGCTGACGACACCCAGCTCTACCTCACCGCCACCTCTCTCAACCCCTCCACTGCCTCTGATTTGTCATGCTATTTGTCTGACATCCAGTATCGGATGAGCAGAAATTTCCTCCAATTAAATATTGAGAAGACAAAGCCGTTGTCTAGGGTGCCCGCTACAAACTCCATTCCCTAGCCACCAACTCTAACTCTCTTCCTGGCAACTGTCTGAGGCTGAACCAGATCATTCTCAACCATGGCATCTTATATGACATAATTTGCAACAAACATATATTCCTCTAGGGCATAAAAACCCAAAAGGAAAAGTGGTCCAACCATGGCTAACAAAAGAAATGAAAGCCAGTATTAAGTCAAAGGAGGAAGCTTATAAAGTTGCCAGAAAAAGCAGTCAGCCTGAGGATTGGGATTTTTTAGAAATCAGCAAAGGGGGACCAAGAAATTGATAAAGAAAGGGAAAATGGAATACGAGCACAAACTAGTGAAAAATATAAAAACATTGTAAAAGCTTCTATAGGTATGTGAAAAGGAAAAGACTGGTGAAGGTAAATGTAGGTCCTTTACAGTCAGAGACGGGAGAATTTATAATGGGGAATGAGGAAATGGCAGGGAAATTAAATAAATACTTTGTTTCTGTCTTCACGGAGGAAGACACAAAAAACCTCCCAGAAATATGAGAAAACCAAGGGTGTGGCGAGAATGAGGAACTTAAAGAAATTATTATTAGTAAAAAAACAGTACTAGCAAAATTAATGGGACTAAAAGTCGATAAATCTCAAGGACCGGATGACCTACATCCTAGGGTTTTGAAAGAGGTGGTCATTGGGATAGTGGACGCATTGGTTGTCATCTTCCAAAATTCTATAGATTCTGGAACGGTTCCTGCAGATTGGAGGATAGCAAATGTAACCCCGCTATTTAAGAAAGGAGGGAGAGAGAAAACGGGGAACTACAGACCTGTTAGCCTCACATCAGTAGTTGGGAAAATGCTGGAATCTATTATAAAGGATGCAATAACTGGGCACTTAGAAACTAATAGTAAGATTGGGCAGAGTCAACATGGATTTATGAAAGGGAAGTCCTGTTTGACAAACCTATTGGAGTTCTTTGAGGATGTAACTAGTGGAGTAGACAAAGGGGAACCGGTAGATGTGGTGTATTTGGATTTTCAGAAGGCCTTCAATAAGGTCCCACACAAGAGGTTGGTGAACAAAATTAGGGCACATGGAATTGGGGGTAATATACTAGCATGGATTGAGAATTGGTTAACAGACAGAAAACAAAGAGTAGGGATAAACGGGTCTTTTTCAGGATGGCAGGCTGTGACTAGTGGGGTACCGCAAGGATCGGTGCTTGGGCCCCATCTATTCACAATCTATATCAATGATTTGGATGAGGGGACTAAATGTAACATTTCCAAATTTGCTGATGACACAAAGCTAGGTGACAGTGTCAGTTGCGAAGAGGATGTGAAGAGGCTTCAAGGGGATCTCGACAGGCTCAGTGAGTGGGCGAGAACATGGCAGATGGATTATAATGTGGATAAATGTGAAGTTATCCACTTTGGTAGAAAAAACAGAAAGGCAGAGTATTTCCTAAATGGTGAAAGATTGAGGAATGCAGATGCTCAAAGGGAACTGGGTGTTCTTGTACATGAGTCACTGAAAGTGAATGTGCAGGTGCAGCAAGCTATTAGGAAGGCAAATGGTATGCTGGCCTTCATTACAAGAGGATTTGAGTACAGGAGTAAAGAAGTCTTACTCCAATTATATAGGGCCTTGGTGAGACCACACCTGGAGTACTGTGTACAATTTTGGTCTCCTTACCTAAAGAAGGATATACTTACCATAGAGGGAGTGCAATGAAGGTTCACGAGATTGATTCCTGGGATGGCGGGACTGTCGTATGAGAAGAGATTGAGTAAACTAGGCCTGTATTCTCTTGAATTCAGAAGAATGAGAGGGGATCTCATTGAAGCATACAAAATTATTACAGGGCTTGATAGGGTGGATGCTGGGAGAATGTTTCCCTTGGCTGGGGAGTCTAGAACCAGGGGCCACAGCCTCAGGATAAAGGGTAGGTCATTCAGGACTGAGATGAGAAGAAATTTCTTCACACAGAGGGTGGTGAATCTTTGGAATTCTCTATCCCAGAGGGCTGTGGAGGCTCAGTCATTGGGTATATTCAAAACAGAAGTCGATAGATTTCTGACTAGTAAGGGCATCAAGGGATATGGCGATTGGGCCGGTGAATGGAGTTGAGGCAGAAGATCAGCCATGATCTCATTGAATGGCGGAGCAGGTTCGAAGGGCCGAATGGCCTACTCCTGCTCCTATTTCTTATGTTCTTATGAGTTGAGCTTTCGATCCCATTTCCTCTCCATCAGTAAGACCGCCTACCTTCACCTGCGTAACATCAACTGTCTCCGCCCCTGCCTCAGCTCATCTGCTGCTAAAACCCTCATCCATGCCTTTGTTACCTCTAGACTTGATTGTTCCAATGCTCTCCTGGCTGGCCTCCCACCTTGCACCCTCCATAAACTTGAGCTCATCCAAAACTCTGTTGCCCATATCCTAACTCACACCAAGTTCCATTCACCCATCACCCCTGTGCTCGCTGACCTACATTGGCTCCTGGTCCGACAATGCCCTCAATTTAAAAATTCTCATCCTTGTCATTCCATGGCCTCACTGTTCCCTATCTCTGTAACCTCCGCCAGCCCTACAACCCTCTGTGATCTCTGCGCTCTTCCAATTCTGGCCTCTTGCCAGAAGGGGCCTCAACTATTCCCAATATTTATTAATGACTTAGATGATGGCATAGAAAGTCATATATCCAAGTTTGCCGATGACACAAAGATAGGCGGCATTGTAGGTAGTGTAGATGAAAGCATAAAATTACAAAGGGATATTGATACATTAAGTGAATGGGCAAAACTGTGGCAAATGGATTTCAATATAAGCAAATGTGAGGTCATCCACTTTGGACCTAAAAAGGATAGAACAGTGTACTTTCTAAATGGTGATAAGCTAAAAACAGTGGATGTCCAAAGAGACTTGGGGGTCCACGTACATAGATCATTAAAATGTCATGAACAAGTACAGAAAATAATCAAAAAGGCTAATGGAATGTAGCCCTTTATATCCAGAGGACTCGAATACAAGGGGGTAGAAGTTATGCTGTTGCTATACAAATCCCTAGTTAGACCACACCTGGAGTACTGTGAGCAGTTCTGAGCACCACACCTTAGGAAGGATATATTGGCCTTGGAGGGAGTGCAGCATAGGTTTACCAGAAAGATACCCGAACTTCAAGGGTTAAGTTACGAGGAAGGATTACACAAATTAGGGTTGTATTCCCTAGAATTTAGAAGGTTAAAGGATGATCTGATTGAAGTTTTCAAGATATTAAGGGGAACAGATAGGGTAGATAGAGAGAAACTATTTCCGCTGGTTGGGGATTCTAGGACTAGAATGGTTACAGCACAGAAGGAGGCCATTCGGCCCGTCGAGCCCGTGCCGGCTCTCTGCAAGAGCACTTCAGCTCGTCCCACTCCCACGCCCTTTCCCCATAGCCCTGCAATTTTTTTTCCTTACTTATCCAACTCCCTTTTGAAAGCCACGATTGAATCTGCCTCCACCACCCTTTCAGGCAGTGCATTCCAGATCCTAACCACTCGCTGTGTGAAAGAGTTTTCCTTATGTCGCCTTTGGTTCTTCTGCCAATCACCTTAAATCTGTGTCCTCTGGTTCTCAACCCTTCTGCCAATGGGAACAGTTTCTCTCTATCTACTCTGTCTAGACCCCTCATGATTTTGAACACCTCTATCAAATCTCCACTCAACCTTCTCTGATCTAAGGAAAACAAGTCTATCCACGTAACTGAAGTCCCTCATCCCTGGAACCAATCTTGTAAATCTTTTCTGCACCCTTTCTAAGGTCTTCACATTCTTCCTAAAGTGCAGTGCCCAGAATTGGACACAATACTCCAGTTGCAGCCGAACCAGTGTTTTATAAAGGTTCATCATAACTTCTTTGCTTTTGTACTCTATGCCTCTATTTATGAAGCCCAGGATCCCGTATGCTTTTATAACTGCTTTCTCAACCTGTCCTGCCACCTTCAATGATTTGTGCACATATACCCCCAGGTCTCTCTGTTCATGCACCCCCTTTAGAATTGTTCCCTTTAGTTTATATTGCCTCTCCTTGTTCTTCCTACCAAAATGTATCACTTCACACTTTTCTGTGTTAAATTTCATCTGCCACGTGTCAGCCCATTCCACCAGCCTGCCTGTGTCCTCTTGAAGTCTATTACTATCCTCCTCACTGTCCACTATACTTCCAAGTTGTGTGTTTGACAGTTCATTAACAGAAACTTTACATGAACATTGGATAAAACACCCAAGTGGCTACCCTTATGTGTTGTTAGTTGGTATGATTGCACTAGGATGAGGGTGAGTGTGAGGCGTGGCTAGTGAGATGGGGATGTGATAATGTAGATAGAGAGAGGGATGGGTGGAGGTGCGGTGTTGGTGTGAGAAAGGATGTGCAGGAGTAGGGTAGGGAAGGCAGAGTGATGGGGATGTGATGAGAAGCACAGCAGGACTAGGGGGCTTAGTCTAAAAGTTAGAACCAGACCTTTCAGGAGTGAAATTAGGGCCAGAATTTTCCGGGGACTCAACGGGTCAGGTGGGATCGGTGACGGGTCAGGTGGGAAAGTGTTTTTTTTTACAGCGGGTCAGGACCCCACTGTCAACCCGCCTTTCCCAATGTCGGGTCTGTCAGCGCTGAGCAGACCTGAAACGCAGCAGCCGGGGGACCCAATAAAGCTGATTATTGCCTTGTTGACAGATCATTAATAATACATTTAACCTTACCTTTTCTCTTTAACTGCTCGCCCACAGGATCCACGTTGCTTGGGGATCACGTCTGTTAAGCAGAGACGGGAATTAAATGGTGAATGAATAATCTGATAGCTTGAAATGTGCTATAAAAGCTTCCACCTCACAGCTGTTCACTTTCCAAGCTCAGAAGCTGTTGCTTACTCCATTTGGAACACAGATTGAGCTCCATGCAGGCTGCAAGTGTTTGGAGAAAACTCTCTATCCAGTGTCACCTCATTGGAACAACCTCTCTCACCACTGACAGCTTGCTTCTGTCATCTCAACTTCAACTGCCATCTATTCCATCAGCATGGGTACCGTTTATACGGTTTCACCTTGGTCCTCAGAATCTGACCACTATCAGCCCCAACACCAGCAAAACCAGGCACACGAGCAGCACCAACAACAACACCAACCTTCTCCGCAACCACCTGATGCTGCACAGGACAGAGGGCATCCGCACCCAAGCACATTGCTGCCCGGGAGGCCAGGGATGGCCTCACCATGGCCAGATTTACTTCACTTGACGCTGTACATGATGCGCCAGGTTGGCACCACCCCACACCAGCACCATAAAGCATCCCTACAATGTCCAAGCCATTCCTTTCACACTTTTTTTTCGCTAACGTTTTGTGATCTAATGAGATCATTGAAAGGTTTGTGCCAGTGCACCCAGGTCCTCCTGACGACATCCCTGCTTGTGCCCTTCTGTGCAATGTGCAACCAGGCTGTGTTGGTCTCCTGGGGAGGTGTCTTCCACCCATCGGAAGGGAAGAGGACCTCCCTGCGTGCTCTGACTCCCTCCATAAGCATATCGACGGAGTCATTGGAGAACCTGGGTGCAGCCCTGCACCTCTATGCAGTCATTGTCTGTTTTGAAAGCACTTCAATGCTGTAGAACACTGAGAGCAGAACTGTCAAAATAAAGTTGGCCATGGTCCCTTTAAGGAAACCAGCTGATGACGCGTCATGAAATGACATCACTAGCCTCGCTTCCTCTAATTGGACCGGCAAACGCGCTGGGCGAGCTTAACAAGCCCTATCAAGGGAAAATCATTTTAGGCAGCAGGATGCAGCCAACAGCAGGGTCAGGACCCACCATCGAAGTCGCCCGCCCCGGACCTGCCGAGGTGAGTAAAATCCCAGTTTAAGAAATACTTCTACACACAAAGGGTGGTAGAAGTTTGGAACTCTCTTCTGCAAATGGCAGTTGATGCTAGATCAATTGTTAATTTTAAATCTGAGATTGATAGCTTTTTGTTAACCAATGGGCCAAAGGCGGGTATATGGAGTTAGGTCGCAGATCAGCCATGATCTCATTGAATGGTGGAACAGGCTTGAGAGGCTGAATGGCCTACTCCTGTTCCTATGTTCCTAACCCCGATTTTCATCATTCCACCTTCAGCTGCCTAGGCCCTAAGCTCTGGAATTCCCTCCTAAACATCTTTTTTTTTTTAATTCATTCATGGGATGTGCGTGTCGCTGGCAAGGCCAGCATTTATGCTCATCCCAAATTGCCCTTGAGAAGATGGTGGTGAGCTGCCTTCTTGAATCACACCAGTCTGTGTGGTGAAGGTACTCCCACAGTGCTGTTAGGAAGTTCCAGGATTTTGACCCAGCGACGATGAAAGAACAGTGATATATTTCCAAGTCAGGATGGTGTGTGACTTGGAGGGGAACTTGGAGATGATGATGTTCCCATGCGCCTGCTGCCCTTGTCCTTCCAGGTGGTAGAAGTCGTGAGTTTGGGAGATGTTGAAGAAGCCTTGGCGAGTTATTACAGTCCATCTGCAGAAACAGTGCGCTGGTGATGGAGGGAGTGAATGTTTAAGGTGGTGGATGGGGTGCCAATCAAGTGGGCTGCTTTGTCCTGGATGGTGTTGAGCTTCTTGAGTGTTGTTGGAGCTGCACTCATCCAGGCAAGTGGAGAGTATTCCATCACACTCCTTACTTGTGCCTTGTAGATGGTGGAAAGGCTTTGGGGAGTCAGGAGGTGAGTCACTCACCACAAAATACCCAGCCTCTGACCTGCTCTTGTTGCCACAATATTTATGTGGCTAGACCAGTTAAGTTTCTGGTCAATGGTGACCTCCAGGATGTTGATGGTGGGGGATTCGGCGATGGTAATGTCATTGAATGCCATGGTGAGGTGGTTGGACTTTCACTTGTCGGAGATGGTCATTGCCTGGCACTTGTGTGGCACAAATGTTACCTGCCACTTATCAACCAAAGCCTGAATGTTGTCCAGGTCTTGCTGCATGCGAGCATGGACTGCTTCATTATCTGAGGAGTTGTGAATGGAACTGAACACTGTGCAATCATCAGTGAACATCTCCACTTCTGATTTTATGATGGAGGGAAGGTCATTGATGAAGCAGCTGAAGATGGTTGGGCCTAAGACACTGCCCTGAGAAACTCCTGCAGTGATGTCCTGGGGCTGAGATGATTGGCCTCCAACAACCACAATCATCTTCCTTTGTCCTAGGTATGTCTCCGCATCTCTATCCACCTTTAAGACACTCCTAAAAACCTATCTCTTTGGGCAAGCTTTTGGTCACCTGTCCCAATAACTCTGTTTCTCTCTCCACGGATGCTGCCTGGCCTGCTGAGTTTTTCCAGCGTTTTCTGTTGTTATTTTATAAAATAGGTTAGATAGGTGGTTGAAGAAAATGTAAATAAAGAGAAGGAAGAATGAGGAGAGACAATGGGCCGTATTTTTCGATCGGAGGCGTCCTGTGTGCGGAGGCCTCCGAGCTGGAAAAACTCTACGGACTTACCCGAGGACTCCCGAGGTGCATATACTTCCGCTCCTGGGCCTCTCCAACTCGAAATGTGCAGGGCCCACGTATCCCAGAGGCACATGCGGTTCGCAAGCATCCCTGGGATCACGTGGGCCATGGGGAGCCAATAGGAGAAGGGAATCTCCCTTCATACACTTGACAGATAGACCTGTCAAATATATGAATGGACAGCACCCCAAAAACACTGTAAAACATTAAATATATATTTTTTTTAATCACATTTTTAAAATGAGTTGAAATTACAATAAATTAAATATTTTAAACAAAAATTAAATTTTTTGAAAAAAAAAACGAAAGTTTCATACGGGGCTAAAAATAAACTTACCTTTTTTTAAAGTATTTTAAATGATAAATGAGTGGAAAAAAAATTCTGACTTTTTTTCAAATCTTATGCTGGTAAAAGCAGGCCTTACGCCTGCTTTTACCAGGCGTAAGATTTCTAAGGGTTTTCTGTGGGCGGAGGTTCTCCAGAAAGCGGAACTATCCGCCCGCAGAGGCCCTTCTCCAGGGCAGGCGTCCGATCTGTCAAGAGTCGGAAATGTCGGTTTTCAGCGCATGCGCTTGGCATGCCTGAAACCGGCATTTCCGATGTTCCTACGGGTATGTACACAGCGCGTACACACCCGTAGGGATCGGAATATACGGCCCAATATGAACTAAATGGTACAATTTTGAAGGGAGTGCAGGAACAGAGACCTGGAGGTGTATGTACATAAATCTTTCAAGGAGGCAGGACTAGTTGAGAAGGCAGTTAAAAAAGCATATGTAATCCTTGGCTTTATTAATAGAGGAAGAGAGTAGTAAAACAAGGAAGTTATGCTAAATCTTTATAAAACACTAGAGTCATACGTCATACGGTCATACGGCACAGAAGGAGGCCATTCGGCCCTTCGAGTCCGTGCCGGCTCTCTGTAGAGCAATCCAGTCAGTCCCATTCCCCCGCTCTGTCCCCGTAGCCCTGCAAGTTTATTTCCCTCAAGTGCCTATCCAGTCTCCCCTTGAAAACATTGAGTGTCTCCGCTTCCACCACTTCTGTCGGCAGCGAATTCCAGGTCCTCACCACTCGCTGCGTAAAAATGTTTTTCCTCACATCCCCCTTGTATCTCTTGCCCAAAACCTTAAATCTGTGTCCCCAAGTCCTTGTACCATCAACTTGTGGGAACAGCCTTTCACCGTCTAGCCTATCCAAACCCGTCATAATCTTGTACACCTCTATCAAATCACCCCTCAACCTCCTTTGCTCTAATGAAAACAAATCCAGCTTCTCCAACCTGTCCTTGTAGCCAAGATCCCCCATCCCCAGAACCAATCTGGTAAATCTCCTCTGCACCCTCTCAAGGGCCTTCACATCCTTCCTAAAGTGTGGTGACCAGAACTGGACGCAATACTCCAGTTGTGGCCTAACCAGCGTTTTATAAAGGTTCAGCATAACTTCTCTACTTTTGTACTCAATACCTCTATTTATGAAGCCCAAGATCCCATATGCTTTGCTAACCACTCTCTCAATATGTCCTGCCACCTTCAGGGACCTATGCACATTAACTCCCAGGTCTCTCTGTCCCTGAACACTCTTTAAAACTGTGCCATTAAGTGTATATTGCCTCTCCCTGTTCTTTCTGCCAAAATGCATCACCTCACACTTCTCTGTATTAAATTCCATCTGCCACTTGTCTGCCCATTCTGCTAACCTTTCTATGTCCTGTTGCAGTCGATTCGTATCATCTTCACTGTTTGCCACACCTCCAAGTTTGGTGTCATCGGCAAATTTAGAAATTCTACTCTGTATTCCAATATCCAGGTCATTTATATATATCAAAAAAAGCAGTGGCCCCAGCACTGACCCTTGGGGAACACTACTGTCTACCATCCTCCAGTCTGAAAAACAGCTATTTACCACAACTCGCTGTTTTCTGTCCTTAAGCCAATTCCTTATCCAAGCTGCCACTGACCCACCTATTCCATGAGCCTCAATTTTGTTAACCAGCCTTCTATGTGGTACTTTGTCAAACGCCTTCCGAAAATCCATGTAGACAACATCCATTGCATTCCCTTCATCAATCCTCTCTGTTACTTCATCAAAAAATTCAATTAGATTAGTCAAACACATTCTGCCTTTTACAAATCCGTGTTGGCTCTCCTTAAATCGCTTAAACCTCTCCAAGTGCCCATTAATTTTTTCCTTGATTATTGTTTCTAAAACTTTACCCACCACTGATGTTAAACTGATCGGCCTGTAGTTACTAGTTAGGCGTCAGCTGGAGTATTGTGTTCAATTCAGGGCTCCACGTTTTAGGAAGGACATCAAGGCCTTCGAGAGGGTGCAGAAGAGATTTACTCGAATGGTACCATGGATGAGGGACTTCAGTTACATGGAGAGACTGCAAAAGCTGGGGTTGTTCTCCATAAAGCAGAGAACGATAAAAGGAGATTTGATAGAGGTGTTCAAAATCATGAATGGCTTTGATAGAGTAAATAAGGAAAAACTATTTCTAATGGCAGAAGGGTTGGTAACCAGAGGACACAGATTTAAGGTGATTGGCAAAAAAATGAGGTGACATGAGGAAAAAATTTTTACACAGCTAGTTGTTGTGATCTGGAATGCACTGCTTGAAAGGGTGGTGGAAGCAGATTTAATAGTAACATTCAAAAGGGAATTGGATAAATACTTGAAGGGAAAAAGATACAGGGCTATGGGGAAGGAGCAGGGGAGGGGGACTAATTGGATAGTTCTACCAAAGAGCCGGCACAGGCACGATGGGCAGAACGGCCTCCTTCTGTGCTTTAAGGATATGGGAACAGGGCATGCACATGGGATTGGGATTACTGTTTGTGTGGAGGATAAAGACCAACTTCGACTGGCCGGGCCGAACGGCCTGTTTCCCATTCGTAATTTCTGTGTAATTCCATGCATCCCCATTATTGTTTGCATTGCCTTTAACTCTTCCTTCATTCCAGCAATTTTCGGATTGTACCTTGTGGGATGAGCTTCAAATACATTGTGTCAGGTGAGAAAATCTAATGTATCAAATCACTGGCCATGAAATGTTCATTTCCTATTGACAAAGCCTGACTCGAAGCTCACATTTTGCAAGTTTACAGCAGGTGGCGTGTTTTCACTGGAGTTTGAAACACAGGATTTTTTTTTTTTAAAACCGAGCTATTTTGTTTCGGTAAACGTGCAAAAGATTCGGTCCAGGGTTGGTAATGACGGCAGCTCCTCGTGGACCGGAATTCAGTGGAGCCTCGCCCTTCCTAAAATTCCGGGTTCCGTTTTAATTGATGTTTCGACAGTTACCCAACTAAAATTGTGCAAACGGAAAGTCGACAGCGATGGGGTTTAGCACGTGTCTCTGCTCTGACGTTGTGACCGTCAATTCATGTCAGACAAACTTGGTTTAAAAAAAATAGACAAATGTTTCTTCCAATCAATTTCTTAGTGTGCACGAAAATATCCTGTCAGAACAGACTGAACTAACATTATAATGCATTAGTTTAATATTTATTCAGTACTCTGGATTTTAAACGTTCTTTATTTTAAAATGCAAGGGACCTTCTGATGAAAGCAGGTTCAGATCTGGTGCTCGTTCAATGACATTTCCTCCCTGTAGGAAGTGTGTGTGTGTGGGTTCAAATACCACAACCATCTTCAGACCTCTGATAATATGTGACAGTAAATGAATTGCACAGTGATTTTCATGGATTGCAATCCTTAAATAAAATCGCAGTGAATATTCATTAAAAGGTGTCATTCATTGGGTTTTGGAATAATAAGGTACAAAAACACCATCGATTAATATCATCCTTTATAAAATATGAGTGCAGCCTAGTCCACAGTGCGCTATGCACGGAACCTTGCTTCGTTATGATACCAGCAAGCCTCAGTTATCAGCTGCCTGGGAGTTGTTGCAGATCCAAGTTTTGCCGATTTCAGTGAATATTTGTGCTTCCTGGAACCCATATTGAAATGTGAAATGTGAAGGGCACTGCTCTCGGTACCAGAAACCAATGGTACAATGTAAGGTATTCATGACGGGAAGCAGACAGGGGTTATTAGCGTGCGGCTGCTGAGTGGGAGGCGGGACTGCACAGCAGGAGTGTCCCTGCCCTGTGAACACCGACCCAGACACGGGGCAGCAGCACACGCCACTCAACGTCCTTCCGCACAGCTACGGGCAAGGCTGCCTCAGATCGACCAAAAACTGTGCGAAATCATTGAAACTGGGACAAGACGTTAAGTGCAGTTAAACGAATTCGCTCAGAAAAGCAGCATTCTCTGGTGGAGTGTAACATCATAAGACACCGACCGTTCCTGATTCACTCTCAGCAGATGTGTCGCCAAATGTCACCTTTGTGCCCTAGAGGAATCACACCGGAGTTTGGCGGAGATTCCAGAAACTAACCGTGTTTTAGGAGGGAGGGGTGGGGGGGGGGGGAGAAACTGATTGTTTTCGTCAAAAGAAAAGACTTGAAATACGGTCGCTATGGCAAATGGCCATAATCCGAACTCCACTGGCGCTGGTGGGAAAGAGGTGAAAATTGTGATAGTGGGGGACGGTGGTTGCGGGAAAACGTCGCTGCTTATGGTATTTGCGAAAGGGGATTTTCCAGAAGTAAGTTGAATGAACGTCGCGATAGAGCTGCTGATAACTGTCAGAATAATGTAGCAGCAGATAAGAGTTTGCTTTTGATAACAGTAAGATGGGAAGAGTCCGATTTATATTGTACCAGACCCACCGTCTGGCGATCGGATTTGATACAAGTAACGAGTGTGTTCTTCATTTAGAAAAATGTAATTTGACACATTGCTCTTTCCAAAATATTGGAACGTGCACAGTAGCATTGATCACAGGGAGCAAACCCTGCAGTATTTCATTCATCATATTGGGCATAGCCCGGCAATATCGCACTCTTTAAAAACTACAGAGAATAACTGTTAACATTAAAATGTCCACGGATCTCACGCTACGGTAAACCACGAGGTCCATGGCAGCTATGGGGCCACGCTGTGTAGCGCGTATCACCTCAGTGAAATCCATGGGGCAGCGGTTAACAGAACTCCCCTTGAAGTGGTCTGGGACGGTGAAAAGGTGCCGGCGACAGTGAGCAGAAACAACTCGAAAGGCGAGAACGAATGAGGAAGAAAGTGGAAGAGAGGGGAGGGGGGGGGGGGGGGGGAGAACAGAAGAGGGGAAAGAGAACAGAGACATATATTATCAATAGTAACGATTGAGTCTGTTTCGATTTTACAATACATTTTACACGGCCTAATACTGTTTAGCAGTGGAACGTTCGTCTGAAAATATTGTTGTGAGGATCATTCATGTTGATGTTTATTGTATGTGTTGGTAGTATCAATGTGTCTACTACTTTTTTTTTTACTATTACTGACTAAACCTGCTGCTGTGTAAGTGCTATGAGGATTACTGCAAGAGCTTCTCCCCTTTAGAAGAGAATGTCTGACGACAGAAGGGAGGCCTTTTTAAAAAATAGTTTTCCTTCTTTCAATTTTTTATTTTAGAAAGAAAAGAACACTTGTTCCTGGGAAAGTACTGGAAAGCAATGCCATGTCCCAGTTACAAGTGAAACTAAGCTAGCTGCAAGGGCACAGAGAGCAGTTTCACAGCAGGTTGAATTGTCACCTTCTCAAGTTGCAATCACATTAATGATCTTTTCCTGACTGGAGTCTTTATTTTACGAGCTTGAACAGTGCAAACCAGTTAAACACGCTCCATGAACAGGTAACAGCCTGTGGAGTCGATTTTTGCCTCTCAAGGATAGATGTTGTTTATTAGATTCCTCCAATTGGAGTTCTTCTGGCTTCTTCCAGTATTGGCTCCCACTGTACTATTGTTTTGGTAGCTGTCCTAAAAGGCTCAGCATAGCATGAATGCCAAAGGTGCAATATAAAGATAGCAATCAAGGTTTAACTAGCTGAATGGATATAAAACTGTTAGTCCAATGTGAACAATATAACGGCCCAGAATTTGCTGGAGTGGAGCATCATCTTGCGATGAGCGCTGGGAGTTGGATTTTTTTCCTCACCCTTCAGCTCCAATTATTTTTGCGCCGCAAATTGCTGGAAGTGCAAATTGATAACAGCATGGTGAGGTTAGCGGGGCATCTGCAACCTTGGTAAATGACGGAACCAACAGTCTATCTCCTTAACCAATGAAATTTAAAGATAGAGAAAGAAACAGAGCGAACAACGGAGAAGGAAATAGGATGGATTAGAGTCAATTTAGATACAGAAAGAGAAACAAAGAGAGGGAAAGAAAGATTGGACTGAGAGAGAGAGAAAAAGAGACAGAAAGGAAAAGTAAGAAAACAATGTAAAATTTTAAATTTTAAAAAACATCTAGGAACAATTTACTACCTGCAGGAGTGAGACTCCACAGTTTCAATTGTTCCTTTTCTGGGCCTCCGAGGTTGGGTAGCATGTCAGGACCATTAAGCACCTTACGTCATGAAATAGCAGCCCTAACTGTCTGCGGCGAGTTTAATACATATTTATGGCACAAATCCAGCAATTTCTTGACACACATGGGGAGTTTGACAGTGAGGCTAACGGCAATTCATCCAGCAATTTGTGGCGATTTGCAACTCATGACGTATCTCTTCGTCGCCCCAGATTGCTGTTTATTTATGCATTAATAATAGCCTGCGCTGTGAACTCCCCGCTATTTTCCCAGCAAATTCTGGGCCACAATTTTATAAAGTACATTCAGTACCCATTATGCCCTACTTATATTCTACTTCTACACTAGTTTCAAACTGCCATTTGCTGCCAATTTGAAGCTAATCTGTATTGAAATTTGGCGAGTGTAAATGGTAAATTATTTAATTTATTTTGGAGTAAAGATTTCAAAATGTTGACCTTGTAGCTACCAGCAGGAGATTCCCATCAGGCTGTTGGATAAGGCAAACTGCACAATCGGCTGGCAATGCAAAGATGTCTGACAGACGGGTTGTCTCGATGGCTGAGCTGATAAAGCAAACTTTGTCACAGCTTCAGTTTCTGGTCTGTGCTGAATTATCTGATGGTGGTTGAAAATGCTACAGCACCCTGGGCTTGCAAGGGGAAAGAATCATCAAGTGTTTTTCCCTGCCATGTGGGTGGATGTCAAATAGGAACGAATTGGGTTTGGCTGTGGTTCCCCTCTAACTGTGCAATAGCCGACCAAGGCTTACTGTCGAGGCCCACACAGGAAGAATAGCTACTTGGGTGGGATACTACAGAGTGCCCAGTACCAGTACCATACCCCCAGCCAGACTCAGTGCCTTCAGAAACAGAAAAAAAGTCTGGCAGATCAACTGAATCTGGATGACTATACTTATAAACCTTCAAGTGTTGTATTTAGTTTTATCATCCTGGCTTTAACTGAATGCAATCTCCGCAGTAATTTGATCATACTTGTCTAAAAGCTGCATTGGAAAATTTACACCCACCAGTAAAATCTGGTACATTGAACTGCTCACAAACATTACTTCAAGGTGTGGTCATTGCACTGGATTATACTGTATTTAAAGGTAATTTATTATACATACTACAAATACTAGATATAGTACTGGCATTCTGGGGGAGAGGAAGAAAGCAACAAGGGCCGATGTTATTTCCTCCCATTTAAAAGCTTATGTTTTCGCCTCTATAAATCCCCACATGGTACATCCCATTCACTGCCTGAGACATCAAACAGCTGACTTGGTCCCAGACCTCTTATGTCCCTCCTGATCTCACTGCAACAATGTGAGTCAAGACTTGGGCAATTCATATCTTTACTTTCCTTCCTGTAGAGACGTACCTCCTTTCCACTCTGCACATTCCCTTCAACAATGTGACAAAGTCCAACTAGAAAAATTCAGGTGGTTCCCTGTACTATCTTATTATACCTGTTGACTTAGAATGATGTTAGATGTTTACTCATTGAGGTGTTAAACAGAAACTTTATTCAGTAATTAATGTAGGGCAATAAAAGATGTCAACATTCATAAGTTTGTTAGTTACTTTTGAAATCAATCCATTTTCAATATTTTCATTCATGTTTTGCTCTCAGCAATATGCCCCATCAGTGTTCGAGAAGTATGTGACAGATATCACTTTTAGGAACAAGAAAGTCACCTTGACACTGTATGATACAGCAGGTAAGACTCTTCAAATTATTTCAGTTTTGGTGAATTTTTACTCAAAATATTTTAATATTCCAGCACCCTGATGGCTCACCAGGCAACATACTACATAATGTGGCCAGGAAAGTCCTGGATTTTATTTCTGGTCTGTGTTGGATTAGCTGATTTTAACTAAAACAGTCAAAATTCCAGTTCCAGATCCTGTTTGTGATTCCTGTTTCCAGATTGTAGGCAAAGTCAGGATCAACTTCTGTTACTTACAAAATGCAGAATATGCTTAATTTATAATATTTAAGTATTCATAAACATAATAGGAACTTAAAACTTAGACATATCCTGGGATAGTATATGTAGAGCCAAGCAAACAACTAGTCATTAAGAATTAATTATTTATCGGTAGGTAAAGTTTATTTTCCATGAACCCCCTGATAGAAGCAAACTCAAAATATCTTGTCCACTTTCTGAGTTTGTGTAATTAGTTCTTTAAAATACATTTGGCCATTCCTCACTGAGTAGGTTTACTTGGAAAAATATTAAAATCTAATACTGTTATTAGGAAGTGTCACTTCTTGTTCTTCAATTTATAAAACTTTACAGTTAGGAACATTGATACTGCTAATGATGATAGATGTTTACTCATTGGAGGTATTAAACAGAAACGTTCTTCCGTAGTTTATGTAGGGCAATAAAAGATGTCAACATTCATAAGTTTGTTAGTTACTTTTGAAATCTATCCATTTTCATGCTGCATCAGTGTTCGAGAGTGACTGGTACTGTGTCTTTAAGGCACTTCTGTGTTTTGCTAACTACAAGCATATTTGAACTTGCTGAGGTTCACTTTATATGGTTTTGGTAAAAAAAAAATGACTGCAAGTCTATAGGTGGACTTGATATTTTGCTGTGTGAAACCAAAACCAAACTGATTTTTGAAATATAGGCATCATTCAGAGAAACTGCACTTTGTATCTCTTCACAGAGATTAATTTCAAGAGAATCTCTATAAACATGGGCTGATTTAGAAACAAAATAGTCTATTAGTTAGTTGATTATTGCAATAAAATGTAACCTTTTGGAGGATTACAGTGGCCTTTTCATCGCCATGTTTAAAATTGACTTCATATACAATTTATCAGAAAAATATTACTTTTTATGTTTTAATACGGGCCATTAAATGGCCCGGAAAAAGAGGGCCTCAAATTTCTTTGAGATCTGGGTCACACTCCCAACGTAAAACAACCAGGCATGCAGGGCCGGGTGGAAAATCAGACATGACCCAGAAATGTTGGGTCTACACCCAGAAGAGGGAGCCAACAAGAATTTCCACTGGGGCCTGTGACATCACGAGGAGATGGGACCTCCGGGAGGGCTTCTCCCACCAGATTTCCCAAACCGGCCACATCCTTTGTTGTGTCCAGCGATCAGAACATCAGAAAGAATTCGGTGTACTCTTTTTGAGCAACCCATAAACAAATATACTATAACTAATGAAACATTAAATGAAACTTAACAAATTGAATTAAAATTTGATTACCGGGGGGTGATGACGCACTCCAGTCCCTCCAGTGCCCACCGGTCGCGGAAGGCCTCGAGCGTGCCGGCGGACACCGCGTGCTCCATCTCCAGGGCCACCCGGGCGCGAACGTGGCCGCGGAAGAGAGGCAGGCAATCGGGCCGAACAACCCCCTCGACCGCCCTCTGCCTGGACCAGTTGATGGCCACTTTGGCCAGGCCCAGGAGCAGTCCTACGAGGAGGTCCCCCGATCTGCCCGCAAGAATCCGGTGTAAGTGCGGCATGGCCGGGGAGACCCCAGAGTTATGCCTAAAAAAATATATATTTGACATCAGCGCTCTTATAAAATGAGCCGATGACCTGGACAGTGGCAACTTTTGGAGCAACCCCACCAGTAGTATCCTGGGACAGCGGTACAGAGCTGCATCTCCTCAACCCCTCCCCCAGCCCTCTAGCGGCACCCACCGGAGATATTTAAACTAGATGACCTCGCCCTGACTGTGGACATTTTGGTAGGGTCCGGAGTAGAAGGGGTGGAGTAAAGAGAGTGGGGAGGCCCAAGGACCTTTAGCCCCGAGATATTTTGCAACCATCAGTACGCTAAATGGTAGCTCTGATGTTTAGTGTCTGGAATGTGTAGCACAATGTTTTATTGTGTGTAATCTGAACTGCTCATCATTTGCTGGTTAGCTCCTGCTTATCATTATTATGTTAATATTTGATGTACAATATTTTAGGACAGGGCTCCAACACCTTCCTCATTTTCCATTTTGAATATTTAAGCTTCTTTGTTGTTACTGATAAATTTTATTCGAGGAGGAAGTAGTGTTGCTACAAAAAACATCTGAGGCACATCTTTACCAGTTAAATTCTACAGGATGTCCCATTACTTCAGCTGCAAAATACTTCACAACAGGACTGGAGTTTGATGGCTCAAAGGTGAAAATGCAAATTCTTAGGCACACATATTTAGCACATGCTAATCTTGCCTTACTTTAATAACTACAATCTAGATTGTATCGTCTATATAATTAAACATATTGCGTGCAGTGTACATCTGTCACATTTTAAATGTCAAAGTATTAAAACAAAGAAATGTCGCAATTTAATGCTCCTTTTATCTGACGTGGCACCAGGGATTTACAAGCACTTGCAAATCTACAAAATGGCAATTAACCTCGGAATCTACCTTTTCATGTTAGATTCAAAAGGGACAGACTGGATTAAACGGAGCTGCATCTTAGCAGTAGAATAATTCATTATAATGTTATAAAGCAAGCTCAAGAATGCTAAAAGAAAATTGTCTTTATTGGGTGATTTTGGGTGTGGAACTTGAACCTCCTTTGAAGTGTTAGCTTGTTACTTAGGAGTGTCTGACATTGGTGCAAAGCCATTTCCTGCCTGTGTTGGACTTAGTTTGATTAACCACAGGAAGGAACTGACTAAATATTATCAGTTTGAAACTATATACCATTTTTCAACTGAACTTTCTTGTCAATTAAATGAAATGCCAATCAGTTTCAAACAGAGTTGGCTGATTTGGGTAGTCACATTCCCTTGTCTTGAGCTGGAGTTGAGAATGGTTGCTCATAGTAACTGACTTTCTTTACTCCTAGAAAGAGGTTTAGTAAATTGATGCTGGTAACAAATTACAGATGTCCAAGTTAGAAATGCATAGGACATGGGTGTTGCCAATAGTTTAGAGTATTTCCCCATCAAGAGAAGTGTCTGACCAATGGGCTGTTGGAAAAATCAATGAATTTTACATCAAATTGCACTCCCCCTGGACAGAGGAGCCATGAAGATGTAAAAAAAAGGGAACCTGCATTTATATAGCATCTTTCACATCCTCAGGACGTGAAAGCTCCTTACAGCCACTGAAGTACTTTTGAAGTGTAGTCACTGTTGTAATGTCAATAAATGCCTAACCACCCTCTCAGATGGAGTCCAAGACATGGTAGGCATTTTGGAAGCTAGTTATGTGAAAATAAGCATTTCTTAATAAGTTGATTGGGTGTCAGCTGTGGCTCAGTGGGTAGCACCCTCGCCTCTGAGTCAGAAGGTTGTGGGTTCAAGTCCCACTCCAGGGACTTGAGCACATAAAACTAGGCTGACACTCCAGTGCAGTGCTGAGGGAGTGCTGCACTGTCGGAGGTGCCGTCTTTTGGATGAGACGTTAAACCGAGGCCCCATCTGCTCTCTCAGGTGGATGTAAAAGATCCCATGGCACTATTTCAAAGAAGAGCAGGGGAGTTATCCCCGGTGTCCTGGCCAATATTCATCCCTCAATCAATATAACAAAAACAGATTGTCTGGTCATTATCACATTGCTGTTTGTGGAAACTTGCTGTGCGCAAATTGGCTGCTGTGTTTCCTACATTACAACAGTGGCTACACTTTAAAAGTACTTCATTGGATGTAAAGCACTTTGGGACGTCCAGGGTTGTGAAAGACGCTATATAAATGCAAGTCTTTCTTTTTTTTAATGACATTTAATGTAGATGCATGTAGTGTAATGCATGTGGGTAGGGCTAATGCCAAGCATGTGTATACCATACTGGGCTCTGAAATAAAGTCTGTTGAGAGGGAAAAACATGTGGGTGTTACAGTGCATGAGTCTCTAAAGGTCCACAACCAGTATCGAGAGGCTATAATGAAAGTAAATTAAGTACCTGACGAAGGAGCAGCGCTCCGAAAGCTCGTGATTTCAAATAAAACTGTTGGACTATAACCTGGTGTTGTGCGACTTCTCATTTTTGTCCACCCCAGTCCAACACCGGCATCTCTGCATCATGATCAGTGGGAATCATCTAGTGTTGGGCAAGCAAGGCAGTTCAGCAATGGGTTTCCTCTGGTCTCAATCGTTACGCAGTATGTGTTTACTTAAATGTCTGTCTCCAAGTTGCAGGCCTACAATTCTTCAAAAAACAAATTGTAAAACTTCCCAATCAATTTAAAATACATATGAAGTACACAGCCCTTGATATGGATAGTGGATGCATTCTTCTAGGGTATCCCTATCAAGCACTTCACCTTGACTTCTCCCTGTGGGTAGCATATATTTCCGGCAGAGTACAAGACTGCATTAGTACTGGTTTATGGATGTGTTCAGTTGAATCCCTTGGCTGACATTATGAAACTGGCCTCTTAACTTCTTCCTACAGGGGCAAAAGCTATAATGTCAAGCCTATTAAATACAATTTTCTAACCAATGATGTATTCAAAAAGTAGCCACATAGAACATAGTGCAGTAAGTATTTTACATCCATTCATCCCCAGAATTTTCTCTCTGTCTTCTCAGAGAAGCATGGGAAATACATTGCATAAACAAACAAGAACATAGGACACATCTAAAGATAAGTACTGTAAGTTCAGACTGCTAACCCACAGTTTCCTTCCCTTTAACAACTAAATTACAAGACTGTTGTTCAGTGAATTTATTAAATTTTCTTCAGTGAGCAGCTGAAACTTACACACCAGGAAAATACCAGGTTCCCTCCCAGGTCCATGTTGAGATAACTGACCTCAGCTGGTACAATGGTTTGGGACCTGCAGTTTACCTCAGTGCATCTTAGTTAGGAAGGGACAAGTTGTACAGAGTTCCTGCTCCTAATCAATTCCAGTAGGAATCTAACCATTGCTCCGGCACAGAAGGAGACCATTTGGCCCATTGCGTCTGTACCAGCTCTTTGTTAGAACAATCCAAAACTAATCTCACTGCCCTGTTCTCCCCATAGTCTGCATCTTCCTATGCTTCACTTTTCCATTAACAGATGCCTCAACCACTCCCTGTGGCAAAGCATTCTATAGTACAACAATTTTCTACGTAAAAATAACTCTTTTTACTCCCAGTGACAATTTTAAATTGACGGCCTCGGGAAAGACACCCCAATCAGAGGAGGTAGTCTCACTATATTCACCCTATCAAAACTCTTCATAATTTTAAAATCTATTAAATCTCCTTAGCTTTCTCTGTTCTCGTGGAAATAGTTGCAATATCTCTGGCCTCTCCACATAACTATAGTTTGTGATCCCTGTTATTATGCTGCTATGTGCTCTCCATGGCTTTAATGTCCTTTCTATAATAAGGCACCCAAATCTGCACAAAGTAGTCTAACGGTGGGCTAACCATTGCCGTGTACAAATTCCTCATTTGCCCTGTGCGCCTGCACATTATGGCCCAATTGGCTTTCTTTACAGTAATACCTACCTGCTGTTGCACTAGATCGAACACAGTAATTTTATATTGCACGTTTGGTGCTGGTGCTCTGCCAAGATTGTTAGCCTGATGGTGTCAGAAGTGGAATATAAAGCTGCCAATGCTACAATGAGGTAATTACATAATCATTTCCATCTGTCACTGTAATTTTTTTTTTTAGTAAGTAAAACTAGCACAAATCTTGATGAAGCAAAAGCTCATATTGCAACAGATAAACTGGTTGTTTTAGTGTTCCAGGAAGTGAGATGATCCAAAAGTTTCCAACACAGCAACATACAAAAACAGATAGTTAATGCCTTGTTGCGATGCTTTGTCTATCACCATAAGCCGTAATAGTCATACACAAAGATACGCAGCAACTCATGCTTCAGTGACTATATTGTAAGCCTGATTGTTAATGTACTTAAAACCTAACATATTATCCAATGATAACAGGGAATTGGTGCAGGTACCCAAGAGCTTTGAATCCATTGAGATGTTTATACTCAATTATTGGTTAAGTCGACATGCAAGGGAAAATTTTAGAAGACCATGCACCACCAGGTCACTGCATGCAGCCTGTGCACATTGGAAAATCATGGGGACTGTCCCCATAATTTTCCAATATCTTCTGGCTGCCCACAAGTCTCTGTGTTGTGGAACCTCCCAAAATGTATCCAGTGTTGGTGGAGATGTGGGGACACTTGAATAAATTACATTTGGAAATCAGGGAGCAAAATAAATTTCCCCTGCTCTCCTGAAGGGGCTGGTACAGTTTCATGAGAACAGCCATCCTCCTGTACCTTGCCCAGGTAGCTTTTCTTCAGGTACGAGGCTGGACAGTGAGTGTTGAAGAGCAGATGCACAAGAGACATATCTCCCCATGCTAACTCAGAGGCACTGAGGCTAATTATACTGTCCCTACCTCAACTAGAATTAGCTAAATCATCAGAGACTAGGAATAAAGCCGAGGACCCATTAATCTGTATAGGCGAGTTATAACATTGACTTTACCAACTGAGTTATTTTTTGCAGAGCTTTCCCCCCGCCACCCCCTATTTATAGTTCATAAAATAGTAGATTGTACACGGTTTCCAAAAGGAGTGGGCTTGACAGGCCAAATAGTCTTTTCTCTTTCTTTGCTTGTTTATATCGTTGAATATGTGTTTTGTGATTTATGCTTTTTTGTATCTGTATGTTCTCAACTATAATACAGTACATTGGTATTGACATTTTGACTCTGGTTGCTTCCTCTGACTTGGTACAGTCCATGTCTTTTGTTTTAAAGTGGCTGTTTCCTTTTAATTAGTGGTTTGTTAACATTGATCAGAATAAATTTCCTTTGGGTTGGGTTGTGTGCGGCAGCACTCTCAGTAGAAAGTCCACCACAAAATAGTTGTGGAAAGTCCCCAGTGCTATAGCACTGTTTTAACTCAATGATCTCTGAAGGACATAAAACTTGTCACAAAGTTTGAATTGCTTGTTTCATTTAATTAGAGATTAACTTATTCAAAAAATTAATTGGTAAAAATATTAAGTGTATTTGACTTACTGATAGAGACGATGGAGAATTGTGATTGTATCTCCAGACAGGTATCTGCAATGCTGTGTGGTATTGTGAATGCACTTAGTGATATAGTTGTACATAGTACAATCCGTCTATTGTGTTTAGTTAAATTTATGTAATGAGTATTAATTTCTTCTGAAACAATTTACATGCAATCTCCTAAACTAATAGAAAGATCACAGAAGACATTATTTGACATGATTTAGGAAAAGCAGCTTTTGAGATTTCCAGAACTGATGGATTCAACCCCCAACAGTTGAGTGGCTGTTTCCTTTTAATTAGTGGTTTATTAACATTACAGTTGGGCTGGCATTACTTTCTGAAATTCTGGTATTTGATCAGGTGAAAGACTCTGGTTTCACTCTCAGCTTGAGTGTTGTTACTTTATGATACAGCAATACAGAAAGCCTTACATGACTAAGGAAGCAGTTGAATTTGCCATTCATAAAACAGAACCTTTTTAAACTATTGATCAGGGACTTTTTATATATTTCTGAAGGTTAATTTACTGATTACAGACTCTCATTGTGTGTATATTGTCAGTCATGGCTCAGTTGGTAGCACTCTTGCCTGAGTTGTGGGTTAAAGTCCCACTCCAGAGACTGGAGCACAAAAATCTTGGCTGACACTCCAGTGCAGTACTGAGGGAGTGCTGCACTGTTGGAGGTGCCGTCTTTCAAATGAGACGTTAAACAGAGGCCCCGTCTGCCCTCTCAGGTGGATGTAAAAGATCCCATGGCACTATTTCAAAGACGAGCAGGCAAGTTATCCCTGGTGTCCTGGCCAATATTTATCCCTAAAAATTAACACTAAAACAGATTATCTGGTCATTATCACATTGCTGTTTGTGGGAGCTTGCTGTGCGCAAATTGGCTGCCACGTTTCCTGCATTACAACAGTGATTACACTTCAAAAGTACTTAATTGGCTGTAAAGCGCTTTGGGGTGTCCTGAGATCGTGAAAGGCGCTATATAAATGCAAGTCTCAATTGGTAGCACTGTCATCTCTGAGTCAGGAGATTGTGGGTTCAAGTCCTATTGTAGGATTTGAGAAATCTAGGATGACACTCTAGTGCAGTACTGAAGGAGTGCTACATTATCAGAGGTGCTGTCTTTTGGATGAGCCTGATGGCCTACTTTTGTCATGGATACACAAACATGAGAAGGTGTGAGGAGATACACTGAGGTCCCATCTGGCTGTTCAGGTGGACATGAAAGATCCTGTGGCCCATTTTGGAAAAGAGCAGGGAGTTCTCCTGGTGTCCTGCCCAACATTCCTCCCTCAACTAATACCATCAAAAAAGCAGATTAACTGGTCACTTTGCTGTCTGTAGGGCTTTGTTATGCACAAACTAGCTGCTGCATTTATCTACTTAAGAACAGTATCTACAGTTAAAAGTACTGGCTGTGAAGCTCTTTTGGACCACCTGAGGATGTGATAAGTCACAAGTTCTTTCTTTAAGATTCTTGTAAATAAGATAATTGTCAATCCTTAGGTATGCACACAATTTTGCTAACATTATAGAAAAAATTGTAAGGGATAAGGTGCACTTAGAACACTGAGTGTGAAAACAGTCTATAAAAGTCTGAAATTGTAACAGAACTGTGCATCCTCAATGCATTGTTCACCCAATACACCGAAATGATACAAGGAAAGGGATGTGGTTAGCATTTACGGCAAAGAGATAGATAAATATGTCTTACCTCTCTTCCTGTCTTTGCCTGAGAACACAATTTCCTCTGAAGCTTGTGTTTTGTTGGTGTCACAACAGCATTTGTTGCTGTACCTTAAAATATTTCTATAATTATGTTATTGCAGCATGCTTAATTTAACTGAGAACTGGTGTTTTTTTTAAATTCGTTTATGGGATGTGGGCGTTGCTGGCAAGGCCAGCATTTATTGCCCATCCCTAATTGCCCTCAAGAAGGTGGTGGCGAGCCGCCTTCTTGAACCGCTGCAGTCCATGTGGTGAAGGTACTCCCACACAGGTGTATTCTGCTTATGACAGGAATTGGTTCATTATTTTCCTCCTGATCTCCTTACAAATCTACTAAATTTGTTCAATTGTTACATAGATTTTGCAGCACATAAATAGGCCATTCCACACAATGGGTCTATGCCGGTGTTTATGCTCCACACGAGCCTCCTCCCACCCTACTTCATCTCACCCTATCAGCATATCCTTCTATTCCTTTCTCACTCATGTACTTATCTAGCTTCCCCTTAAATGCATCTGTGCTATTTGTCTCATCTACTCTATGTGGTAGCAAGTTCCACATTCAAATCACTCTCTGGGTAAAGAAGTTTCTCCTGAATTACTTACTGGATTTATTAGTGAGCATCTTATACTTATGATTCCTAGTTTTGGACTCCACCACAAGTGGAAATATCTTCTCTATGTCTACCCCTATCAAACCTCATCATAATTTTAAAGACCTCTATTAGGTTTCATGAACCATATGTTAAACGGATGCTTTAATACACAGTGGTATATCGCTTACAATGCCATCCAAGATAATATACATTTCCTGAAAACCAATTAAAATTTGCATCGATCTAATTAAGTGATTTTAAGCCACTTCCTTTAAGGTGCTATGTAAATGTAAGTTGTTGTTGAAGTGTTACACTTCAAAGAAAAATAGAAACGTTATATAAACAAAGATATTCTTTTGACACAGAAGCCAGAACATCTATAAGCTCTGACCAAGCTTTAGAAACATTTTTTACATATAAAAGAGAAAGAATAACAGTGTGATCAGTAACTGATTACAGGATTCATTTCAACAACTTAGTAGTTACCTTGTAGCAGCAGACTATTGCATTGAGTTACATAGTATGGTGCATCCTCTGACTTAGCATGATCAGTGCCACAGATTTCTTTTAATATTAAAACAAATCAGTACACACAGACATCACATAGCAGGCTTAAAGTATCTATTTCTCCCAGATCTAGTTATCAGTTTTACGTTAATGTTGCAAAATTCAAAAAGAGATAAGTGGTGATTTCTGCACTGAGGCTGGTTTTGAAGAGAGATCATTAGCTCGGCAGATAATTACACTATGGCGGGGTTGGGGGGGTTCCAAGCCAGATAGACCAGGACGATCATAGCTTTGATCTCTGATCTGTGCTGAGTTTATTGATCTTGGTCAGGTGAGAGAGGGAAGCCTTTGCTACTTCAGCATATCTTTGGGTTAAGAGGAGGAAACATCAGCCTGGGTTCCCATTCCGGATTACTGGAAGAGGTGTGTATTTATACTCCCTCTACAGTTGGACCTGTTGCCACGCACTGTCGAGACTCATACATGAAGACCAATCACTTGATCGAGGTACAGTGGGGTTGCCAACAGTAATGGCACCATACCCAGCAGGAATCCACAGAGTGCATGATTTGTTTCTTTGCATTTATCCATGTCAAGATGCTCTCATTTCTGGTATATCTTGCATAGACAAAGCATTATTAGCTGAATAAATAGTTCAAAGTAAAACACTAAAAGAATATGCATCATTTTGTGCTTGCTTTCCTCTTTTGTCTGATTTAGGTCAAGAGGACTATGACAGACTCCGCCCACTATCCTACCAAGATACACATGTTCTCTTAATCTGTTATGATGTCACAAACCCCACAAGTTTTGATAACGTCCACATTAAGGTGAGGTGGCAAATCATGTCTTCTATATTCCACTTAATGGCACAGTTCTAAAGAGTGTGCAGGGACAGAGGGACCTCGGAGTTAATGTGCATAGGTCCCTGAAGGTGGCAGGACACATTGAGAGAGTGGTTAGCAAAGCATATGGGATCTTGGGCTTCATAAATAGAGGTATTGAGTACAAAAGTAGAGAAGTTATGCTGAACCTTTATAAAGCGCTGGTTAGGCCACAACTGGAGTATTCCGTCCAGTTCTGGTCACCACACTTTAGGAAGGATGTGAAGGCCCTTGAGAGGGTGCAGAGGAGATCCGGGGATGGGGGATCTTAGCTACAAGGACAGGTTGGAGAAGCTGGATTTGTTTTCATTAGAGCAAAGGAGGTTGAGGGGTGATTTGATAGAGGTGTACAATATTATGACGGGTTTGGATAGGATAGACGGGGAAAGGCTGTTCCCACTAGTTGATGGTACAAGGACTAGGGGACACAGATTTAAGGTTTTGGGCAAGAGATACAGGGGGGATGTGAGGAAAAACTTTTTTACGCAGCGAGTGGTGAGGACCTGGAATTCGCTGCCGACGGAAGTGGTGGAAGCGGAGACACTCAATGTTTTCAAGGGGAGACTGGATAGGCACTTGAGGGAAATAAACTTGCAGGGCTACGGGGATAGAGCGGGGGAATGGGACTGACTGGCTTGCTCTACAGAGAGCCAGCACAGACTCGATGGGCCGAATAGCCTCCTTCTGTGCCGTATGACTCTACAGAAGCAAAATCGTGGTAGTTAATGCTAATTTGTTTTAGCATTTTTCTGAAATTATTAATTGACCCTAACCATCCTTTTTTTTTAGTAAAGCATTTATTATTTTCTTCCATTCCCTTCTCTTGGTAGCCCAGCACAGCACATCATCGGCAACTAGAAGGGTGGGTAAATGACCCAGTCCTCCGTCTGCTAATATCACTTTCTGTCCAGGTATCAGGAGGTGTATGAGGGGACCATTGTGGGGATGTGCCTCGCCTATGCTCAATATTTCCCCATAATGTCAAGGGTGGAATGGGAGCTCATCAGGATAAATATTGTAGGTACAAACCCACCTCCAACCATTATGTAGGCATGGGACTTCCACGTTGCAGCACTGCAATGCCTAGCCTTATAGAATTTCCCCACGATGATAATAAGGCCAAAGGATTTCCAGAACTTTTAGACTCACAGTATAATTATAAACAGTATAAATATATAGCAATTCCACTGTTTATCAGTTCACAATCATATTTATCAGACAATATCAATTTTCTATAGTTTATTACTGCATATGAACATTTTTATACATTTAAATGTATATATTTATTTATAAGCATTAATAGTCCTAATTAAAAAGGTACTTGCGCTGTTAAGTAGCAGCCCTAACTTTCTGCGGTGAGTTTAATTGGTAATTAATGCGCAAATGCAGCAATTTCATGCAACTCACAGGGAGGTTGAGGGTGAGCTGCTGTTTTCACGAGGCTAATGGCAAATTGTCCAGTAACTTGTGGTGATTTGCAATTCACAGGGTATATCTTCCTCGCCACAAGTTACTGGACAATTTACACATTAATAATGGTGAGCGTCGTTAAACTCACTGTTATTTTGGCAGCAAATTCTGGGCCATTAGTTCTGATCAAAATGATAATTAAAAGTGGCTGAAGCACAAGTAACTCACTTACATGCTTTGGCAGAGGTTTTGTGGAATAATTCTTGACAAATATAAAATGCTGTACAGATCAAGAAGTGACATTAAAATGTACATTTTTTTTGTTGTATTTCCTCAACTATGGTAGTGGGTTCCAGAAGTAAATCACTTCTGCCAGGAAGTCCCCATACTCCTGATTGGTTGCAAAACAGACCTTCGAATGGACAAAGAACGCTTGAGAAGACTGAGAGCGGCCCAGCAGGAACCAATCACATATAATGAGGTAAAATGACCGCGTGATGTCAAAATGGCTGTGAAGCTGTCAGTGTAAAGTATACGGCTCTGCTTTTCCAAACACGGTGGCATAGTGGTTAGCACTGGTGCCTCACAGCGCCAGGGACCCGGGTTCGAATCTGACCTCGGGTGACTGTCTGTGTGGAGTTTGCACATTCTCCCCGTGTCTGCGTGGGTTTCCTCCGGGTGCTCCGGTTTCCTCCCACAGTCCAAAAATATGCGGGTTAGGTTGATTTGGCTATGATAAATTGACCCTTAGTGTTAGGGGGGGATTAAATATGTGGGGTTATGGGGATAGGATGGGATATGTTAGGGGGAATTACGTGGGGTTACGGGGGTAGGGTGGGATATGTGTACTGTGGGGATTAAAGCAGGGACAGGGTACTGGATTTGGATGATCAGCCATGATCGTATTGAATGGTGGAGCAGGCTCGACGGGCCGAATGGCCTACTCCTGCTCCTAGTTTCTATGTTTCTATGTTAACCCTCCGAAGGGAAATCTTGTTTTTCAAGAACATTTAAATTCTCTTTTGATGTTTGAACTGAGTTCTTGTGACAGATATAATTACCTAAGTTCTGCCTGCTTGCAGTACATTAAAAACATCACAATAAAAAATTTAACACAGAAAAAGTGAATTTTTCAAGCTGTGCATTTGAAGGATGCTCGCTTTCTGTTGCCGACTTTCTCCCCTTTGCTCAAGGTGTTACCTTGTTAATGAGTTGTAGTTCCACAGGTGCCACATGCTATTATTTATGCGTGAGCCGTATCAGTAAACATTGGGAGGCAATTTGACTGCAGGGAACATTACAAAATAGCCAGATCCTGTCCTCAGCCAACATCTACATATAAGCATTTTAAGACACTTTAGGTCCATAGGAACAGCATAACCTCCAAGTTCCCCTCCAAGTCACACACCCCCTGACTTGGACATATATTGCCGTTCCTTCATCGTTGCTGGGTCAAAATCCTGGAACTCTCTCCCGAAGAGCCTTGTAGGAGTACCTTCACCACACGGACTGCAGCCCACCACCACCTTCTGAAGAGCAACTAGGGATGGGCAGTAAGTACCAGCCTTGCAAGGGATGCTTCTATCCCAAGAATTAATTTTTTTTAAAAAGATCATCTTCTCCCCTCTAACCCAGGAGTGCCAAGATCAAATTTTGGCACCATGGTTTAGATCAGCTAATTCTGCACAGACTTGGAGAGTGGGGGTTGAACTAGGACCAGAGAGGCAGGTGAAAGCTGCACTCACAGCACAAACTTTCTGAGCGTGTAAAGAAATTATTTGAAAAGTAAAGATGTTTGCAATATGATTGAATAGCAATCATGAACTTCAGATATATAAGTTGCCCAAGTTCAGGATACATTAAAAGTCAAGCAGACTCAAAAGGATGTCCTTCTCTTCCTTCAGCCTGCCTTTGGTTTGCCATGGCAGTTTACATAGGCCAATTTTACTGCAAATTGCCACAAATTTCTCTTGTAGTAGCAATCTTTTACCAAAAAGTTCTAAGAATGGAGCAGTCACTGTCAGTGTATCTTTGTCAATGGCGCCAAACTGCCAATGCAGCCAGCTAGTCTGCAGAAGAATGTCCAAAGAGAATTATAGACTTTGCTGAGAATATGGACCCTGCTCTGGAATTATGCAACCGACTAACAAGTACAAGACCCTTATGATCCAAAAGAGCTCTCCCAAACACCCGACAGATGGATTATGAGTTTGGACGGATCAGTGACAATGCCAGAAACCTCCTGGGTAGCCCTTCCCATCGGAGTGAGAGACTGATCTTTCCCCTTCCATTCGGTTTTCCTGACTTGTAGGAATTACTGACCGGCCCAGTCCAAGCCTGGTCCATAGACAAGTGCAGAATCACAGAAATGAAGACAAACAGTAAAAAAAAAAGGAAAACGTTGGCAAAAAAGCAACTGAAAGTAAAACAGGAAACAATAGAAACTGTTAAGAGACGAGAGAAACTGAGAAAGGTGAAGAGGAAAGGAGCGAGAAAATAGCAGAGAAATAGAGAAAGGAAGAAAGTAATAAGACAGAACAAACCTAAGTAAAGTTTTAAAAAATGAAACTGAAGGAAGTTAATAAAGTCACAAAACTGTCAACATTTAAAATGGAACCAATGAAAGCATCACCCAGACACCTTTGTCACTTTTAATTAAAACCTTTCTAAAGCTGAGTGTTGCAATAAAGAAACAGCTTGCATTTATATAGCACCTTTCATGACCTCAGAACATCCCAAAGTGCTTCACAGCCAATGAAATACTTTTGATGTAGTCACTGATGTAATGTAGGGAAATATGGTAGCCAATTTGTACACCGCAAGCTCCCACAAACAGTAACGATAAATGACCAGCTAATCTGTTTTAGTGATGTTGGTTGAGGGATAAATATTGACCAGGACACCAGGAGAACTCCCCTGCTCTTCTTTTAATAGTGCCATGGGATTCTTTTACGTCGACCCGAGATGGCAAACGAGGTCTTGGTTTAACGCCTCATCCAAAAGACGGCACCTCCAACACTGCAGCACTCTCCGTACTGCACTGAAGTGTCAGCCTACATTATATGCTCAAATCTCTGGAGTGAGGCTTGAACCCATGACCTTCTTACTCAGAGGTAAAAGGTATTATCACTGAGCCAAGGCTGACAGCTAATAGGTACATTATTGGGAGCACACATTTACCATTGTGGTCCAGAAGATAATATTTCAATGGTATTTTCAGAGCAGGCTATTTCTGATATTCCAGATACTCAGCCTGCCTAAAATTTCCCAATACACCAACACGCACCAATACTCTACCATAATAACCTGATGCAAGGTTATTCTTAACACTCCATTCTGCCCATTCTCTAATAAATCAAAACTGTTATGATTCTTTACTTGTGATAGAGTCATAGAGTTATACAGCACAGAAAGAGGCCCTTCGGCCCATCGTGTCCACGCCGGCCATCAAGCCCTATCTATTCTAATCCCATTTTCCAGCACTTGGTCCGTAGCCTTGTATGCTATGGCGTTTCAAGTGCTCATCTAAATGCTTCTTGAATGTTGTGGAGGGTTCCTGCCTCTACTACCCTTTCAGGCAGTGAGTTCCAGATTCCAACCACCCCCTGGATGAAAAAGTTTTTCCTCAAATCCCCTCTAAACCTCCTGCCCCTTACCTTGAAACTATGCCCCCTGGTTATTGACCCCTCTACTAAGGGGAAAAGTTCCTTTCTATCTACCCTATCTATGCCCCTCATAATTTTGAACATCCCAATCAGGTCCCCCCTCAGCCTTCTCTGTTCTAAGGAAAACAACCCCAGCCTGTCCAGTCTCTCTTCATAGCTGAAACGCTCCAGCCCAGGTAACATCCTGGTGAATCTCCTCTGCACCCTCTCCAAAGCAATCACATCCTTCCTATAGTGTGGCGACCAGAACTGCACACAGTTTTCCAGTTGTGGCCTAACTAGCGTTTTGTACAGCTCCATCATAATCTCCCTGCTCTTATATTCTATGCCTCTGCTAATGAAGGCAAGTATCCCATATGCCTTCTTAACCACCTTATCTACCTGTCCTGCTGCCTTCAGGGATCTATGTACATGCACACCAAGGTCCCTCTGATCCTCTGTCCTTCCTAGGGTCCTACCATTCATTGTGTGTTCCCTTGCCTTGTTAATCCTCCCAAAATGCATCACCTCACACTTTTCAGGGTTAAATTCCATTTGCTACTGTTCTGCCCATCTGACCAACCCGTCTATATCGTCCTGTAGCCTGAGGCTTCCCTCCTCGCTATTTACCACTCCACCAATTTTCGTGTCATCTGCGAACTTACTGATCATACCTCCTACATTCATATCTAAATCATTAATGTACACTACAAACAGCAAGGGACCCAGCACCGATCCCTGTGGTACACCACTGGACACAGGCTTCCAGTCACAAAAACAACCTTCGACCATCACCCTCTGCCTCCTGCCACTAAGCCAATTTTGGATCCAATGTGCCAAATTGCCCTGGATCCCATGGGCTCTTACCTTCTTGACCAGTCTCCCATGCGGGACTTTGTCAAAAGCCTTACTGAAGTCCATGTAGACTACATCAACTGCACTACCCTCATTCATACACCTAGTCACCCCCTCGAAAAATGCAATCAAATTGGTTAGACATGATCTCCCCCTGACAAAGCTATGCTGACTATCCTTGATTAATCCTTGCCTCTCCAAGTGGAGACTAATTCTGTCCCTCAGAATTTTTTCCAATAATTTCCCTACCACTGATGTTAGGCTCACTGGCCTGTAATTTCCTGGTTTATCCCTACTACCCTTCTTGAATAATGGTACTACGTTAGCTGTCCTCCTGTCCTCTGGTACCTCCCCTGTGGCCAGAGAGGTTCTGAAAATTTGTGTCAGAGCCCCTCTACCACGATTGCAGAGACACTTGTATATGGTCTTAATCACATTTCAATTGTTTTAGCCTTTGGTAAACTGAGAAAGATAAATTTCCTCATCGGATTGAACAACTTTTGTGTCTCTGCATTTGTGGTAGAGCATTGGATTCCCAACCAGGGAGCTTGAGTTTGAATCCTAGTCCTAAATAACATTTCTGCTTGATTGTCTTTATCGGTTAAGTTTTGGCCAGCTCACCAGGTATAGAATCTTATAAGCATAGAAGGAGGCCATTCAGCCCCATCATGCCTGTGCCGGCTCTTTGAAAGAGCTATCCAATTAGTCCCACTCCCCCGCTCTTTCCCCAAAGCTCTGTAATGTTTTTTCCCTTTAAGTATTTATCCAATTCCCTTTTGAAAGTTACTATTGAATCTGCTTCCACCACCTTTTCAAGCAGTGCATTCCAGATTGTAACAACCTTTTTTTTTAATATTCGTTTATGGGATGTGGGTGTCACTGGCAAGGCCAGCATTTATTGTCCATCCCTAATTGCCCTCGAGAAGGTGGTGGTGAGCCACCTTCTTGAACCGCTGCAGTCCGTGTGGTGAAGGTACTCCCACAGTGCTGTTAGGGAGGGAGTTCCAGGATTTTGACCCAGCAACGATGAAGGATTGGCGATATACTTCTAAGTCAGGATGGTGTGTGACTTGGAGGGGAACTTGGAGGTGGTGGTGTTCCCATGTGCCTGCCGCCCTTGTCCTTCTAGGTGGAAGACGTCGTGGGTTTGGAAGGTGCTGCCGAAGAAGCCTTGGCGAGTTGCTGCAGTGCATCTTGTAGATGGTACACACTGCAGCCACGGTATGCCGGTGGTGGAGGGAGTGAATGCTTAAGGTGGTGGATGGGGTGCCAATCAAGCGGGCTGCTTTGTCCTGGATGGTGTCGAGCTTCTTGCTGCGTAAAAACAATTCTCAGGTATAGGAGGAAGAGTTGGCAGGCCCCCAGCGGAAGGACACCTAATTACAGAACTGCACGGAGTGAAACTAAAGAGAAGTCCACAACCGAGGCCTTCCTACTACCTGGCTGCAGGTGTGGGGTGAATGGCAGTACAACAGACTAAGAGAGTGGAAAGGAGAGGGGGAAAAAAAAAAGAAAAGGTTTGCAGATTGTCATATTTCTGTTTGTTCCAGGGTGAAGAGGCTGCTCGCCGGATTAACGCTGTGATGTACTTGGAATGCTCAGCCAAATTCCGTGAGAACACAGAGGACATCTTCAAAGAAGCAGCCGGTGTAGCTTTAAATGCCATAAAGAAGAAAAGAAGCAAAAGGAGAAGGAAGCAGAAGCAATGCCTGCTCCTCTGACATTTATTACTAGAGATGTTGTTGGTCATCAGTGTGCCAGACTGTGCTCCAGACAGTGTATTGTAAATTTGTTGAAGCTATCAATAATTACATGTAACTACCAATTTCTCAGTGCACTCATTTACCATTTCAGGGGGCTATTTTTCACATCCCTGGGAAAAACATTTTTAGCCGTATGTTGCAGGATTCTTCAGGCTAGAGACACATTTGCTAAAGCCCAATAAAATAAATCATCAGAGATGCAAGAAGACTGTGGTGTATAGAAACAGGTGTTTCATCCATATTAAAAATAGACCAACAAGAAAAAAAACCCTGCAAATGCTGAACATCTGGAACAAATAAACACGGAGCAAGTCAGTCAGCATCGATGGAGGGAGAAGACAGGACCGTGATTTGAAAGGGCATATCTTCATGGCTAAAGAAGCACCCTGCTTGAAATGTTGCCTTGGCTTGATGCTGACTAACCTGCTGTACAATTCCAGCAATTCCTGTTTTGTTTTTTTAACAAAAACAGTTCATGTGAATATATCACTCAACATCACTTTAACCACCACTGCTGCGAATAGGGTGCTGGGTTTAGTGTTTGATTTGTCTCATGTATGTTACTTCTGCAAATGTTTTTCTAAATTAACGTTGAATGTAAAAGTAACAATAACTAGCAGCTGTTTTCAGATCGACCCTGCTTGAAATTGTGAGAGTAACAGTATAACCTGTCACGACGAGCAACAGCTTAATGGCACTAAAGCACTTTTTAAAAGAATTATTTTGCCAGCTTGTTCCCTCCTGTCCTGAAGGCACTGACTCATGCGTGCAGGAGTACAGTTCCACCAGCCCTATAGACTGCTGGTACCTTTCTCAAATTACCATTTTTTAAATGCGTGAGCCTAGACCTTAAATATCAGCAGGCTAATCAACTGTGGGGACACAGGTGAGCCCTACCCTCTGCTCATTTAATGTTCTATTTCCATGCAGCAATCAGGAGTGGAACGTTTGCAGATTTTTCCCCTCCATGGCTCTGGGATGCTGAAGCCAATTGTAGTGCCTCTATCACTGCCCTAGTTGAGAACAGTTAATTCAACATCAAATGGGAAATAAAACTAGGACCTTCTGGTCTGCGTCCCTCATTCACACACTGCCTTTAAAACTGACCCATCAGGAGAGTTACTGAAGCACTTTAAAAAAAAATAAACAAATGTAGGAATAAGTTTTCAATGCATTTTGTTAAACAGCCACAATTCTTTCCTTACTGTGGTGCCCAGCCACTAGAAATAACACACAAATACAAGAATGCTGCAGGAGCCAGACTGAGATAAATTATGCTCTGTTTTTGTTTCCCAGAAGCAAGGTCAAACCACCTTCTGTTGGAAAACAGTCTGCGTTTTTTACAGGACAAGATACAATGTCCTAACGAAAAATCAATTCAGTATTTTAAATTCCCAGTATCCTTTCATCTTTTCAAAGTTGCAGCATTTCCTTTTTCATAAATTCATAATTGAGTCTCATGTATTGCATAAATTATTAGGCAGAAAGGGGTCCCGATTGCTGCATCTTAGTGCAAAGGCAAGGAGTTTAATAACTAAGGGATACAGAAAAGCTGCCCCTTTTTATTGGCCCACAACAGCTGAAGTACAAGAGAGCACTAACAGGCACTAGCGATGTCTGCAGCTGCCTACTTATTCCTGCAGCCGTTGTCTAGCATGATACAAAGATAGAAAATGGCATTAAAAATGCACCATTCACTGCATTTGCTGTGATAACTGTATGGAGTCCGTATGTATTCAGCAGGGTGAAGGTTAATTTCTCTTACATGCTAACCAGTGCTTTAGAATTTTGCTCTAAATAAACTTTAGAATAACTTCTCATGATCTTTCCCATTATTGTACACTCAAACTTTCTGTATTTAAGAAGTGTGTCCGCAATGTTTCATTTCCTTTACTGGATCCTTGTCAGTCACTCACCTCTGCACCGTCTTCCTTCATTGTGCAAGCAATTAGATGTAGTAAAATATTGGAGATCTGTAACTGGAACTAGTTACTCCATATTACAGAAACTTGTGTGTTGTAGAAAAGGTATAAGTTTGCACCCATGTAGTGTAATATTCCTCCATAAATTGAGTGATTATTATAGGATTGGCAGTAAAATACCAACTGTAATGTTACTGTGGCTATCGTCATATTTAGCAAAATTTAAACAGAAATCACCAAAGCCGTCAGCCTACACCCTCAGATTTGCCATTTTAAGTATTGCACTGTGAGCTGGCTTCCTGTATGACTTAAAGAGTATCAACATGAGAAATTGAATCCTGTGTATTTAATTGTTCCTGCCAATGCCATCTGGTATTGTTGCATTTTATGTAAATTAACAAAAATGCTCAAAAACTCAACTGATTGCGTCTGACAAAGAATTGCAGAATTAAAGGTGGTTCCCATGTAAAACCAATGATTTCAATGGAAAAGAAAATTGGGCGCGGTCACTATCACCTGTTTCACGCTACTTGCGTAGACCAATTTCACTCCCACTGTATCTTATATAGATTGTACTCCAGCCCTCCATGACTTTTGTATATATCTGACAATAACATGACAAGGATGATGATCAGTTCGGAGCTTCCCCCATCAGTTTGAACCTTCAGCATTTTTTAAAAACAGTCGTTGAAACCCAAACTTAAACTTCATCAAACTGTTCTACCAACATGGGAATTTATATGTTAATACAGTATTTAAAACCATTGGCGTTGCTGCTTTCATCTTTTGTTACTGACTGTTCCAGGACTTTTCTTATTTAAGGTACATATATTGTTTACCTCTATTAATGAATAGTATGGTATTCTTCTGTAGGTTGCAGCTCAGCACAAATTGCATCCAGATTAAATCATTTCAGCTTGTTCTGTGCATGACTTCACACAACCTCCGACAGCTGGTAGTGTTTCTGAAAGTCCAGGTCATTTTGTCACTAAGTTGGAAATAAGTGATTATGGGTCGAGCAGGTAAAATTACACAAAACATTATTATAACAAGGGTTCTAGGGAAGTATCTAATACAGAACAGTAGGCCTTTCACCTCTGGGACCTGCGTTCAAATCCAGTCTAGATTGATGGGATGAAAGTTTCCTTGTGAGGCTCATAATTCTGCACTAATTGGCCCTTAATTGCCAATCTCACTTGGAGAGACCATGGGATGGTTGTTGTGGCGGCAAATGGAGAAACGTTACACCGGGAAATCTTCGCGCCCGGGTGGCCCTGGAGATGGAGCACGCGGTGTCCGCCGGCACGCTTGAGTTTTTCCGCGACCGGTGGGCGCCGCGGGGACTGGAGTGCATCGTCACCCCGGACAACCAAATTTTAATTTGATTTATTAAGTCTCATTTGAAATTTTAATTTGATTTACAGCTAATTTGGTTTCTGTCCAATCCAAAAGAGTACACCGGTAAATCTTCGCGCCCGGGTGGCCCTGGAGATGGAGCATGCGGTGTCCGCCGGCACGCTTGAGTTTTTCCGCGACCGGTGGGCGCCGCGGGGACTGAGTGCATCGTCACCCCGGACAACCAAATTTTAATTTGATTTATTAAGTTTCATTTAATGTTTTAATTGATTTACAGTGATTTGGTTCTGTCCAACCAAAAAGAGTTACACCGGTAAATCTTCGCACCTGGGTGGCCCTGGAGATGGAGCACGCGGTGTCCGCCGGCACGCTTGAGTTTTTCCGCGACCAGTGGGCGCCGCGGGGACTGGAGTGCATCGTCACCCCGGCCAACACAATTTTAATTTGAGTTGTTAAGTTTCAATTAAAGTTTTATTGATTTACAGATATTTGATTTGGTACCCAAACAAAAAGAGTACACCGGTAAATCTTCGCGCCCGGGTGGCCCTGGAGATGGAGCACGCGGTGTCCGCTGGCACACTCGAGGCCTTCCGCGACCGATGGGCGTCGCGGGGACTGGAGTGCATCATCACTCCGGCCAACAATATTTTTATTTAAGTTGTTAAGTTTCATTTAATGTTTAGTTAGTTACAGTTTATTTGGCTTAGGGTGCATCTAGAAGAGTACACCGGTAAATCTGGAATTGAGGGCATGTTGTTGAGTAATCTAAACTAATCCAGACAACTCAGTTCTGTTTGTGCTTATATTTCTTATTTGTCCCATTTTTTATTTTGGTGGCCCAGAGGTTTGGAAAGAACTGTTCTTAGCACCTTTGCCTTCTTGGTGGTCTAAACACCAAAATGTTAGTATCAGAAACTTGAGATATATGCAAATTAATAGAACACAGATTTAAACGTTATACATGGCCCGAGATGCCACGATGGGCACCTATGTGGCCACAAAGACACCCTGCTCTAACTGACATAAGGTGATTGAAATGGAAATTATTCATTCCCAGTCCTAACATTCTTTACTTTGACAAATAAAGGACTTCTTTTGTAGTGATGTCTTGTAAGAGTTGCATGTAGCTATTTATTTATAATTGTGATAATCCTTTAATCATGTCCAACATGCCACTGATACAGTACACAATAAGGACTAAGTTTCACCTACTGTATCACTCTCAACTTATGCTTGTCATGGAAAAACTTTTCAGATGGTAGATTCATTAGCTTTTGCACTTTAGAAATAGACTATTTTCTTTTAAAAATAAGTTATGCAGGAATTCTTCCAGGATTCATTGCAGTGTTTACTAAATGAGTGATATTATGCAATATATATTTTCATGTTTGTTATTATTTTCCCTTCCAATTTTCTCCTCTCCTCCGGTGTGTTGGATGTGCTTCACTACCTCACCCAAGGGACAATTATTCCTAAGTAATTAAGTGTTAAAAGGCTATTTGGCCATATGGTTCATCACAGCTGAACCAATTCTATCAACATGCATAGACTCTAGCAGTGAGCAGGAGTTGGAACCCTGGACAATTTTTCCCTCTTGAACCTAGAGGCACTAAGGTCAATTGTAGTGCCAATATGCTGAAATCAGCTAACTGAGCATAGAAGGGGTTTGAACCTAGAACCTTGGAGGAGGAGGAGGAGGAGGAGGAGGAGGAGGAGGAGAGAGAGGGGCTGTCAGTATTCCAAATTATTCTTTGTGGGGATTCTAATTAATAATTTTTTAAATATGAGTCAAGTATAGGTGAGGCACCTCTCCAGAGACAGGAAGAAGTATTAAGGATAATTATTCCCCCATTTTACTGCCTAATTTCCTGTAGTAGGAAAGAAGAAAATTAGGTGGTGATGCATCCAGAAGGTGGTGGTGGCCACCCATGTCCTTTAACCACTGCAGTTCCTGGGATAATGGTGCTCCCACATGGTGTTAAGTCGGGAATTCCAGGATATTCACACAGCAATGATGAAAGAACTGTGATATACGTCCAAGTTAGCATGGTGTGTGACTTGGAGGTGACAGTGTTCCTATGATGTTGCTGTTCTTGTCCTTCTCTGTGGTAAAAGTCACAGGGGAGGGAGTTGCTGTGGTGCATTCTGTAGATCATAGATACTACAGCTACTGTATGCCATTGATGGAGTTGCAAATCAGCAGAGGTGCAAATCAAGCAAGCTGCTCGATCCTGGACGTTGTTGAGCATTTTGAGTGTCGCTGTGGCTGCACCCACCCAGGTGAGTGGTAAGTACTGCATCACACTCCTGATTTTAGCCTTGCCCGTGGTGAAGAAGCTTTGAAGAGTGCGGCATGTACACGACTCAGTGCAGAGTACAAAGCCAGTGCTCTGCTTTTATAGCCATGGGCTTCATATGGCTGGTGCAGTTAAGCTTCTGGTTAACAGCAACTTGTAAGATGTTAATTAAAACAGAAAATGTTGGAAATACTCAGCAGCTCAGGCAGCAGCTGTGGCGAGAGAAAGAGAGTTAATGCTTCAGTTCGATGACCTTTCCTCAGAACTGGCGCTGTTAATGGTGGGTGAACTTGATGGTGATACTTTTGAAGGTTGGGGGAGTCATTTCTTATTGGAGATGGTCATTGCCTGGCCCTTAAGTGGCATGAATGTTACCTGGCACTTTTCAGCCCAAATGTGGATGTTGTCTATGTCCTGCTGTAGGTCAGCCTGGCTACTTCATTTTTAGAGGAATAATAAGTGAACACTTTGAGATCATCAACTAACAGCACCACTCCTGCCGTATGACAGAGAGGAAGGTCATTGATGACGGAACTGAAGATGGTTAAGATGAGAAAGCTTCCACGAGGAACTCATAACAATCCCATAGTGCTGTGGTGATCTGCCTCCGCCAACCACAACCTGCCAACAGGCAGAAATGCATTTAAAGGAAAACTTCACTGGGTCTTTCAATCATTAAGTTTGCTTTTTAGTAACGGTTTGGAGACTTTTGGTTTATTATCAAAACCTTGTTGCCATGTTCAGCATTCTGCTTTAATCTCTGTGGCACTTTTTTAAACCTGAGATATTAAACAGAAGAGGCAATAATGCATCCTTTAAGGCTTCATCTCTGTGTTATTCAGAGCAGGAAGACAATGCTAATCAGTGCAATAATTATTCTGTATGTTTGTCCCAAACCTGGAGCCCACCACCACCAGAGGCACTGCATTGCCAGGTTCTGTAAAGGTTTTACTGAAAGATCATCCACCTGAAAAGTTAACTCTGCTTCTCTCTCCACAGCTGCTGCCTGACCTGCTGAGTATTTCCAGCATTTTCTGTTTCTATTTCAGATTTCCAGCATCTGCAGTATCTGTAAAGGTTACCACTGCCTTGAACTTCCACATCCCAGGATCATTTCAGGCTGAATCTGGTGGCATTTTATAAATTAACCAATCAGCTGTACACAAATGTCAAGTCACTGATGCATTCTTTGAGAAATTTGGCCAGTATATGAATAGGAAAGGACACACTCCAGCAGTGTAAGAGGGCTATCAACAGTTTGCCAAGGTGCACGTCTCATTGATTGCATCCAGGTCATCAGACATGCCCTTTTCTGAATTACAATGAACTTCCTGAACAGGAAAGGGTTTTACAATGATTGTCCAACCTGTTAAGAGATCAGAAATAGCAAATATTGCATGTAAATGTTCGCTACCCAAGAAGTTGCCGCAATCCTTTCCTATTAAGACAGCCTACCATCCCATTACTGTTTGTAGCTGAAAGACAGATGTATGGGTAGTTCTCTGAAGATCAGGACTACCCTCTGCAGCAGTGGCCTGTACAACCCTAGGTGAACACTGATATAAATGAGATTCAAGGTGCCACCTGAATCAGTTTGGAGCAGAAAGTAGGCATTCTGAAGGCATTCTATAGTCCAACCAATGTTTCTAGGATTGTGGCAGTGTGCGAAACACTACACAATACTTGCCCAGGAAGTAGAAAAGGAAGAAAAACCAGTCAAGCAAGGTGACCAGGTACCTGCGGAAACGCTGGGTAATACACAGGAGAACCCTTTACTGAATGTGAGACATATGGGCAGAGCTAATAAGGGACACCTGTTCCTGTTACCTGCAATGACTGCAACAAAGGTTGTGTGTCTCCATGTTCCTCCTTTCCAGACACACCCAATTATTCATATACAGAGACTTGATTTTCATATACAACTTCCAGGTTTACCACTCCTGAAATATTCTTCCAGGTCATTTTACAGTAGGCAAATGTTTTGCATGTAATAATTCTCCGTGAAAATTTATACGACAGTAATCCAAGTCGAATAATTTTCCAAATCCTTATTTAAAAAATATAATCCACAAGGTTGTGGGATCTGTAGATTTATTTACAAAACACTGCTAAAATGTCTCGTGATTTCAAGAACGCAAAAAGACACAGTAGAGGGCAGATTTAATCGACGGAAGATCACGTTATGCTTGGCCATTAGTCTTTTAAACTTTAGCTTCTCGTTGCATGATCTCATTGAAATTAACACATACTAAGTTTCATGCCAAGAATGATGACTAATACAAATAATAGATAAGTAATCGTTTTATATGGACAGGATTTTTATTAAGCCACACCCAGGTACATGTGCAGTTTTCTATTAACATTTTTACTTTGGTCTTCAATTCAGGTTGCGGTTTTTCAACATTCCTTTATTTCAACATTAAGCAAGAATGAAAAAAATGTAGCCTTATCCATGTGTTGAATGTTTAGATAGACCCACCCATGTGAGGAATGCATTAGGGTTTATGGTACAGATTTGTTTCAGGAAGGTCAGGTTAGATAGCAAAATACTGCGGATGCTGGAAATCTGAAATAACAACAGAAAACGCTGGAAAAACTCAGCAGGCCAGGCAGCATCCGTGGAGAGAGAAAGAGAGTTAACGTTTCAGGTCGATGACCTTTCGTCAGAACGGGTCTGTGCTGAGTTAGCTGATCTCAACTGGTGTGGCACTTGGGGCACTACAATGGACTACAAATCCCTGGGCTAGGGAAGGGGGGGAAAGCAGCTATGCTTCCAGTTCCTGATCACTATTCCAGGGGCCGCTGCAAAAAGTACATGCATGTTGAGTCGGGATGTGCACAGCTATACGGTGATGCCTCCCCACCGCTAAAGAGCCCACTAACATACGAATAATGGGCTCTTGGGTGTGGTACTGGAGAGCACTCCTACATTACAACAGTGACTACACTTCAAAAGTACTTCATTGGCTGTAAAGCATTTTGGGATGTCTGGTGGTCATGAAAGGTGCTGTATAAATGCAAGTCTTCCTTTCAATAGCTGTGGAAGTGAACCCCTGCAAGGAGTCAACCCCTTCTGCAGGGAAGGAAAGAGGAGAAATTTGGTGATAAAACTAGATTAACCTAATTCCTGGGCAACCACAGGTGAAGCAACTTGTTTCGACATTGCCAGTCCCCAGAGTAACCGGTCAAGTGCTTGCAACACCCACCTTCAGGCTTCTCATAAATTTGACCTAGTCATTCTAATATGAGTTGAATAGGTCAAACTTCAAAGTTTTGCATCTTTGCTGGTTCACCAACAACTGGCACCTGAGGCAACATTTTCCAATCCCGGGCCAAATTGTACGAATGTAGGTCCCAGCTCTAAAATGGTCAGTAGGATGCTGAAGGCACACAACAGATAAAGTACATGTTTGAACATAATAGAAGAAAAATGTTAAAGCTAAAATATAGACTGTAGGCAAAATATACAGCATGCACAATAAATATTAAACAGAAAACACTGAAGATAGAGAATCAGGAAAAAGAGAGCACAGGCAGAGCAGAGTTTTAAAAATAATATTTAGGATCGTTCTTAGGTGAATTGATAATTCATATTACCTTATTACAGTAATAAAGCTACTCGTGACATCACAGTAGCATTGTTATTGTAACTCTTTAGCACTGCAGTCTGTAGGCTGAAATGGTACAACAATTGGCAGCTCCTGAGCGTGTGGAATTCCCTGGATTTACCAGCAGTGTAATGATTAGGAATCAACTTAAGGAACTTAACAAAATATCAATCATTTGAATCAATGCATGAATTTGTTCCCCATGATACGCATCGGTATCACAGAAGAATAGATCAACCTACTATACAACTAATGGAATTTAACAAAGTACATTACCCAGCACTAGAGTGGAACTTCTAAACTGGAATAGGGCTAACTTCAACGGGATGCGAAAGAATCTAGCCAGGGTAAAATGGAACCAAAGACTGACAGGAAAAACTAATGGAACAATGGGCGATCTTTAAGGAGGAGATGTTCCAAGTACAGGCTAGGTAAATTCCAACAAGAGGGAAGGGTAAGGGAACCAAAACAAGGGCTCCTTGGATGACGAGGGAGATAGAGAAGATGATGAAATAAAAAAAAGGGTGTATGATGCATGTCAGGTGAATTCTTCAAGGGAGAACCAGACCAAATACAATAAGTTGAGAGGGAAGTGAAGATGAAAATAAGATTGGCAAAGAGAGAACATGAGAGTAGAATGGCGGTTAACATAAAAGGGAACCCAAAAATCTTCTGCCGGCATGTAAACAGTAAGCGGCGGGGTGGGGCCTATTAGGGACAAAGGTGGTGATATATGCTTAGAGGCACAAGGCAAGGCTAGAATACTTTGTATCAGTGTTTACTAAGGAGGTAGATGCTGACAAAATATCGGAAGAACTGGAAAAGGTAGAAGCAATGGAAGGGGTGAAAATTGATAGACAGGATGTACTAGAAAGGCTGGGTATGCTTAGAGTGGACAAGTCGCCTGGTCCAGATGGCTTGCATCCCAGGTTGCTAAGGGAATTGAGGGAGGAGATAGCAGAAGGGCTTGCCATTATTTTCCAATCTTCCCTAGATGCAGGGGAGGTGCCTGAGGATTGGAAAGTGGAAAATGTGACACCATTGTTCAAGGGTGTAAGGACAATCCTAGTAACTACAGGCCGGTCAGTTTAACATCAGTGGTGGGTAACGTTTTAGAAACAATAATCAAGGAAAAAATTAACGGGCACTTGGATTTGTAAAAGGCAGATCGTGTTTGACTAATCTAATTCAATTTTTTGATGAACAGGGAGGATTGATGAAGGGAATGCAATGGATGTTGTCTACATGGATTTTCGGAAGGCGTTTGACAAAGTACCACATAGAAGGCTGGTTAACAAAATTGAGACTCATGGAATAGGTGGGTCAGTTGCAGCTTGGATAAGGAATTGGCTTAAGGACAGAAAACAGCGAGTTGTGGTAAATGACTGTTTTTCAGACTGGAGGATGGTCGACAGTGGTGTTCCCCAAGGGTCAGTGCAGGGGCCACTGCTTTTTTTGAGATATATATATATTTATTGTGACTTGGATATTGGAATACAGAGTAGAATTTCTAAATTTGCCAATGACACCAAACTTGGGGGTGTGGCAAACAGTGAGGATGATACCAACACTTTAGGAAAGATGTGAAGGCACTTGCGAGGGTGCAGAGATTTACTACAATGGTTCCGGGGATGGGGGATCTTGGCTATAAGGACAGGTTGGAGAAGCTGGATTTGTTTTCATTAGAGCAAAGGAGGTTGAGGGGTGATTTGATAGAGGTGTACAAGATTGACGGGTTTGGGTAGGCTAGACGGGGAAAGGCTGTTCCCAATCGTTAATGGTACAAGGACAAGGGGACACAGATTTAAGGTTTTGGGACAGAGATACAGGGGGGGGATATGAGGAAAAACTTTTTTACGCAGTGAGTGGTGAGGACCTGGAACTTGCTGCCGATGAAAGTGGTGGAAGTGGAGACACTCAATGGTTTTCAAGGGGAGACTGGATAGGCATTTGAGGGAAATAAACTTGCAGGGCTACAGGGATAGAACGGGGTAATGGGACTGACTGGATTTTTCTGCAGAGAGCTGGCGCGGACTCGATGGGCCAAATGGCCTCCTTCTGTGCCGTTATGACTCAATGACCTAACTGGACTCAGAATACAGTAGAATACATCAGAAATGGTGAATGATGCAGCAGCCCAGGTACTACCTCAGGAAGCAACAACCACATTTCAAATCTGGGACCTCCCAGAGATGGAACATTTGCCACAAGCAACAACCACATTTCAAATCTGGGACCTCCCAGAGATGGAACTTTTGCCACAAGCAACAACCACATTTCAAATCTGGGACCTCACAGAGATGGAACTTTTGCCACAAGCAAAACAAAAACCAAACAACCTTCCGTTTTTGGACAAGAAATTGTATGGCCTCAGTGATTGATGGCTTCTTCGTTTTCCAGGGAAGATTTCTGTAGGCTTTAATATATGCAATTTTGTTAACTAGGGTCATTCTAAAAAGAGGGAAGGATGGGCTGAATTCAATTTCTCATCGTCAAGGTTCACATATGCATAGTGGCCATTCAGGCAGCCTATCAGTGGATGCAAAGTACCATGGAACTGTACTCCGACAAGACAACATCTGGAGGCAGGGAGAGGAAATAGAAAATCGGCAAGAAATAAATCCTACAAATGTAACAATTGCCTATAATAAATAATTTAACTTTGCTGAGACTTCTTTGGTTAGATAATTTTATGCTTTTGTGGATTGTGTCATAGATCAAAATTAATATGCTTTTTTGCCACCCCAGAAATCCAGTATTAAAACTTTAACCGTTTTATTTTCATTACAGCTATAGTGAACAAGCGTGGCATGAAATACCGAGGGGGACATATTAAGTGTGCATCAGTACATTTCTGGCCGGCAGTCTCAGAACTTCTAGCTAAACAATTATGGCAGGGCTTTTCACCAGGCATAACCTCAAGAAATGAATCAATAAAACACTCTAGAAACTTACATATTGGCCAAAGACAAGGTAAAAAGAAATACTGTGAATGCTGAAACACGCAACAAGTCTGTCCACATATGAAAGAGAAGGCAGGTGAACATCTTGGGTGGGCCCCTTCAGACATGAGGAGGGCCCTTTCGATGAAGGGCACTACATAAACCATTAGCCTATGCTTCGCTGTCAGATACTGACCAACTTGGTGTGCATTTTCAGCATTATTTATATTTTAGTTCAAAACTAGGTCCATTTTTGTGAAAAATACAACTGTTGAGCGGTTACAAAGTGATTGCTGTTCAAGATGCAACGGTGTAGTAGCTCAAGTGGCATAAGACAAAAGATAAAAACCACAGTTGGAGATCAGATGTCATTTATAAATTTATAGCCCGAGAGATGTTTTCTTGAATTGGTTTATTTTAACAGCCTTATACACAAGTGATAGTACAGTAGAAGTTAAGCCCCATATAAAAGGCCAAATCTTCCCACAGAGATGGGCAGGAACACTTCACCCTGTAACGATCACAATCAGAAAAGTCCAGATCTTTCCTTTTTATTCTATTTCACAGTATAATGTGAACCTTACAAGGAACTGCAGCTGCAGATACCAAGATAAAATAACCCAGGAATGATATATTCACAAACAGCATTTGGGGGAAAGAGAGAGAGAATTTTCAGTTGGGAGATACACAAGGTTGAGGAACATTTGAAACGAGGCTGTGCGTCACTGCGACTGTTCTGTTTATTTATAAACAGATTTCTTACTATCACTATTATATTACAGACGTTTTCATAAAATGTCCATCACTGGACTTCAATAAGTACAATTAGTTCACTGCAAGTTTATTTCTCTGATTATTTGTGTTTTTTCTGTAAGGCATCACACTCGCTAATATTGCTTACCAGTATCCTACTTAAACCACTTGGTACATGTGACTATCTCAGCATTAACATAGCCTACTGGGATCTGACTGAAGCAAATTGTTGAAAATTGTAGTTTATTACTGCTGTATTGCACTTTGGTAGTAAATAATTTAAATTACACTTGCCTGATAATGTGTGGTTTCAAGTTTTTAAGTAACTGAATTCTTGACACAGGTAAACAGTCAACTGTTCCCTTTTTGTGCAGCAAACATTCATTCTATTTAGTGAAAATGTTAAATACAAACAGTTGTTCGGTAACAAGCAGTAAAAATAATTTTCCTTTCCTAGCATTAACAAATAGAAAACACTGGTTTATCTGAAAAAAAAATATTTTACATATTATAACTTCCAAGTGACAGGTTGGTTTCACAGTTTGCAGAAGTCTGAGTGACCACCAAACATGACATTGTATGATAATGTCCCACTGAAGCCTTCTGCAAAAGTCAATCATCTGAGTATATTTTTAGCTCTGGGAAGCTTTAGACATTTATGGACTTCTTGCTCTAGTCAAAAATGAAAACTGCAACTACAGTGATGTACTGCTCATATGCCCATAACAGTGTATTAGGATTTCATTTTTAAATTACAAATCCTTTTTGCTTATGAACAGTGCTCAGTTTCTGACTGTTCGCTTTTGCTCTAGAACATGTAGATTTCCACATAGACCATGAATCATTGCAAGTATCTTTCAAGGACTACACAAAACATCAGTTTGGTATCAAAAATTCCAGACTTTGACATCAACTAAAAGGTGTCTATTCCAAAACAACACATTTTTAACAAATCCTAAATCATATGGGCAGCGGTGGATGGTACCTGCCTACTCAGCACATTTCAAATTCAGCGTCAATGGTGTAGCTGCAATGCTTGCTACTCATCAATAGATGCATTAAGATCAACTTTGGAAGAATAATGTATTCTTGCTGTGAAATAATGGACCACTGAACAGACATGCCCTCGTTTTAGATTTCTACATGATCTATGCTGTGTTCGGGCTCATTTCTAAGCTGAGAGATTGGAATTTCTCTTGCAATAACACCAGCGTCACATCATTTCAAAACAAAGATTAAACTAATTTAAGAGAACCTGATTTCTTTTGTGCTCAATTAGATATGTTTCTGTTTTCATGAAAAAGAAAATTAGACAATTTTTAAAATGCTTACTGCTACACACACACACACAAACAAAATTCCCTTGGGCTGAGTGGAATTCAAGTTGAAAAGAAAAACAAACATTCAAGCCGTCTGACAATTGTTTTCCTTAGGTTTAGAGAAGCCACAGTAATTTTCTATTATGTTTTCACCAACCTGTTACAATCTTCAGAGAATTCCAAAAATGATCAAATTCTTCAATGTACAACAGCCTTTGGTCTACAAGCAAAACTTCTCAATTTTTACAGTGAATTACATTTGTTTTACAAGAAAATATAAACTATCTATTCTAACAATGAGTTTTAATGCATCTCAACACCACATACAAATAAATCAAGAGTATTTCACAAATTCATATGTACAAAATACTTAGACCAGCTTAAGTGAAGAGCAAATGGATTAACAAAATTATTTTAAAAAACAGGTGGGGCAAATGCCATTAACATTTGCAATTGTTTGTAATTAAATAAAATCAGTATTCTCAGTTTGGAAAATTCAGGACACCATGACTGTTTTAATATGTAGCCTAAATTATTTAACAAAAAAATGTAGGCCAATTAATTCATTTAGGCAGTCAATTTATTCACGGAGTGTCAGGACATAGGTTCATCCACAATCCCAAATGCAATGAGTTCCTTCTGAGCTGTTCCATCAAGAGTAGGCATTAAATGGATCCCAGGCACTTCCCCCAATTGTAGGGAGACAAAAAGATCAGAGTTACCCTGAGTCACTCTGTGTAAATACAACCAGCTAGATAAAGAGTGGCACTGGTAGACATACGGGAGGAGGTAGTTTGTTTGCCCTCTCAGACAAGAAATAGTGCACGGTGTTGGAAAAAATGTCCTTAAAACAAAATCCAAGGAAAGGACACACTAAACTTAAGAAGGGTGATGCAATTTTAAAAAGTAATGTTATGCACACAGCATCTGACAATGAAATAATTCAATATATAATCCAAATTGTAATACACATTTACTCGATGTTAACATAACATCTACAAGGGCTGAACACAGAACACACATGCAGAATTTACATGAATATTATGCCTTATATTTCAAATGGTGCAGTATTAAATTTTACTTGGACAGTAAACCTTCTCATTGGCCAGTTCAGACTAATTTTATACTTCAATCAAAATTCATCGCCCCCGTTTACATTGCAGACAGCTCACAAACTGGCTAACTCTAGTCAAACCATGATAAAGGATTAGCCAAACATCTGATCTTAGAGAGGACATTTACCCTACTCCCCCACTGCCTCCCCCTCCCCCTCCCCCTCCCCTTGCATCAATGTTAATTTTTAGAAGGGCTCCATGATACTATAATTCACATTAAGGATGATAACATCTCTCATGGTAGTGAAAAACTAGAACATTGAAATGAATATTCAACAAACTTGTTTAAAGGACAATGAGCCATATTAATGTATAGATCTTAAAATGAGTGAATTAGCTTAGTCATTTTCTCTAAGAATTTGTGTAGAGAATGCAGCTAGCATCAGGATTCTTATAAATATTTGTGCGACAGTTGCAAATCCAACCTCACTGATGTGCGAGTGTTCAGACCCTCAAATACAGCAGCAAGAGTGAGAAAATGGGAATAATATGGCGCCATCTTCCCCAACAATGTTGTTTATCCAGCAGGATTCATACGTTCATAGCTTCTTCAGTTTATCTTTGTTTTTCTGAAATTTTTGATGAACAACTTTAAGAGTAGTAAGAAAGTTCCCAAGGAAGAGAACCAGGAATGTGAGAGCCAAGACAAAAACCTGAGAGAGAGAGGAAACAGGTAAAATAAATTGACAAAACAACCCATATGAGGCATAGCTTTTGTATTAGGACAAAAATAACCATTTTTAGCTAAGTTATTCCAAATCTTAGCCATTGCTGCCAACTTCTAAATATCAGTCAGTGGGTTTAAAAAAAAAAAATTAAACCACATTTAAAGAGCATTATTGGACACACTCAGTATCGGAGATGGTCTGTCTTTTACATGGTGATATGCAAGGCTGCAGTCAGTCAAGCTCATCCTACTATTAAGCAAATTTAGATTCATTCTTAAACCGACCAGCCAAATAGAGCACTACATTATAACAAGACACTTAGTCTCAGGAGGAGGAAAATGGCATATTTTGATGGAAGCACACCTTCTCTTCAACTGATCGCTAAAATGCACTGGCAGCACTTTTGGAGAAGTTCAGGCAGTCTTATAGTGAGCAGCTGCTGCAAGAGACTTTGTTCTTGCGGATATTTACCCTCCAAAAGGTTCTGCACCTCTGCAATTGACAGGCGAGGAAGCACAAAACTGTGACAACTCCCTCATACAGTGTTTTCACTAGTCCCAGCGCGCACCCCCCCGCATCCACATAGACATATCAGCCTTTGCCGAGATAATCCCCACTTTCAGTTTGATAGTGCAATATGAGCTCTAAACAACCATAATACACAAAGGATTATCAATTTGGAGTGATTTTGAAAGTAAATCAAATTCCTTACAAGTGAGTTTATCATATTCTGCCCATGAACTAAAAAAATATTACTTTGGGATTGCTTATTATTGGCAGCAGTTATGGAGAGGCTTGTGGCAGATTGGAGATCTGTTTTGTTTCAAGTGACAAAGTACTTCATATTTTTATTACTTCTTTCTGGGATTCTGATGGCCACTTGAAATTGGTTATAGCTTGCTGGGATCAGTCTGTATATGAATCCACATTATTGCTTGGTATGCAGACTGCCATTTCAAAGATAGTCGCCTGGATTGCTTAACAAGTGTTAAGACACATAGACCACCCAGGAATTAGAAACAGTTAACACTCATTACCAGACTGTGAGAAGGAGACTGAGCTAGTTATTTGGGATTGCCGACCTACCAGAGGGGGAGGAAGAGAGGCAGTTACCTATTGTAAGAAGGAAAACCTGTCAGGCAATTTCTGTGCCTCTAAAACCTATACTAGTTTGGACTTCAAAGTAATGATGGATATTTAATTGTTGTATCAAGGTTCCTTTAGTAACTTTCTGCTTCTCCAGATAGTTGATGAGCTGGGGTCAATGAAGTACTTGTGAATATAAAATGTCATGTATAAACTTTTCCTCCTAGACATGTGATTCAAGTCCCAAAAATGATTAAAAGTTTGAGACAGTTAATATTTTTAAATAGTTTGAGATTACTGGTGAGAAATCAAGTATTATTTTACTATATTCTAGTGATATCTGCACAGTTTACTCGTATTTCTTAATTATACTTCTTAATAAAGATGATTTATAGTTTATAGCCCGAGCTATACAGACTGTCAAAGAGAGTATTATTTGTTTGTCAGTTGGAAAGACCAGGAGAGTATAAGCATCTCATATTTATAATGAGCTTATCAACAGCATAGGAGTTTATTGGTTACCCCATGCATGCTATATTATCAGATACTGTGCATACAAATTCATGCTTTGATTCATAGGGAGCGAGGGCTTGCTTATGAGAATGGCCTTTTGTGCTGGACATATCAAGTAAAATATCCGAATTGCAACAAGTTCTGCTGTTTGGATTGAATCAGCCTTCCAGCTGGAGGTCATGCAGAGGAGATGAAGCTCATGGTAGAAACACTTGGAAAAATTTGACTAAAGCATAAGTTCCATTGGTCTGTACTCACTTGCCATTCTTTGCACCGTTCATGTTGTGAAAGTCCAAAAAGTGTTACTGAATTGTATAATTGCCAAAACTGTAAAAATAGGATAAATAAAGTAACAATCAAATTTAATAAGCTTGGATACACTTAAATTCTATGTTTTTCCCCCATTACCAAAATGTTCCTCATCTCTCCTGAAGTTGTTGACTCCTTGCTTTGGCACAGTTCCTTCCATGTGTGTCTTTTGTCCTCATCCTGCATCCGACTCTCAACAGTTGAGTGACAACGGACTATTTGATACAGGGATATCATTGCCAAGCCCAATCCTGTCCTCTCCCAATGTGCACATACATGCACGTCCAGCTGAGGCCAATGGGAACCATGGCCAATTTTTTTTCTCTAATCCAGAAGTGCAAGGTTAGTTGTACCACTGTTCTAACGGAGAACAGCTAATTCTGCAGAAACCAGGGCTCAATCAGTTTATAAAGCTGATTTACCTGCTGGATAAATTCACTGAGCCATCATGAGAACACAATCACCTTCTAAGCAAGCTTTTGATGTTAAGTTACTGTACTACAGCAGCAATAACGTTTGTAAACTTATAGTATAAACTGCATCCAGCTATCCTGTAATACCTCATCTCCTGCAAAAATCACATTCCATTAAACATCTTTGAAAACATTTTCCAAACTATTATTAGCAAAGACTGATTTTGTTATACTTACATGACCAAAGAAAAGAAATGGAAGAAGAAAAGTTAAACCTCTCCACATCCATGATTGAAATCCTTCTGCAATTACAAATATAGTATAAATAACCAGCATACGGAAGTGGCGTCAATGTGAACACTCTTCACCCTGCATCACATTTTAGGAGTTTAAAAATAAAAATACAAAACTTTAAACCTTTTGCTCTTTCTAGTTACAGAAATTTAAAAGAATTATTTCCCTTGCTCCATCTGGTAACTATTTACTCCGCTCTTTAGGTTCTTCCCTTCTTCATTCACTCCCAAACAAGTGGGAGCATCAGCCATTAGGCAGAGTGCGGCTATACGTAATCTATACTCCCTTTCTTGAACATCACTTTCAAATTAGGACGAGATGCCAAACAGTAAAGTTGGTTATTACTGTACTCCAGCAGTGCATCTATTTATGAAGAGAATACATTTCTGTGGTCGAATTTTGACAAAAGATAAAGTGGAAACAGAGGAATAAAACTCCCCACTTCTCACTCTGATTCAAACTGAAAAGCTTCTGTAAACACGAGGTGAATTTATACTTTCTCACCACACCCAGTAGGACACAGTGGAATGTTTAATTAACCTCCAGACCTTGGGGATAAAGTTTTGTACATCATATGCCCAATATTATCAGTGTCAGGAATGATGATGATATATGGCCGAGAGCCACTATTAATCTAGCCACAGTACAAGGCTATATGCGTGAGTTTAGAGTATTCTGTTGTGCAATTACTATAGCATAGTGTTCAGTGGTGGTGTGTGACTGATTATTTAAAACAGATTCAGATAATTTCAATTGCCAATCTGTAGCAGTCATATGCAGGCTAGGAGTAGAGGGGAACTTATCAATGTTACATCAAGCATAAGGGCAGAGTTCACTATAAATGAAATAAAATTAAGTAGAGTTATCAAATCTACAACGACAAAAACTTCAGTATCAAAGATTACAGAGAATGGCTCACATGGTTGCTGGGTCAAAATCCTGGAACTCGCCACCTAACAGCATGGTGGGAACACCTTTACTGCACAGACTGCAGTAGTTCAAGAAGGCGGCCCACCACCACCATCTCAAGGGCAACCAGGGATAGGCAATAAATGCCAGCCTTGCCAGTGATGCCCACATCCTGAGAATGAGTAATAATTTTTTTTATTTTTTTTTTATAAAAGTTGTCTAGTGTGACTCTTCCCACAAGAATGAAGGGAAAATCTGAGGAAGGCACCTGGAATCCATTCAACACATCCACACAAGGGAACAGCTAAGATTGAAAAATTAGTGCATGGAGAATGATGGGCACACACCCACATCCCCATACTCTATTACCCTGCAAAGGGGATGGGGTGGGGTGGGGGGGGTGGAAACACAGGACATCATCGTCGTTTCATTCTCATAATTGAAGACAATTTTGTAAATATTGAAGTCTTTAGGGATACAAATTACTGCTGCATCACATACCTACTGTAAGGTCCATGTGATCCCTTTCCCCCAATGCCCGTAATCTATAAAGACAGCCACTTTGGTAATAATACTGCAGGAACTGTACACAACCTGCAGGAAAATGGATTTATAAGCTTAAATGATTATTATGCAAAACCTAAATGGTACACTCTCACAAATGATCATAGGAAGCTGGAAATATAACCAATGCCAATGGATATGTTCCACTTTATTACTATTAAAGGGCTCTAATGTGCTCTCTGGTTACTTTGCTTATAACACATCAATATTGCTCAAGTTTATTTCCACACCTTCTTTCGGTTCTGTGCTAATGTTACATACCATTCCAGGGCAAAAGGGTTGAAGCAAGCAATCTGTACTGATGCCCAATGTCAAGAACAAAGTAATTGCTCCAACAAAGTGCAATATTGTGGCAGAGTTACCTTCCTCCCCGATTTTCTTACCCTCTGCTAAGGAAGTGTTTGTCTTTATCTGACAAGAACCTTTAATTACCTGCTTAAGGTCAAAATCTCACCACAAGAAGAAGAATTGCTCTGGTTGCTATGCGTAATGTCACTTCTTTTTGAATCCAATACAATGCTGTTACACATAGTGACCACCCCTCGTCCCCCTTCACCAAGGTGGGGAATTACAATTCCAAGATAAAATGCTAAAATCTGTCTCAAGTGTTTTAAAATTTTAACCCATTGTATTAATATGCTCAGCTTTGCTTATAGAACATTTCATACTCAAATTCACACATACTTGGATGTATTGTAAAGTGCTCATTATCATAATATACAAGTGGAAAGCCCAAGTAGTTAGTTAAAAAAAAGTTCCCATAACTGAATTTTGAGAAAAGATTCCAGTAATGAGCAAAAATGGTAATGGTTTAATAATAGAATGTTCACTCAACATCTATATGATCACAGGTTGAAGTCTCAACAGTGGCTGACATTAACCAACTGAACATACATAAAAGGTTTCATCAAGGGTTCTACCGGGAATGGTAGCGTAGCGTACCTGGTCAATGTGGTTGACTCTAAACTGCTCTCTGAAATGGCCTAGCAAGCCACTCAGTTGTACACAACCGCTACAAATAAGAATAAAACCAGACGGACCACCCGACCAAAGATAACGGCACATTCAGCCCAGTCGACCCTGCAACGTCCTCCTGACTAACATCTGGGGACTTGTGCCAAAATTGGGAGAACTGTTCCACAGACTAGTCAAGCAACAACCTGACATAGTCATACTCACAGAATCACACCTTTCAGCCAATGTCCCAGATTCCTCCATCACCAGTGGTATACAGTCGGGAGGGAGTGGCCCTGGGAGTCCTCAATATTGACTCCAGACCCCATGGCTTCAGGTCAAGCATGGGCAAGGAACCACCTCCCTCAGCTGATCAATCAGTACTCCTCCATGTTGAACACCACTTGGAAGAAGCACCGAGATAACAAGGGCACAGAATGTACTCTGGATGGGGACTTCAATGTCCATTACCAAGAGTGGCTCGGTGGCACCACCACTGACCGAGCTGGCCGAGTCTTGAAGGGCATAGCTGCCAGACTAGGACTGCGGCAGGTGGTGAGAGAACCAACACGAGGGAAAAACCTACTTGACCTCATCCTCACCAATCTACCTGTCGCAGATGCATCTGTCCATGACAGTATTGGTGGCAGTGACCACCGCACAGTCATTGTGGAGACGAAATCCCGTCTTCACACTGAGGACACCCTCCATCGTGTTGTGTGGCACTACCACCGTGCTAAATGGGATAGATTCAGAACAGATCTAGCAGCTCAAAACTGGGCATCCATGAGGCGCTGTGGGCCATCAGCAGCAGCAGAATTATATTCCACCACAACCATGTAACCTCATGGCCTGGCATATCCCTCACTCTACCATTACCATCAAGCCAGGGGACCAACCCTGGTTCAATGAGGAGTGCAGAAGAGCATGCCAGGAGCAGCACCAGGCGTACCTAAAAATGAGGTGCCAACCTGGGAAAGCTGCAACACAGGAGTACATGCATGCTAAACAGCAGAAGCAGCATGCTATAGACAGAGCTAAGCGATCCCACAATCAACGGATTAGATCAAAGCTCTGCAGTCCTGCCACATCCAGTCGTGAATGGTGGTGGACAATTAAAAAACTAACAAGAGGAGGAGGCTCCATGAATATCCCCATCCTCAATGATGACAGAGCCCAGCACGCGAGTGCAAAAGACAAGGCTGAAGTGGTTGCAACCATCTTCAGCTAGAAGTGCCGAGTGGATGATCCATATTGGCCTCCTCCTGAGGTCCCCACCATCACAGAAACCAGTCTTCAGCCAATTCGATTCACTCCACGTGCTATCAAGAAACGGCCGAGCGCACTGGATACAGCAAAGGCTATGGGCCCCGAAAACATCCCGGCTGAAGACTTGTGCTCCAGAACTAGCCGCACCTCTAGCCAAGCTGTTCCAGTACAGCTACAACACTGGCATCTATCCGACAACGTGGAAAACTGCTCAGGTATGTCCTGTCCACAAAAAGCAGGACAAATCCAATCCGGCCAATTACCACCCCATCAATCTACTCTCAATCATCAGCAAAGTGATGGAAAGTGTCATCGACAGTGCTATCAAGCGGCACTTACTCACCAACAACCTGCTCACTGATGCCCAATTTGGGTTCTGCCAGGACCACTAGGCTCCAGACCTCATTACAGCCTTGGTCCAAACATGGACAAAAGAGCTGAATTCCAGAGGTGAGGTGAGAGTGATTGCCCTTGACATCAAGGCAGCATTTGACCGAGTGTGGCAGCAAGAAGCCCTAGTAAAACTGAAGTCAATGGTAATCAGGGGGAAAACTCTCCACTGGCTGGAGTCATACCTAGCACAAACAAAGGTGGTTGGAGGTCAATCATCACAGCCCCAGGACATCGCTGCAGGAGTTCCTCAGGGCAGTGTCCTAGAACAAACCATCTTCGGATGCTTCATCAATGACCTTCCCTCCATCATAAGGTCAGAAGTGGGGATGTTCGCTGATGACTGCATAGTGTTCAGTTCCATTCACAACTCCTCAGATAATGAAACAGTCCATGCCCGAATGCAGCAAGACCTGGATGACATTCAGGCTTGGGCTGATAAGTGGCAAGTAACATTCACGCCACACAAGTGCCAGGCAATGACTATCTCCAACAAGAGAGAGTCTAACCACCGCCCCTTGACATTCAACGGCATTACCATCGCCGAATCCATCAACATCCTGGGGGTCACCAGAAACTTAACTGGACCAGCTACATAAATACTGTGGCTACAAGAGCAGGTCAGAGGCTTGGTATTCTGTGGCGACTGTCTCACCTCCTGACTCCCCAAAGCCTTTCCACCATCTACAAGGCACAAGTCATGAGTGTGATGGAATACTCTCCACTTGTCTGAAATACTCTCCACTTGTCTGGATGAGTGCAGCTCCAACAACACTCAAGAAGCGTGACCATCCAGGACAAAGCAGCCCTCTTGATTGGCACCCCATCCACCTCCTTAAACATTCACTCACTGCACCACCGGCGCACCGTGGCTGCAGTGTGTACCATCTACAAGATGCACTGCAACAATTCGCCAAGGCTTTTTCAGCAGCACCTCCCAAACCCGCGAACTCTACCACCTAGAAGGACGAGGGCAACAGGCGCATGGGAACACGATCACCTCCAAGTTCCCCTCCAAGTTACACACCATCCTGACTTGGAAATATATCGCCATTCCTTCATCGTTGCTGGGTCAAAATCCTGGAACTCCCTACCTAACAGCACTATGGGAGTACCTTCACCACACGGACTGCAGCAGTTCAAGAAGACAGCTCACCACCACCTTCTCAAGGGCAATTAGGGATGAGCAATAAATGCTGGCCTTGCCAGCGACGCCCACATGCCATGAACGAATTAAAAAAAAAGTTTCCAACCAGGCTAAATGGTGGGAAATTGCATGGATGCACATTCCCTGCCAGCTACGTCAGAGCAGCACTGGTCTTAGTACCCATGGAAAAAAAATAAACAACAAAACTGAGAATAGCAAGGCATCTTACCTTGGGTGGGAGGAGAGGGTGCGAGGGAAATCAGATAGTTATCATTTGACTTTGTCTGCACAGATGAAAGGGTAAAAGCTGGATTTTGACAAGGAGGGGCAGGGTTAACAAGGCCCAGGTTAACACACTCCATGTAAAAGTTCACAGCCCAGAGAATATACAATATCATGTAGGTCCTCAAAGTAAGTTGAAAAATACAGTAAAAAAAACAAGGAGGCAATTATTCATTTACTTTAAAAAGTACAGCTTTTTTTAAAGCAAAAAAGGAGCACAAAAGAGCTTAAGAATGTTAACCGCAGATCCACTTAGGCCAGTCTATTTGTAAGTCATATGTGCAATTACCATAGGAATCAAGGTTTTCCTAACCTTACATGGAAATAAAGGTTTTAGCCACCACTTTGGAGCGGTGACCCTATAATTATAGTCAGCCTGATAGGTAGAAATGCAACTCACAATGTTCATGCTAAACTCTCCAAGGTGATAACCAAAATCTCCATTATGATGCAACATGAACAAGTACTTGTTTCTTAAACAGATTTACCTCACTGCCCTTGTTTCTCCCTTCCCAAAAAGTGGCACATATCTCAATGAAAGTTGCAAAAATCAAAGAGGCAGAGAAAACAAAATACTTACTTTGATAAATGGAAAATGCTAGAAATTGACTGCGAAACATCTGATACATTAACCCATTAGGCCTTAAGTACAAAAAGAGATGAATTATTAATAGAAAAAAGGTTCAGAAGTATGCATATACATTTTCTGATCATTAAAGTGAACTGTTAATTTACATTGGCATACAAGTGTTCTTTAAAAAGTGAAAAAATACAGTGCTGCAAACTAAGCTAATAAAAAGCATCAGATCATGTCTTCACCTCATATCTCATGTCCTTTTTCTAGCAGGGGATCATCTTTTTTATTTTTCGTTCACCAATTCTACCCCCTCACCTACCATAAGACTTTGACACCCTAACTGGGCTATGGTGCCTTGAGCACGGTTGCCCTTCAGTACCTCACATAAGTGACCATTATTTATGTGTGAGCCTGGACGGTGAGTGTTGGCAGGTGACTAGATTGTGGGGACATAACACCCCAACCTAACCCTGTCATTGGAACGGGAAGTAGGCCATTCAGCCACACGAGCCTGTTCTGCCATTCAATTAGATCATGGCTGATCTGTACCTCAACTCCATTTACCTGGCTTGGTTCCATATCCCTCAATACCCTGGTGTAACAAAAATCTATCAATCTCAGTTTTGAAATTTTCAATTGACCTCGGCTCAACAGCTTTTTGGGGGAGAGTGTTCCAGATTTCCACTATCCTTTGTGTGAAAAAGTGCTTCCTGACATTACCGCTGAATGGCTTAGCTCTAATTTTAAGGTTAGGACATAAAAGTTCTGGAGTCCCCCACCAGAGGAAATAGTTTCTCTCTATCTACCCTATTAAATCCTTTAATCATCTTAAACATCTCAATTTGATCAACCCTTAATCTTCTATACTCAAGGGATTACAAGCCTAGTCTATGCAACCTGTCCTCATAATTTAAACATTTAGCCCTGGTATCATTCTGGTGACTCTGCACTACACCCTCTCCAAGGACAATATATCCTTCCTGAGTGCCCAGAACTGAACACAGTACTCCAGACGTGGTCTAAGCAGAGCTTAATATAACTGTGGCATAGCTTCCACTCCTTAGTATTCCATTCCCCTCGAGATAAAGGCTAAAATTCCAGCTGGTGTCTGCAGTATCGTGATCAGGAGCTGAAACATATGGGTTGATTTTGCCTTCTATAAGTCAGGGATGCTGCAGCCAATTGTAATGCCCCACTACTTTCCTAGCTGAGATTAGCCAATTCAGCACAGACTGAGGATGAAACCTTGAACCTTTCCTGTTGTATGGCCAGGTATCATAACTAGAGGTGCATTTACCCACTGAACAATTGGGGAGGGGAGGGAGTCCATAAATTAACTTCAATGTAAATTTTACTATATAAATTACCATTTTGTTGCAAGAATTTCCCAAAATATGTTAGAATGTTCTAAAGTACACTTTTCCCCAATGTTGAATTATTAAAGAAAGTTTGAAGCTTACCATGTTAACATGACCCCAGAGAGAAATGTAGACACATAATGATGAGACACCCACCAGCCCTTGATTCTATCAGATAAAGAAACAACAAGTGATGAAACATTTATGCTTGTAACCAAATTAACAGTTTATTTAGGTCACTTATAATGTGGTATGTTCAATCCACTTTCCAAAATACCAAAAAGCATCAAAGTTGATGGAAGTTCTCTGGCACTGCAAGATAAAAACTTTAACAATGAAAGAAATCTATGATTAAAGAAACAAATTTAAATCCATTGTGCATACCCAATACAAGTTTTTTTAAATTACAAATTATACCACAAATGGAAGATTTGCTTCCCTTAGCCATAAATTCAAGCTATAAAACTGCTAAAATCATGAAATGCCCATCTAATCTGCACTAGTTCAAACATCTAAATTTTAAAAAACTGGTGCTTTTTTTGAACAAGTCTATTGGCCAATGGTGATCACCTGACCTTTCCAACTGAAATACACGCTCAATCTCATTAGACAATAATTAGACGAGCTTTCAAAATTTAGTGTCACTTTTAAGCCATCTCATTTATTAAAAGTAAATATGATTGCTCAAACATGTCATTTTCTAGCACCTCTTTGGTTGCAGCTGATCACGTGACCAAACTGGTTGTTCTGGGCCTGACTGAGGGAGGGGGCGCTGCACCGATACTGGTAAAGGCAGGGGCGTGGCAGGGATTCAGCAGATTTGGTTGCTATAAACAAAGAACTGTGCCTGTGTCAACTATTGCTCATTGTTTTTTCAACACTGGAACTGATCCAGGGGAACAGTGTGACTGAAAAATCAATTGGTCGCTTGTAACTGCCGTTAACTAGTTCCTGGTAACTCATTATACCATGGAGTTATCACAATGAGAAAGTATCACATAGCAGTTTCCCCTGATTTTTCTTGGGGTTCAAAATAAAATCCCTTTCAAATGTAATACCAAGGTCAGATGTAGAGAGTGCTGGCAGCATCATGCCACTAACAGCATTTTTAAATCTTCAAGGTAGGATGCACTGTGGACAACTAATCAAAAATGCAATTAGACACATCTGGATTCCCAATCAGCCACATGTGGCTAGTGGTGACCATATTGGACAATACTGATGTAGTCGATTTCCTGCGATTTTGCACAGAGTCTTCAGACCAAGTTTATTCAACAACAGCTTGTATTTATATAGCGCCTTTAACGTAGTAAAACGTCCCAAGGCGCTTCACAGGAGCGTTATGAAACAAATTTTGACACCGAGCCACATAAGGAGATATTAGGGCAGATGATCAAGGTTTGGCCAAACAGGTCGGTTTTAAGGAGCGTCTTAAAGGTGGAAAGAGAGGTAGAGAGGCGGAGAGGCTTAGGGAGGGAATTCCAGAGCTGAGGGCCTTGGCAGCTGAAGGCACGGCCGCCAATGGTGGAGCGATTAAAATCAGAGATGCTCAAGAGGCCAGAACCAGAGGAGTGTAGATATCTCGGAGGGATGTAGGGCTGGAGGAGATTACAGAGATAGGGACCGACGAGGCCATGGAGGGATTGGAAAACAAGGATGGGAATTTAAAAAATTAAGGCGTTGCTTAACCAGGAGCCAATGTAGGTCAGTGAGCACAGAGGTGATGGGTTAAAAGCACTTGGTGCGAGTTAGGACACAGGCAGCAGAGTTTTGGATGACCTCAAGTTTACGGAGGGTAGAACGTGGGAGGCTGGCTAGGAGTGTGCTGGAATAGTCAAGTCTAGAGGTAACAAAGACATGGATGAGGGTTTCAGCAGATGAGCTGAGGCGGGGCGGAGTTGGCGATGTTACGGAGGTGGAAATAGGCGGTCTTAGTTATGCCGCAGATGTGTGGTCAGAAGCTCATTTCAGGGTCAAATATGACACCAAGGTTGCGATAGTCTGGTTCAGCCTCAGACTGTTGCCAGGGAGAGGGATGGAGTCGGTGGCTAGGGAACAAAGTTTGTGGCAGGGACCGAAGACAATGTCTTCAGCCTTGCCAATATTTAGTTGGAGGAAATTTGTGCTCATCAAGTACTGGCTGTTAGACAAGCAGTCTGACAATTTAGAGATAGTGGATGGGTCGAGAGAGGTGGTGATGAGGTAGAGTTGGGTGTCGTCAGCGTACATGTGGAAACTGATGCTGCGTTTTCCGATGATGTTGCCAAGGGGCAGCATGTAGATGAGAACTAGGAGGGGGCCAAGGATAGATCCTTGGAGGACACCAAAGGTAACGGTGCGGGAGCGGGAAGAGCAGCCATTGCAGATAATTCTCTGGCTACGACTGGATAGATAAGAATGGAACCAAGCGAGTGCAGTCCCACCCAGCTGGACGATGGTGAAGTTGCGTTGGAGGAGGATGGTGTGGTTAACTGTGTCAAAGGCTGCAGAAAGGTCGAGAAGGACGAGGAGGGATAGTTTACCTGTGTCACAGTCACACAGGACATCATTTGTGACTTTGATAGAGCTGTTTCGGTACTGTGGCAGGGTCCGAAACCCGATTACTGGAATTCAAACATGGAGTTCTCGGAAAGATGGGCGTGGATTTGGGAGGCGACAGCACGTTCAAGGAATTGGGCGAGGAAAGGGAGGTTGGAGATGGGGTGGTAGTTTGCAAGGACGGAGGGATCAAAGGTTGTTTTTTTTTGAAGAGAGAGCTGAAACAGGATGAGATGGTGTGAGTCCAGGGTGTGTGGATGTAATTTAGCCTGAGTATTAGTCACAGTATTGCCAACTCTTGCGAATCTATTGCAAGACGCGCGATTTCGGAGTGAAATAAAGCATCACCTGCGATGGAACGCCTTAATCTCGGGATTTTTTGGAAAACGTCGATTTACGCATGCGCAAAAAAGAATATAAGGCGATTTGTAGTAGTTTATAGCTGGAGATACGAGAGTAGGTCAGCCATGTAGTTCGATCAGTGGGCAACAATAACAACTGATATTTAGATAGCGCCTTTAACGTAATAAAATGTCCCAAGGCGTTTCACAGGAGAGTTAACAAGCAAAATTTGGCACCGAGCCGCATAAGGAGATATTAGGGCAGAAGTTTGGTCATAGAAGTGCGTTTGAATGAGCGTCTTAAAGGAGGGAAGAGAGGTAGAGAGGCAATTCCAGAGTGTAGGGCCTAGGCAGCTGAAGGCACGGCCGCCAATGGGGGAGCGATTAAAATCAGGAATGCAACAGAGGCCCGAATTGGAGGAGCGCAGAGATCTAGGGGCGGTTGTCGGGCTGGAGGAGGCTATGTTCCGGAAAGAGTAACGGTCAAAAACAGAGCGAGGCTGGCCTGCGAGTGACACGACAGCCGGGCCACCAATCCACCTACTCCTGCTCCTATTTCGTATGTTCTTATGCCAGTAATTGGTTAGTGACGGCCGAATGCGCTTTCTGTCCGGGTGCAAAGATCAGTGAGGGGTCGGGTTGGGCAAAAGATAGTACTCATGACTTCTACACCAAATTTAATTATTTTTAAAGAGTTTGTCTCCTGATTTATGAGGCAGTGGGGTTGGCAATACTGGAGTCATTCAATTTATCCTTATTTTTATATAATACTTTGACTTTATATTTTTATAGTGAAGTAGCAAAACGTCTAGCAATTTGGTAAACAGAGAGGTGGTGTTGGGTGGAGCAAAAGAGTTTCTCTACAGTACAGGTTGAGGAGCTGGGAGATGCAAAACCAAGGCACTATATTGCCACCAGTGGTGGGAGGATGTAATTGCAGTGTGAGAAATTTCCATTTTAAATGTGGACATAAGAATTTATAATTGAAGTCATGCAGTGTAAGATTATTAATTCATTCTAGATAGGTATATCCAAGTTTATATGTAAATAAATATATAAAACATTTGCTGATAAGAAATGACAGGGAAAGGCAACTAGTTTTAAAACTATATGTTGGAAACTACATCCACTGTGATGCACTTGTAATATCACACTTATTGTTCATTACTGAAAGCCTTCTTACCCAAATTTATGGTAACTATATTTCAAACAAAACAAGAGATGGGAGACCAATTGTTTGTATCAACAAAAATAAAATAAGAGATGTGACCAGATGAAGATACATATGTACTCTGCTGCTGCTTTTGGCAAAACTGCTATTAACCACAAGCCTGACGGAAGCGATGCTAATGACGAAAGAGATGAGGCAAAGAATAAAGTAGCAACCACTCAGCAGACAGCTTATATTACGCTATTAACAGCAGTAATGACTAAGTGACCAAAATAGGGTGGTCATACGCACACATTGTGGGAACCTCTGTGCCCCTCACAAAGGACCACACAGCCAGGAGGACGTCCATAGAAGATAATTAATTCCTGGCTGGTGACCTTCAAGGTTGAAGGACCACTGTCGATACTCCACCTTTGGTGTGAGCCAGTATCAGAGGAACCAAAGGCGCCTCCGACAGGTAGTTTTGTTTCCTTCACTTTGCATCAACAGCAGTACTTCCCATGTAAAGCCCACTTTTTAAACTTGCTCCAAAAAACCGGCAACAAAACATGTAACCTTTCAATTACTATAGACTGAAATAACTTAACTGTTCCAGTGACTCTTTTCAAATGGATTTTGAGGACAGAAAGCAGACTCCTTCTGACTATGAGTGCACGTGACAAGCTCTGCCTTTTACGCTGCTCCACTGCTAAAGTGTTGTCATCATTGGATAAAGGGCATAAACTGTTTTCTACCAGTCGGCACATTTATAATCTATGTATTTATGTACACCAGAAAACAATGCAGATTTAATATGACTACCATACTAATAAGGAGCCATCAACTGCTGACCTCGAGCTGAGGGAGGCCAGTGGAATGTGGAGGTTAGCATCAGTGGGACTTCAGCCTGAGAGGGAGTTCAGCCTTGAGGTACAGTTGGACAGGAGTTTCTTTCCCTATAATGAATACTAAGAGGAGCTTGATTCTTGCAAGCATTTGGTGTTAGTGGAACACTATCTACATTTTTCCAAGTTAGATACAAGGGATAACAGTGCAAAGAATCTTTGTGATGTGTGTGGAGTGCGATATGTGGGCCATCATGGATCCTCAGTGTGTCCAGGAACTGCACATTTACATGAAGTGTTAGAAAACGGAGGCTTAGGAGCAAAGGATCTCTGTGTTCCAAGAGGAATTTGCCACACTCAGCATCATTAGACACAATGGATTGCACTCTCCAGAATGTGGTCACCCAAGAAAGAGTGAAAAATAATTCAGGACACGGGGATAATGGAGAAAGAAGTGTGGTTGATCATTCAGAGGCAGCAGAGGATGACGACTCACATGGGCAGGGAACCAGAGTAGCTGGAACTATCCAGTATACATTATATATATATTATATATATATATATATTAGACAAGTGCAAGGTGGACAGTGACAGTGAATCAGAGGAAGGTGATCTTCAGCAACATTGTGGCACCACAGAGCAAAACTATCCAATGGAGTATGAGGCAGGTAGACAACAAGTATAGGAGAGTGATATTGTGGGGGGAATCAACAGTGAGGTGTACACATAGCCTTTTTTGCAGTCATGACTGGGAGTCACTGCTACCTGGTGCCAGTGTGAAGGATATCAGGGAACAGATGGAAAACCGCTGGCAAGGGAGGGAAAGCAGCTAAAAGTCATAGTCCATGTTTGAACCATTGACATAAACAGAAGTACAATTCAGGTTTTGTAAAGTGAGTTTAAGGAGTTAGGCACCAAGACTGAAAAAGGACACTTCAAGGGTAGTAATCTCAAGGTTGCTTCCTGTGACATGCTGGACATGTTAAGGAGAGAAAGATAAGAAAGGTCAATGTGTGGCAGCAAGGCTTGGTGCAGGATTGGGGGTGGGGGGGGGGTTGGTTCACATTCTTGGGGCACTGGAGCAACTTCTAGAACAAGTGAAGACTGCACCAAAGGAATGGTCTTCACCTGAATCATAACAGCACCAATGTCCTTGCAGAGAGGGTAAACAGAGCAGTGGGGGAAGGATTTAAACTGATATGGCGGGGAGTAGGCAAAGTCTAGGATTGAAACTGGAAAGGGAGAGCAGTGCTAATAAAGCTGTTGGAATAGACGCAGAAGGTTTAGTTGAAACAGATATTGAGAAAATATCAGGAGAAAGGGAAAGATAGATATTTCAGGTAGTGAGAGATAAAAATACTGCAGCAGAAGGGGAAAGCCACATCAAAAAATTAAATGAGAAAAGCAGAAAAGGCAATCAGGCTCAACACTCCATTGAGTGGTATGCATGCGGATAGACTGGGAACTTAATACTTTTGGTTATAACATTTTCAGGAGATAGGGAGGGAAAAAATGAAGTGGGTGTCAGTGTTAGTAAAGGATTCTATCACAGCACAAGAGCATAAGGATTAAGTTGTTTCCAGTCCAGCACCCTTCTCTTTGATTATTTGTAATCCTTGTCTATTCTTAAGAAGACTGAAAAATGTATTTGTTGTTGTTGTAAGAAAGAGGATTGGAAATGGTACAATTTTTGGTGTGCAGTACAGGCCATCAAACAGAGCCGATGAGATAGAGGGGGTGGTCTGCAGGCAGTTCAGAGAAATATGCAAAACAGGGCAATTAATACTGGAGATTTTAACTAACCTAAAATAGACTGGAATAAAGGTAATGCATGCCATCAAATTGAGAATGCTTTTTCAGAACGCATCCAGGACTACTTTTTAGATGAGTATGTTTCTAGTCCAACAAGAAAAGAAGCATTGCTTTATTTGATGTTGGGATATAAAATGATGCGAGAGTAAAAGAACAATTTGAAAATAGCAACCACAATATACTTAGGTTCAATGCATGAATAGAAAAGGATTACAAATAATCAAAGAGAAGGGTGCTGGACTGGAAAAAGGCACTGGACTGGAAAATGGCAAAGATAAAAGGGGATCTGGCCCAAATTAACTGGGCGGAAAAGCTAGCAAACAGGTCAATGCATCATAAGTGGAAAATCCTCAAATACAAGGTGGATGGAGTACAAAATAAATATATTCCCATACAGTAAAAAGAGTTCCATAAATTGAGTGTGTAAGATTAAACTGAAAACTTAAACGGGAAGTTTATGATTAAAATTAGGGCTAACAATACAAATCATGAGGAATCTAGAAAGGGTAGTGGGGAGGGGGGTGGAAGAGAGAAATAAGGGCTATAGGCAATGTGAAAGGAGGCGAGCAGATAAATATAAAAAGGAAATACTAAGGGTTTTTATAAGCATATAAAAAAAAAATAGGACTCCTCAGGAAAGAAGGAAAGAGTCTAATTGTGGAGCACAAAGGCATAGAAGAGATATTAGATAAATATTTTGCACTTTTTTTTACAAATGGCAACGGAAGTGAAAATATAGGTGTACGAGGAGGAGGATACAGAATAATTGATGGAGTTAGGTGTAAAAAAAAGGAATTGGTTCTAAAAATTCAACGTGGATATGTTACCAGGCCTTGATGGCATGCACCATAGGCGGTTAAAAGTCAGAGAGATAGCAGAGGCTATGCCCACATTTTTTCACTTCTCCTTAAATATACAATTGTGCTGTGTGATTAGAGAATAACTGAAGTAACACCCTTGTTCACGAAGGGAAAGAAAGACAAGCTGTAATGCCACTTGTGGGCAAATTCTTAGAATCCATAATTCAAAACCAGGACCCCAACTCCCTACCAGGTGCCACCACCCTCCAATTGCCAGGTTCCACCCTTCTGTCTCCTTGTCTGCAATGCTCCTTCTCATTCCCTCCTAGCCACCTACTTTCTCTCTCACCCATGCATATTCCATCAACTCCTGAACAGCTTCTCCCATCTGATTCCAGTGCCCATTTCCAACCAAATACATGTTGCCTATCATCTTGCTGTGTACCATGGACCTTTTTTTTAAAAAAAAGGCAAGAAAAACTAAGTACATCAGTAAAGGAATATATGTGAGCTATATGAAGAGAAAGTGGTGCATGCTGAAGAGAGAGGAGACACAAGGAGAGAGACTTACATAAAGAGAAAGAGAGTCAGAGACAAATGGAGACAGAACACCACAAATGAGAGAAGTGCGAGAGGTCTACAGAATGAGAAAAGAGTGGAACAAAATTGAAAATTAAAGAGCAATGCAGAAACAATTAGAGTGGGATATAATGCGGCACAAAAGGAGGAAGAAAATCTTTTTTCCCCCCCCACTGTGAGCCACAGCAGATCAACTATTTGTTATAGTCCAATGTGATAAACTGCAGCTGAACCTTTATCAGCTGTTCTACACCAAAACACTTTGAAAAAGTGTAAACCAAACAGGAAATTTATTTGGGGAATTATTGGGCTCAACAAGCTCAGAGACATTGGGGTGAATTTTAACATCCCAAAAAACAGGTGGGTTGGGGGAGGGAGATATTAAAACGTTAAAAATCTCAAACCCAACCCGCCCTCTTTAACGGACACGGGGCAGGCTGTCAATCTGCTCCCAGGAGGCAGGTTGGCTATTTAAATATAACAAGCCTGGCAGTATCAGATTTAACCTGGTAGCTGAAGGGAGGCGAGGACATCTTCAAGGAGAAGGTAAGTGCCTTTACAGCACTGCCTGTAGGCCAGGAGAACGCCCACCCTGCCCCCGGTCACCCAAGCTTACCCCCTTGCCTTGCATAACACCCCCTCTACCCCATGCTCCCAGTAACAGCTGCAGGCTCCCTACCTGGGGCTGCGGCCTGCTCCGGAATGGTCCCTGCCCGACTGGAAGCCAAGCTTATCAGGCTGACTTCCAGGAGGGGATCCTGTCAAAACATAAATATACACGCTGTGGAGTCAATACTCCACAGCATGTGCCCCCCCAACCCCCACCTCCACCGTCAACGCAAACCAGCCTCATCAAGATCGGGTCCATTAGTACTGAGGGAATACACATTTTCAGTACTCTCGATCAGTATTAAGTACTTAAAGGTTAGGTATATTACAGACTGTGTGTAGAATAACTCCCTCTATCATGGCCCAATAACGTGGCTCAACTCCAACATCAGTAGAGCACCCTCAGCAGCCAGCCTGTTGCCTCTCTGAATAAGACTACTAATTCAGTCGACTTTTGTTTAATTTGGCCAGTTTTACTCCACACTAGAAACTGAGTTGAAATTAACTAAGTTTTTTTTACCCCCTCCTCTGCTCCTGAAGGCATTAACTCTCTGTTGGGTATGGTTTCACAGGTGTTTGCCACTTTTTCTCATATTGGAGCCAAGTGGCAATTATTCATGTGAATTTTGAGAGAGAAAAGTTTGGTGTGCTATTTAATTCTGGGGAGCATTGCAGCCAACTCAAACCAGTCTTCAGCTAACATCTATCCACACAGATGCACTTACAGCAGTGATTACTAGATACAGGAGTGGAAACCTTGTCTGATTTTCCCTTCCTTAATCCAGGAGCCCTCTGCTTCCCCAGCTGAGTTTAGCAGGGATCAAACTGGAAATGTTCCTGACCAGTGCCTCTCAGCTATTTACTTGATTAACTTGCTGAGCCATCAAGGCAGCCGACACCAAGGGGGCGATTTTGCCAGCCCTGGGGAGGCAGGTTTGGAGGCGGGACTGCCGGGAAAATGGCAGAATCTGGGGGCGGGTATCCATCCCGCCCCCAACCCGCCTCCCTGCCATCTTCCCAGGAGGCGGGTACCCAACCCACGCCGGGCCCCATCTCCTGGAGGCGGGAAGGGGATTACAGCCACTTAACTGCCTGTTAACATTATCCCCATTTTTCCAACAGAGGTGCGGGCTTCCCGACGTCAGGAAACCCAGCCAGGGTCAGCGAGGCGAGCAGTGGGTCTGCGGGGGTGAGAGGGGTCCAAAAGTGCGCTGTGGAGGTGAGTGATGGGTGCAAGTGTGGAGAGGTAAGTATGTGAGGGGAGTGAAAAGTGTTAGAAAAAGTTTATGTACCTTTGTTTTGTCCTGCAGGCTTCAATCGTTGGGGATCCGGAGGCTCTGGCATCTCCACGGCAGAGATGACAGAATGGCTGCTGCATTCTCCGATGCAACAGCCATCTGCTTTCTGCTCAGGAAATAGGTTTGGTGAGCCTGGAGTATAAGAACTCACCAAACAACAGAGAATGTCAGTGTTTGACAGCTTCTCAAAATCTCCAACGCACCCCCATTGGCAAAATCACCCCCAAAGTCTTATGTTATTTTACATTGGGCCTTACAGCAATCAGGGAGGAAACATCATCCCATCATGTTTTCAACGTTCAAATCCATGTTCAGGAACCATCCACCCCCTAGTGGCTTAAGGAGAATATAGATTTTAAAAACTTATCAATTTAGATTGCTATTTATCATCATGCTCAATGTGACAATGGTGGGTGTACATGTTAAGTGTGTGAGTGTACTAGCTCTTGGCCATTTTTAGAATTTCCACCATTACGGATACCACTGTACTAAAATTGAATATGTCAAAAATGTAACGTTTCCAATAGTTGATTCAATATTTAGTACACCATAACTCGGTAATTGTATCAAATCCTCAGGCCTCTTACCTAGGCTTCCGAGAAGTGGTCTGAGCTTGGTGAGCTCATGTAAGTGAACACTGAGTATTATAGGGAGACTGGCTTGATGTCACATGGATTAAATAAGGCTTCCCTTCTTGAGGTGCTATTAACAATTCAGAGACTGACAAGAGCCAGAAATGTCTCCTTTTATTAATTGGCAGACGCCAATATAAAAACTATGTTGGTGACAGAGAAGTCTAGGTTGACTAATGGGGTGATTTGGCAGACAGGCAAAATGGTAGGCAGAAAGTGTGCTGCCAGCTTGTCTGGTGATCCAGATCACGGCTGCATTTGACAGTGGACAGAATTTGTGGCATTATGGGTCACAGAAACACCTTAGAGTTTACAATGCTTTGAGAACTGTTGTGTGAGGTGAGAGGGAACAGGCTGGTACATCAAACATTTAAAAAGTGGTAGGCAAATGCCAATTCAGAATTGGGGGGGGGGGGGGGTAAGAGTATCATATATAGTTTCCATGTGGCTTTAATTGTGGTCAAGACTGTTTCCTTTGCTGTGGAGAGGATGCTACATATTGAGATCCTACTGTTTGCCATTTTTTAATAGAGCAGGGTGTCCTTCTCCCACACTACAAGTATCAGTTCCTTGGATGCAAGCTGAGAAAGTGGGCTATCAAAATGAGGCCATTTATCTGTAGGTTGTAGTCTAAGGGGGCGAATTTCCTCCGAGGTTGTCCCACTCACCCGCTGTAACTTCAGCAGAAGAGGCGCAGAAACCAGGAAAATGGCTTAGATGCTATTTACACAATTTTGAGGGTTTCTGCGGCTGTTATACTGAATTATGGCGGATGAGAGGGAGAATCCCCTAAGTATCAAATGTGTTATTTCCAGGTGCAAGAATGTAAAATAAGATCATGAACAATTGTACAAGTATGTTGTGTCCTCAGGGACACAAAAGAACCTTACATTGTTCCAGCAAAACACTGTCTACATTGAACACCTTGCTGGATCCATATGGTCCATCTCCAGTAAAAAGTCCATTCGAGCTTCAGGAGATAAGCATCTGTGCAGTGTCCTGGCAAATTCTTGAATCCACATCTCATTATTGGATATGGTATTGGATATGGGTTGTTGCGTCAATGCTATCACAGTGTGGACTTTGTTTTGGATATGATGCTTTTCTGCTCTGGAATACTAGACCGCCTTTTTCCTTGGTTACCATAATGTTGAGTTAGCTTTCTCGTGCAACATGTATGGGTAGGGAAGGAACTATAGGACCATGGACAATGGCTGTAAATACATATTTCTAAACAATCACCTTAAATAATGGTTCTCTAATAACATTACCAATTTTTAAATGAGAAAGCAGGGTTAACTTGTAGCTGTCAGGCTTGTACTACAGCATAATTAATAAAACAAATAAAAATATTTCTTGTGTGATATGATGTAAAGCTATTAGCAATAATTCTACTTCAAGGTAGTAAGAAAAAAGTACCAAAAACAGTAAAGTGCCATATTACCTTGATCCATTGCTGATAAGAACACTCTCCCTTATTGTTAACGTGCAGTAATACCAGACCAACAGGAAATTAAAGATTTCATCAATTACTCTGGTAACAAAAACAAAAAATAAAGTTTATTAAGAAGGAGTAACTGTACCAAGATGGAGTTCATAGCAGTAGAATTCCTTACTAAAAGGAGTGTACGATGTAGTCTGTACAATTAAAGATGTATTTTTATTTGAAGAAAATTAATAATTTTGTGGTCTGTACCAACACAGGTAGTTGTAGCTATCCATTTCTGCCCTTCACCCAGCAACCTGACCCCATTTCCACTGGCATACATGGTACACAACAGGATTGGCTTAGTGGCCAGACAGAAGATGCTTCTACATACTTGCCTGTTAACAGTTCTGGAACAGCAACCAATTTTTAAAAAAAGGTGAAGCAATCATACTGCCAGAAGTTTTTTTTTTCTCAGTGATCGAATGAGTTGGTGCTCAAGTTGTAGCCTCTTTCTGTGCAATAAGGTTGGGGCTTGAGTTTTTATTGTGCTGAGGTATTTGCTGGTCTGACTCATCCTTTGCTTGCTTTCTTGTTTTGTCTTGCCCTAAACCTCTCTGCCTCCCTTTCCTCCTTTAAGACACTCCTTAAAACCTACCTATTTGACCAAGCTTTTGGTCATTTGCCCTAATTTCTCCTTGTGTGGTTCGGTGTCAAATTATTTGTCTTATAATACTCCGGTGAAGCGCCTTGGGATGTTTTACTACGTTAAAGGCGCTATATAAATGCAAGTTGTTGTTGTCTATCCTGTCGGTGCCATTTTTCATGTTTCCTAAAAAGGCTTTTCAATGTTATTTTAGATGTAATTTTTCTCTTTTTTCTGTAAATTTGAATATTTTCTTCATTCTATTTTAATTGCAGTATTCAATTGCACCTGTGCCATTTTATTTTATTTTCAGTTGCTTGTACTTTGCACCACCCCCTTGGTATTTGTAGTTTTTTCCTCCAGCTCAAATATATCTTTGACTCTTTCCTTAAAGCAAAAAGGAAAACAATACAGCTTCTTTGCAGAGCAACTGCATGATTTTGTTCAATGTCATAATCTGGTTTCAGTCCGGCATAACAAATTCAATTACACTGCAAAACACGAGAAAATGTCATGCAGGTTCTCAGACATTACAGTAGGTGGAGCTTTTTACTAAAAAAACACAGTATCTTCCACAGTACTCAGACACCAAATGCTATTTCATGCAAGAAAGCATGGAGTGAAAAAAGGATAGTTGTCTCGTATCAGGTTCATAATACAGTGGAGAGCCAAGCTGAATACAGAAAGTACAGGAGAGAACTGAAAAAAGAAATAAAAGGGGAAAGAGAGTGCATAAGGATAGATAGGTGGGAAACATAAAAGGGAACCAAAAGCATTTTCTAAACATATAAATAGTAGGAGGACAGTCAAAGGAAGGGTGGGGCCAATTTAGGACCAAAAAGGAGATCCTCTTGTGGAGGCAGAGGGAATGGTTGAGGTACTAAATTAGTACTTTGCATCTGTCTTCACTAAAGAGGATGCTGCCAATGTTACAGTAAAGGAGGAGGTAGTAGAGAAATTGGATACGGTAAAAACAGATAAAGTGGTGCTAAAAAGGTTGGCAGCGCTCAAAGTAGAAAAGTCACCCAGTTCAGATGGGATGCATCCTAGGTTGCTGAGGGAAGCAAGGATGGAAATTGGGGAGGCTCTGGCCACAATCTTCCAATATTAGATATGGGAGTGGTGTCAGAGGACTGGAGGATTGCAAATGTTACACTCCTGTTCAAAAAGGCGAGAGGGATAAACCCGGCAACTACAGACCAGTCAGCCTGACGGCGGTGGTAGGAAATTTTTAGGGACAATAATCCAGGACAAAAGGCATCAAGGGGTATGGGGAGAGAGGGGGAATATGGTATTGAGATAGAGGATCAGCCATGATCATACTGAATGGCGGAGCAGGCTCGAATGGCCTACTCCTGCTCTATTTTTCTATGTTTCTAAAATTAATTGGCACTTGGAAAAATATGAGTTAATAAATGAAAGCCAGCACAGATTTGTTAAAGGCAAATCGTGCTTGACTAAGTTGATCGAGTTCTTTGATGAAGTAACGGGGAGGGTTGATGAGGGCAGTGTGGTTGATATTGTGTATATAGACCTTTAAAAGGCATTTGATAAAGTACCACATAATATACTTGTTAGAAAAATTGTAGCCCGTGGGATTAAAGGGGCAGTGGCTGTGTGGATATGAAATTGGCTAAGGGATAGAAAACAGAGAGTAGTGGTGAATGGTTGTTTTTGAGACTGGAGGGAAGCATACAGTGGTGTTCCCCAGGGGTCAGTATTAGGACCACTGCTCTTTTTATATGTATTTATGACCTGTACTTGGGTATGCAGGGCATAATTTCAAAATCTGCAGATTACGTGAAACTCGGAAATATAGTAAACAATGAGGAGGATAGTAACAGACTTCAGGAGGACATAGTCAGACTGGTGAAATGGGCAGACATATAGCAGATGAAATTTAACACAGAAAAGTATGAAGTGATTAATTTTGGTCGGAAGAATGAAGAGAGACAATATAAACTAAATGATACAATTTTAAAGGGGGTTCAAGAACAGAGAGACCTGGGTGTGTACATAATCAAATCTTTGGAGGTGGCAAGACAAGTTGAGATGGCTGTTAAAATGGCATACAGGATCCTTGGCTTTATAAATAGAGGCATAGAGTACAAAATTAAGGAAGTTATGCTAAACCTTTATAAAACACTGGTTAGGCCCCAGCTGGAGTATTGTGGTCAATTCTGGGCACCACATTTTAGGAAGGATGTCAAAGCCTTGGAGGGGGTTCAGAGGAGATTTGCATAAAAGGGTGGAGGAAGCAGATTCCAGGTAACTTTCAAAAGGGAACTGGATAAATACGTGAAGGGGAAAAATTTTCAGGGATATGACGAAAGAGCGGGGGATTTGGACTAATTGCATAGCTCTTCCACAGAGCCAGAACAGGCACGATGAGACAAATGGCCTCCTCTGTGCTGTATCATTCTATGTTTCTATGGAATAGAATAATATAATCTCATGTGCTACACGGCGCTCCTCTTCTGAAGGCGAGGACAAATGAGTTCTTGTCAACTGCGTCCCCACAGGGATGTGACATGCAGAGGCCTTGTCCTTATCCACTAGGAAGGAGCAAAAACTGGAGTGGTAGTCACCACAAGCACATCCTGTGTATCTCCCAGTGTCTGGCTTTGCATGGTGAAAGGTGCTTGTTTTTCCTCAATTGGCGGTGGGGGTGGGGAGGGGGGGGAAGCAATAATTTGCTGAACAGTTTACAACTGTCTCAAGTTCTAAAATGGTTAAAGACTGAGCTACTTTTACTAGGGTGCAGTTCCAAGGGTAGTAACACCCCTCTGGTTCCTTGAAGTTGCCATTCTTCATGAATGAACCTAGACATTCAGGTGCATGCATGCCTGTTTGTGGATGTGTTGGGTGTGCATCACAGGCAAGCCTGATACTATTCACACCACACATCCATGCACACACTTCCTGCAGGGAGTCTGGATAGCAGCCTGGTCAAGTTGTCTCTTCCATAGCCCAGAAAACTAAGACCAATTTTAATGCCTCCACTGGCAACCTAGCACAGAAACTTCTGTATAGCTCAGTACAGTACCACACAAGGCATTTATACTAAGCCATCCGGATAGCTCAAGCTACTTTAAAAAGCACTTAAACACTGAGGGAGTCATTTTTAACTTCGGCGTGGGCAGTAAACTGGCGGTTGCAAATTGGCCGCCCATTATACACCACGTCCAATTTTCCTTGCCCTCGACTTAAATGGAAAGGAAAAATCGGGTGGCGTGTATAACATGCTGCTGATCTTCTACCGCCAGTTTTCTGCCCCCGTCAAAGTTGAATATTACCTCTTGAAAGTTTAAATTAAAGCTTAATTATTTAAACATCAAAATTCATGTGTTACTGAAAATTGGACTCGAAACAGATTGGTCGTGTTGGGCATTGCCCAGCGGGTTGTTTTGTATAAACATTGCCCTTTGCTTTTATCAAGTTACTTATACAACTAGGAAGAGCATTTACAAAGCAAACAGTACAGTAGAAATGATTGCCCTGTAATGGATTAAAAAAAGATTCAATTAGTATATACATAAAAGGGTTACCAGCAAAGAAATAGAAATATATTAATCTAAAATACTGTATTTCTGTGGACTGGGTTGGAACCTTATCCCTTCAACACAGGATCCTTAGCTTAAATCTAGCCCAGATTGTTGCAATTAAAAATTCTTCCCTGTGTGGCAGCTACAAGAGTCATGAGTAGGATAAGTGCGAGCAGTCATAATTCAGTTCCGTATGGGCATGAGGTTACAGCACAACCCTGACTATAATTTGTTCCCGATTGTTACTAAACCAGGGGTCGCCCCCACCCCCCCCACCCAAAAAAGCCACAATGTTATGAGAAATGGAAAGAAAACTCCTAATTGTACACTATATGATTCTCTTTTGCAGTTGGAAGTAAAGCACATTATTGAGGCATTAGAAAGGGAGCTTTACTGTGCATCTGGACAATGCAGAAAGTTGTTACTAAGTCCAAATTAAAAAACTTCCCAGCACCATCAACCCCGATGAGCACAAAAAATGGAATATTGCAATTGTCCTTCCAATTAAAGGACAGACAAAAAATAAAAGCTTTACCTATTCAGCAGAAACATGCAAGATATTGCACCAAGTAACAAGATGATGGTCAGATAAAGTTTGAATTTTTCATATTCATCTTTGTAGGCAAACCTGTAAAAACATTATTGGAAGCAACAACAGTTAGGCTTTTTCACACTAATGTAATGGAACAAAACAAATATTTTAGCCCTTCTCCTTTCAGTTTTAGTATTGTTCTTCAAATCCTAGCTTGCGGACGTTCACATGACAGAGCAAACTCAATTAATTAGTGTTTCTCAAATGTTGATGGTTTCAGTGTCAGCTGAGAGTCAGAAGGTTGTGGGTTCAAGTCCCACTCCAGGGAACTGAGCACATAAATCTAGGCTGACACTCCAGTGCAGTGCTGAGGGAGTGCTGCACTGTTGGAGGTGCCGGCTTTCGGATAAGACGTTAAACCAAGGCCCCGTCTGCTCTCTCAGGTGGACGTAAAAGATCCCATAGCACTATTTCAAAGAGCTGGACCATCCTCCTACAGCTAAGAGGGAACATGGGCCTCGGCAGTACATTGTGCCTCTGAGTGAGTGGGCAAAGGGGGCTTTGTTAGATATCTGGAAGCAAGCTGCCTACCAACCTTTCAGCAGCAGAGGCATATCTAGGGCAAACTAAAGAACTATGGCGGTAACTTATACAGAGGAAAACTTACAGAAGTAAAAATTATCTAGCGCAGATAGAACCAGTATACACATGCTTGCCATCCAGGAGGTAGTTTTCTTTTTAAATGTAAACTGCATATAGATTTATGTTTTGTTGTTTAACACTGTTCTGATGCTTTTGAGTTTAAAAAAAAATCGTAATTGTTCAGTTACAATAAAATTATATTTTACAATGTACATGGAGAATTATAATGGGCCAAATTTTGCTGCAGCAGGGCATCTAACGGTGTCTACCGTTAGTTAGACATGCCCTTGCACGTTTGGATTTTACATTTTTTACGTGGCATGTTTCTGAACGTGCGAGCTGATAACGTCGCAGCGAAGGAAACAGGGCATCTGGGACCTGAGTGAACAGGGCAAGCAACTATGTATCTCCTTAACCAATCAGATTGAAGGATTGTGAACTTACAGTGCAAGGACTGAGAAGGAAGTGTCAATCAGGTACAGAAAGAGAAATAAAGAGGGAAAGAAAGATTGGATTAAGAAAGGGGGGAAAAAAAGACAGAAAGGAAAAGTAAAATTTTTTTTTTTTTTTAATTTTACTTTTTTTAAATCTCCAACAACAATTAAAACCCGAAGGAATGAGGAGCGAGAGACACTTGTAATAGTTCATTTTCAGTGCCAGAGAGGTTCTTTGGCAGTAATTAACATTTACCACGTCATTAAAAGGGTACTTAGGCTGGAATGGTCATGACTTAACTTTCTGTGGCGAGTTTAGTTCATATCTACCACGTAAATACAGAAATTTCACACCATTCAATGCATTTTAATGGTGAGCCAGACAGCGAGATGCTGTTTTCGTGACGCTAACAGCAAGGCGGCGCAACTCGGACAGCAACTTTTGGATATTCACATTTAACCACACATCTGCTCTGCGTCTGAAGTTTCTGAACTATTTGCACATAAATAACAGTGAGCGCCATTAGCAACACTGTTATTTTGACAGGAGAATCTGGGCCAATATTGAGTGAACTTTATTGAGTGACATAGGTTGAGAACAATATTGGACACTGATGCAGTGAGTAGCACTGCGGTGTTAGGGTGTACTGCTGTTTTTGGCCATGGTGTCATTGCCTGGAGTATGCGCCAGATGGTTGGCTTATGAGATGAGATATGTGGAGAATGCTGTTGGCATGTCCACCAGTAAACCAGGATTGTGGATAAAATTTCAAACAAATCTCTTCTTGCACAGTCTCGGAGAGTACAAGATTTTCTACAAATAGGTTAATTGCTACTTTATCTCACTCCATACTAATTGCATGGGCATGATTTTCCTGCCAGTGGAATGCACCAATAACCTGCAGTTAGGAGAAAACCCTAGAGCCTGCTCATACTGGAAAGTAGAAGATGTTACTGTGGGGAAGTCCAGGAAGTTATGTGCTGAATCCAGTTCAGTAGCATGCTTGGTGAGCTTTTGGACGTCAAACACCACCTTTTGGCATGAGGCTTTGCTACAGTTCCAAGTTATGTTCTCTGGGCTCCCCACAGAATTTTACTAAACCAAGTGAAGAATAACAGGAAATCCTGCCTCTCAACTAGAGCTGGAGTTTGGCAGAAGAGGAATGACAAGTGAAAGGATTGCAAACATAACCACCTTAAATGGGCAGTATCATTTATATATTTAAAAAAATCGTAAATTGATTCGCAATGTGAAAACCAAAGAATGCTCAATGTAACTGGTAATTGTACTGGTGAATTCACTAAACATTAATTTGGTACAAATTAAAAGGAGTTCTTTAGATGGCCTGACACTTACATACCAAAGGTTCCAGGTCTGTGCTGAGTAATCTGATCTCACTGGTGCAGTAGTTGGAGCACTTGAATTGACCTTAGAATCTTTTGGGTCAGAGAGCATGGGGAAATAGGTCAGAGTTCCTACTCACGATCACTATACAGTTAGAAAGTGCAAGTATGCATGTCAAGCAAGAACAGAACTGGGCTCAGTTGTGATGCTCCCCAACAGTTAAATATTCCGCTGACAGACTCTCAACTCACACATGAAGAAAGGCTTCTTGGACATGATGCCAGGGAGCTGCAGGCACCCATGGAATCATACTGTGGGAGGAGTTAGTACCGTCACAAGAGGGAAGGAAAAAAAAAAAAACTATATTCCTCTTTTGCAAAGCTACCAGCAAAGTCAAGTAAGTGATCAAAAGCATTGGAATGCATTCTAGAATATAGTTATGAAACACAGATCAGAAGGTAAATTGATATTACTTAGCCTGCTTGCTGAGAAGAGTTACATTCACATTTCCAAGCACCAGGTTTAAGTAGAGCCTGAAAGAAGAAAAACATTGAAATGTGCAAGGTTTTACTATCACTTGAATATTAGCATTTCCAGACAACAAAATCAGAGATCATCATTTATCTCACATCAACTCCATGATTAAAAAATTAAGAATTTACACAACTGGGGTAAAAAGAATAAACATAGTGTGACTGGACTTATCCATTAAGATTTCTGGAAAATCATGTACTTGTGAGCTTCATTCTGGAAGAAATATCTTTGTAAGAAAAAAATAAATCCTCTTTATTCATTCTATTTAACGATAGTTGGTAAATTGGAATGGATCAAAAATACAGGATTTTGGTTAAATTTCCACTCTAATATAGATTTTGAGAGGTCACCAAAGCACTCTGTAAATTATCACAAACTGGATGAAACAACAATTAAAGTAAAAGCATATTTCACAATTTCTTCCAATTTGCTTTTTGAAGGGTGACTTTGATAGCTGCACGTTATAAAGTTGTTCTACGCTAATCTAATGGCCAAAAACACCACATAGTGTGGTAGTGAACCACAAAAAAGGGAATTCAAGTTTAATCACTGGCATGTGCTAAGTTAGCAATTCTCAACGGTGTGGCGATGGGGTGTTACAATTGGCCTTACTATCCCCAGGCTAGTAAGGGAAAGATGTAATCCTATTTGCAATGACTATTTAGCGATCCTGGTGGAAATTTGTATGTGTGGATACGTGCATGTGTGGATATTGGTTCGAGAACAGAACTGGACTTGGTCATGGTACTCCCCATGGTCAAATCCATGCCAACATATACCATCAAGGTTCACACTACTGGGACATGGACCTGGAGTGTTCCTGGTGCCAGAGTTCATATTGTCCACAAGTTACCTCCTGCTCCCTCACTCCCCTCCCCATTCAACTCCCCTTCCGGGCCCCCATGCTAGCTAACATTGTTCCCTTTCCTCAGGTACCAGTCCCATCCCCCATCCCTTCAAAACTGCCATCACACCCCTTTCAAAAAACAAACCCTCAATCCATCTGTCCTCTCCAATTATCACCCATTTCCTACCTCCTTTTACTATTATGAAAAAGAAAAGGAAGAACTTGCATTTATATAGCGCCTTTCATCATCTCAGAACATCCCAAAGCTAATGAAATACGCTTTCAAGTGTAGTCACTGTTATAATGTAGGGAAACGCGACAGCCAATTTGCGCACACCAAGGTCCCACAAAGAGATTAATGACCAGATAATCCATTTTAGTAATGTTGGTTGAGAGGTAAATATTAGCCAGGATACCTTGGGAACGCCCTTGTTCTTCTTCACATAGTGTCATGGGATCTTTTTTATCCACCCGAGGGCAGTCGGAACCTCGGTTTGTCTCATCAGAAAGACAGCACCTCGATCAGTGCAGCACTCCCTCTGTACTATACTGGTGTCAGCCTAGATTACGTGTTCAAATCTCTGGAGTGGGGCTTGAACCCATGACCTTCTGACTCAGAGGAGAGAGTACTACCACTGACATCCAAGGTCCTTGAATGTGGTGCCTCTCAGCTCTGTGCCTATCTCTTCCAAAACATCCTGTTCAAATCTCTCCAGTCCAGCTTCCACCCTTCTCACAGCACCAAAATGTCTCAAGCCAAACTCATAAATGATATTCTCTGTGACTGTGCCCATAGTACATTATCTCTCCTCAATCTTTCTTTGGCATTTGATAGGTTGGTCACGCCATTTTCCACCAACACATCTGCCTCTGTGTCAGTCAGAAACAGGAGAATTTATAATGGGGAACAAGGAAATGGCAGAGCAATTAAACAAATACTTCACGGAAGAGGACACAAATAACTTCCCAAAAATGCTAGGGAACCAAGGGTCTAATGAGAAGGAGGAATTAAAGTAAATTAGTATTAGTAAAAAAAAGTGCTGGAGAAATTAATGGGACTGATAATCTGCATCCCAGAGTACTAAAAGAGATAGCCATGGAAATAGTGGATGCATTGGTTGTCATCTTCCAAAATTCTATAGATTATGGAACAGTTCCTGTAGATTGGAGGATGGCAAATGTAACCCCACTATTTAAAAAAGGAGGGAGAGTGAAAACAGGGAACTACAGACTGGTTAGCCTAACATCAGTAGCAGGGAAAATGCTAGAGTCTATTATAAAGGATGTGATAACAGGACACTTAGAAAATATCAACGGGATTAGACAGAGTCTAATTCACCTCTCCACGCCCACTCAGACCTCACCGTCCTCGGCCTCGTGCATTGTTCCACGGAAGCTCAGCGTAAGCTCGAGGAACAGCACCTCATCTTTCGTTTAGGCACTTTACAGCCTTCCGGACTCAATATCGAGTTCAACAATTTCAGATCATAACCTCGGCCCCTACCACATACATTTTATCCACCCTTTTGGTTCATGCCTTTTTCCTCTCTCTCTCCCCCTATGGCAGCTGTCTCTCATTCTGCCAGCATTTCACACTTCACCTTTTGTTTCTTAACCTGTCCCATTACCATCTCGTCTTGCCTTGAGCATTTCTCAATGTCTCTACTTACCATAGTTATTCCTCCCCCCAGCCTCCCCCTTGCATTTTTATCTGTTTCATTTCCTGCTCTTTTCTCAGTTCTGACGAAGGGTTTCGACCTGAAACGTTAACTCTGTTTCTCTCTCCACGGATGTTGCCTGGCCTGCTGAGTTTTTCCAGCGTTTTCTGTTGTTGTAGACAAAGTCAACATGGATTTATGAAAGGGAAATCGTGTTTGACAAACCTACTGGAGTTTTTTTGAGGATGTAACTGGTAGAATAGATAAGGGAGAACCAGTGGATGTGGTGTATTTGGATTTTCAGAAGGCCTTTGATAAAGTCCCACATAAGAGGTTAGTGTGCAAAATTAATGCACATGGGATTGGGGGTAATATACTGGCATGGATTGAAAATTGGTTAACAGACAGGAAAAAGAGAGTAGGAATAAATGGGTCTTTTTCGGGGTGGCAGGCGGTGACTAGTGGGGTACCGCAGGGATCAGTGCTTGGGCCCTAGCTATTCACAATATATATCAATGATTTGGATGAGGGAACCAAATGTAATATTTCCAAGTTTGCTGACGACACAAAACTAGGTGGGATTGTGAGTTGTGAGGAGGATGCAAAGAGGCTTCGAGGCGATTTAGACAAGTTGAGCGAGTGGGCAAATACATGGCAGACGCAGTATAACGTGGATAAATGTGAAGTTATCCACTTCGGTAGGAAAAACAGAAAGGCAGAGTATTATTTAAATGGTGATAGATTGGGAAATGTTCATGTACAGAGGGACCTGGGTGTCCTTGTACACCAGTCACTGAAAGCAAACATGCAGGTGCAGCAAGCAGTTAGGAAGGCAAATGGTATGTTGGCCTTCATTGCAAGAGGATTGGAGTACAGGAGCAAGGATGTCTTACTACAGTTATACAGGGCCTTGGTGAGACCACACCTGGAGTACTGTGTGCAGTTTTGGTCTCCTTACCTAAGAAAGGATATACTTGCCATAGAGGGAGTGCAGCGAAGGTTCACCAGACTGATTCCTGGGATGGCAGGACTGTCGTATGAGGAGAGATTGGGTCGACTAGGCCTGTATTCACTAGAGTTTAGAAGAATGAGAGTGGATCTCATTGAAACGTTTACAATTCTGACAGGGCTAGACAGACTGGATGCAGGGAGGATGTTTCCCCTGGCTGGGGGGTCTAGAACGAGGGTCACAGTCTCAGGATACGGGGTAGGACATTTAGGACTGAGATAAGGAGAAATTTCTTCACTCAGAGGGTGGTGAACCTGTGGAATTCTCTACCACAGAAGGCTGAGAAGGCCAAGTCACTGAATATATTTAAGAAGGAGATAGATAGATTTCTAGACACAGAAGACATCAAGGGGTATGGGGAGAGAGCGGGAATATGGTATTGAGATAGAGGATCAGCCATGATCATATTGAATGGCGGAGCAGGCTGGAAGGGCCGAATGGCCTACTCCTGCTCCTATTTTTCTATGTTTCTAAGTGTCCAGCACCATGGGACTGGCCTTGCATGGTTCCAGTTATATCTATCTAAATGCAGCCAGTGTACTTCCATCAATAGATTCTCTCCCCTTCCCCGCACCATCATCTTTCCTTTGCCCTGTTCTCTTTCTTATCTGCAACCTGCTACTTGTTGATGTCATCTGCAGGCACAGCATCAGCTTTCACACGTGCGCAGATAATACCCAGCTCTATCTTTTCATTACTTCTCTCAACACGTTGGCTGCCTTTGTATTGTCAACTGCTTGTGCAACATCAAGTCCTGGATGAGCCACAATTTCCTCCAATTCAACATCAAGAAAACCAAACAGATTATTTTTGGCCCTTGTCACAACCTCCACTCCCTTGTCACTGACTCCAACCCCTGCCTGGTAACTATCCCAGGCATAACCAGACAATTTAGAACCTTGGCACCCTGTTCAATCCCAAGCTGAGCTTTAAACCCCACATTCTACTCATCACCAAGACCACTTACCTCCACCTCTGTAACATTGCCCATCTTCAACCCTAGCTGAGCACCTCTACCACTGAAACCCTTATATATATGCCTTTGTCATCTCCAAACTTGACTCCTCAACACTCTCTTTGCTGGTCTCCCATTCTCCGCCTTCCTTAAATTCCAACTTATCCAAAATCCTTTGCCACATGTATCCTGTCCGGCATTAACTCTCATTCGTCCACCACACCCATCCTCTGACCTAGACTAGCTCCCATTATCCAACAAGTCTGTAAATCCATCAGTGGCCTTGCCCCACCCTATCTCTGCAATTGCCTCAAGCCCTATATCCTGCTCCCAATTACTCTGTTCCTCAGACTCTGGCCTTTTCTGCATCCACCCTCCCTTCGCCCTAACATTGGCAGCAGAGCCATCAGCTCCTTAGTCCTACTATCTAGAGGTTTGTCCCTAAATATCTCTGCCTCTCTCCAACTTTAAGAACCTTCTCAAAACCCAGTTTTTCAACCAAGCTGTTGGTCGCCTGTGCAAATATGTTTTCTTTCTTGGTTTGGGTTCCTGTTTCCTTCCATTTATTTGAGACGTACATTGGGAAGTTTCTTTCCATTAAAGGCACTATATATTTTCCAGTTGTTATTGAACCATATCACAGTGTGAGTTGCCACTTTCAGGAAGGAAAGGAGAAAACCTGAAGAAAAAGGTCTGTTCTACCCCATAATTGCTGTGTTTCAAATTCTCTAATCAAAGTTATGTGTTGTGTCCTCATAAGGAGGCAAACAAGTCCAAAAGTTAAAACACAAGAATGTCATGCTCAAATAGGAAACCAACATTTAAATCCCTGTTGGTCTTCCCTTAGGAAACAAGACTGCTAAAGCTTGGCTGGGTTAAGAGTTATATAGATGGATAAGTGGGAAATATGGAGATGGCAAAAACACTGAATGAATATTTTGTATCAGTCTTTACAGTAGAGGACACTAAGAATATCCCAACACTGGACAAACAGGGGGCTATAGGGGGAGAGGAGCTAAACACGATCAAAATCACTAAGGAAGTGGTACTCGGTAAAATAATGGGACTCAAGGCGGATAAATCACCTGGACCTGATGGCTTACATCCTAGAGTCTTGAAGGAAGTGGCGGTAGGGATTGTAGATGCATTGGTAATAATTTTTCAAAACTCCCTGGATTCCGCTAAGGTCCCGGCAGACTGGAAAACTGCTAATGTAACACCCTTATTTAAAAAGGGCAGTAGACAGAAGGCTGGTAACTATAGACCGGTTAGCCTAACATCTGTGGTAGGTAAAATTTTGGAGTCCATTATTAAGGAAACAGTAACAGGACATTTGGATAATCATAATTTAATAGGACAAAGTCAGCATGGTTTTACGAAGGGGAAGTCATGTTTGACAAATTTGCTGGAGTTCTTTGAGGAAGTAACACATAGAGTGGATAAAGGGGAACCAGTGGACGTAGTGTATTTAGACTTCCAAAAGGCATTTGACAAGGTGCCACACAAAAGATTATTGCTTAAGGTAAAAAATCACGGGATTGGGGGTAATATTCTGGCATGGATAGAGGATTGGCTATCTAACAGAAAGCAAAGAGTTGGGATAAATGGTTCATTCTCAGACTGGCAATCAGTAACTAGTGGTGTTCCACAGGGGTCAGTGCTGGGTCCCCAACTCTTCACAATCTATATTAACGATTTGGAGGAAGGGACCAAGTGTAACATATCAAAATTTGCAGATGATACAAAGATGGGAGGGAAAGTAGTGAGTGAGGAGGACATAAAAAACCTGCAAGGGGACATAGACAGGCTAAGTAAGTGGGCAGAGATTTGGCAGATGGAATACAACACTGGAAAGTGTGAGGTGATGCACTTTGGCAGGAAAAATCCTAGATCAATTTATTATCTTAATGGCAAGAAACTGGAGAGTACTGAAGTGCAAAGGGATCTGGGGGTCCTGGTGCACGAAACTCAAAAGGTTAGTATGCAGGTGCAGCAAGTGATTAAGAAGGCAAATGGAATGTTGGCTTTCATTGCTAGGGGGATAGAATATAAAAATAGGGAGGTATTGCTTCAGTTGTACAAGGTATTGGTGAGACCGCACCTGGAATACTGCATACAGTTTTGGTGTCCTTACTTAAGGAAAGACATCCTTGCTCTCGAGGCAGTGCAAAAAAGGTTCACTCGGTTAATCCCGGGGATGAGGGGGTGGTCATATGAGGAGAGGTTGGGTAGATTGGGACTCTACTCATTGGAGTTCAGAAGAATGAGAGGCGATCTTATTGAAACATATAAGATTGTGAAGGGGTTGGATCGGGTGGATGCGGGGAGGATGTTCCCGATGACGGGTGAGACGAGAACTAGGGGACATAGTCTTAGAATAAGGGGCTGCTCTTTCAAAACTGAGATGAGGAGGAACTACTTCACTCAGAGGGTGGTAGGTCCATGGAATATGCTGCCACAAAAAGCTGTAGAAGCTACAACATTAATTAAATTTAAAACAGAAATAGACAGTTTCCTAGAAGTAAAGGGCATTAAGGGTTACGGGGAGCGGGCAGGAATTTGGACATGAGTCTAGGTTCGGATCGGTCATGGCCCTGTGGGTAGTGGAGCGGGCCCAGGGACTGTGTAGCCTGATTCTGCTCCTATTTCGTGTGTGCAATTCTGTTAGATGCAGGAGATGGTTCTGTGATAGATAGTAGATTGGTGGTTAGGATCAGATCAGCCATGATCTTATTGAATGGCGGAGCAGGCTCGAGGGGCCGATTGGCCTACTCCTGCTCCTATTTCTTATGTTCTTATGTTCTTATACTGCAATGGGTTAGCACAATGGCGTGTCACCACTGGGACTTGGGTTTCGAGGCAGCCAGACAGAGGAGATGAAAATTTCCAGTCTGTTAGCTTCTAGCATCCTATATATGAAATAAGTTCATCTTGGCAGCTCCTATTGGATGTCAGCCACAGTACAAAAATGCATTTAATTTGTCACGAATTTCAAACTTATTCAGAATATCTACAAGGTTGGCTGATGTGCAAAATGAAAATGTCACATTTTGTGCAATACTAGGTGATGTTCTGAGTTTGCAGCTCATTATTGGGCAAGATAAAGGGAGCTTTGTTCTGCATTTAACCTGCACCATACATGACCTGGGACTGCTGGTTGTTGACACTCCGTGCTCAAAAAGGAAAACACTGCATTACCCAGCGCTAACATCTCTCACCTTGAGCATAAAATCTCATCAATCAATAAATACAAAATTAGTGCAGGTTGCAATAGTGTATTTGGATTTCCAGAAGGCATTCGATAAGGTGCCACATAAAAGGTTACTGCACAAGATAAGAGCGCACAGGGTTGGGGGTAATATATTGGCATGGATAGGGGATTGGCTAACTAACAGAAAACAGAGAGTCGGGATAAACGGGTCATTTTCTGGTTGGCAATCAGTAACTAGTGGGGTGCCACAGGGATCAGTGCTGGGGCCTCAACTATTTATAATCTAGATTAATGACTTGGATGAAGGGACCGAGTGTACTGTAGCCAAATTTGCTGATGATACAAAGATGTGACGAGCACACAAAGAGTCTGCAAAGGGATATAAATAGGTTAAGTGAGTGGGCAAAAATTTGGCAGATGGAGTATAATGTGGGAAAATGTGAGGTTATCCACTTTGGAAGGAAGAATGAAAAAGCAAATTATTATTTAAATGGAGCGAGACTACAAAATGCTGCGGTACAAAGGGATCTGGGGGGTCCTAGTACATGAAACACAAAAAGTTAGCATGCAGGTACAGCAAGTAATTAGGAAGGCTAATGGAATGTTGGCCTTTATTGCAAGGGGTATGGTGTATAAAAGTAGGGAAGTTTTGATGCAACTTTACAGGGCGCTGGCGAGACCGCCCCTGGAGTACTGCGTACAGTTTTGGTCTCCATATTTAAGGAAGGATATACTTCCACTGGAGGCAGTGCAGAGAAGGTTCACTAGGTTGATTCCTGGGATGAAGGGGTTGACGTATGATGAAAGGTTAAGCAGTTTGGGCCTATATTCATTGGAGTTTAGAAGAATGAGAGGTGATCTTATTGAAACATATAAGATTCTGAGGGGGCTTGACAGGGTGGATGCTGAGAGGATGTTTCCCCTAGTGAGGGTATCTAGAACTAGGGGGCATAGTTTCAGAATAAGGGGTCGCCCATTTAAGATGGAGATGAGGAGGAATTTCTTCTCTCAGAGGGTCATGAATCTTTGGAATTCTCTACCCCAGAGAGCTGTGGAGGCGGAGTCAATGAATGTATTCAAGGCGGCGATTGATAGACATTTGAACTACAAGGGAGTCAAGGGGTATGGGGAGAGAGCGGGAAAGTGGTGTTGAGATTGGATCAGCCATGATCTTATTGAATGGCGAAGCAGGCTCGAGGGGCCAATTGGCCTACTCCTGCTCCTGTTTCTTATGTTCTTATGCTGTCTGATGGAGCCTCCCTCCCTATGAAAAAGTGCATTATCTTCCCTTACTAGCTCGACTAAAAGCAGGAACTCCGTTTGGAAGAGATAGATGCAAGCCCACATCCTCCCAGTCCATACAGCCAATCCTTGGTACATCTACTGTTATAAGAACAAGTTTATGTTTACACAGGATTTTTTTTTTTTAGGGAAAAAAAACGTACCCATTCTTCTTGGGTAGGAATGCTTCCATATCAAAGAAAACATTGCGTCGCTCTTTGATATCATTATTAATTTTCGTTATGACTTCAGCTTCTTCTGCATTAGCTGAATGTTTATACCTGTGTGAAAAACAAAAGATTTTTTAAGCTGTCACACATCTTAGCCCTTATCTGAATAAAGGAACAGAAATACTATATAACAAATATGTAATGTTTTCTGCAGCCTTTCCTCTATAGTTTAACAGTGCTATAAATAACTGCTGAGTTCAATTTTGCTGCTAACTATGATAACTTCGTGCCAAATACTTGTATTTTCAAATAAAATTTATGAGGCTTCAGGCCATCTGTTTACATGCAATATAGGAATATTCAGACATTTTGCATTTTGTTTTCCTTATACTTTCCATTCTTGGGATGTGGGCATCGCTGGCAAGACCGGCATTTATTGCCCATCTATCGTTGCCCTTGAAAAAACAATGATGGGTCTTCTTATTGAACTGCTGCAGTCCATGTGGTGAAGGTGCTCCCACACACTCCTTACCCAAGGCATTTCAGGATTTTGACCCAGCGACAATGGAGGAACAGCGATATATGTCCTAGGACAGTTTCTTGCTGATGCCAGGTGCCCAAATTGGGAATTTCCCATCCTTTGTTTTTAAAACATCAAGCACAAATCGCGAGAGACACAGGTGTACCATGGTAAATTATGCCATCAAGAACATTACCATTAGATTATCCAACTAAAAACAAGGACATATAAGGTAGCCAAACTTAGTGGGAGGATAGAAGATTGGGAAGTCTTCAAAAGACAGCAAAAAGTAACTAAAGGATTGATTAAGAAAGGGAAGATAGATTATGAAAATAAATTAGCAAAAAATATAAAAACAGATAGCAAGAGTTTCTATAGTTATATAAAAAGAAAAAGGGTGGCTAAGGCAAACGTAGGTCCCTTCGAGGATGAGACCGGGAAATTAATGGTGGGAAACATGGAGATGGCAAAAATGCTGAACAAATATTTTGTTTCAGTCTTTACAGTAGAGGACACTAAGAATATCCCAACACTGGACAAACAGGGGGCTCTAGGGGGGGGGGGAGGAGCTAAATACGATTAAAATCACTAAGGAATTAGTACTCAGTAAAATAATGGGACTCAAGGCAGATAAATCCCCTGGAACTGATGGCTTACATCCTAGGGTCTTGAGGGAAGTGGCAGTAGGGATTGTGGATGCTTTGGTAATAATTTTCCAAAATTCCCTGGACTCAGCAAAGGTCCCGGCAGATTGGAAAACTGCTAATGTAACACCCTTATTTAAAAAGGGTAGTAGGCAGAAGGCTGGAAATTATAGACCAGTTAGTCTAACATCTGTGGTGGGTAAAATTTTGGAGTCTATTATTAAGGAGACAGTAACGGAACATTTAGATAAACATAATTTAATAGGACAAAGTCAGCATGGCTTTATGAAGGGGAAGTCATGTCTGACAAATTTGCTTGAGTTCTTTGAGGACATAACGTACAGGGTGGATAAAGGGGAACCAATGGACGTAGTGTATTTAGACTTCCAGAAGGCATTCGACAAGGTGCCACATAAAAGATTATTGCTCAAGATAAAAAAATCAGTGGATTGGGGGGAATATTCTGGCATGGGTGGAGAATTGGTTATCTAACAGGAAGCAGAGAGTTGGGATAAATGGTTCATTCTCGGACTGGCAACCAGTAGCCAGTGGTGTTCCGCAGGGGTCGGTGCTGGGTCCCCAACTCTTTACAATCTATATTAACGATTTGGAGGAGGGGACCGAGTGTAACATATCAAAGTTTGCAGATGATACAAAGATGGGAGGGACAAGCTGGGTGAGTGGGCGGAGATTTGGCAGATGCAATACAATATTGGAAAATGTGAGGTTATGCACTTTGGCAGGAAAAATCAGAGAGCAAGTTATTATCTTAATGGCGAGAAACTGGAAAGTACTACAGTACAAAGGGATCTGGGGGTCCTAGTGCAAGAAAATCAAAAAGTTAGTATGCAGGTGCAGCAGGTGATCAAGAAGGCCAACGGAATGTTGGCTTTTATTGCTAGGGGGATAGATTATAAAAACAGGGAGGTATTGCTGCAGTTATATAAGGTATTGGTGAGACCGCACCTGGAATACTGCATACAGTTTTGGTGTCCATACTTAAGAAAAGACATACTTGCTCTCGAGGCAGTACAAAGAAGGTTCACTCGGTTAATCCCCGGGATGAGGGGGTGGACATACGAGGAGAGGTTGAGTAGATTGGGACTCTACTCATTGGAGTTCAGAAGAATGAGAGGCGATCTTATTGAAACATATAAGATTGTGAAGGGGCTTGATCGGGTGGATGCGGTAAGGATGTTCCCAAGGATGGGTGAAACTAGAACTAGGGGGCATAATCTTAGAATAAGGGGCTGCTCTTTCAAAACTGAGATGAGGAGAAACTTCTTCACTCAGAGGGTAGTAGGTCTGTGGAATTTGCTGCCCCAGGAAGCTGTGGAAGCTATATCATTAAATAAATTTAAAACAGAAATAGACAGTTTCCTAGAAGTAAAGGGAATTAGGGGTTACGGGGAGCGGGCAGGAAATTGGACATGAGGCTGAGTTTGGATCGGTCGAGGCCCTGTGAGTGGCGTAGCGGGCCCAGGGGCTGAGTGGCCGGGTCCTGCTCCTACTTCTTGTGTTCTTTAGATTTGAGGTGAGGATCAGATCAGCCATGATCTTATTGAATGGCGGAGCAGGCTCGAAGGGCCGATTGGCCTACTCCTGCTCCTATTTCTTATGTTCTTCTTATGATAAAACAGTCAATTCACTTACAACATATTAAAATAAACAATCTAACATGACACTACAACATTCCATATCAGCATATTAAACATAATGACTTATTTAGTCAGGAATTTTATTATTCCACAGAGCAGCTCTGTTACTAAATAACTTCAAATGGAGAAAAAACTATTTTTTAAATTTTACTCAGATCTGTTAAAAGATATTAAAACCTTCCAGAAAAAGATAGGCCTTGGGTGGGGCTGGAACAGACTTGTCAGCAATGTTCCCCCTAAGGTGCGCGACTGCGCACCAATCGGGAGGTCCCGCGCAGGCCGCACACCAGCTGCTGCTGCTAGAAAAGATACTGCACATGCGCGGCTGCGCAGTAAATTTAAAGGGTCCGCACACCAAAAAAAAATTCAGAGGGAATATTGCTTGACAGGGACATGTGATGGGCCGGTTCTTGCTGCAGTGCGGCGTATGCCATTTAGACTTTTTAAATGCACCCTTCAGCTTGATTTTGCACCATAACTTGCTGGAAGTGTGAGCTGATAACGAGGCAACCAGGTATCTGTGATCTCAGTGAACAATGGGACCAACCGTGTATCTCCTTAACCAATGAGATTTAAGGATTGAGAAAGAAACAGAGGAACGACGGAGAAGGAGGGTGAATTAGAGTCAAATCATGTACAGAAAGAGAAATAAAGAGAGGGGAAAAAAGATTGGATTGAGAGAGATAAAAGAGACAAAGGAAAAGTAAATCTCCATCAACAATTTACTACATGCAGGAATGAGATTGAACACTTTAAATTGTTCCCTTTCAGGGCCAGAGGGGTTGATTGGCACTGCATTAACAATTATCATATCGTTAAAAGGGTACTTAAGTTCTTAATTGCCAGACTTAACTTGCTGCGACTTATTTTACGGGCAATTAATGTGCAAATCTAGCAAGTTGTTAAAAATAACGGGGAGGCCAAGGGTGAGGTGCCGTTTGTGTGTATTAAATGGTGGAGCGGCATAAATCGACCAACGAGTTCTGGAGATTTGCAACTCACACCGTATCTCTTAATCTCCAGAACTTGCTGGTCGATTTGTACATTAATAATGCCATTATTTTTCCAACAAGATCAGGTTATGAAAACAACTGGAGCTGGTCAATCTGTATTTGCTGTCTGCAATGAAGTTTGATTTTTCAGTAAAGAATAATGATTTTTATTACAATTCCCTTTACAAAGCAGTGTTCAAATGCAATTGCATGTGCTTGTCATTAACTTACTTACCTTCGGAGACTGCATGCGAGGTCTTTTATTCTTCTTTTTTGTTTACTTATAGAGTTGCTACATATAGTCTGAAGGTTCGTAAGTTCATCGAGTTTTTGTCTATACACTTTGTGCGTTTCCTACAATAGACAAAGATAAAATTAGAGATTCTACAGATTGATCTAGAAAGCAAAAGATTAATCACACTCATTATGAAAATGCAATTGCAAGGTTTTTTTTAAAGGAACGAATTTTAACTGCTCGTTATCTTGTTTAAGATGTTCAGTAAAATCTAGTGTATAGGTCACAACTTCATGTTTTTATGTTAAGATATAAAAGATACAACTAATAAAGTGACTAAAAAGAACTGCGCAAGTCAGCAGATTTGTTGGTACTTTCCTTTTCCCGCTTCAAAAACACCTCCTGGTCCCATTTACACTCCTTTCACTAAGAAGTGGTTGCTGACTCCTTCAAGTTTTAAGAGAACCCCTTATTCAGCTAACAGGTTGCACATTTACCAAAAGGCAGGATGTCATAGGTGCTTTACTCCATAAGATACTTTGCTACAGTACGTTAGCATCCAGTAGTTTGCAGAATCCCTGAAACTTTTACAAGTGCTTGATTGAAACGTCAGGTCGTGCTGTAACTCCATCAAGCCACCAAGTGATCATGAAGCACTTATGTCAATTACTCGGCCAATTTTACATGCAATTTTTTTTGTTTTACATTTTTTCCTACATGTCCTATAGACCATGGTTTTCCCTGCAGTTTCTTTCCATGCAGCATTATTAAAATAGGCAGATAGGCAAACACACTACAGATTTCCTTATAAACTCCCACAACCTGTCCGGTTAATAGTGGACACTTGTGGTAGTTGTGACACGCACTCTGACTTAACCTCCTGGTTAAGGCTTAACAAAACTATTACGTATGCAGCTACAGGAGAGATGCGTCAGACACATTACAAAAACACAAGCTCATTACCATCAAACTGTGAAGTCATTACCTGAATGGCATAAACATTAACTTCATTTTTTTTGGGGGGGGGGGGGGGGGTGGAGTTACTATCTTTTGAGGACACTTTTAAAAGGAGCAACATTTTCCTTTAGTGCAGTGTTTGTTGTCTAATAGAAATCGCCAACTAGCCACAGGTGTGGCTATGGCAACACTAACCACATGCACTAATTTTAGTACAAAACGTCTTACACACAACACAGGTAAATGCACTTCACGTGTATATTTACGTAACATGCATACACCACCATTCAGTGTGAAACTTTGCAGTCTTACAAAAGTTTGGAATTCTGGCGTGAAATTATCAGACAGCAAATCTTATTTCAGCTTCTAGGTATTTTTTCCACCAGTTGCGAGCAGTACTTTGACTTCATCAGAGTGCTTGCTAAGAATGTTGATTCACACGAGATGCGCCAGACCCAACCCTACTTTCCATCCAGGATGCTTGCCCTTTACCATGATGTGCCCTGTTGGAGCTATTGGTTAATGGTTGAGGTTGCTTTCTTCTGCTGACTTGGAGCGGTTGTTCCGATTGGTTGAGCGGACCATGATGACAGGTACCCTCTCCATAAACTGTTGCTGGTGTTTCCATGGTGCTGAAGTCTGACATTCTCACCCATGTTGCACATCATTTTAGCAAATAACTAACAAGCAGTAACTAAGGAAGTACAAAACACACAACGATCAAAATAAATTTACACGCTTTGCTTTTTGTCTTACCATTTTACCAACAAATGCACAAAAAGGTTGAAGTACACATGCATACGCTGTGCAGGCCTGAGTATTGAGATTATATTCCCAATGACAGTGTCTATTACTAATTTTTTTAATGTACTAATCAAAAATGTAATTAGCCATATCTGGACTCCAATTAGCAACATGTAGCTAGTGGCTAATACATTGGTCAACACCGCTTTAGTGCAAACTATGGGAGGAAATATGACCACCAATATATATAGCAAACAGGTCTAAATAAATTGTTTGCTATGAAAATTAAAAGTTCTAAAAATAATTATTTACTGCCCCAGATTATCAACAATTAATGCATGGCCATTAACTGCACAACCATGTGATTCTTTTATTGCAATATTACACACCCTTTGAAAATGAACCTATTTCAGATAAAAGCTAGTTTGATGTGGTACATCACAAACAATGCAAATTGAGTAACTCAGAACTTCAAAAGCCAGTACAAGGTTCATTGGCATTAAACTGAACTAATGTAAACACTCCAATTGATCATTGCTATTCTTCCTCATACTGTACAACACTTAACCCTAGATCAAGAGATACAGCAATGACCTGCTGAGTATTTCCAGTTCCATGTATACTGCAGGCACTACGCTAATTTAATTCTTTGGAGATGACATGCAACCTACATTTACAATTTTTTGGTTTATTTTTGTGCATATCAAAGGGAGTTGGTCACTTTTCACTTCTGTCATTCATAGTCAGCAATGACCACACCCTGGTCAGATATAGCTGGGCGCGGGATAAGTAAAGCATCCTCTACTCTGTCCCAGTAATGTAGTTTTACCTTAATACATTAGGAAAAAACCTTCTGCACTTTCCATTTCCCATTCCAGCTTTCCAATGGCCTTTATGATCAAGACTGCCAGTTTATTGCCAAATTGTGGAAAATTTTGTGTTCCAACTACCAGACTGCCCAAACTCATTAATATAGGACTCTTACAGCTATCAGAAAGGAGATTTTTACATATGAATGCAATGGTTACAGTGGTGTAGTGGCAAAAGCAATGGGCTAGCAAGAGGTCACAAGTTCATATCCCACCATGGCACATTTGTAAAATTGAATTGTGTAAATCTGGTTATGTGTGTGTTGGCCCCAGAATACATTACCATGAAAGCTGCCAAACTGTCAGAAAAACCCAACTGATTCACTGAGGTTCTACAGGAAAGGGAACCTGCCACTTCTAACTGGTCGGGCCCCACATGTGACACCAGTCCCCAGTAGATGGTTGACTCTTAATACCCCTAGCAAGCCACTCAATTGTACAAATAATAATGTGTTTAATAGTTTTTTAACCCATAACCAAGAGGTGAATCTAAGGAAAGGCAATAGATTCCAGCGTTTCCTATTCCAGAGAACAAATAATAAAATGAAAATACAACAGAAAATGCTGGAAAAACTCAGCAGGCCAGGCAGCATCCGTGGAGAGAGAAACAGAGTTAACGTTTCGGGTCGAAAACCTTTCGTCAGAACTGGAAAAAAGCAGGAAATGAAATAGATTTAAAGCAAGGATAAAGCTGGGAAAAGGGGGAGGGGATGAAAGAACAAAAGGAGCGATTAAGAGACATTGAGAGACATTAAGAGATGATCAAGGCAAGAGGAGGTGTTAATGTGACAGGTTGAGGCTAAATGAAGTATGAAATGCACTGGCAGAATGAAGGACAGCTGCCAGCTTCTGGGAGGGAAGAAAAAAGGGGGGGCCAAACAAAAGGGTGGATGAAAAAATAAAATATAAATGTGATAGGGGCCGAGGTTATGATCTAAAATTGTTGAACTCGATGTTGAGTCCAGAAGGCTGTAGGGTGCCTAAACGAAAGATGAGGTGCTGTTCCTCGAGCTTACGCTGAGCTTCCGTGGAACAGTGTAATAGGCCAAGGACGGTGAGGTCAGAGTGGGAGTGGAGCGGAGAATTAAAGTGACAGGCCACCGGGAGCTCGGGGTCCCCCTTACGGACTGAACGGAGGTGTTCCGCAAAGCGGTCACCCAATCTGCATTTGGTCTCCCCAATGTAGAGGAGACCACATCGTGAGCAGCGAATACAGTATACTAAATTGCAGGAAGTACAAGTAAATCGCTGTTTCACCTGGAAGGGGTGTTTGGGGCCCTGGACAGTGGGAAGAGGGGAGGTATAAGGGCATGTGTTGCATCTCCTGCGCTTGCACGGGAAGGTGCCGGGCGAAGGGGAAGGGGTGCTGGGGGTGGTAGAGGAGTGGACTAGGGTGTCGCGGAGGGAGCGGTCCCTGCAGAATGCTGAAAGGGGAGGTGAGGGGAAGATGCGTTTGGTGGTGGGATCACGCTGGAGGTGGCGGAAATGGCGGAGGATGATCCGTTGAATGTGGAGGCTGGTGGGGTGAAAGGTGAGGACAAGGGGAACTCTATCGTGGGAGGGGCAGGGGTGAGGGCAGAAGTGCAGGAGATAGAACGGACACGGTCGAGGGCCGTGTCAACCACAGTAGAGGGGAATCCTCGGTTGAGGAAAAAGGAAGACATGTCGGAAGCACTGGTATGGAAGGTGGCATCGTCAGATAATAAAATGAATCTGGGCTAAATACAAACTCAGATCCGAGAGATGAAAGATAGTGTACTAACCCACAGTGGTGCACAGTCTCTCACATTTCCCTAATGTTATTAATCTGTTAAATTCATTAATATTTTACAAAGTATACTGAGCCATATCTGGGTTGTGAAACAAAGCCATTTTTACTTCTCTCCTCCCTCTCTAGAATTCACATTTCTTAGCCATGGCAGATAATCAGGCCAACTTTTCGTCCCTATGATGAAGCTCCAGTGATCTGGTCCTGATCAGGAAATCTTTGGGTATCAGGGTGCTGAAACTCATATCCTTGCATTTAATGAATCAGTGCATTAATGTACCAATACACTGCATCCCCATGAAACAAAGAATTATCTTTGAAGGACCTTTAAAGCATACACTTTTAAAGGGAGCATAATCATCCCACCAGCTAATTTGGGTAGATCATAACAAACATCATTCTGAGTGGTAAATGTACCCAAATGCATTACTTTTACCACAACTACACTACTAGTGGCATGCATTCTGACAACACTTAGTGATGACATTAATTATTTATAAATAAGAAAAAAATACATGGTGACTTTAACAGAACTGTGTCTCAGTCTCGCCAGGAATTTGAAAGCTAAATAACAGTGCAAGGCAAAGTTGCAGGAAGTTTTAAGATTTTTAAGAACACACTACAACTGGAAACAGACATTGAACCCAAGAACTAGAGCAACTTTTCAAATATGAAAGTATAATTGGATGCACAAAATGTCAACCTAATCCTCCAACAGTAAAGCCCATTCTTCACTACTTGCCTTTCTCTTACAATTATTCTGTCTACAAAAGGAAACTTGTGAAGTTCATTTGGATACTTGAGTTAAACGGAAGCAAAACCTACACACCCAAGTGTCACTTATTTCTAAATATATCAGAATATCTGCCAGAAAAATCAAGAATAGTTTATGTTGTGGTGATGATGCCCCAATTTTGGTCAAAAACAAACAGCTTCCCCAATAAAAACTGGTGAGCAGCAGCCACAAACTGCTTTTTGCTGGGAATGTGTGAGTGTGCGTGTGACGGAGGGTATAAAGACAACTGACTCTTCTTTCATTTTGGCCTCATACAGGCAAGTCGAATAATAAGTCACAAGCATGAAGACCCAGTAATTATTAAAACACCTGGTGTATTGCAATTTCAACTGCAGTTAATTCGATTTAGCAGTGACTAGAATAGAACACAGCTGTCTTCACATTTGCTCTTCTTTTCCTCTCTCCCCCACAAGGTCAAAAAGATCACTGAATGTCTAACATTGAAAAGTAGATCCACCTGCCACCCCCCACGTCATACTGTGTTAGAGCTGCTATGTGTCAAGCTCTGGTGTGTGTGTCTCTCTCTCTCACCTGTTACACACATTTAGGGAACTTGGACCAGGGCAATTCAGACAGATTTGCTCTTTAGGACAGACACTCACACACACTGCATCACAAAATAGTTTGTTGACATTTGAATTTGACCAATCAATAATGTACAACATTATTGATTAGGATCTGGGGGAAATTAGTGGCCCTTTAATACATTTATGAAAAAATATTTATGATGTTAAATGGTCCTTGCAAAACATTCAAATACCATATGATGTCCAAGAAGGGTTTTAAATATTGTTGAAATGAAATACATTTTCAAACACAGGGGACAATTTCCAGGGTTTGAGGAGGCATGTTTGGGACGATCAAATGCAGAAAGATGGCAACTTCATTCAGAAGTCCAGAGGTGATTAAAACTTCACCAGTCATCACAGATTACAAGGAAGATTGCTTATTGTAAAATGTTAGTAGCTATGGACTTTGGATTATGTCCTCTCAAAAATATCTCAATTGATAAAAATACATGAACTATTGAACAGGGATCACAGTCTGGTAGCACGACAAGTTTACTACTTTCGACATGATATATCCATTATCACACGAACATGATCTGAAATGTATTTTGGATGTACATGAATAAATATCTGGAACTACTTTCATATCACGCTGCTCTGTAAAAATGCTACATTTGAAAGCAATGGTGTCCATAGAACATTTACAGTAGTTTTAGTTTAGTTCATTCATTAATCTGTAACTTTTACAGAACATTCTCAGTAAATAAGTATGATGACATTTACTGGCTCATAACTAGATTATTTAATAAACAGACACAAAATGAAACATAACTTTCTGTTCATGTACAGAATGTGAAGTTCAATGATGCGCAAACAAATGGAATCTTTTCAATTGAACATCCAATAGTTTTTTTTTGTTTTGCAAATTTCTCCTCTCCTCTTCTGAGGGAGCTGATTGTTGCTGTAGCAATCTGGTACCTCGTCCGAATGGTCTTGCTTCATGTGTGAGCTCAGTAAATGAGTCCAAAAGGATAGTTGATCATGATGGGTAGCTAAACTGATTCTCTCCTACAAACATGTATACTTTCCCTTGGGGGTCAATGTAATTAGGAGTGGGAACGCTGGCTGATTTTTCCTCTCGAAGAACCAACTGGAGTGCTCCAAACACTTCCCTAGCCGAGAGCAGTTAACTTACCACAGGCCTGGAATCAAACCTAGACTTTCTGGTTTCTGTGGCTAAAAATACATCTTTACTACATTGATTCACCAAGATTGATCTTTGTGCTTTCATGAATTTTACTCGCAAAACAGCATCTTGCAAGGTTATATGATCTCATGGTAGAGCATTACAATTGTACTGCCAAGGAAACCTTAATATTACTCTCATTTTGAGGTGCATCACATTTGTCAGGATTTTCTAGTGCTCGTTTTCAAAACCCCAAGTCAATTTTAGGCCCCAATTAACAAGCAGGCAAATTCTACATCAAACCTTAAAGACTGTACCACCAAAACGTATACACAATTTCAGCTAACTTCCTCTAATTATTAAATAACATGTTTTATAGTGTACATTTAGCCTTTTTATGGCTACCAAGAGCATTCAGATTTAAAACCATGCTCACTGCTCGACACTGCACCCAAACGCTAGGATTCAATATTTCCTCAACGATTGTTAACCGATTATAAAGGCTTTAATCACAACCTAGACTTTAAAAAATATCAATTTGGTATTACTGACAGCGCAGTATCTTGACTGACAATGAAATGGCCACAGATTCTACACCTCATTGATGCCCTTAAAATGTAATCTATATAGGCGCGTGTATATAGTGACACTGCATAGCAATGATGTGCTGGTAATTAAATGAATTTGCGGTACAATACTCTCGGCAAAAATCAACTACCACATGAGATATTAAGCACACTCTTCTCCAACACGGTACATGGGCTCAATAGAACAAGCACAGATTTTTATCAGTATTGTACAAAAGCGACATTTAAAAAAATCCAAACGTTTATCTGATCGACAAGAGCCTCCCAGCCTAGACCTTGCTGAAATCTGCTACCTGAAGTCTGGGGCCTTATTCCAACACAGAGACTGAGACAGAGACAAAGAGGGCCCCCCCAACCCCAATGTGGCACGAACACTTAGAGCTGCCTCATAAAACAAAACCCAAATTCAAAAGCACCGACGAATCGAAGTCGCCTCCCAAAAAATATTTAATCGTCTCTCTCTCCCTCCCCCCCCCGGTCGGGGCAGGCGCTGACCATTTACCTGCAGCTGTTTGAATTCTTTATCCAACTCTTCCCATTCAGCCTGGCACCGCTGCAGTGACATTGTCCAGTCCGCTCGGCACTACAAGCGCTGCACCGGGACTGCTGGGAAGCCGCCGTGACGTCAGCCAAACCCACTGCAGCAGCACCAAGCAGCAGCTCCTGGGTCCCTCTCCTGCATGGTGACTGCTTTATTCCACCCAGACAGGACAGGACTGGGGGCAAGATACTGGCAGCACAAGACGGGGGAATAACGGCTTGAGTGCTGTGCTGATGTTTGCTGCTGGTGAAAATTCATTGAAACTTTAACAATTAGAACTATATAAAACACTAGTTAGGCCACAGCTAGAGTACTGTGTACAGTTCTGGTCACCACGTTTACAGGAAAGGTGTGATTGCACTAGAGAGGGTGCAGAAGAGATTTACAAGGATGTTGCCAGGACAGGAGAATTTTAGCTATGAGGAAAGATTGGATAGGCTGGGGTTGTTTTCTTTGGAACACAGGAGGCTGAGTGGAGACTAGATTGAGGTGTATAAAATTATGAGGAGCCTAGATAAGAGCGGATAGGAAGGACCTATTTCACCGAGCAGAGAGGTCAATAACCAGGGGGCATCGCCCTCACAAGTATTAAGTTCCTCTGGGGAGTGCAGCCAAAGCCAAGTCCACGGCACCATGGGTGGCTCAGCTGCACAGGTGGGTTGGAAGAAGAGTGGAAGAGCAATAGTGGTAGGGGTTTCGATAGGGGAATAGACAGGCGTTTCTGCGGCCGCAGACGTGACTCCAGGATGGTATGTTGCCTCCCTTGTGTAGGTCAGGGATGTCACTGAACAGCTGCAGGACAATCTGAAGGGGGAGGGCAAACAGCCAGAGGTCGTGGTCCACATCGGTACCAACAACATAGGTAGAAAGGGATGAGATCTTGCAGGCAGATTTTAGGGAGCTAGGAAAGAGATTAAAAAGCAGGACCTCAAAGCTAGTAATCTCTGGATTACTCCCGGTGCCACGTGCTAGTGAGTACAGAAACAGGAGGATAGAGCAGATGAATGCATGGCTGGAGAGATGATGCAGGAGGGAGGGCTTTAGATTCCTGAGGCATTGGGACCATTTCTGGGGGAGGTGGGACCTGTACAAGCCGGACGGATTGCACCTCAACAGGACCGAAACCAATATGCTCACGGCGGGGTTTGCTAGTGCTGTTGGGGAGGGTTTAAACTAGCTTGGCAGGGGGATGGGAACCTGAGAGTGGATTCAGAAGGGAGAGAAGCAAAGCTGGGAATGGAAGGCAGAAAATTCGTTAGTGAGTTTGGTAGGCAGAGGAAACAAAGGCTAGAAAATAGACAACAAGGGAGTTTGGCAGTGCTAAATGGTATATACTTCAACGCAAGGAGTCTAGGGAATAAAGCAGATGAGCTGAGACCACAGATCGTCACGTGGGAGTATGATATTATAGCTATTACTGAGACATGGCTGAAAGAAGGGCAGGAATGGCAGCTCAACATTCCTGGTTACAGGGTTTTCAGACGAGATAGAGAGGGGGATAAAAAAGGAGGGGGGGTCGCAATATTGATTAAAGAATCAATTACAGCTGTGAGGAGGGAGGATATCTTAGAAGGATCATCAAATGAGGCCATATGGGTTGAACTGAAAAACAAAAATGGGGCAATCACACTGTTGGGCGTGTACTATAGACCTCCGAACAGTCAGAGGGAGATAGAAGAGCAAATACGTAGGCAAATTTCTGAGACGTGCAAAAATAGGCCAGTAATAGTAGGGGATTTCAACTTCCCTAATATTAACTGGGAGAAAATTAGTGTGAAAGGCATAGAGGGAGAAGAATTCTTAAAATGCATTCAGGAGAACTTTTTTAGCCAGTACGTAGCAAGCCCAACAAGAGAGGGGGTGGTTCTGGGCCTAGTTTTAGGGAATGAAGCTGGGCAGGTGGAAAGGGCGTCAGTGGAGTGCATATTGGTGGTAGTGATCATAATTCAGTTAGATTTAGGGTAGTTGTGGAAAAGGACAAGGATGGGCCAGGAATAAAAGTTCTCAATTGGAGAAAAGCTAATTTTACTAAGCTGAGAGGTGATTTAGCCAAAGTGGACTGGAGACAGAAACTTGAAGGTAAATCAGTGTCAGAGCAGTGGAAGACATTCAAGGAGGAGATAGTGAGGGTTCAGAGCAAGTATGTTCCCTTAAAGAAAAAGGGTGGGACTAACAAATCTAGAGCTCCCTGGATGTCAAGGGGCGTACAGGGTAGGATAAAGAAAAAAAGGGAAGCTTATGACAGATACCGAGGACTCAATACTGCAGAAAGCCAAGAGGAGTATAGAAGGTGCAGGGGTGAAATCAAAAAGGAAATTAGGAAAGCAAAGAGAGAGCATGAAAAAATATTGGCAAGTAAAATCAAGGAAAACCCAAAAATGTTTTATAAATGCATTAAGAGCGAGAGGATAACTAAAGTAAGAGTAGGGCCTATTAGGGACCATAAAGGTAACCTGTGTGTGGAAGCAGAAGACATGGGTATGGTTCTTAATGAATACTTTGTAATGTCTGAAAACAGATGCAATCAGGGAGTTGGAGTGTGAAATGTTAGATGAAATAAACATAGTGAAAGAGTAAGTATTGAGGGGTTTAGCATCTTTGAAAGTGGATAAATCCCCAGAAATGTATCCCAGACTGTTAAGAGAAGTAAGAGAGGAAATAGCAGAGGCTCTGACCATCATTTTCCAATCCTCTCTGGCTACAGGTGTGGTGCCAGAGGACTGGAGAACTGCTAACATGGTACCGTTTTTTAAAAAGGGATAGACCGAGTAATTACAGGCCAGTCAGCCTAACCTCGGTGGTGGGAAAATTTTTGGAAAAAATTCTGGAGGGACAGGATAAATCTTCATTTAGAAAGACACGGATTAATCAGGGATAGTCAGCATGGATTTGTTAAGGGAAGGTCGTGTCTGACTAACTTGATTGAATTTTTTGAGGAGGTAACAAGAGTGTCGATGAGGGTAGTGCGTTTGATGTAGTCTATATGGATTTTAGCAAGGCTTTTGATAAGGTCCCGCATGGCAGACTGGTCACGAAAGTAAAAGCCCATGGGATCCAAGGCAAAGTGGCAAGTTGTACCAAAATTTGCTCAGAGGCAGGAAACAAAGGATAATGGTTGAAGGGTGTTTTTGTGACTGGAAGGCTGTTTCCAGTGGGGTTCCGCAGGGCTCAGTACTGGGTCCTTTGCTTTTTGTGGTGTATATATACGTACTTACGAATTAGGAGCAGGAGTAGGCCACTCGGCCCCTTGAGTCTGCTCCGCCATTCAATAAGATCATGGCTGATCTGATTACTCCACATTCCCGCCTACCTCCGATAACCTTTCACCCCCTTGCTTATCAAGAATCTATCTACCTCTGCTTTAAAAATATTCAAAGACTCTGCTTCTACCGCCCTCTGAGGAAGAGAGTTCCAAAGACTCACGACCCTCTGAGAAAAAATTTCTCCTCATCTCTGTCTTAAATGGGCGACCCCTTATTTTTAAACAGTGACCCCTAGTTCTAGCTTCTCCCACAAGAGGAAACATCCTCTCCACATCCACCCTGTCAAGACCCGTCAGGATCTTATATGGTTCAATCAAGTCACCTCTTACTCTTCTAAACTCCAGCGGATACAAGCCTAGCCTGTCCAACCTTTCCTCATAAGACAACCCGCCCATTCCAGGTATTGTCTAGTAAACCTTCTCTGAACTGCTTCCAATGCATTTACATCATTCCTTAAATAAGGAGACTAATACTGTATACAGTACTTCAGATGTGGTCTCACCAATGCCCTGTATAACTGAAGCATAACCTCCCTACTTTTGTATTCAATTCCCCTCGCAATAAATGATAACATTCTATTAGCTTTCCTAATTACTTGCTGTACCTGCATACTAACCTTTTGCTATTCATGCACGAGGACACCCAGATCCCTCTGCATCTCAGAGCTCTGCAATCTCTCACCGCTTAGATAATATGCTTCTTTTTTATTCTTCCTGCCAAAATGGACAATTTTGCATTTTCCCACATTATACTCCATTTGCCAGATCTTTGCCCACTCACTTAACCTATCTATATCCCTTTGTAGCCTCCTTATGTCCTCTTCACAATTTACTTTCCTACCTATCTTTGTGTCATCAGCAAATTTAGCAACCATACCTTCGGTCCCTTCATCCAAGCCATTTATATAAATTGTAAAAAGTTGAGGCCCCAGCACTGATCCCTGTGGCACACCACTTGTTACATCTTGCCAACCAGAAAATGACCCATTTATGCCTACTCTCTATTTCCTGTTAGCTAGCCAATCTTCTATCCATGCCAATATGTTACCCCCTACACCATGAGCTTTTATTTTCCGCAATAACCTTTGATGTGGCACCTTATCAAATGCCTTCTGGAAATCTAAGTACAGTACATCCACCGGTTCCCCTTTATCCACAGCACATGTTACTTCCTCAAAGAACTCCAATAAATTGGTTAAACATGATTTCCCTTTCACAAAACCATGTTGACTCTGTCTGATTATCTTGAACATTTCTAAGTGCCCTGGTATAACGTCTTTAATAATAGCTTCTAACATCTTCCCTATGACAGGTGTTAAGCTAACTGGCCTGTAGTTTCCTGCTTTCTGTCTCCCTCCCCTTTTGAATAAAGGAGTTACATTCGCTATTTTTCAATCTAATGGAACCTTCCCCGAATCTAGGGAATTTTGGAAAATTAAAGCCAACGCATCAACTATCTCACTAGCCACTTCTTTTAAGACCCTAGGATGAAGTCCATCAGGACCCAGGGACTTGTCAGCCCGCAGCTCCAACAATTTGCTCAGTACCGCTCTTGAGTTCCTCCCTCCCTTCCATTTCCTGATTTACAGCTATTTCTAGGATGTTACTTGTATCCTCTAAAGTGAAGACCGATGCAAAATACCTGTTCAATTCAACTGCCATCTCCTTATTTTCCATTATTAATCCCCCAGACTCATTTTCTATAGGACCAACGCTCACTTTGTTAACTCTTTTCTTTTTTAAATATCTATAGAAGCTCTTACTATCTGTTTTTACATTTCTAGCTAGCTTTCTCTCGTACTCTAATTTTTCTCTCTTTATTAATCTTTTAGCCATTCTTTGCTGTTTTTTATATTCTGTCCAATCTTCTGACCTGCCACCCATCTTTGCGCAATTATATGCTTTTTCTATTAGTTTGATACTATCTTTAACTTTTTTAGTTAACCACGGATGGTGGGTCCTCCCCTTGGAATTTTTCTTTCTCGTTGGAATGTATATATTCTGTGTATTCTGAAATATCCCCTTAAATGTCTGCCACTGCAACTCTATTGACCTATCCCTTAACCTAATTTGCCAGTTCACTTTAGCTAGTTCTGCTTTCATGCCCTCATAATTGCCCTTATTTAAGTTTAAAATACTAGTCTTGGACCCACTCTTCTCTCCCTCAAACTGAATGTAAAATTCAATCATATTATGATCGCTGCTACCTAGGGGCACCTTCACTAAGAGGTCATTAATCAATCCTATCTTGTTGCACAATACCAGATCTAGTATAGCCTGCTCTCTGATTTGGACTTGAATGTAGGAAGTATGATTAAGAAGTTTGCAGATGATACAAAAATTGGCCATGTGGTTGATAATGAAGAAGAAAGCTGCAGACTGCAAAAAGATATCAATGGACTGGTCAGGTGGGCAGAACAGTGGCAAATGGAATTCAATCTGGAGAAGTGTGAGGTAATACATTTGGGGAGGGCTAACAAGGCAAGGGTCTACATTATAAATGGTAGGACACTGAGAAGTGCAGAAGATCAGAGGGACCTTGGAGTGCATGTCCACAGATCCTTGAAGGTAGCAGGACAGGTAGATAAGGTGGTTAAAAAGGCATACGGGATACTTGCCTTTATTAGCCGAGGCATAGAATATAAGAGCAGGGAGGTTATGCTTGAACTGTATAAAACACTAGTTAGGCCGCAGCTAGAATACTGCGTGCAGTTCTGGTCACCACATTACAGGAAAGATGTGATTGCACTAGAGGGGGTGCAGAGGAGATTTACGAGGATGTTGCCTGGGCTGGAGAATTTTAGCTATGAGGAAAGATTGGATAGGCTGGGGTTGTTTTCTTTGGAACAGAGGAGGCTGAGGAGAGACCTAATTGAGGTGTATAAAATTATGAGGGGCCTAGATAGTGGATAGGAAGGACCTATTTCCCTTAGCAGAAGGGTCAATAACCAGGGGGCATAGATTTAAAGTAATTGGTCGGAAGTTTAGAGGGGATTTGAGGAGAAATGTTTTCACCCAGAGGGTGGTAGGGGTCTGGAACTGACTGCTTGAAAGGGTGGTAGAGGCAGAGACCCTCATCACATTTAAAAAGTACTTGGATATGCACTTGAAGTGCCATAACCTACAAGGCTACGGACCAAGTGCTGGAAAGTGGGATTAGGGTGGGTAGCTCTTTGTCAGCCGGCACGGACAAGATGAGCCGAATGGCTTCCTTCTATGCTGTAAATTTCTATGATTTAAAGTAATTGGTAGAAGGATTAGAGGGGAGTTGAGGAGAACTTTTTCACCCAGAGGGTTGTGGGGGTCTGGAACGCACTGCCTTAAAGAGTGGTAGAGGTAGAAACGCTCATCACATTTAAAAAGTACTTGGATAGGCACTTGAAGTGCCGTAACCTACAAGGCTACAGACCAAGAGCTGGAAAGTGGGATTAAGCTGGATAGCTCTTTTTTGGCCGGCACAGACACGATGGGTCGAATGGCCTCCTGTGCTGTAAATTTCTATGATTCTATGAATGAATGTCCACATGTCATAAGACACAAAGAAGTAAGACTTTTATTTTAAAAATCAGACCTTTGACATTTATAAGGTGGCCACCTTTAAGCCTCATTTTAAAATCCAGTGCATATTTCAAATAAAAATGCTGCCCGGTCCCAGGGTAAGGGATATCGCGAGGCGGCTAGAGAGGAATGTGGAAAGGGAGGGGATAAATCCAGTTGTCCATGTTGGAACAAACGACATAGGTAGGAACAGGGAGGAGGTCCTGCTGAGTGAGTATCAGGAGTTAGGAACCAAATTAAAAAGCAGGACCTCGAGGGTAATAATCTCTGGATTATTGCCCAAACCACATGCAAATTGGCATAGAGACAGACAGATCAGGCGAATTAACACTCGCTAAAGGGCTGGTGTGGGCAAGAGGGGTTCCTTTTCATGGGGTACTGGACAGGAAGGAGCTGTACCGATGGGACGGGCTCCACCATGAACTGGAATGGGACCAGTGTCCTAGCAGAAAGGATAAATAGGGAGGTCGCAAAGGCTTTAAACTAGTAAGATGGGAGGGGGAGGGGGATGGGATCTACAAGAAATGAAAGAAGCTTAAATATAAACGAAAACAGAAAATGCTGGAAATACTCAGCAGATCAGGCAGCATCTGAGGAGAGAGAAACAGAGTTAACGTTTAAGGTCGATGACCTTTCGTCAGAACTGGAAAAAGTTAGAGATATAACAGGTTTTAAGCAAGTGCGGGGCAGGGAAATGGGGAGGGGAGGAAAGAACAACAGGGAAGGTCTGTGATAGGGTGGAAGGCAGGAGTGAGGAAATGACAAAAGGTATGATTGTACAAAGCAAAAAGAGATGGTAATGGGACAGATAAAGAAACAAAAGATGAGTCTAGAAGAGGTGTAACTGGGAATGGCAGAATCATCAACAGCTGCCATCTGAAAAAATGGGGGCAGAAGTTATAGTCTGAAATTGTTGAACTTGATGTTGAGTCCAGAAGGTTGTGCCTAGTTGAAAGATGAGGTGCTGTTCCTCAAGCTTACGATGAGCTTCATTGAAACAGTGGAAGAGGTAGAGGATTCCCCTCTACTGTGGTTGACATGGCCCTCGACCATGCCCATTCCATTCCCCGCACTTCTGCTCTCACCCCTTCCCCTCCCTCCCAGAACCACGATAGGGTTCCCCTTGTCCTCACCTTTCACCCCACCAGCCTCCACATTCAACGGCTCATCCTCTGCCATTTCCCGCCACCTCCAGCGTGATCCCACCACCAAACACATCTTCCCCTCCCCCCACTTTCAGCATTCCGAAGGGACCACTCCATCCACGACACCCTGGTCCACTCCTCAATCACCCCCTCCCCTTCCCACGGCACCTTCCCTTGCAAGCGCAGGAGATGCAACACCTACCCTTTTACCTCCTCCCTTCCCACTGTCCAGGTCCCCAAACACTCCTTCCAGGTGAAACAGTGATTTGCTTGTACTTCTTGCAATTTAGTATACTGTATTCGCTGCTCACGATGCGGTCTCCTTTATACTGGGGAGACCAAAAGCAGATTGGGTGACTGTTTTGTGGAACACCTCCGTTCAGTCCATAAGCGTGACCCCAAGCTTCCGGTCGCCTGTCACTTTAATTCTCCGCTCCACTCCTACTCTGACTTCTCTGTCTTCGGCCTCTTCCACTGTTCCAACAAAGTTCAACGTAAGCTCGAGGAACAGCACCTCATCTTTCGACTAGGCACTTTACAGCCTTCTGGACTCAACATCAAGTTCAACAATTTCAGACCATAACCTCTGCCCCTATTTTTTCAGATGGCAGCTGTTGATGATTCTGCCATTCCCAGTTACACCTCTTCTAGACTCATCTTTTGTTTCTTTATCTGTCCCATTACCATCTCTTTTTGCTTTGTACAATCATACCTTTTGTCATTTACTCACTCCTGCCTTCCACCCTATCACAGGCCATCCCTGTTGTTCTTTCCTCCCCTCCCCCCGTTCCCTGTCCCTGCACTTGCTTAAAATCTGTTATATCTCTAACTTTTTCCAGTTCTGACGAAAGGTCATCAACCTGAAACGTTAACTATTTCTCTCTCACAGACGCTGCTTGAGCTGCTGAGTATTTCCAGCATTTTCTGTTTTTATTTCAGATTTCCAGCATCTACAGTATTTTGCTTTTGTATTAAATATAAATGAAATGGGAAAGGAGAGCATGGGACAGACTAAGTTAAGGGAGGAAATAAATGGCCTGGGAATAACTTGAGTTATAGAACAGGAGTGTAAAAAGATGGTTAAAAATAAAGTGAGAGCTATTAAAAATGAGTTAAACTGTCTGTACAGCAATGCACACAGTGTCCGTAATAAAACAGGGGATCTGGAGGCAATAATACAGTAATGCCAACCCCACAATCTCACAAATCATGAGACAAACTCTTAAAAATCATGAGATTTGGTAAGAAATCATGAGTTCCTATTTTTTGGTTTAAAAACCTCATTACTGACTTTATTTAATCTCTAACAGGTCATAGCTCTTTACAAAAACTACATTACTGCATCTGAAAATGCTTCACAAAAAACTTTTTAAAAATCCTACCCATTATCACCACCCTTCACCTGGTGCCCAACACAACCAGTATGCAATGCAGTCCCTGCCTGCAGCTGCCAACCAAAGGTAAGTTTTAGGGGGAAAAAAATCAAAAACACTTTCCCATGGAGACAGGAGTCACGATCACCCCCAGTGAGCATTGATGTGATTGGTGATGTGAAAATGTTTATCTTCCCTTCAGCTGAAAGGTGGTTGATACAACAGATGTGTGTTACATTCGCATGTGATGATACCATATTACTGGGTAAAAGGAATCTCATATACATGATAACTTCACGTCTATTTCTCCTTCCTCTTTGACTACCATAAATATGTTTTACAGAAGTACTTCTGCACTTATGACCTGTTCTGTATCTAACGCACTAAGAAAATGTTTATTTTACTTTTCTGTGTTTACAACTGAGTCGCAACCTTGCAAATGAATATTTGGCAGCAAGACAATCCATGTATTTAGCTCGTATATTTAGGTAGTACCAGGTAGCTCAGATCATTGAGCATTGGTATCAGGACCGGGATGTTCTCAATTCAAACCCTGGGAGGGTTCACATAGCCTATCACTTCAAGGTGCAATAAAATGAGTACCATGTCATAGAAACAGGACTGTTTACCGTGCTCATCAGTCTACCATAGTATCTGTCCTTGGGCAACAACAACAACTTGCATTTATATAGTGCCTTTAACGTAGTAAAACGTCACAAGGCGCTTCACAGGAGCGTTCTCAAACAAAATTTGACACCAAGCCACATAAGGAGATATTAGGACAGGTGACCAAAAGCTTGGTCAAAGATGTAGGTTTTATGGAGCATCTTAAAGGAGAAGAGAGAGGCAGAGAGGTTTAGGAAGAGAATTACAGAGCTTCAGGCCTAGGCAACCGAAGGTATAGCCGCCAATGGTGGAGCGATTAAAATCGGGAATGCAAAAATCGGGGACACTCCTGGCTGTTGAGAACCACTCCCCAGAGAGATTTGTGTTTAACCAGGACTGATTTCCAAGCTACTTTCTTTGTCCAGCATCACATCTGCAGCATGATCCAACTCTTACAACGTAACAGGAAGTGCATTAAACCATCCTCTACAATTGTAATCTCTCTATTCACACTGTTGCTTTTTAAAGCTCACCGTGCTATACTTCAGAATATATAATGAGGAAAACAGAAAGTCAAGTTTAATCCACTTGTCACAATTGCATATGCTCCATATAAAATGATATAATGCACAAAGGATTTCCATACAACAGCAACTTGCATTTACATAGCGCCTTTAATGTAGCAAAATGCCCCAATTTAACATAGCAAAACGCCCCAAGGCACTTCACAGGATTGCTATAAAACAAAATTTGACACCAAGCCACAAATGAGAAATTAGGGCAGAAAGCTTGGTCAAAGAGGCAGGTTTTAAGGAGCGTCTTAAAGGAGAAAAGAGAGGTAGAGAGGCGGAAAGGTTTATGGAGGGAATTCCAGAGCTTAGGGCCTAAGCAGCTTACAATAAACTACAATGTATTTGCAAGAATAACATCACAACTGTTATTTTTTTCCAATGTGACTGTTATCATACTGCAACTCCAAGGAGAGAATTGACAGCCTGTATCCATAAAACAGAATAAAATCACTCCCTCAAACTAAGTGTACTTTTGATATAAATATGTATCCTGAAGTCATTTCATGGCATTAACAAATTTGGGATTTTAAATTATACTTGTACTCTGCTTGTGTTTTGTTATATTGTCTGAACCCATCAGATTAGATTACTGCCTTAAAATTAATTCAGAGAATTGGTGGCTCTCTAAATAAAGGGAAGAAATATCTTGTGAATTATTATCTTTAATATCTTGTAAACCTGAACCCCCAAATCCCACTGGTCCAACCGTCCTAATCCAGTTATAATTATTACTCTTATTTCTTTTACCAAAATGTACCATCTCATATTTACTTACATTGAATTCCATCTGCCAGTTTTTTAACCATTCCGCCATCAATCAATAACTCCTTGCAGCTTCCTTTTGTCCCCAGAATTATTTAAACTAAATTATACAATTTTATAGGGCGTTTGGGAACAGAGAGACCTGGGGTTCTACGTACATGAGTCTTTGAAGGTGGCAGGACAAGTTGAGAAGGCTATTAAAAAGGCATACGGGATCCTTGGCTTTATAAACAGAGGCATAGAGTACAAAAGCAAGGAAGTTGTGCTAAACCTGTATGAACCACTGGTTAGGCCCCAGCTGAAGTATTGTGGCCAATTCTGGGCACCATTTTAGGATGTCAAGGCCTTACAGATGGTGCAGAGGAGATTTACTAGAATGGTACCAGGGATGAAGGACTTCAGTTATGTGGAGAGAGTAGAGAAACTGGGGTTGTTCTCCTTAGAGAAGAGAAATGTAAGGGGAGATTTGATAGAGGTGTTCAAAGTTATGAAGGGTTTTGATAGAGTAACTAAGGAGAACCTATTTCCAGTGGCAGAAGGGTCAGTAACCGGTGGATACAGATTTAAGGTAATTGGCTAAAGAACCAGAGGTGACATGAGGAAAAATGTTTTTACACAGTGTGTTTTTATGACCTGGAATGCACTGCCTGAAAGGATGGTGGAAGCAGACTCAATAATAACTTTCAAAAGTGAATTGGATAAATACTTGAAGGGGAAACATTTACAGTGCTATGGGGAAAGAGCAGGGGAATGGGACTAACTGTATCGCTCTTTCAAAGAGACGGCACAGGGACATGATGAACCGAATGGCCTCCTTCTGTGCTGTATCATTCTATGATTCTATATTCTATTTAAGGCCTTCTAATTTCTCTTTTCACCTTCCCACTATACTATCATAATTGCTTGTGATTATCTTTAATATTGTTGGCCCTAATTTATCATGTGATTCCCATTTAACTTTGTTTAGTTTTAATCTATTTATCCTTGGAACTATAGTCCTTGATGCATCCATTTTTCCTTTATAAAAAAGAAAGACTTGCATTTATATAGTGCCTTTCACGACCACTGGACATCTCAAAGCGCTTTACAACCAATGAAGTACCGTCACTGTTGTAATGTAGGAAATGCGGCAGCCAATTTGCACACAGCAAGCTCCCACAAATAGCAATGTGATAATGACCAGATAATCGGTTTTTGTTATGTTGGTTGTAGGATAACTATTGGCCAGGGTATAACTCCCCTGCTCTTCTTCGAAATAGTGCCATGGGATCTTTTACGTCCACCTGAGAGAGCTGACGGGGCCTCGGTTTAACATCTCATCTGAAAGATGGCACCTCCGACAGTGCAGCACTCCCTCAGCACTGCACTGGAGTGTCAGCCTAGCTTTATGTGCTCAAATCCCGGGAGTGGGACTTGAACCCACAACCTTCTGACTCAGAGGCAAATGTGCTACCAACTGAGCCACAGCTGACTTATAGGAATAGATTTATTTTGTACTCTATTAATCTCATTCAAAGATTTCCCACCGATCTGTCAACCTGTTTGCTAACTTTTCTACCTAGTTAATTTGGGCCAGATCCCTTCTTACCTCACTGAACTTTGCCTTTTTCTAGTCCAGCACCCTTATCTTTGAATCTTCATTATTATTATCCTTTTCTATTCTTGGAGTGAACCCAACTATGTTGTAGTCGCTATTTGCCAACTGTTCTCCTCATCTAATTTCAGTTAATTTCTCAACTTTATTTCCCAGCAATAAATAAAGCAATGCTTCTTTTTGTGTTGGACTAGAAACCAGGAAGCAGTCCTGGATGCATTCAAAAAAGTGTTCCCCATTTTGACCACATTCATTACCTTTATTCCAGTTTATCTTGGGATAGTATTTTTAGTTACATTTACCCACTTGCCCTCTTGTATACATCTCTAAACTATCTCCCCCTATATCTCCTCCTGATATACTCAGAGCCACCGAGGTCAAGAAGTAAATTTCAATGAGATTAATGGGAAACGGCAGTGTAAACTGTAACACAGTCCACAAAGCAAAGTTCAACTACTTGGTGCTCAGATCACTGTTCGTAAACTTTGAGTGATCTCTTGCAGTGAAAATTGTTCAACTCCCCACAGCTTTAAATGTATCATTTTGGAACTTTTAATTTTAAAGAGATTAGATTTGGGACGCTTCCACGTCTAAAAAAGTGAATGTCCAATAATGCACATTAAATGACAGAGAGATCTACCTTGCAGGCCTGTAGGCTGCGGACCGCTTGCTGGCTTTCAGGTCACCTCCTGCGGGCGGGGCGATGTGACGAGGAGCTGACGTCTCCCATCAAACAATTTCCTTTTTAAAAATCGTTATTCTTTTCACAAAAGAAGATTGGTCTTACAATATTTTCTTTTTTTTTCTTCTTTTACCCGTATTTTAGTTTCAAATTTAAAAAAAAGGCACATCAAGACTCATAAGGCCCCGCCCACACGGCCCACTTCAGTTGCTATAGTAACGCGCCGTACACTATAGTACCGCAAGAGCGTCAGTGACTGCGGGGATTGTTGGTAAACATCCTACTGCATTGCTAGTTAAACTTCACTAGGAGCTGAAATGCATTGCTGTCAATTTTCTGATACCTGCTCCCGAAGTTTTCGCTTGTGAAATAAACTTGAATAAACTTGCCTGTGAAGCGCATTGGAAGAGAATTAATTAGTCGAACTGGTTGCCTCGGCATCCCACTCGTTTACTGTTTGCTCTCTCGGGAGTGCGTGTAACCTGCATTCTTGTCATAAGCAACTCTTTCCAAGCCCCGCCGGTATAAGATGCCATTTTTGAGACCTCGGAAGCCAAAAGAAAATCGTTGGAAAGACTGGGATCGAGATGCGCAGAAAAACGGATTAAAAAGCACCGTCTACACAGTGAGCGGGGATGAATATACGGGAGAGTGGCGGGATAATAAGAAACATGGTAAGTGCAATACTGTGCTCCCCCCCCCCCCCATATACAGTGCATTATATTGCAAAATATCATTTAAAAAATAAAGTGAAAAGCATTTGCAGTGATAGACTTTAAACGGGACCTGCTTGTATTTTATCTACTGAAGTGCCCTTAATATAAAAATCGCGCAACAGCGTTTCGTAAATAAGCGTAATGAAAACAGACCAAGCCAGGAGGAAGAGTTTAGGAGAGGTAACCGAGAGCAAAAATGAAGAGACTAACTTTTGGGAAGAATTTGAAAGGCGGAGAGGTGTAGGGAAGTAATTCCAAAGAGTGAGACTGAGGGAGTGTAAGACCCTGCCAGCCTGGTGGGGCGAAGCGAGAAGGGTTTGCACAGAAAACCAGAGGTATGGAGAGTTAAAGCTGGAGGCAATTGCAGGGATAGGGTGGGATCTATAGACGAAGGGTTTGGTGGATGGGGAGCCAGTGCAGGAAAGCGATAACCAAGTTAGTGAGCAAGTTAGTGTGGGTCAAAATTTGTAAAGTTGGAGTTTATGGAGGATGGGATGCCAGCAAGGAGAGCATTAGATAGTTGAGTCTGGAGGTGACAAAGGCACGCATAAGGATTTTGGCAAGCTGAAGCTAAGGTAGGGTGGAGGCAGACAATGCTACGGCGGTGGAAGTAGCAGTCCAAGTAGGGCTTAAAGCTCAGCTGAGAGTTGAAAAGGGCCCCCAAGTCCAATTTGACACTGAGCTGAGCTTTCAAACCCATATCCTCTCCATCACAAAGACCGCCTACTTCCATCTCCATAATATCGTCAGTCTCTGCCCCTGCCTCAGCCCATCTGCTGCTGAAACAATAGCATGCTTTTGTTACCTCAATGCTCTCCTCACCGGCCTCCCATCTTCCACCCTTATAAACTTAAGCTCATCCAAAGCTCTGCTGTCAGTATCCTAACTCGCAACGTCCCGTTTACCCATCACCCCTGTGCTCGCTGACCTACATTGGCTCCAAGTCCATCAACGCCATGAATTTAAATTTCTCATCCTTGTGTTCAAATCCCTCCATGGCTATGCCCTTTCCTATCTCTGTAATCACCTACAGCCTTTCAACCCTCCGTGAACTCTGCATTCCTACAATTCTGACCTCTTGTGCATCCTCGACTTCCTTCGCCCCACCATTGGCGGCTGTAGCTCCAGCTGTCTAGGGCCTAAGCTCTGGAATTCTCTTCCTAATCCTCTCCTCCTTTCACATAGTAAAACATCCCAAGGCGCTTCACAGGAGCGTAACCAGACAAAAATTGACACTGAGCCAAAGAAGGAGACAATAGATGACCAAAAGCTTGGTCAAAGAGGTAGGTTTTATGGAGTGTCTTAAGGAGGCGAGTTGGAGAGGATTAGGAAGGGAGGCCCCCACTGCTTTTGAAGTAAATGGGATCATCTTGACATAGTGGGGTAGATTTTTGTCTTCATTCAATGAAATAAAAATCAGGGTAGGTGATCTGCCATGCCAGACTATTGCCCAGGTGGTGAAGATGAAATTCTACCGCAGTGGTCTGGATGGACTCTCATTGTCTAATCTGGAAGGCAACATTCCACAGACTCCCTGTCTGGCTTGGGTTGAATATACAACTCACTCCCTCTCCCCCCAAATCTGATTTTAAACCTTTGTGAACTAATTAAATTAAAAATAACACATAATATAAATCATACCCAGGTGTTCCTCAGTAAAATGGTTGAACATCCCAAAACGTGACTCTCATCCAGGACTTGTTTTGGACAAGCCGTCTGGTAGCATAGAGGCAGACAAGGGGTCAAGAGAATTGGTGGAGATTGAGGTGGGTATCGCCTGTGTCCTTGTGAAAGCTGATCCCATGCCCATGGTTGGCAGCATGTAGGTAAAGCTAATAAGAGGGTTGAGGTTAAATCCTTGGGGAGGGGTCTACAGGTAATAGTGCAGGGGAGGGAAGAGAAGTAATTGCTGGTGATACACTGCCTGTATTTGGATAGATGGGAATGGACCAGTCCCATGGAGCCGATGACACAAGAGAGTCATTTGAGGAGAATAACAAAATATGGCCTCAATGTCCTTGCCCAACAGTGCACTATGGCTGCAGTATATACTATCTACAGCATGCATTGCAGCAATTTACCAAGCTTACTTCTACAGCACCTGCCATCCCTGTAAAATTAACTATTGAGAAGGACAAGAGCTGAAATCTAATGCAAAAACCATTACTTCAATTTCCCCTCCAAGTCATACACAATCCTGACTAGGACACATATTGTTATTCCTTCATCATTGCTGGATCAAAATCCTACCACCATTATGGGAGCACTGTTGTCACAAGGACTGCAGTGGTTTAAGAAGGTGGTCCATCACCACCTTTCAGTCAACTCGGGATGGGCAATAAATGCAGCATCACCCACAATCTGTCAAAAAATAAATAAAAACTGTACTGACTGCAGCACAGAGGACAAAGAGGGTTGTGCACAACAGTCATAGAGGTTGTTTCAGTGGTGTGATGCTGGAAGCCATACTGGAGGGATTGGATCAAAGAGTTTTGGGAGAGATGAGCACAGAGCTGGGAAGTGACAACATGTTTAAGGACCTTGGAGAGTAATGGGAGGTTGCTGGGGCAGTCATTGGAGAGGATGGATGGGTCAAGGATGGATTTTGAGAAGAGGGTGATGGCAGTTTTGAAGGGGAGAGGGACAGTCTCTGAGGAAAGGGAGCCATTGACAATGTCAGCTTGTTTTATAGTGTTGATCCTTTAGGGCAAAGAAATACTTTGCTCAAAGTATAATTTGTTATTATACTTTTTATCAGATCAAGATTTTTTTTGCAATTGATATTACTCAAATATGACAATAATACATGCTAATACAAAAGTTATTTCCACAATGTGCTCTCCAGATAATACTTTTGGGAGGTATAATTATATTCCCCTTAATAACTCAACTTTCTATAAAACCGAATTCCATCAAAGAATTGAGTACTGCTGGGGAGGCTCTTTCCGCATCTCTCACTCCTGAGCAGAATACACAAAAAAGCTTGTCATTGGATAGGTGATCCTTTTCTTTACATATTAAAAAAAGTTTTGTGTCTAGTGTGTGTCGTAACACTTTGTTACAGATTAAAACAACTTTTAAGAAAAGAAAGCCAATCATTGACTCAAAACCTGAAATGTAGAAGCAATTGCAACTACCCCACTGATTTATTTCAGCAGTTTATATGTAGCTATAATTAACTTGATTTGCCTATTTGGCACAGGCATAGGCTAGATTAGCATCTAAGAATCAAAACTGTGCTCCAGATCCAGGACAATCCATGAGCAACGTATCAGTAGATCAGTAGCCAGTTCTGACGAAAGGTCATCGACCTGAAACGTTAACTCTCTTTCTCTCTCCACGGATGTTGTCTGGCCTGCTGAGTTTTTCCAGCGTTTTCTGTTGTTATTTCGGATTTCCAACATCCGCAGTATTTTGCTATCGTATCAGTAGATTTGCTGGTTATTAAAGAATTTCAACTAAGAATGTTTTTTTTCTGTTTCTATTTTTCTGTTGCCTTAACCACTTCTGTGTTCTTTCAGTTTTACTTCTAACATATTTACTATTACCATTTTAATTTTATAGCTGAGACTGAAGAATTAGTGGGTCACTTGGTATTCCCACAGTGGAACTAAGGTGGATATGGAGTTTTAGTGATCTGTGGAACCTCCTAAAAAAAATAATAGCTCTGAAAAGGAATTTCTGTGATGAAGAGTTCTCACCTCTTTTCTACATTGCTGTCACGCCCAATCTGAATGGTTTAAAATCTTGTTGGTACAGTATTGGCTTAAGCTTTGAGTTACATGAGGCCCAATTCCATTTCTTGACAAATGACTTTGTGTCTGTTTTCTGATACAATGTGTAAGTCTTTTGATATCGCTCTAGAGCTGTAAATCAGAAAAATGCACCATCTAGGAACTTGTATGTTTTGGATGCTCATGCGATCTTTTTACATTTACCCCAATTGGGAAACTGTATCACCGAAAAGTGTAAAGAGGCTCACAAAAAAAGCAGCTTTTACATAATATTCCATATGGGCAACACGGCCTCACAGTGCCAGGGACCCGGGTTCGAATCTGACCTCGGGTGACTGTCTGTGTGGAGTTTGCACATTCTCCCCGTGTCTGCGTGGGTTTCCTCCGGGTGCTCCGGTTTCCTCCCACAGTCCAAAAATGTGCGGGTTAGGTTGATTTGGCTATGATAAATTGACCCTTAGTGTTAGGGGGGGATTAAATATGTGGGGTTATGGGGATAGGATGGGATATGTTAGGGGGAATTAAATACGTGGGGTTACGGGGGTAGTGTGGGATATGTGTACTGTGGGGATTAAAGCAGGGACAGGGTACTGGATTTGGATGATCAGCCATGATCGTATTGAATGGTGGAACAGGCTCGACGGGCCGAATGGCCTACTCCTGCTCCTAGATTCTATGTTTCTATGTTTCTATGTTTCTATATATGTGATTAATTTCATATTGAAATATTGGCTTTTTTGCATATATCTGAATGATAAAGTTTATACCAGTAAATGTACAATTAGTGAAATGTACACTTTTCGCCCCACAGAGTACAAAGTACAGGTATAAATTTGGCGATACAGCATTGAATCCAGGAATTGAAATCCATATTATGTGAATTACTGTGAAAAGATCGAAAAACCTCACAACTTAAACATTGGGATGTGTTGTGATAATTCCTCATTAAAAGTAAAAATGACAATTAAGTGCAGTTAACAGTTATGGTAATAGTGTTATTGTAATCATGATTTATTTTACAGCAGCTGAGTATTAAAAACCTCCAGTTTGAGCATTACAAAAAAGAAAACATAATTCTAAAGTATTAAAACATTTCCCATTGCTTTGTTATTTGATATTTCAATCTAAACAGGAAAGGGAACACAGAGCTGGAAAACTACTGGAGCCATATACGATGGTGACTGGGAGTATGGAAAAAGAAATGGTTTTGGGACTTACAGTGTACCAGATCCAATCAGTGGAGAATATAAAAAAGTATATTCAGGAGAATGGAAAAATGACAAAAGACATGTGAGTACCGAATGATTTCATGATTTGGGTATTAGTTACTTGTTCTGTATCGTAGAAGTAAGATAGTCTCTACCACTCCATGGTATATCATCATCATTCTGCATAACATTTTTTGTTTTTAAAGTTTATCTATCCAAGATAACTGACTACTTCTAAGCAGATCTAGTACATCTTCCGCATTTTTTGTCAGATTTCTCCTTTTCTTCATGGTGTGCTAACTTTCTTGCAGCATGAAAATTTCATTCAGCTGTGAAGATTGTACGGCTTTGCGGCAGTTACTGTAATGAAGAGCTGTTTTATACTATATACTATTTTATACCTTTGGAAAACCTTGCATACTGTACATACAAGATTTGTTTTTGGGGGGTGGAGGCACGCTTGCTCAGAAAATTTGAATTTTTGACATTTTATTTGGTACATTTTGGAGTGGACTTTTTAATTTGGTCTCAAATGAATCATTAGAACAGGTGCTCACACCTAATTCTGTCCCCGGTTTGTTTAATCTGAAACTTTGTAGGTATCTTAAATTACTAATATCATCTTCTAAATAATTTATTTTAAAAATCTGTAACTTGGATTCTTTCTGAAAACTGAATACAGCAGCTGAGTGTGTCCATAACTCAAACAATTTTTTGCAAGTGTTCAAGTTCAACATATTGAAAGGATTTAAAGTTCAGAATGCTATGATTCCGGTCATGCCAATATTGATCTGCTTAATTAGTTAATTGATGTAGATGGGGTAAACCATTGGCTGTGCTGCTTCTGAGGTCCCTAATTCGCCATTATGCTTGCTGTTGTATATTCAAATTACTGTATATTTCCAGAACATTTTGGAATAAGTTTGCAACGGTAAGATTGGGGCACGTAATGGCCTAATTAATGGCGTACGTCGCCGTTCTAGGAAATTCCGGGCCAATAAATCAGACACAACTGCAAACAAATCCACCTTGTATTTTTCTTTAAACTTCGATTATTGTCTATATTTTATTTATCCACAGATCAGTTCAAAGACAACAAATAACACATGCGCAGTATATGATGGGAGCTTTGCCCATGCACCAACACACTGCATGTGGTGGGTGGGGGTGGGGGGGGAGGGAGACATTTTCCAAAAAGTATAAAATAGTATTAAAAAATTAGCTCTTCATTACAGTAACTGCCATAGGGCCTTAGAAGCTTCTTCACAAGACAGCTGCCTACATTCACATGACATTGTGGTATTTGCCATCCCGTGTTCTTGGTACCAGGATCTGATGTACTTCTTTGTATCCCAGAAGAGAAGAGATGGTACATTCATGTTCAAATCTTTTCAGGTACCTGCCTATACCACGGACAGAGGCTCTAGAAAGCTATTCGGGTCCAAATTGAAATACTCAAGATACGTACATGGTCACCACCATAACAGAAATACAACACAAATGGGTCAATCCACTACTCATTTACAGATGTCAGGATCCAGAAGTACACCAAACTAACGGACTACAAATACTGCTAGATCTCTTTCAACTTCACCAAGTATTTTGTGGCACTGTGAGTCTGCCACCATGATAAGGGTGTTGAATTTAGCAGTGCAAATACTGGAAGCTGGATCCTGCACACTAATCTCTTGGAATTGAAACTAAAATTACACTAGTAAAAATGTCATGATGTGGAGATGCCGGCGTTGGACTGGGGTGGACAAAAATGAGAAGTCGCACAACACCAGGTTATAGTCCAACAGATTTATTTAATTTTACAAGCTTTCGGAGCAGTTCGCTCCTTCGTCAGGTAAGTTTAGCAGTGAGAGAATCTCCCAGAATTCACAATTTAAACACAGACAAAATATATTCAAATCTTTCCCACATCAAAGAGCATAGCCAAGACAATGAGATGTGTCCCAGGGGGTCCAACGTGTCAAACCACCTGCTGGCTGCATATCCTGTCAATCTGTGTAGGTTCTTGTGTTAGCCTTTTTTAAAAAAAAACACCTGGGAAGACCGGCCATGATGTCAAGTCACGTTCTGTATCGTGACATGAACCCGATATCGCGATTGAGGCCCTCCTCATGAGTGCGGAACTTGGCTATCAGTTTCTGCTCTATGATTTTGCGCTGTCGTGTATTTCGAAGGCCGCCTTGGAGAACGCTTACCCGCATATCCGAGGCTGAATGCCCCTGGCTGCTGAAGTGTTCCCCGACTGGGAGGCAACCCTCCTGCCTGGCGATTGTTGCGCGGTGTCCGTTCATACGTTGTCTCAGTGTCTGCATGGTCTCGCCGATGTACCATGCTCTGGAGCATCCTTTACTGCAACGTATCAGGTAGACAACGTTGGCCGAGTCACATGAGTATGTACCGTGTACCTGGTGGGTAGTGTCCTCACGTGTGATGATGGTATCTGTGTCCATGATTTGGCATGTCTTGCAGAGGTTGCCGTGGCAGGGTTGTGTGGTGTAAAAATGTGGCTGAGATGACCCTAACTTTTTTGGAGCCCCATTTAAAAATGGTGAATAAGGACCTTCTGCCAAATTGGAGGCAAGGGGACTCCAGGTAGATTCCACACCTGAACTATCAGCTCTCTAACAATTGGCTGCTGTCTTCAGCCACTTACACTGTCTGGTCAGCAGGTCACTTTCCTACACAATAGTTTTGTGCTTCTCTATTAATGAGGGAAATTTATATGAAAATAGAGAGTAGAGATTTGTTACTTTTTGTGCCCTCTATATTGATTTTAATTTTTTGTCGCCAGTTGAGAATCAGTGGAGCAAGAAGGTAGGGAAAATCCATTGTATGGGAGAGTTGGCTTGTGATGGGCTGGCAAGATCAGTCGGTGCATGGGTTGCCTTTTCCTTTTCTACCTTTGATTCATGGAATAAATTGGCATTTCTGTGAAGCAATGGGCAGGCAATTTGAATGTTGAGCTGGGATTAAACAGCAGGTCTCAGTATAAATAAATTCTTGGGGGGAAAAATTTGGTCGCGCCCCCTTTGGGGTGCTAACTTTGCTACTTTTAGAGCCCTGAAAAAGTTAGCGCCCCTGCGCCGTAAATTGAGTGGTAGCACCCCAAGCAGGAGGCGGGGCGATACTGAAGCACTCCCCCTCCTTCCTGGGGCGTTACCATTCAATATCGCAGTGCTACGTGCAACAGCGTCACATGCGTCGGCATGTAGCGCCGCGGTATTACAGGCCTCCCTTCCCTGATTAAAGGGGAGGGGCCTAGCACAGCGCGCACCAGGGCTCTACTGGACCACCAGGGAGCGGGGTGCCGAGAAAATAGCCCAGCACTCAGAGGAGTGCCGGGCTGACCGATAGCAGCCGGCACCCCGCGTGAGGAGGTGAAAGGGGGCAGGTGCTGGCAGGCGGCCCAAAAAGAAATGGCTGCCCAGCACCTGCCTTTTAATTAGCGCTGCCGCGGCCACAGAAACACCACCCTAACCCTGTCGGACATATCATCCGGCGGTAGGTTGGGGGGTCACGACCGAAGTTTGCGGCCGGGGCGCTGTGCACGGCGATGACGTCATCGGCGGAGGCGCAGCGCCGCGGGGCGCTACTGGTTAACGCCGCCGCTAATCTCCCGCTGAATTTCACGGGAGGCGTTAGCGTACCGCGCCCAGGCGCTATGTGCTTTGCGCCCCGTTAGCGCCCCCTGGGGTGCTAACGGGAGGCGCAAATCAACTCAATTTTTCCCCCTAATCTTTCCCTCCTCCTGGAGGTAAAAAGTTCTTTCAAATTTAAATTGGTTTGGTACAATCTGATGATCACTGGGTGGCTGATGTATTGTCCTAGTTTTTCCCAAATCTGCTGATCCTTCTGCCCTTGCCTGGTTGTGAATGAACAAACATACATACAATGTGCAGAAAAAAACAACATCCATGGAACAGAAAGCCAGTTATATAAATAGGGTGGCTACATGCAATACCTATTTACAGAGTTACATCAGTGAACTCAATGCAAGTACAGCATACTACATCTCACCGCAAAAGCTGTGATATCTGGGAATTTCCAGCAGAGCTGCAAGTGTGTCATTCATTCCTTTTTGCAGAGTAGTTATCATTTTACCTTCATGTTTTTTCATCATTATTATTGTATATTGATCCCTTTTCTGCAGGGGTTAGGAACCAACTTTTACTCAGATGATGACATTTATGAGGGCCATTGGTATGCTGACAAGAGAAATGGCTGGGGTAGAATGTACTATGCAGATTGCTCTACATATGAAGGCGAATGGTCTGACGACAATCCCAACGGTCAGGGAATGCTTCGCCTGGGTGAGTTATGTTTTACACAGTATGTTTTACACAGTACTTACTAGGATTATCTAAACTAGACACTTATTTTCTGAATTGAGCAATGGCAATTTAGATTTATAACAGCCTGGAATACAGTAAAAACATAGGGGGTGAAATTGGGTGCCTTTGCGCCTCCCGTTAGCGCAAATGGCTTTGCGACCAGGCGCAGCGCTGACATCGACTCCCGCCATATTCGCCGGGAGTTTTGCAGCAGCGTTTGGCGTTTCCGCCCCGATCTCCTTCACCCGGAGATCGTGATGTCATCGCCGTGCGCTTCACCCCGGTAGCGCCCCGAACCCAAAATTGACTTCCGCCCCCTGCAGCAGCGTCGTTCAAAAACACCAACAGCTGCAGGAGGCGTGAATCAGGCGGCCGGCCGCTTTGGGGGCGAGGTGGCTGAGGTAAGTAAAAAAAAAAAATTTTCTTTCTTGTTTCAGGTTTTTTCGCAGGTTTCTGCCCACGATCGATCAGCCTGGCACTCTGCTTGAGTGCCGGGCTGATCGCACAGGATCGCAGCTGCCTTGGTGGTCCAGGTAGGTACTTTTTAAATTGCAGAGCCTGCAGCGATGGCCCTTCCCTTTAAGGGAGGGAAGGAGCCTTTAAACGCAGGCAGCGCTGCTGAAGTCTCCGCCCCGCTCTCCGACGTTAGCGCCCTAAGAAGGAAGTGGCGCACTTGATTTAGCGCTCCACTTCCCTCTTGGGGTACTAAAACTCAATTTTGCGGGCGCCAAGCACTAAAGTTATCACTCAAAGTTAGCGCCCCAAAATGGTCGATACTGAATTTTTTCCCCATAAAGTCTGGATTGAGAAACGACAGTTCTACTGATCAAATCTGTTGCATCCAGAGCCCGTGTTTGTTTATTCGATCATGGACTCTGCCTTTTACCTGCTCCCCCACTAACCACAAACACCTATTGAGCCATACTTCAAGGAACACTACATTACTTCCTATACATCTCCTACAAAAAAAATCAAGCAGTGTTATTAATATTTCTATAATCCCTAACTCCACTTCTCAACAGATGTCATTCCAGCTCCCTTTTGGTTCAATACATCCCAAAGCAATTACCTGCTCTGGGAGTCTGTTCCATGTGTCCACGATCCTGTGAGGTGGGGAAAAAGTTTTCACTGAATTTCTAACCTTGCTTGAGGTTTGTGAATTCTGTATTTTGTGTTCTCCAGCCCTATGCTCATTATTCCAAGTTAAATAGCTTGATTACTTTCAATCTTATCTATAGTATTCATTATTTTCAAGAGCTATATTGTGTCTTTTCTTCAGTGAAAATAAGCTAAGTCACTTGAGCCTGTCTTCAGAAATTGGTTAATCAGTAGTGGAATTAACCTGGTCACTTTTCTCTGAATGCTTTCTAATGCATTTATATCATTTTTGAAGTAGGGTGACCAAAACAGCATGCTAGAAATGGTCTCACTATTGGCCTGTACAATGTCATTATAGTATCCACTGCCCTCCCGATGCAACCCATTTTGCCTTCTTGATAACTGCCTTACACTGTACAGATGCTTTCAAGGTAGGATCACTGCCAAATATTTTTCCTTATTGGCCAGTAGAGCTTCAAAATAGGACCCTTTCATTTTATAAAGATGTTTATTGTATGCTGTTCCTGTATGTATCATTATACATTTATCCACATTAAAGTCCATCTTCCATTTATCAGCCTGTCTGGATAATTGATTCAAGCCTCTTTGAAGATGATGCATTTTATTTCTACTCATTACCTACCCACATAGCTCTCCGTCATTAACAAATTTAATACTACTACTACAGATAGCCTGTTATGATTCAAAAATAGTGTGAACAGCAAAGGTCTCAGAACACATCTTTCTGGAACATCGCTGGTTACTTTTACATTTTCCATTAAGCATGTTCTACTTATCACTTTGGGGGCGATTTTGCCAGCCCTGGGGAGGCGGGTATGGAGGCGGGACTGCCGGGAAAATGGCAGAATTTGGGGGCGGGTGCCGTCCCGCGCCGGGTCCTGTCTCCTTGGAGGCAGGAAGGGATTAAAGCCTATTAACTGCCTGTTAACAGGTAGTTAACAGGCAGAAAATAGGATTATCCCCTTTTTGCCCTCACAAGTGCGGGCTTCCCAAAGGCTCCAAAACACGCCAGCTCAGCGAGGCGAATACTGGGTCTGCGGGGGTGCAAAAGTGTGGTGTGAAGGTAAGTGATGGGTGCAAGAGTGTAGAGGTGAGTATCTGAGGTAAGTGCAAAGTGTTTTTAAAAGTGTACTTACCTTTGTTTCTTCCTGCAGGCTTCAGTCGGTTTGTATGCGGAGAGTCTCGGACCTCAGCATTGGGATTGACAGGTGGCCGTTGCATTCACAGATGCAACAACCATCTCAATTCTGTTAAAGAAAGAAGTTTGATTGGGTCTTGTATTTAAGACCTCATCAAACTGCGGAGAATGTCACTGTTTGACAGCTTCACAGAGCTGTCAAACGATGACAATTCATCTGTCAAAAATTTTTGACAGATGAAACATCATACGTTGACATGCTCTGCAACCGGCTTTCCCTTAATTGGCCTGCTAAGCCCGCTTTTCAAGAGAAAATAGCATGGGTTGGCCACAAATCGATGGAGGCGGGACATCGACCCGACAAGCAGCAGTCCCGCCTCCAACGCGCCCCCAGTCACAAAATCGGCCCATGTCTCTCTTTTGTTGCTAAGCAAATTCTCAGTCCATCTAGACAATGTTATTTATTCCACGAACCTTCAGCTTCCCTACTATTCTCACATAAGGAACATTGTAGAATGCCTTTGAAAATCCAAGTATGACCCATTTATTGGATTACCCACATTAACTAGCTTAATTACCGCTTCAAAGAATTCCACTAGGGTTATCTGTTACTTCTACAACAACACTGACTGCTGTCTAAGAGGCTTGTGTTCTTTAGATGTGTTAACTTCTACCCTGGATATTTCTTTTGACTTTGAAACACAGAACATTATAGAAGAAGGAGTTCGAGTTATGTAACTGAAATGTTGCAAACAGACTTTATATATAGAGCTCAAGGTTGGGATAGGTCTTAGTGTTATCATGATTCAGTGGTAACACTCTCGCCTCTGAGTCAGAAGGTTGTGGCTTCAAGTCCTACTCCAGGGACTTGAGCACAAAATTTAGGCTGACACTCCAGTGCAGTACTGAGGGAGTGCTGCACAGTTGGAGATGCCGTCTATTGGATCATACGTTAAACCGAGGCCCTGTCTGCCCTCTCAGATGGACATAAAAGATCCCATGGCACTATTCGAAGAAGAGCAAGGGAGTTATCCCCGGTGTCCTGGCCAATATTTATCCCTCAACTAACATTGCTAAAACAGATTACCTGGTCATTATCACATTACTGTTCATGGGACCTTTGCTGTGCGTTAATTGGCTGCCACGTTTCCTACATTACAACAGTGACTACACTTCAAAAGTACTTCATGTGCTATAAAGCGCTTTGGAATGTTCTGAGGTCGTGAAAGTTGCTATATAAATGCAAGTCTGTCTGTCTTTCTTTTTCTTTCTTTTCCTTTTCCATTTATTTTAATTTCTCCACATGACCACTACTTGTAGTGATAGTATAAACAGCATCTACTTGCAGGCAGTTATCACATATCTGGCAGGACTGTTCATTTTTAGTGATCCCGTGTTTACAAGAAATTAACAGGAAAGCATCTTCAGTACAGATACAACTACAACAACAACTTGCATTTACATAGCGCCTTTAATGTAGTAAAGCATCCCAAGGCATTTTCCAGGAGCATTTTCAAACAAAATTTGACACCGAGCCACGTAAGGAGATATTAGGACAGGTAAACAAAAGCTTGGTCAAAGTGGTAGGTTTTAAAGAACGTCTTAACGGAGGAGTGAGGTAGAGAGGCGGAGAGGTTCAGGGAGGGAATTGCAGAGTTTAGGGCCTAGGCAGCTGAAGGCACAACCGCCAATGGTGGAGCGATGAAACTCGGAGATTCGCAACAGGCCAGAATTGAAGGAGCGCAGAGATCGCGGAGGTTATAGGGCTGGAGGAAGTTACAAAGATAGGGAGAGGCATGTCCATGGAGGGATTTGAAAACAAGGATGATTTTTAAATTGAGGCTTTGCCAAGGTAGGTCAGCAAGCACAGGGCTGATGGGTGAATAGGACTTGGTGTGAGCTCAAGTTTACAGAGGGTGCAAGGTGGGAGGCCGGCCAGGAGAGCCGTTGGAATAGCTGCGTCTAGAGGTAACAAAGGCATGGATGAGGAAGCAGGAAGATAGCAAACCTTTATATTCTATAGCAATCCATAACTCTCCATCCTCACCCCATCTTCATGGCACTGAATTCTCCAAATATGCCATGTTGCCACTCCCACTAATTTTGTTTCTTCCCTCTTGTATTAGTTTATACCCCTGATGGCATTGTTGCTGACTCTGATGCTTCCCATCTTGCCACTGTTGTTGGGAATCTGCTCCCTTTTGATTTGTCTTTGGAATAAAATATTCCCAGGTTAGGATTGGCTTACGGTTGGGTTAGGTCTTAGGCTTGGGGCAGAGTTGAGGGTTGAATTTTGGTTTATGATGAATTTATATCTGGGGATGACTTTATTTCATTCATTGATTTGAGGTGTTTATTTTGAGGGGGAGGATTGTAAAGATAAAGTCACTAAGGGGGGTGAGCTGATCTATATTTCATGATGTATGTTAATTGACAAGTGTTTTTAAAAAAAATTGTATTGCAACATTTACACAAACTTTATTCTATTTCCTGAAAAATTAATAATTTTCTCGAACATTCTATGAGTGTGACTAAGTACTTATGAAATCTTAAACGAAGCACCACAGGTTACAAAAGTAGGCGTGATTACCCCTTCTTAAATTTATTGTTAACTACTGGCAATGAGCAAGTGCTACAAGTAGCACCCAATCAAATTATTCATTGGCCCAGATTTTGCTGTCAAAATAGTGGTGAGGCGAATGGCACTTGCCGTTATTTAAGCGTAAATGGTACAGCAACTTCAGCCGAGGGGCAAATGTGTGGTTAAATAGCAATACCCAAAAGTTGCTGTCAGAGTTGCGCCGCTCCGCCGTTAGCTTCATGAAAACAGTATCTCACTGTCTGCCTCAGCATTGAAATGCATTGAATGTCGTGAAGTTGCTGTATTTACGCGATAGATACGAACTAAGCGCACCACAGAAAGTTAAGCCATGTCATTACAAGTGCAAGTACCCTTTTAACGACGTCATAACTGTTGATTACTGCCAATCAACCTCTCTGGCACTGAAAATTAACTATTAAAAGTGTGGAGTCTCATTCTTTCAGGTATTAATTGTTGGAGATTTTAAAAATGTCAAATTTTAAATTTACATTTTTTTCACTTTTCTTCTCTGTCTCTTTTTATTAATCTCTCTTAATCCAATCTTTCTTTCCCTCTCTTTATTTCACTTTCAGTACCTGATTTGACATTGAATTCACCCACTCTAATTTACACTTCCACCTCTGTCGTTCCTCTGTTTATTTCTCAATCCTTCAATCTGATTGGTTAAGGAGGTACACAGTTGCTTGCCCTGTTCACGCAGGTCCCAGATGCCCTGTTTTCCCCGTTATCAGCTCGCACTTTCAGCAACTTGCCAAGTAAAATTTTTTTAAGCTTAAACGTGCAAGGGCAAGTCTAACTAACAGCAGATGCCATTAGATGCTCTGCTACAGCAAAATCTGGGCCATTGGCCCGGATTTTTCAATCAGCGGCGAATGAACAGTGGTCGCCATTCATTATGCCTACAGCTGCCCACAGACTTTTCGTGGGCTTTTGAACGGCAACTTGCAGTCATCGGGAGTCTGATACAGCGCAGCACCCTCTACAGGGGATCTAGGACCTTTGTGAACAGGGCAGGAAACAGCGTGTCTCTTCAACCAATCAGATTGAAGAATCCTTACTGAGGCACGCAGAGTCTAAACCAGGAAGTATAAGTTAGAATATTTAATTTAATGTAAAATCATGTACAGAAAGCAAAATAAAGAGAAGGAAAGAAAGATGGGATTAAGAGAGTGAGATAAAAGAGACAGAAGAAGTTTTTTTTAAATAAATTTTTAATTTTTTTTAAATCTCCAACAATAATTCAAATCTGAAGGAATTACTGCCACTTAGACTCCACACATGTAAAAGTAAATTTTCAGTGCCAGAGAGGTTGTTTTGTAGTAATTAAGACTGATCAGTCTGTTAAAAATTCACTTACACTTGAATGGACAAGCCCTAACTTTTTCTGGTGTGTTTACTGGGTAAGCATCCCAACTTCATGCCCTTCATGTGTTTTTATGCCGAATCGCTCAGCGAAATACCAGTGTAGCGAAGCTTGCAGAGGAGCAGGGCAAATCGGACAACACCGTCTTGATTTTCACGTTTAACTGCGCATGTGCGGATGCTGGAGGCTGCTGTCCGATTTACTCTTAATAACGGTGGGCGCTGATAGCCTCACTGTTATTCTCAACTCAAAATCCGGGCCATTGTGTTTTTCAAACACAGCAACTACCACACAATTAATCAATCAAATTGAAGTCATGTTGTTGACAACCTTTTTCTTTCTTTACTCAGTGCACAGAGCTAAAAATAATAGGATTGGTTTCATTTCTGGCACAGATCGGGCAGGCAGCTGATGGGGCATCACCATGCCTGTTCAATGACAGTGTGAGGTCAAATTGATTTTAGTGGTCTGGCCTCATTTAAATACAACAGGGGAACTGCCAGTGGTAACCACACTGCTTATGGGCAACTCGACATTGGGGAAGGAAATCCAGTGGGCCTGCTGCCAATTAAAGGCAGCCTGTAATCCTTAAAGGGGAGATGCACTTTTCAAAGGTAGTCAGTGCATAACTGGGGCAAAATGCAACATGACATCAGCCAGAGCACCCCGATTCACCAGTGCAGCTGCGGAGGTGCTCATGGAGCAAGTGAGAATAAGAAGGAAGTCCTTTTCCCTTCAGATGGCCAATGGGTGCCCTGGAAGCAGTAGCAGATGAATGGCAGTGTCCTGGAAAATTAGCCAACTGCAGTGGAGAGCGGTGGCTGGGCAGGTCAATGCCAGCAGCATTGTTGCTAGGTTCTGACTGCAGCGCAGGAAGAAAATTAATAATCTTACCAGGATTGCCAAGGTAAGACTACTCCACATCTCTTACTCTTGAAATAGCCCTGCAAAACTGTACTTTAGCCGAGTAGTAGCAATCCATCCCACCCCCACTTCCCACACCTCCGCACCAATCACTACACCTCTTTCTGATTGCATGCTCACACTCAGCAACTGCTACAATGACTTGACCTTTTGCCTATAGTTGCTGCTTCTTCCTCTCATCATGCAGACTATGCTAAGCTGCCTCACACATCTTAAAAACCTTTTAACAGGGCAAACACTAACCGATTTCCACTCTTCTTGCCAGAGATGCTGGCACACAATCGAAGGGAGACTTGATGAACAGGAGGACGTTCCACCGCATTGCAAACTTTGACGACAGTGGAGGACGTGGCCATCGACATAATTGGCAGGGATCGGGCACACAGTATTGGAGATAATTTACGCTGGAGGCCATGTAGAGCAGGGTGCTTGGGCATTTTCCCTTCCTTTTTCTCTTTCCACTTCACTCACTCAAACAGACACACACACACAACATGACAACGTGGTGCTGCAGTGCACTGTCATTCATCTGCTACTGCTTATCCTTGCCATTACCTGTCTCTATCCTTTTTCTAGGTCCTTGAGATGATCGGCCCTGCAGCCACACCGATGAAGGGGGAGAACCCTCCTAAAGATGCACTGTCACTCATTGTCGTCAGCAAAGAATTTGGCACCCTGCATGGTATAGATAATCAGGTATAGGGATCTGCAAGGGGTGATTTACAGAGCACAAGTAAGCAGGTGCAGGTGAAAAGGTCAGCCCAGGAAATGGCTTGCTGGAGGGCAAGCTCACGTCTTAGCTCTGCTAAAGTGGAGAGATGCAGATTTTAGGGATCCAGCCTTTAAAAGAAAAATGCTTTCTGTGCACCAGAAATAGCTGAGTATATTGGGCTACTGCAACATGTCAGTGACTGTGGAGGAGTCCACTACCAACTTGTGTGAGGATCTGGCGGATGGTATCGACACTCTGCAATCAAGCATAAAGTGTGTGGTCACTTCAGTGGATGCTGCAGCTAAGCCCTCTTTGCGGGAGTGTGTGGCACGAGTAGTATCTCTTCGAGATGCTCATACTGGGGCCATGCAGGCCTCGCACCTCACCATCTCCTCTGCCTTGGACAGACTGGAAGACCGAATGGATAGGGATTCAAGTGAATTCTTTAATTCTTTTCCTGTTTTCTCCCTTTCAACCAATTTTTAATCCAGTTTGTTATCCTCCCCCAGTTTCACACCCCTCTCTAGTAATCTCCCGTGTTACCTTGTCAAAGGCATTCCTAAAGTCCATGTACACTACATCCACTGCATCCCTGTCTACCATATCTGTTACCTCCTCAAAGAATTCTGTAAGGCTTGTCAAACACATTTGTCCCTTTTGAAATATGTGCTGGTGCTGGCTACTTCAACTATTTTCTCTTTATCTAGAAACATGTTCTTTTTATCCTTAATTAAACTCTAAAATATCTTCTACCACAGATGTTAAAATCTAACTGGGCTGTAAATTACCCAGATTAGCTCTTCTCTCTTTTTAAAAATGACTATTACATTGGCCACTCTTCAGTCCTCCGGCACACACATGCACATTCAGTAGAGCCCTGAAATATAATTTCTGGGGCCTTGACAATTTCTTCACTTGTCTCCCTCAGGATCCTAGAATGTATCCAGTTGGGCTTTGGCATTTTGTCTTCCTAGCTAATTTATCTAAATTTTCCTTTCATCCATTATAATATAGCTCATCTTGCTCTCAAACACTTAAGGATTCACCTCCTCACTAATGTTCTTCTCTTCAGTAAGGATTAATGTGAAATACCTCTGCCATTTTTTGATCATCATCTATAAATTGACAATCCTTTCCTCTCTGAGGTTCCACCTCGCTTTGAACAATTGTCTTTACTGATATACTTGTAAAATGCTTAACTGTTCCTTTTGTTGTTTTTGAAATTTTTTCCTCATATTCCTTCTTGGTTCTCCATATCACCTCCTTAACTTCTTTTTATATTTTCCTTTAGTTTTTTGCTGTTATTATTCTTATGATCCTTATAGGGCATTTTCAGTTATAATTTGTTTCTAACCTCTTTTTACCAATGGCATCCTAAAACTACAAGTAGTTTCCTTCTTTATTAAAGGAATATACCTCTGTAATGTTTCAGTCTTTAAAAAAAAAATCACAGTCCTGTGCATCTACATTAGAGATTGAGCGCGTAATCTAGGCTGACACTTCAATACTGTACTGAGGGAGTGCTGCACCGTAGGAGGTGCCGTCTTTTGGATGAGACGTTAAACTGAGGTCCCGTCTGCCCTCTCAGGTGGACATAAAAGATCCCACAATTGTCTTTTTACTGATATACTTGTAAAATGCTGAAGAGCAGGGGAGTTCTCCCAGTGTCATGGCCACCATTTATCCTTCAACCAACACCTAAAACAGATTATTTGGTCATTTATTTAATTGCTGTTTGTGGGAGCTTATTGTGGGCAGAATGGATGGCTACTTTTCCTACATTACAACAGTGACTACACTTCAAAAAAACTTCATCAGCTGTAAAGCATTTTGGGACGTTCTGAGATCGTGAAAGGTGCTATATAAAGACAAGTCTTTCTTTTTCTTCAATTTCTCCTTCCACCTCATCTCCACTTGTTCACTCATCTTTCTAAAGTCTTAATCCAATCTGATGTTCTAGTTTTTATACTGACTTTTTCCTGTTTTAATTGAATCATAAACCTTATCATTTTGTGGTTACTGCTCTTAAGGTGCTCTCCCACTTACTCATATCTCTATTGGCAACCTCAAAGGAGTCGAGGAAAAGAAGTTCAAGACTGCAGTGATCTTGAGTGCAACAGGCAAGGCAGTGCTAGCTGTGGCATTTGGTTATACAACTTGCAGGAGGCGACACGACTCTGAGACTACTTCCTCAGAGAAGTGCAGCCTCCATATACACCGTTGCTCAGATAAGTGCTGGTATGTTGTCCTGCGCCTATATGCTCTATTGGGATGGTAAAGATTCCTGCAATCATGCCTCCTTCTATTTGGTCTCCCTGCAGCTCTGTTTGCTCCTTCCTCCTGTTGCTGCTTTTCTTATTCATTAAATAGAAGTCCACACGAAAATTGGAACAGGCAGACCTCCAGCAGTAAGTCTGTTTTTTTGTTGTTGCGATTTTCACTACTGCCTTATCTACAGGCATAAATGGGGCAGTAGTGAGATGAAAATCAGTCCCAACATCTCTAATATAACAACATGCACAATTACAAATTGTATTGCAGGCCTTCCTCCCCTTCTTGAATGGGAGGGGCCTTGCGCAGCGTGACCCGGGGCCCAGCTGGGCCACCGGGATCGGAGTGCCGGCAAAAGAGCCCGGCATTCAAGAGAAGTGGCTCATGGAGCGCAGCCGGCACGCCGTGGGGGGGGGGGGGGGGGCTGCTCAGGAGGCCAGGGACAGCAATGGAGGCAGGTGCTGGCAGGCGGCCAGCAACAAAAATAACCGCCCTGCACCTCTCCTTTAATTAGCACCGCCCTGGCCGCAGGTGGGCCCCCCCCCATACTCCGTCGGACATAGCGTCGGTTAGTCAGGGGGGCACTACCGAAGATCGCGAGCCGGGTGCTGCGCACGGCGATGACGTCATTGTCGACAATGCAGCGTCGCAGGTACTAACGGTTACCTGCCGCCGCTAACCTCCCGCTGAATTTCGTGGGAGGTGTTGGCGGCACCGCACCCGGGCACTAGTTGCTTTGCACCCCGTTAGCGCCCTCTTAGGGCGCTAACGGGAGGCGCAAAGCAACCGAATTTCTCCCCCATAGCTCAAATTACCTATGAGTAATGCTGGAGGAAATCTACCAGTTTGCCTTATTTGTGGTTTGCTAATTCAAAATCTAGTTTGAGTTTACAGCTATTTGTCTCAAGTATTAATGCTCCCTAAGTGTGATGAGAGTGTACTTATGCTTTGTAAGATTGCAATCTGATTGAACAGAGTTCCTGCTTTGATTTCCAACATAAATGTATTTATATAGTTTGATCCTGTTATACAAGCAATCAGCTTTGGCAAAAAATCTCCATATACCCACCTTGGATAGAACAAGTCTGATGATAATATAACTGGTTATGCATGCATCAAAATTAACAATTTGTCTGTGTCACCAATATTTCAAGTAATTTGCTTATATCAAGATTGTCCTGTATTTATTCAGCAAATGAAAATCGCTATGAAGGTTTCTGGAAAAATGGAAAGAAACATGGACCAGGGAAGTTTTTCTTCTTTGAGAAAGGCCAAATGTATGATGGTGTGTGGGTAGATGACATTCCAAAGTGTGGAAACATGATTGACTTTGGTCGTGAAGATGCTATTGATCCTACTCTCTATCCAATACCACAGGTACTTAACTTGTACTGCTGCTTTATTAGTCAGTCCATTATGCTTGTTTTGCACAATTTATTTTCATGTTTAGAACAAGTATGGAATGAACAAAGACCATTCAGTGCATTGAATCTGTTCTTTCCATAGACCATGTACAATTTGTATCATTGTGAATGTGCTGCAACTTATTAATGTTTTAAGGGAAGGAGGTGATTAACCACATATTAAAAAACCAAATGTGCACAAGTCTATCTCCAGAATATTTTTGTATATCATCTGCTTGACTATGGTGCATATTTCTTCTTTCTCATTTGCTAGCTGTGTGTGCTGTGTATGTTTGTCCCCAACACATTACAACAAAGAAAAATTCTCCAATATAGAGATGCCATGATAGTTGCCAATCCAACTCACTATATATCCCTGAAAATGAAATCTATCACTTAAATGCAGCAAAAAACATTCAATAAAATTTTTTTAAATCATAAACTTATCCATTCCACCTTCCAGTTGCCATAGGAACTTCCTCTTTTCTCCTCCATACAGGGTATGCCATACCATAACGGAGTTGACACCAGGCAGACTCTTTCCTCGGCTAGTATCAGTCCTGCCCACATATCTGTACTCCATGCCTCACCTGGCTGAGACCCAAGGACCTGGGGACCACTGTGAAAAGCGCATGTGCAGTAGACCAAAGACATGCATGTAACTTTATTCCCCCCCCGCGCCACCCCTCCCGCAAAGCAGGTATAGTTCTGGGATCCTGGCAAACAGTGACAAAACTTAAGCATCTTTGTCAATGATGCATTATTTATTGGATTATTTCTTGCTGATCATAGCACACATAAGGTTAAAATTGGTTACTGATAGATGTTTCTGTAGAGTGCAAAGAATATAAGTGTGAATCGACTGTTGCCATTGTCTGTCGTTAGGGTCCCATCTAACAGGTCACAGGAAGTGTTTGGAATTGATCAATGGGTCATGTTGTTCCATTCAATTACAGGCATCCTGTTTACAGTACACATTTGGCCGCTGTATTTGTGTGGACAATTATTTTGAATCTTGTGAATAGCAGAACACTTAATGCAGTTAAGCCAAGTACTGTTTTGTGACAGGAGCATTATACTATGCAATTTATAATGTAGCTGCTCTCCCATGGAATTGCTCACCGAAGTAACTGGCTCTACTTTTCTTTTTTTTTTACTCTCACATTTTCCTTATTGTGGTGTCTCTAACACTGAGTCCAACTTATTTTTTTGCTTGTTTCCTTCTCATTCTTTCTGGAACTATTCTTTCCTTTGTATGTCTCCAATATCTCTGTGTGGCGTTCATGAATGTTCCTTTACTGAGGTACTCAGCATCTATCTATTACAATTTTTAAAGGGTGCACAATTTTGCATGTCCTTTCAAACACCCTAATGAGCTTCAAGCAATCTACTTCTGGAAGGTGATACCTTCAAATTTTGTTAATTATTTTCCTACCCAAGGGCCTGTTATAGTATTTGTGCCCTGGACAGTTGTGATAGTATTTGGATTGCTTATTTAGATAAATGGGCTGCAAAATGATTTCTGACTGTCATACCAATTTGTGCTCCTTCGTTGGTGCATAAAATTTAAATTATTCCATCCTTCCCTCAAATATCCTCTTTTAAATTCCATGAGTTATCTGCTAATGCAAATTTACTGTAATTAAAAAAAAATTCTATTCCAAAATATGCAGGTAGCCTTCAGAATGCTGGTTGAGAATGTTTACCATGACCGTACAATAGTATCTGTAGGATAGAGCTCTGCTACACACAGTCAACTATTGTATCACTGTTTCTGACATCATGCAAACTGTTACTCAATCACTGGAGCGAATTAATCAGCTTAGGAATCCTAACGGTCAGAACTCATTTCAAAATTTAAATATTTAATGTAACTGGTTTTTGAAAATAACCATGTCCTGTTGGATGCGTCTGGATTACATCTGTTCCACAACATTTCTATAATGACTAAGATTTAGATTACAGGAACAATTTAGCCATTTTGATAAAAAGTAGGCAACTTCCTAAATAGTCTAAATATATATATATATTTTCGCCAACTAGGCTTCTCCCTTGTGCAGTAACATATCTTGGGGCACACTTCCTTGGATGATATAGCCCTCTGGTACCTTTTTAAGGTATTTGATCAGGGGTCATTATAGCTGACTCTGATCACATCTTCATCCCATGTCCACAGACCAAGGTAACCAGGAGTAGTAACCCTGGCAGTTTCCCCTTCCTCAGTCCAAGGATGTTAAGGGCAGATATGGCTCTGTCAACCTGGCTTAGATCAATAAACACAGACCAGGGATTAAACCTGATACCAACATGATCTTTATGGCTCAGTAAAACATTCTAACTTACTATCTTCAACTGCTTCATCAATGACCTTCCCGACAAGGCCAGAAGTGGGGCTGTTCGCTGATGATTGCAAAGTGTTCAGCACCATTTGCAATTCCTCAGATAATGAAGCAGTCTATGCCCACATCCAGCAAGATCAGAACAACATCCAACATCTTGGGTTGATATGGCAATTAACATTTGCGCCACACAAGTGCCGGGCAATGACTATCTCCAACAAGAGAGCCTAGACACCTTGCCTTGACATTCAAAGACATTACCATTGCCGAGTCCCACACCATCAACATCCTTGGGTCACCATTGACCAGAAACTCAACTGCACTAGTCACATAAATGCCATGACATACTAAAGCAGGTCACAGGCTGGATATTCTGCAGTGGGTGGCTCACCTCCTGACTCACTAAAGCCTCTCCATCAGCTACAAGGTACAAGGCAAGAGTGTGATGTAACACTCTTCACTTGCCTGGATGGGTGCAGCTCCAACAACACTCAAGAAGCTTGACACAATCCAGGCCAAAGCAGTCCACTTGATCGGAACTTCCTTCACTAGCTTAAACATCCACCCTCTTCACCGTACCGTGATTGCAGTGTGTACCATCTACAGGATGCACTGCAGCAACTCGACAAGACTTCTTCGGCAGCACCTCCCAAACCTGCAACCTCCACCACCTAAAAGGACAAGAACAGCAGGTGCACGGGAACACCATCACCTCCATGTTCCCTTCCAAGTCACACACCTTCCTAACTTGGACATATATTAATGTTCCTTCATCGTTCCTGGGTCACAATCCTGCAACCCCCTACCTGATGAGAGTACCTTCACCACATTGTCTGCAGCGGTTCAAGAAGAAGGCCCACCGCCACCTTTTCAAAGACATCTAGGGATGGGCAGCAAATGCCAGCCTTACCAGCAACGCCCACATCCTGAAAATAAATAATTAAAAAAAAGTGAATAAGCCTTCATATATTCTTGCAAACAGGTTACAATACATTTGATATCCGCGAACCCATCGATTAACACGTTTCATTTAACACTCAACATGGGAATCATTGGTTTATAGTCTTACAAACACTGAAGACTTCTTTGGATTTGGTTCAGCACCTGTTATTTATCCATGAGCTGATTTCAAGTTAATTCTGCCTTTACACATGGTGTATAGTATGGATGCATTTCCCTCTTGTACTAGCCTGGTTCTTAGCTGCTGCACACTAACAGTTTAGAATCTCTGATGCAGTTTAAATAATTAATTGTTCAATGAGCATCTTTATTGTAAGCTACTGTGATTTCATCACAGATCATTGTGATCCAGAATTCCAGTTCCATAACAATGCTAAATTAGAATAACTAATTGTAAGTTGCTCCTATTTTTAAAAATCTTATTTCCCTTATGCTGTACCTCATCACCTAATTAAGAGACGAGATGGGCAATTTGTTCCCAGGCCTTTGCTGGTGTCCTCTAGGGTTAGACCCTGTAAAAGTTTTGAAAATTGCACAGACCAGTTCACCGTGCAATTTGTTCTGCTTGTCCCGCTCTTTTCCCCTGCCCACGGTAGATGAGAGTTTGTGGTTACCAGGGATCAATGAGAGAAGAGATTTTTCAGTCATGTTGTTTGTAAAGGACCAATTACAAAATGCCATTGTTCAAAAGTGCATAGAATGATCACACAATTATTATTGACAAATGAGATTGCTAGAAAGCAACATTGGAAAAGCCACATGAATACTATTTGCTAATGAGATTGCTCAAAAGTGATACTCAGCAACTATGGATAGATGGGAAAGCAAAATTTGAGAAACGTTTGTAATCACAGAATTTTTTAAAATTTAAAGCATTTTCAGAATAATAAAAACTGTAACCTTGTAAGTGCAGGCATAAAAATACTAGTACAGTCCTCTAAATTATAAATTTTATACTTCACCAGACTAATTACCTGCTCAACCTTTCAATACCAGACTCATCCATAGTGATCACCACATTCTGGTTGCGATACTTAATAGTTTATGGTAAGAATACATAAAAAGATCATTTTGGTATGAAGGATCAGCAGAATAAAAGCTGAACATTTAATTCTGAAACATGATTGAAGACCCCATCCCTAACTCTGCTCCATGGCCCTCCTAATTTTAATGCTTGTTCCCCTAGCCTGTATCGTGTGAGCCTCATACTTGGGGTGTGCAGTTTCAACTAGATTGTGTTTGATTTTACTTTTACTTAACAAAAAAATAAAAACACAGTTAAAGCACTGAATTTAGTGCAAACAAAAAAATTAGTAAACATAAACCTGGAAACACTGAAAAAACAGAACATCTGTAAACATAAAGATATCAGAGCATTTCCAGAAAATCAACAGCATTTTTATGCAAACAAACATAGAGCAAAGTTTTAATTTACAGATCAACAAAGATCTCTCTGTTCGAACCTTTCTTGTTTATGTTTCTTGCTTTTCCTCTCTCCCTCATTCATACATAATGTATATTTTATCAAAATTACTATGATCATTGCTCCTCGAAATTTCTTTTCTTGTTCTTTCTAAACTCCAAATCTGTTGTGTTACACGCATTTGCTACTTCATCTCCTTTGTTAAACCATTCTTTTCCAGGGCCTCAAAACTGCAGAACTCCTTTAATTTGTTCAGTCTACCCTTTCATTCTACGGTCTCCAGATCCATTAAACAAAAACATCCGTATCAGCAACACAACTACTTTCTTCCTACATTTTCAACTTTGGTGTCCTGAACTATATAGGCCTTGGCTCTTCAAATACATTTCTCAATTTTGAAAAAAAGTGTGTTATTGGTTATAATTCCTGTAAGACCACCATAAATTAGTGGTCTTATAGTTTAGTATTATGTGAGCTCCAGTGCAAGATAAACTGATACAATGCCCCATAAACCACAGTTCATAATTATGTCATGATGCACATCAATTGCTCAATATACTAACTTTTTGGGTTGAGTCTAACAAGTACTTTTACTTGATATAGTCAAATGATATTGGGAATGGTAGCGTAGTGGTAATGTCACTGGGCTAATAATCCAGAGGCCTGGACTAATGATCCAGAGATGTGAGTTCAAATCCTATCACGGCAGCTGGGGAATTTAAATTCAGTTAATTAAATAAATCTGGAATAAAAAGCTAGTATCAGTAATGGTGACAATGAAACTATCGGATTGTCGTAAAAACCCATCTGGTTCACTAATGTCCTTTAGGGAAAGAAATCTGCTGGCCTATATGTGACTTCAGACCCACAGCAATGTGGTTGACTCTTAACTGCCCTCTGAAATGGCCTAGCGAGTCACTAACCGCTACGAATCATAATAAGAATGAAACCGGATAGACCACCCGGCACCGGCTACGGACACGGCAATGGTACACCCAGCCCAGTCAACCCTGCAAAGTCCTCCTCACCAACATCTGGGGACTTGTGCCAAAATTGGGAGAGCTGTCCCACAGACTAGTCAAGCAACAGCCTGACATAGTCATACTCACAGAATCATACCTTTCAGCCAATGTCCCAAACTCCTCCATCACCATCCCTGAGTATGTCCTGTCCCACCGGCAGGACAGACCCACCAGGGGTGGTGGCACAGTGATATACAGTCATGAAGGAGTGGCCCTGGAAGTCCTCAACATTGACTCCGGACCTCATGAAGTCTCCTGGCCTCAGGTCAAGCATGGACAAGGAAACCTCCTGCTGATTACTACCTACCGCCCTCCCTCAGTTGATGAATCAGTACTCCTCCATGTTGAACACTACTTGGAAGAAGCACTGGGAGTAGCAAGGGCACAAAATGTACTCTGGGGTGGGTAGCACCATTGCTGGCCGAGTCCGGAAGGACATAACTGCGAGTCTGGGCCTGTGACAGGTGGTGAGAGAACCAACACGAGGGAAAAACCTACTTGACCTTGACCTCGTCCTCACCAATCTACCTGTCGCAGATGCATCTGTCCATGACAGTATTGGTGGCAGTGACCACCACACAGTCATTGTGGAGACGAAGTCCCGTCTTCACACTGAGGACACCCTTCATCGTGTTGTGTGGCACTACCACCGTGCTAAATGGGATAGATTCAGAACAGATCTAGCAGCTCAAAACTGGGCATCCAGGAGGCGCTGTGGGGCAGCAGCAGAATTGTATTCCACCACAATCTGTAACCTCATGGCCCAGCATATCCCTCACTCTAACATTGCCATCAAGCCAGGGGACCAACCCTGGTTCAATAAGGAGTGTAGAAGAGCATGCCAGGAGCAGCACCAGGCGTACCTAAAAATGAGGTGCCAACCTGGGGAAGCTGCAACACAGGACTACATGCATGCTAAAAAGTGGAAGCAGCATGCTATAGACAGGGCTAAGCAATCAACGGATCAGATCAAAGCTCTGCAGTCCTGCCACGTCCAGTTGTGAATGGTGGTGGAGCATTAAACAACTAACGGGAGGAGGAGGAGGCTCCATGAATATCCCCATCCTCAATGATGGTGGAGCCCTGCACGTGGGTGCAAAAAACAAGGCCGAAGCGTTTGCAACCATCTTCAGCCAGAAGTGCCGAATGGATGATCCATATCGGCCTACTCCCGAGGTCCCCACCATCACAGAAGCCAGTCTTCAACCAATTCAATTCACTCCACATGATATCAAGAAATGGCTGAGCGCACTGGATACAGCAAAGGCTATGGGCCCCGAAAACATCCTGGCTATCGTGCTGAAGACTTGTGCTCTGCGCCTCTTGCCAAGCTGTTCCAGTACAGCTACAACATTGGCATCTATCTGACAATGTGGAAAACTGCCCAGGTATGTCCTGTCCACAAAAAGCAGGACAAATCCAATTACCGCCCCATCAGTCTGCTCTCAATCATCAGCAAAGTGATGGAAGGTGTCATCAACAGTGCTATCAAGTGGCACCTGCTCACTGATGCCCAGATTGGGTTCCGCCAAGACCACTCGGCTCCCAACCTCATTACAGCCTTGGTCCAAACATGGACAAAGGAGCTGAATTCCAGAGGTGAGGTGAGAGTGACTGCCCTTGACATCAAGGCAGCATTTGACCGAGTCTGGCATCAAGGAGCCCTAGTAAAACTGAAGTCAATGGGAATCAGGGGAAAAACACTCCACTGGCTGGAGTCATACCTTGCACAAAGGTAGATGGTTGTGCTGGTTGAAGGTCAATCATCACAGCCCCAGGACATCGCTGCAGGAGTTCCTCAGGGCAGTGTCCTAGGCCCAACCATATTCAGCTGCTTCATCAATGACCTTCCCTCCAACATAAGGTCAGAAATGGGGATGTTCGCTGATGACTACACAGTTGTTCAGCACCATTCATAACTCCTCAGATAATGAAGCAGTCCATGCCCGTATGCAACATGTCCTGGACGACGTTCAGGCTTGGGCTGATAAGTGGCAGGTAACATTCGTGCCACAGAAGTGCCAGGCAATTACTATCTCCAACAAGCGAGATTCTAACCACCTCCCCTTGACATTCAACGGCATCACCATTGCCGAATCCCCCACCATCAACATCCTGGGGGTCACCATTGACCAGAAACTTAACTGGACCAGCCACAAAAATACTGTGGCAACAAGAGCAGATCAGAGGCTAGCTATTCTGCGACGAGTGTCTCACCTCCTGACTCCCCAAAGCCTTTCCACCATCTACAAGGCACAAGTAAGTCATGTGATGGAATACTCTCCACTTGCCTGGATGAATGCAGCTCCAACAACACTCAAAAAGCGCGACACCATCCAGGACAAAGCAGCCGCTTGATTGGCACCCCATCCACCACCTTAAACATTCACTCCCTCCACCACCGGCGTACCGTGGCTGCAGTGTGTACCATGTACAAGATGCACTGCAGCAACTCACCAAGGCTTCTTCGGCAGCACCTCCCAAACCCGCGACCTCTTCCACCTAGAAGGACAAGGGCAGCAGGTGCATGGGAACACCACCACCTCCAAGTTCCCTTCCAAGTCACACACCATCCTGATTTAGAAGTATATCGCCGATCCTTCATCGTCGCTGGGTCAAAATCCTGTAACTCCCTACCTAACAGCACTGTGGGAGTACCTTCACCACACGTACTGCAGCGGTTCAAGAAGGCGGCTCACCACCACCTTCTCAAGGGCAATTAGGGATGGGCAATAAATGCTGGCCTTGCCAGCGATGCCCACATCCCATAAACAAATTTTAAAAAAATTGGCAGAATGTCTGAGAAACTCTGGCTTCTTTCAAAATTTGGATCATGATAATTAACGTGAAGCATGACCTACATGAGTTGCACATATGTGGTGCAATTGGTAATAATGACACTATAAAGATAAAGACTACTCCCCTTTATACTGACCTTCAAGACATTTTCCTTTGCTCTACACTCATATACTGTGAAATGTTAACCAATACTTTAAGGTGTCAGGTAAATTGTCAAATAATGTTGATCTCTTAAGGTAAATTCCATTTGGATGATGTTTTGGCAATGGTTTGAAAAAAGTTGTAGAACTGGTTTCTACACTGTCTTTAATGAATTATAGATGCAGCCAAAACACTGTCCTTCAATACCGCTGGAGAGAATATTTGCTAAAAGTTATTTCAAAATCTCTGGAGTGAATATTTACAAAAAATTATTTAAAACACACTTATATGAAACTACAACAATGCTGGAAAATGCTGGAATCCATTATTAAGGAACTGGTAACAGGGCACTTAGAAAATAATGGCCCGTAATTTCCGATAGGAGGCTTCCTGCGTGCGGATGCCTCCTATCGGGAAAAAATCTATGCCCTTACCTGAGGGCTCCCGAAGTGTGGCCATTTCCGATCCTGGGCCTGTCCACAGTCGAAATGCGCAGGGCCCACGTATCCCAGGGGTGCAGGCAGTTCACAAGCATCCCTGGGATCACGTGGGCCAGGCGAGCCAATAGGAGAAGGGAATCCCCCTTCATACTTTTGACAGTAGCCATGATGTGGAGATGCCGGTGTTGGACTGGGGTGGACAGATGTGAGAAGTCGCACAACACCAGGTTATAGTCCAACTGCTTTATTTGAAATCACAAGCTTTCGGAGCGCTGCTCCTTCGTCAGGTGACGAAGGAGCAGCGCTCCGAAAGCTTGTGATTTCAAATAAAGCTGTTGGACTATAACCTGGTGTTGTGCGACTTCTCATACTTTTGACAGATAGACCTGTCAAAAGTATGAATGGAGATCACCCCAAAAACACGTCAAAACATTAAATAATTTTTTTTTTTTAAATTACATTTTTAAAATGAGTTAAAATTACATTAAATTAAATATTTTAAACAAAAATTTAATTTTTTGAAAAAAATAATTAAAGTTTTTTACAGGGCTAAAAATAAACTTACCTTTTTAAAAAGTATTTTTAAATTATAAATGGGTGAAAAAATGTTTATTTTAAAAACTTTTTAAAAACTCTTATGCTGGTAAAAGCAGGCCTTATGCCTGCTTTTACCAGGCATAAGATTTTTAAGTGTTTTCAGTGGGCGGAGGTTCTGCAGAAAGCGGAACTCTCCACCCGCAGAGGCCCTTCTCCAGGGCAGGTGTCCGATCTGTCAAGAGGATTCTTGACAGGTCAGAAATGGCGGTTTTCAGAGCATGCGCTTCGCATGTCTGAAACCTGCATTTCCGATGTCCCTACGGGTGTGTACACAGTGCATACACACCCGTAGGCATCGGAAAATACACGCCCATATGATTAGGCAGAGTCAACATGGTTTTATGAAAGGGAAATTGTGTTTGACAAATTTATTAGAGCTTTTTGAGGATGTAACTAGCAGGGTAGATAAAGGGGAACCAATGGATGCAGTATATTTGGATTTCCAAAAGTAATTCAATAAGGTGCCACATAAAAGGTTGTTACGCAATATAAGGGCTCATGGGGTTGAGAACAATGTATTAGCATGGCTAGAGGATTGGTTAACGGACAGAAGATTTTCAGGTTGGCAGGCTGTAACTAGTGGGATGCCGCAAGAATCAGTGCTTGGGCCTCGGCTATTTACAATCTATATTAATGACTTAGATGAAGGGACCGAGTGTAATGTATCCAAGTTTGCTGATAATACAAAACTAGGTGGGAAAGTAAGCTATGAGGAGCACACAAAGACCCTGCAAAGGGATATAGACAGGTTAAGTGAGTGGGCAATAAGGTGGCAGATGGAGTATAATGTGGGGAAATGTGAGGTTATTCACTTTGGTAGCAAGAATAGGAAAACAGAATATTTTTTAAATGGTGAGAAACTATTAAATGTTGATGTTCAGAGAGATTTAGGTATCCTGGTACAAGAAACACAGAGAGTTAGCATGCAGGTACAGCAAGCAATTAGGAAGGTAAGTGACATGTCGCCCTTTATTGCAAGGGGGTTGGAGTACAAGAGTAAGGAAGTCTTGCTACAATTGTACAAGGCTTTGGTGAGACCATACCTGGAGTACTGTGCACAGTTTTGGTCTCCTTATCTAAAGAAGAATATACTTGCCTTAGAGGCGATGCAACGAAGGTTCACTAGATTGATTCCTGGGATGAGAGGGTTATCCTATGAGGAGAGATTGAGTTTTCTTTTGTATGGTAGTAGCAAAGCAAATCAAATGTCAATATCTAAGTCAGATATCCAGGCCAAAGCTTCCTTTGTAACAGCGTGGATATCTTGTAGGCTGTCTGTGAATTTCCTCTGGGGGCAGTGTTCAGTGATGTCTTTCAAATTTTTTGTCTTATAATACTCCTGTGAAGCACCTTGGGACGTTTTACTTCGTTAAAGGCACTATATAAATACAAGTTGTTGTTGTTGTTGTTGATTCCATTCTTACCTATCTAATCGTAACCAGAGAATCACCTGCAACGGCTTCTCTTCCCGCTCTCGCATCGTTACCTCTGGTGTCCCCCAAGGATCTATCCTTGGCCCCCTCCTATTTCTCATCTACATGTTGCCCCTTGGCGACATCATCTGAAAACACAGTGTCAGTTTCCACATGTATGCTGACGACACCCAGCCCTACCTCACTACCTCTTCTCTCGACCCCTCCACGGTGTCTAAATTGTCAGACTGCTTGTCCGACATGCAGTTCTGAGCAAAAATTTTCTCCAATTAAATATTGGGAAGACCGAAGCCATTGTTTTCGGTCCCTGCCACAAACTCAGTTTCCTAGCCACTGAGTCCATCCCTTTCCCTAACATCTGTCTGAGCCTGAACCACACTGTTCGCAACCTTGGTGTCATATTTGACCCTGAAATGAGCTTCCGACCACATATCCACAGAATAACAAAGACCGCCTACTTCCACCTCCGTAACATCGCCCGTCTCCGCCCTTGCCTCACCTCATCCGCTGCTGAAACCCTCATCCATGCCTTTGTTACCTCTAGACTTGACTATTCCAACGCACTCCTGGCTGGCCTCCCACATTCCACCCTACGTAAACTTGGGGTGATCCAAAACTCGGTTGCCCGTGCCCAAACTCGCACCAAGTCCCGTTCGCCCATCTCCCCTGCGCTCGCTGACCTACATTGGCTCCAGATTAAGCAACGCCTCGATTTCAAAATTCTCATCCTTGTTTTCAAATCCCTCTATGGCCTCGCCCCTCCCTATCTCTGTAATCTCCTTCAGCCCCACAACCCCCCGAGATATCTGTGCTCCACTAATTCTGCCCTTTTGAGCATCCCTGATTATAATCGCTCAACCTTTGGTGGCGGTGCCTTCTGTGCCTAGGCCCTAAGCTCTGGAATTCCCTGCCTAAACCTCTCCGCCTCGCTACCTCTTTTCCTCCTTTAAGACGCTCCTTAAAACCTACCTCTTTGACTAAGCTTTTGGTCACCTGCCCTAATTTCTCCTTATATGGCTCGGTGTCATTTTTTTTTGTCTTAAAATACTCCTATGCAGCGCCTTGGGACGTTTTACTACGTTAAAGACGCTATATAAATACAAGTTGTTGTTGATGATGTGCTCCAGGGTCTGATTAGGAGCTCTGCAGTCTCATGATTGGGATGCTTTAATCTTCCATCTATGGAGAAGGTGGCAGCATCTACCATGGCTGGTTCTGAGGCAGTTGATGGTTGTCCACTGTTTGCGAGGACAGTTTGATCCTTCAGATTGCACTGTGGGGTCCTCTATAAGGAATCCATTCGGTATGTCACAGTTCTTACAAGCATTTCGCCATTGGTCATCAAGGCTGAGGGGAGATTGCTGAAGGGCTTCAGTGACGGCCCAAAATGGCCTTCTAGATTTGAAACAGGTTGGTGGTAGATTGCTCAAGTCCACCTGAATCGGCATGTCTTTGCTGGTGTAGCGGTTGTATTCTCTGGAGACTGCATATTCGCGGCATAGGTGTGGTAGTGCGATGTTTGCAAGCATGGGCAGCCAAGGTGTTGGTGTCAATAAAAGCGTACCGGTGATAATTCTCATAGTAGATTTCAGCTGGACATCAACGGATTTGACATGTGGAGTTGATGGCCATGCCGGAGAGCAGTACTCCACTGCGATTGCTGCCATACGGAGGGTTTGAGCGTCTGCTCCCCATGTGGCTCCGGCAAGTTTCTAGATCAAGTTGACCCTACTCTTTAGTTTCTTCCCAAGGAGATTGAGTAGATTGGGCCTATACTCTCTGGAGTTTAGAAAAATGAGAGGTGATCTCATTGAAACATATAAGATTCTGAGGGGGATTGACAGGATAGATGCTGAGAGGTTGTTTCCCCTGGCTGGAGAGTCTAGAACTAGGAGGTGTAGTCTCAGGATAAGGGCCTTTTAAGACTGAAATGAGGAGGAATTTCTTCACTCAAAGGGTTGTGAATCTTTCGAATTCTCTGTCCCAAAGGGCTGTGGCTGCTCAGTCATTGAGTATGTCCAAAGCTGAGATAAATAGATTTTTGGACTCTAGGGGAATCAAGGGATATGGGGATCAGGCGGGAAAGTGGAGTTGAGGTCGAGGATCAGCCATGATCTTATTGAATGGCAGAGCAGGCTCGAGGGGCCGTATGGCCTACTGCTGCTCCTAATTCTTATGTTCTGAAACAAACCAAAAAGTTGTTAGCAGCAAAGCAATCCTGCCTGGACATGTCTACTGCATTCGCAGCAATCATAATGATGGTTTTATGTATGTGCATGTTAGTGCATGCAGAATATACTCTACTTTGGACATATCTAGTTAGATGAGGGCTCTTTCAGTGTTGGAGGAACCTAACTAGAGCTGACTCCGTCTAATACCTGAAATTTAGAGGTGCTTAGAATCATCACCAAATGTAAATATTTAATTTTCCAATGTTATGTCAAATACATAAACATATCTGTGGTGGATAATAATTCATTTGAATGGTGCCATTAAATGTAATCATTGTCTATTTCTGTCTTTATATGGTACGAAGTGAAAGTTTGAAGAAAATAAGGCAAGGCAATGTAGTAATAAACAAAGATTAAATAATTGGTTGTTGGATCAAAAATGTGTTACTCTTTGGTATAAAGCCAATAACTGATGAATACCAAATGTTTGCTTCAGTTAACACTTTGAAATCCTTGGTGTTTCCTGATTAAGCTATCAGAATTAGGTTTCTCAAAACTCAGAACATTTGTGATACTATTAGAACTCTTCCAATATTATCATCGTTGCGCATTAAATTTTCAGTTTCTAAAATTGCTATTGTATCTTTTTTAGGGAATTAATTAACCTTTTCATCTGGGAGCTTTCATGGGAACTGCTAAGAAAAATCTATAGCAACAGGGTATATATTCCTTGATTAAAGTTGAAGAACATTTTTTTTTAAAAATAGAATAATGAAATAGTTTTTCTCTACATGCAGGGGAAATTTACGCCAATGGGTGTATTTATGAACTTTCAAATTTTCTTACGTATATTTGAAATACATGCAATTGTATAGCACCTGTCACATCATCAAAATATGTCAAAGCGCTTTATATAATGAATTATGCTTAGAGTGCAGTTACTGTTGTTCTGTAAGCAAACATGAGAGGCATTTCGGCCAGCGATATCCCACAAGCAGCAATGAGAAGGATAAGGGGCCATAATTTGCTGTAGCAGGGCATCTAATGGCATCTGCCATTAGTTAGACTTGCCCTTGCACGTTTAGGTTTTAACATTTTTTTGTGTGACAAGCTGCTGAAAGTGTGAGCTGATAACGTTGCAGCGAGGGAAACCGAGTATCTGGGACCTGAGTGAACAGGGCAAGCAACTGTGTATCTCCTTCTGTGTAATTAACACTTATTACATCGTCAAAAGGGTACTTAGACTGAAATGGACAAGACTTAACTTTATGTGGTGAATTTAGTTTGTATCTACCGCACAAATATAGCAACTTCATGCCATTCAATGCATTTCAGTGGTGAGCCAGACAGTAAGATGCTGTTTTTGCAAAGCTAACGGAGCGGAGGAACTCGGACAATAATTTTTGGATATTTGAGTTTAATCTCGCATCTTCCCCTCGCCTGAAGTTTCTGTACCATTTGCGCATAAATAACAGCGAATGCCATTAGCCGTTATTTTGACAGCAAATTATGGCCCAACCAGTTAATCCAGGCTATCCAACCCTTTTTTTTCTGTTCATGAGCCACATTAAAACAATTACAATACAAATGTTGATTCAAAGAATGGTTAGAAAATTCGGCTGAAGTAGAGTGTTGATTTCCTTTTTCAATTTTGCAACATTTTGGCTGTTTTTTTAATTTATTAATTCATGGGATGTGGGCATCGCTGGCAAGGTTGGCATTTATTGCACATCTAGCGGTTTGATACAACTGAGTGGCTTGCTAGGCCATTTCAGAGGGCAGCTAAGTGTCAACCACATTGGGTCTGGAGTCACATATAGGCCAGGCCAAGCCAGGTTGGTTATCTAGTCAATGGGGACAGGTCACTAACACAAACACCATTAGCCCAATGCTCCCAGATAGTAAAGAAAGCAAACAAGATTTATTTTGAAAAAGGGCGATCAACCAATGGAACAGTCTGCCAGGCCAGTTGGTTCAATAAGAAGCTATAAAGGGTTTCAAAAAGTAAATAGACAAGAACCTGGCAACTGAAAGTTATTACATTTTATAAATGATAGAGATATCATAGAGGGAAGAAAGGGGATAATTAGATGAGCAGGCTGGATTGTCTTCTCTTGCCTGAAATACGTTACTATTCTACTATGTCCTTTTGGAATCTATACAGTGTATTAATAGTTCCTAAGTGCTACTTTCAAGCTCCATATTCAGCTGTTATCAAATTTGGGAGGGGGTTCAGGGTGAGCCGAACTTTGTGTGGCCTAGGTCATAAATTGGGATCATCTATGGACTTGTGATAGCCTGCCAAGGTAACTATGTAGTTAGAAGTGACTTAATGTTACCAAATTTAATGATTGCAATAGGAAGTGTTCGGGATTGCACCTCTAGAGAATCTCCGCTTGGAGGTTGGGAGTCTCTTTGCTAAATAGACTAAACTGGCTCCCTGATTACAACTTTGTGATTAATTATTTGTTCTCCAGGCAGATAAACATATTAGTTCCCTACTGTGATAGAAAATTACACAGTCCCCACTCCTACAAACCACTGCTTTAGGATATACATTGCTTCTGATTTTGTTATCATTCTTAGCTCCTTTTTTTTCTATATAGTATTGTTCGCTTTCATATTTGAGAGGCTTTTGTCTCTGATACTTGTCTTTCTTTGCAGTGACACAGGTGGGGAAATTTCCCTCGATGAAAAATGAGATATAGGATATTACAGGACCAGAAAAGATTCTGCAGTCCATCTGACCTGTACCAAGATCTAACACCTCACAATCGCTCACTCCCTCATGCCTCTCTGCAATTCTCAGAAAGCACAGATTTCAAACAGTGATTTTGATAATGGGCCATTAATTATGAAGAAAAACAAGCATCCTCCAGTTTTTTGTCACGAAATTTTAGGCACAAAATGTAAGGTTCCTTTAATCATGCCTTCTTGCATATTGATTATGCTGTACAGTGATGACATCATCTGAAGATATGGGGTCAGATTATGTATGCTGATGACACCTAGCTTCACCTCATCATCACCTTTCAACCCCTCCACCTCCTCTGTGCTGTCAGACTGCTTGTCCACATCCAACCTTGAAAGAGCCGCAATTTCCTCCAGACTGGACCGCAAGACCGAAGCCCACCATAAACTCCGTATCCTTGCCACTGATCCCATACCCCTGACTGATCACACTCTTAGGTTGAACCACACTGTTTGTAACCTTTGTGTCCCATTTGACCCCAAGCTTCCAACGCCCTATCTTCCCCATTACAAAGACCACATATTTCCACCTCTGCAATATTGCCTGCCTCAGCAGATCTGCTGCCGAAACCCTCATCCATGCTTTTAGCTCCAGACTCGACTATTCCAATGCTCTGCTGGCCAGCCTCCCATCTGCACCCTCCATAAACCAGCTCATTCAAACTCTGCTGCCTGTATTCTATCCCACACCAAGTCCTGCTTAACCATCACCCTTGTGCTCGCTGACCTACATTGAGCCCCGGTCCCCTATCCTTGTGTGTAAATTTCTTCATGGCCTCACCCCTCTTTCTCTGTAGCCTACAGCCCTCCATGTTTGCTTACATAACAACAGTAACTGCGTTCCTTCAACTCTGGCCTCTTGTGCATCCCCCCTCCCTTCACCCCATCTTTGGCGGCCGTGCCTTCAGCTGTCTAGGCCCCATGCTCTGAAATTCCCTCCCTAAACCCCTCAGCCATTTCACGTTCCTCTTCCTTTTCAGAATAAGGGAAGAAAAAGAAAGGACATGCATTTATTTAGTGCCTTTCATGAGCTTGACCTCCCAAAGCGCTGTACAGCCAATGAAGTCCACAAACAGCAATGAGACATTGACCAGATAATCTGTTTCAGTGATGTTTATTGAGGGATAGATATTGGCCAGAATACTGAGAGAACTCCCCTGATCTTTGAAAAATGCCATAGGATCTGAGAGGGCAGATGGGGCCTGAGTTTAATATCTCATCTGAAAGATGGCACCTCTCACAGTGAAGCGCTCCCTCAGTATTGTGCTGAAATGTCTGTCTAGATTATGTGCTCAAGTCTCTGGAGTAGGAAATGTACCCACAACCTTCTGACTGAGAGGTGAGATGCTACCACTGAGCCAAGGTGACACTTTTCACCTTTAAGACCATTCTTAAAACTCACCTCTTTAACCAAGCTTTTGGTCACCTCTCCTGATATCTCCTTTTTGGCTTGGCATCCATTTTTGTTTGATTACAGCTCTATGAAGTGCCTTGGGATGTTTTTCTGTGTTAAAGGTGGTGTATAAATGCAAGTTATTGTGTATATGTTTGAAAATTGTTTTTTTTCCTTTCTAGTTTTCTCCTATGCTTTTCTGAAGGTGTTGACTCTTACTGGAGTGTGTTTCTATGGGTGCTAGCAGCCCTCCGACCTTGTTCAGTTAATCATTCATGTGTGAACCGAGAAACTGTCAGCAGGTTGTTTGACTGTATAACATTACAGCTATGCTGATATGACACCAAAGATGCACACTTTCCAGCAATTTTTAATGCTGCAAATAACTAAGAATATGTCCTAGAACAAGACCTTATGTATTGCAGAATAGGGAGAATTGCTTAACCACCCAGGGCTTAAATTACTTAAAATCTATTGTTCCCGGTGATTTTCCCCCATGAGATGAAGACAATCCTTATTTATATTATTTGCAAATGTTACACCCCTGTTTACAAAAAGGGGAGAGGGATAAATCCGGCAACTACAGGCCAGTCAGCCTAACATCAGTGGGGGGGGAAACGTTTAGAGACAATAATCCAGGGCAATATTAATTGGAATTTAGAAAAGTATGGGCTAATAAATGAAAGTCAGCACGGATTTGTTAAAGGTAAATTGTGTTTGACTAACTTGATCGAGTTCTTTGATGAAGTAACGGAGCGGGTTGATGAGGGTAATGCAGTTGATGTGTATATAGACTTTCAAAGGGCGTTTGACAAAGCACCACATAATTGACATGTTAGCAAAATAAAAGCCCATGGGATTAAAGGGACAGTGGCAGCATGGATACAAAATTGGCTAAGGGACAAAAAGCAGAGAGGTGAGGTGAATGATTATTTTTCAGACTGGAGGGAAGTATACAGTGCTGTTCCCCAGGGGTCAGTATTAGGACCATGCTCTTTTTGATATATATTATTGATGACCTGGACTGGGATATACAGCGCATAATTTCAAAGTTTGCAGATGATAGGAAACTCGGAAATGTAGTAAACAATGGTGAGACCACACCTGGAGTACTGTGTACAATTTTGGTCTCCTTACCTAAGGAAGGATATACTTGCCATAGAGGGAGTGCAACGAAGGTTCACGAGATTGATTCCTGGGATGGCGGGACTGTCGTATGAGAAGAGATTGAGTAAACTAGGCCTGTATTCTCTTGAATTCAGAAGAATGAGAGGGGATCTCATTGAAGCATACAAAATTATTACAGGGCTTGATAGGGTGGATGCTGGGAGAATGTTTCCCTTGGCTGGGGAGTCTAGAACCAGGGGCCACAGCCTCAGGATAAAGGGTAGGCCATTCAGGACTAAGATGAGAAGAAATTTCTTCACAGAGGGTGGTGAATCTTTGGAATTCTCTACCCCAGAGGGCTGTGGAGGCTCAGTCATTGGGTATATTCAAAACAGAAGTCGATAGATTTCTGACTAGTAAGGGCATCAAGGGATATGGCGATAAGGCCGGTGAATGGAATTGAGGCAGAAGATCAGCCATGATCTCATTGAATGGCGGAGCAGGCTCGAAGGGCCAAATGGCCTACTCCTGCTCCTATTTCTTATGTTCTTATGATAGTAACAGACTTCAGGAGGACATAAGACAGACTGGTAAAATGGGCAGACATATGGCCGATGAAATTTCACACAGAGAAGTGTGAAGTGATTCATTTTGGTAGCAAGAGAAGAGGCAATATGAACTAAATGATACAATTTTAAAGGGAGTGCACCTGGGGGTGTATGTACACAAATTTTTGAAGCTGGCAGAACAAGTTGAGAAGGCTATTAAAAAAGCATATGGGATCCTTGGCTTTATTAAACGAATAGAGTACAAAAGCAAGGAAGTTATGCTAAACCTTTATAAAACACTGGCTAGACCTCAGTGTTCAATTCTGAGCACCACACTTTAGGAAGGATGTCAAGGCCTTGGAGAAGGTGCAGAAGAGGTTTACTGGAATGGTACCAGGGATGAGGGACTTCAGTTATGTGGAGAAGCTGGGGTTGTTCTCCATAAAGAAGGTTAAAAGGAGATTTGATAGAGGTGTTCAAAATCATGAAGGGTTTTGATCGAGTAAATAAAGATAAACTATTTCCAGTGGCGGAAGGGTCGGTAACCAGAGAAGACAGATTTAAGGTGATTGGTAAAAGAACCAGCGGTGACATGAGGAAACACTTTTTTTTTTACACAGCGAGTTGTTGTGATCTGAAATGCACTGCTTGAAAGGGTGGTGGAAGCAGACTCAATAGTAACATTCAGAAGAAAATTGGATAAATACTTGAAGGGAAAAAAAATTACAGGGCTATGGGGAAAGCGCAGGAGAGTGCGACTAATTGGATAGCTCTACCAAAGAGCCGGCGCAGGCACGATGGGCTGAATGGCTTCTTTCTGTGCTGTATCATTCTGTGATTCTATATGTGCAGACTGATTATCTTTGAAACCATGAGAAAACCAAACCGATCTATGGTAGGTGATCTGGTATTTGACAAGTGTCAGCTACCACCCTATTTTCATAGATTGTAACAGGAATGATCATGGTAGTTTAGTTAAACGTGGTTGCGCAAATAGCAAGTGAATCATTAAGTTTCATGGTACAACACACTTATGTAATGGAGCTGCAAAAATTTAGTTTCAAACTTATACTGTTCTTTGACTCTGTAGGTTGGGGTCCTTGTCTGGAGTCTATGATTATTTTCTTTTATGTATTCATGTCTGAATATTGTTCAGTTCAACAGGCCCATTATGTTATACAAAAGCTGCAGCTTTTCATAAACTATGATACTTAATTTGAACCAGATGAATTTGTGTTTAAAAGCCGTTCTGTATGTGTGATCGTCTTATTACCTAAGGATGAATGAATAATTTTAAAAACCATATTGTTTGTTGGTACAAATGTGGTAGCTGCTGCAACATGGATTTAAGAGTTTTATTTTGTTTCTTCAGATTAAGCTAAGAAACCCCACTGCTGTTTTTGAGAAAGCCAGATCAAGGTTTCTGGATGACAACGATGAGGATATCTAACAGTCGACATTTCATCTCCTTCACGAGTTCAAGATGGCAAAATTCAACCTATGTAATATTCCTGGTGTATGACTGTCTTTTTCAGGGTGGCACATAGAATCAATCTTTTATGTACACTAGTTTTAAATTTCCATTTGGTACTCAACTACACTTTCACGTGTAAACAATGTATCTGCAAATTTGTCAAGATTTTCTGAAACAATTCCAATAGAACGTTTCTATAAAGCATTCATTCTGGGCCACAGAATAATCCACAGCATGTAAATTGAATGGTTAAACACTCATCTGCAAGTAGTAGGTAAGGATAGGTGCTTTAGTGAGGACTCTCCATTGCAGTATTGCACTGGTGGTGTGGTCTACATTCTTGGTGGTGACATTATTTCCTCCCAAGCTCCTGGTAGGTGCTCTATTTTGCAAGTTATTTGTGCTTCTATTTCTACCTGCCTTATGCCCTACCTCATTCAGCTAGTCACACTTCCTCAACTACATTGAACTTTGATATCTCTCATTATGCTTCCTATTGTCTTATGTTAATATCACTTCTGCCATTTAAGCACTTTACAGGTACTTGTATTTTTTGTCTCTTGTGTTTTTACCATCCTCTTCCCTTTGTTCAGTTCCTTTTTAATTGCTGCTTATCTGTAATATCCTCCATTTTTGAGGAGTCCTTACCCAAAATGTTAACTCATCTGTTCTTTCCAGATGCTGATTGACCTGGGTGTCTCCAGCATTTTCTGTTTTGGATTTCCAGCTTCTGCAGTTTTTTTGCTTTGCATGATCTGGTGTCTGGCTATTGTTTTAACATTGTATGCAGCAAGTTATTTTGGCTTAAATAGATTTTTAATAATGGAATATTTTAATAATTGAAATAGATCAAAATCTAAAACTGTTGCAACTGGAGAAGCTATGTAAATTTTAATTGCTAAATTTTATAAATGGGAAAATGGGGAGAAAAAAAATCACCTACGTGTCCTGCTCGCTATCTAGTGACTCTGCTGAAAAGTGAGTGTGAAGACATCAGCAGAGGACAAAGGTGCTCTTAGCGGTTATGTCTCCAGTCAAATAGCATGGAGATACTGAATTGTCTAGAATCACGCATGAAGAACGGACACTTGGCCAGAGCTGCTAGTACTTACAGGACCATACTCCAGCATGGGTAACCACTTTGAGGGGGGAAAATCTTAATTAAAAAAGGCACATTCCAGCCTCTGATACAATGTAAAGTGGAAAATTATTTAACTTAAACAGCTAAAGGGTTGGAGTGACTGCATGAAACTGGGCATAATGCTGACAGGCAAATCCAGTGTCCATTAAGTATTTTAAATTGGCCAAACTTGAAAACTCTTTGGGGAGTTTCCATTTGCTAGTCTCAGCACGGTTTCAGGTTCCAAAAAGGTCTCATCAATGGAAGGTTAGGAATAGCCAATTTATGTAGAATTTTTCCTGCAGTGCCTGTGTAAAAAATAAAAGTCTAAAGGGTAAATGCACACCCTTTAGTGAAGTTATGTCAACATTTTAGTAAGAATTTATTAATGGTTCTTGCTGAATCTTTGCTGAAAGCTTGATGTTACAAAGTTCTTTTAGTAAACTGAACTTTAGTTTCTCATTTAAAGTTTAAAACTAGCCACACTGCTCTTTAAGCACAAGTTAAAACACACAAAGATGTATGCCAAGCTTTATATAAATAGTACTATTAATTTTTTGTAGTATGTGTTATGATCAGGCCGTCTTGATTTGTACTGATCTACAAATTCAAATCACTGGGATGGAAATTCACCAACAAGTAACCATGAAAAACAAAATTACACATGTGCTATAGAGATCTGTACATATAAATCATGAAAACACTTTTTGCTGTAGTTTTATACTATTGCATCGCAATAGATTTTTGCATCAAATTGCTTTGATGTTGGAAGATCTGTTTATTAAACAGGGTGCCATTTGTTTGAGTTTATACATGCAGAAAATTAATATTTTGTCCATAAAGAAAATGTTAGCATGCTAGGTTTTACTACTGAGTCCTTACACCAACTATTTTAAAATAGTCTGTTCAAATACACCTTGTAGTACACAAGGGGAAGGGACCTTTCCAGAGACAGCATATTTCCCTACATTAAATTTCCCCTTTAAAGTGGATTGATGTCATTTATAAATTCTTGAGACCAACTAGAAAGCACAGAATTTTGTTCTCATTCATTAATTGTCAAAGACCTTTACTCCATTTTGTATAACAGCATTTGTTAAGTGACTGTCTAATGAAGAGAAAAGACTGCATATTTTAAAAATACTGGGCAAATGCTTTATTTGGAGATGCAGGAAAACACCACAATTTCTTCAAGCATATTGGTAAAGCTGAATTGTTCAGTTATAAGCAACTAAGCTAGCAGACGTTATAAAATGTTATTGTACATTTGGAAGTGTCTGTCAGTGCCCTGTCCAGTGAACCAGGAATAGTTTAGAGCTAGACTGTATGTGACTAGACTGCAAAATATCAATGGCAGACAAGACACTGATAAACACACGAGGGAGAAAGGAATATTTTGATGAGGAATATTTTGATGGGGTTAGATAAAGGGTGGGAGGAGGTTCGTGTGGAGCATAAACACTGGCACGGACCTGTTGGGCTGAATAGCCCGTTTCTGTGCTGTAAATACTATAAGATTTCTGCAACATGAATCACTAGGAACCTCAAAACAAAAATGGGTGAGATATAGGATGCCAAGAGAATAAATTACAATAATTTGGATATCATACAGCTAGTGGATCTCCTGTTACGTTGCTGATGGGAAGTCAGAGGAACTCTGCTATAGCTGGAAAAATTTGAAGTAATTAAAAGTTTGGATGTGGCAGAAGAGAAGAACAACAGCAAACTGGAGGCTCAACTTTCAGGTGGATTTTGGCTGCAAGAGACCAATTTTTGGCTGCATTTCAGCAGGCTAGGATAGGCCCACTGCATGATTTTTTAGGGCATTTATCAGGTGGGGAATGCATTGGTTATTAAAAAAACTTTTGCAAATTGGAAAATATAACTTTAGTGCCAAACACAACTTATCTGCAAATCAAAGGAGGGAGGGGGTGGGGGGAGATAACGAGAACACCAAAATTCCAATGATCAAATGTTTACAGGAATTCTATTGCAAATATTTATAATGGCAATTTTAATTGTAATTGTTGATATGAAAAGAATTATAGGAAGTAAGGTTTTGTGGACAGGAAGTACATGCTAGCTCTATATAAAAACTTTACATATGGCATCAGTTTTATTAAAAGTGAACCAAGCTTTGAAATCTACATACAAACTACATGAAGACTGTTCCAGCAGTTTTAGAAATAAATAGCTTGCATTTAAGCAATTCCTGGTTTTGAATAGTGGTTTTCAGATGTACCAAATGTTGAGGTTGTGTAAACTCAGTTTTAACAGTGAGATTTTGCACTCTCAGACAATGAAGGCAGAAAACTAAGAATGTAGAATAAGGCCTGGGCCACTAGTCATGTTCAGCAATGTATTTAATAGTTTTTAAAAACAAAAATCCCACTTTTCTAATGGTTACCTTTGTTAATATTCTTCATTAAAGCAAACTTAAAACTGTGAACATGCTTTTCACCAATTTGAACAATACTTTTTCAAATATTCAGATAGCCCACAATGCTGCTGTATGTCTGCATTTCAAGAGGGGTTAGATAATTGATGTCGATTTATTTTGGTTGCTATGTAATGGAGTCTTAAAAAAATTCTCATTTGTAGTTTAGCTATGCTATTACTGGGTAAATGGTCTAAAGATTTTGCTTTGTGGACATCACAACCACTTCATAATTATTGAGGGGGATAAAGTGTTTTATCTTCATGTCAGCATACTGCTTCTGCTACAGGGAAAAACCTGATGCCACTTCAAAGAGGGTGCACAAAAAAAACTCGTCATGAAAGGAATATCCAGGCTAAGTTAATCTGGACATTGATTTGTGAAATAGTTTCTCTCCTTCTCCTCCCTGCCTTATCAGTAGCCTTTAATTAGAGTTAGTTAGACATTAAGCATATTATACTACAAAATATAGGTCAATGCAAAGTGGTTCCTGATGCACAACAGCAGTGGTATGACTCAGGAATTGTTTCCCAGTCATACTCCCAAGTGTTGAAATCAGTAGGTATGATGTCTGAGAGCACCTCTACTAGGCAGTTTCACATTACTTGGTTTTCCAGTGGATATACTATAATAATTTTTACCATTGCAAAGTCATGGTTTAAAGGTTCCTTTAGACCGTCGGGACAAAATTAGCCACCTGAAATTAGAATTCTGCATGTGTCCAGACAGGGCACCTTTGTCACTGGAGTGCAGTGCAGTGAGCAGTATAACTCAGAGCTGCTAGTTGTACATCGCACTATAAAGATACTGGCATCTGCAGTATAATGATAGACAAAGACAACAGTAACAGAGGCAGAATATACAGTGCCAGTCCACTGAAGTCAATGAACTCTTGTTTGTACCATGCCACTCATTTCAAAAAAGCTTCGGTCTGCTCCCAATGGCACAAAGAGTATTTTCACTGAAATCAGTACAAAACGAAACTTAGAAGACGCTTGTAAATACTCTACTAATCATTTTGCACATGCACTACCAATTTGCACATTGGGGTCACTTGCCTGAGGTGACAAGCAAGTGACTCAAGCTTTTATGAGAATTAAAATACACATTTAAATTCAGAATCAGCCTCTTAAAATTACCAAATAGCCAAAAAGTAACTGGCCTCAAAGAATCCAGTGGTAACACTCTGGAACATTAGCAGGATCATCAGTCCTTGGGAGCCTAATTGTGTTTCAAAAATTTCTTCAAAGTTATCTTCATATACCCAACAAAACCAGATAAAGGGGCTGTCTATATCTAGAATATGAATAGTTTATTGATGAGTAAACTCTAGATTGGTGGCCAAAGAATTGTACCCAATAATGTTTTGTTCCTGTAAACACATTAAGTTAGAACCACCACTTGGGGTAGCTTTTGATATGAACATTCTAATCATTCCAGATATTTTAAACTGATTTTTTTTTGTCCTTAACCTGGAACCAAGATGCTTTATTCTTGCATCATTCCCCTAACGAAGTGTGTCTTTGAAAAAATTATACACCAAAAAGGCCTTGGAGACAGTACAGAGTAGATTTATTAGAATGGTACCAGGGATGAGGGACTTCAGTTATGCGGAGACTAGAGCTGCTGGGATTGTTTTCCCATACAGCAAAAATTAAGGGGAGAATTAATAGGTGTTCAAAAATTATGGAAGAGTAGATAAGGAAACTGTTTCCACTGGAAGGAGGGTCAGTAACCAGGGCACAGATTTAAGAATTGACAAAAAAATCTAGGGCGTGGGAAAAATTATTTTTTTTTATTAACGCAGTAAGTTGATGTGATCTGGAATGCACGGTCTGAAAAAAGTGGTGGAAGCAGATTCAACAGGAACTTTCAAAAGGGAATTGTATACATTCTTAAAAGAAAAATTTGCAGGGCTATGGGGAAAGAGGAGAGTAGGACTAATTGAATAGCTCTTTCAAAGAGCTGGCACAGGCACGATGGGTTAAATGGCCTATGGAAAAAAAACAAGCCATTAGTTTAGATGATAAGAGTGATGAGAAGAGAAGAAATTGGCCAGTGAGGGACAGACAGCAATCACCCAAGCGGCACACTACTTGGCTACAACTTTGGTCCTCTCCTAGAATGAAAGTTTCTATCACAAAGCACTCCCAACTAATTACCCAGTTATGTGACAGCGGATTCTCAGCTACGGTATAATCACCACTAGTGCACATCCCATAATGTAATTTAAAATGAAACAATGGAAGAGTAAAACTGTGGGTTAAGTTAAAACCACATACCCTGTTATTAAGACACTCACTCCTGCAGAACACACAATAATCTCTTTAATGACGAAAATTTAAACAATCCAATTAAATCCTGTACAAATCCAAAGTAAATACATGCAATTTGCCATTTTGATTTGAATTAAAACTTAATGAGCAAAAATGTTCTGCACTGGTCATCGTCCCAAAATACCCAACAGTAAGTAGTATTGAGTATTATTAGATAACACATAGGTTCTTTTTGTATAACAGTTCAGTCACTTCATGCACCAAGTGCTGTAAACTGTATTATATGAAGGCTCTTTCCCCCAATAGCTTACAACTAGTCTTATCCAAAATGAGAACTAGTAGGGTGCAGTGCGTCCCCTCGGTCCAGCTGATCCTGCAGTTGTGCAAGTACATCCAATTCTCTTTCAACTCTCTCCGTTTTATGGCTCACCAATGATCGATAGAAGTGAACTGCAAATATGATGAAAATTAATCCAAAGGGTACCATAATCGTTGTGGATGTAATAGCTGCAGCTTCTCCAGGTGATATCGATGATGAAGAATTATTTTTTTCATTACTAACCACAGGATTCCTCTTTAATGGAAGAAACTTAACCCAACAAAGTAGCACAACTTCTGCAAGAAAAAGCAAGGTTCCAATGACTGTGGAGAAGGCCCAGGCAAGTTCAATATGCTTGTGCATACGCTCATGGGGTGACTCATGAACAGAATTGAGATTATGGACATTGCTGACAGCCTCTATATTTGGAAGAATACAAGTGCTTATCATGAGAGCAAAAAGATGTACTGCAACCAGTACAGTAGTGCAGGCACTGAAGGCAATCAAAAGACCTTGTGGGTAATCGTGTTTTGGGTCAAGCTGCACCTCCACCATGGCTACCTAAAAACAAAAAAAAACATCAGTTGTTTGGAATAAAGTCTGACAAATATACATGAAATATGTTGTTGAGTTAATGCTCCATCTCCCCTCACCCCCCCCACTCATTTTTCTTTATTCTTGCCTCTGTTGTCCATATTCTCATATTCATTACTTCCTTTCCTGGGGCCCTATGCAACAACCCTAAAACGAGTCTTTTCTCTTCCCTTCCCAGGTTAATAGTGCTGTCCCAAGCAACCACAGGACCCCGTTTAGTACCAAAGGTTAATAATTTCCTGCTAGAGAAGTGTACAGAGGCAGTATTCTGCCATGTCACAACCCAGTTTGCATTTCAGCTGAATTTTCATTTCTGATTTCAATGTTTTTCTTCACATCTTGATTGCCTTTTATTCTCTTACACATCTTCTCACTGTTTCTCAGTATTTATTTGCTTATTCCTCTTAGGTAAATAATGACCACACAATTAAAACCAATGAGCTTTTAACAGTGAATGGCAGACTATTTGACTGCAGAGGGCATCACAGTTAAGCCCAATCTTGTCCTCTCCAACATTCACAAATACAGACTGCCAGCAGGGGTCACTGGTTAGTGATCAGGATTAGAAGTCCTGGCTAATTTTCCCCTTGGAGAGTGTGCTGAGCCCAACTGTTGCTCCCCTATCATGGCCCTTAGCACTCAGCACTTCAAACCTTACATATGTGGATAGTTCAATATTTTCCCCAAATATTCAACAAATCTTGTTCTTTCCACAAAATGACATAGTGCAGAAATATTAGGTCATAGAAAAACAGGAACAGGTGTAGGCCATTCAGACCCGAGCCTGTTTCCGCTCTTCAATTAGACCCGAGCCTGTTCCGCTCTTCAATTAGACCATGGCTGATCTGTACCACAACTCCATTTACCCAATTTTGCTCCTTTTCCTTTGATACCCTTACCTAACAGAGGGTAGTGACTCAATGTCACTAAAACAGATTATCTGATCATCTAAATCGCTGTATGTGGGACTTTTCTGTGCGCAATTTGCTACCGGTGTTTCCCTACATTAAAAACAGTGACTACACTCCAAATTTACTTAATTGGCTGTGAAGCGCTTTGGAGAAGTTCCAAAGCTGTGAAAGAGGCTATGTAAATGCAAGGAATGTTTCTTTCTTTACAAGCTTCCTGTTTAAGCTGTTTCAATTTGACTGCAGTGTCATTTAAACCAAACCATTTCCTGACTTGTGAAAGAAGCTGCTGCAGACATGATCACTAAGATACAGTCAAAGGAGCACCATGAGGTTCAAGCTGGCAGAGATCACAGCTACAGAATGGATATCAGCTCTGACTGCAAGTTAAACATAGACCTCCCCAGTCAGTTAGTGTGAAACTATTGAGCTAATGATCTAAAAAATGTTTGTTTGGTCAAACTGATTTGTTCTTGCAGAATGAACAGGTTTTAAAATGCAGTGAATGGAAATGGTTTTGTGCATTTTTAATTTTAAGCTTTTTTCAGTTGGCTGGTTTACAGCACCAACTCATTTTAGGCATTTCACTATGGCTTAAAGCAAGTATCTTCCAGTGAAAGCAAACACTGATCTGTGTGAAGGTATAGCAGCCTTTCATCACCCGGTTATGCCCTACTGTAAACGAAAATAAGTTGTGAAACAAAAGAAAACTAATGCTTTCGACATTTTTCATTAAAAGTTTAATGTCTATCTTGTACTCTCATGAAAGACAAGTGAATCAAAATAGACAAAGAGTCCCAGATTTTCATTTGGAGTGCATGTCCACAGATCCCTGAAGGTAGCAGGCCAGGTAGATAACGTGGTTAAGGCGGCATACAGAATGCTTGCTTTTATTAGCCGTGGCATAGAATACAAGAGCAGGGGGGTTATGCTTCAACTGTATAAAACACTAGTTAGGCCTCAGCTAGAGTACTGCATGCAGTTCTGGTCACCACATTACAGGAAGGATGTGATTGCACTAGAAAGGTGTTCAGAGGAGATTTACAAGGATGTTGCCGGGAGTAGAGAATCTTAGCCATGAGGAAAGACTGGATAGGCTGGGTCTGTTTTCCTTGGAACAGAGGAGGCTGAGGGGAGACCTTATTGAGGTGTATAAAATTGAGGGGCATGGATAAAGTGGATAGAAAGGACATTATTTCCCTTAGCAGAGGGGTCAGAAACCAGGGGGCACATATTTAAAGTAATTGGTGGAAGGTTTAGAGGGGATTTGAGGGGAAATTTCTTCACCAGAGGGTTGTGGGGGTCTGAAACCCACAGCCTGAAAGGGTGGTAGAGGCAGAAACCCTAACCACATTTAAAAAGTACTTGGATGTGCACTTGGGATGCTCTAACCTATAGGGCTACAGCCCAAGAGCTGGGAAGTGGGATTAGGCTGGATAGCTCTTTGTTGGCCGGCACGGACACGATGGGCCGAAATGGCCTCCTTCCGTGCTGTAACTTTCTATGATTCGGTATCAGCTGCCAGAAGTCAAACTGACATTGTGATCCAGTGACAAGAAGCTGCTGCTGATCTTACTGCAGTCAAAGGCTGATTTCAGCAGAAGATATTATGCAACATTTCCCCCATTTAAATGAAACACAGTTCTAAGATTTAGATGGATATTAGTTCTATGAATTAGATGTTCACAGCCTCGAGATATACATTGAATGACTCCCACTTCAGAACCACAAGAAACAAAACATCCTCATTTAGTAGCTGTAAAACTCAGATTATAAAGTTAAGCCCTTAACAATATTATTTTTGCTGAGGGTTTGTTGGGGGGTGGGGGAGAAAGAGAAGAGGGATACCCTTTCTTATTCTTCTGTTCAAAAATAATGAAATCCCTCCACAACTTACATCTCTAAGAACAGTCCTGATATAAAGAAAAACCATTACAGGATGAAGGAAAAAAGTGGACACTGAGCAGGAGGGAGCAAGGTTAATAGAATGGTTTTGGGATATAAAAGCACAGTCAAAGGAAAAAGGTTATTAAGTAAGCTTTTGAAAGCAGGAAGGAAGGCGCCACGGCCAAAGGCTTTAGGGAGGGTGTTGCAGAAGGCAGGGCATTGCAAGAAAGAACAATGCCCTGCCATGGCTAACAAAAGAAATTAAGGATAGTATTAGATCCAAAGAGGAGTCATATAAAGTTGCCAGAAAAAGTAGCAAGCCTGAGGATTGGGAGCAGTTTAGAGTTCAGCAAAAAAGGACCGAGAGATTGATTAAGAGGGGAAAAATAGAGTATGAGAGTAAACTTGCAAGGAACATAAAAGTGGACTGTAAAAGCTTCTACAAGTATGTAAAAAGAAAAAGATTAGTGAAGACAAATGTAGGTCCCTTACAGTCAGAAACGGGAGAATTTATAATGGGGAACAAGGAAATGGCTGAGCCATTAAACAAATACTTTGGTTCTGTCTTCACAGAAGAGGACACAAATAATTTCCCAGAAATGCGAGGGAACCAAGGGTCTAGTGAGAAGGAGGAATGAAAGGAAATTAGTATTAGTAAAAAAAAAGTGCTGGAGAAATTAATGGGACTGAAAGCTGATAAATCCCCAGGGCCTGATAATCTGCATCCCGGAGTACTAAAATAGGTAGCCATGGAAATAGTGGATGCATTGGTTGTCATCTTCCAAAATTCTATAGATTATGGAACAGTTCCGTCAGATTGGAGGGTGCCAAATGTAACCCCACTATTTAAAAAAGGGAGAGAAAAATCAATAGCAGGGAAAATGCTAGAGTCTATTATAAAGGATGTGATAACAGGACACTTAGAAAATATCAACGGGATTAGACAAAGTCAACATGGATTTATGAAAGGGAAATCGTGTTTGACAAACCTACTGGAGTTTTTTTTTGAGGATGTAACTGGTAGAATAGATAAGGGAGAACCAGTGGATGTGGTGTATTTGGATTTTCAGAAGGCCTTTGATAAAGTCCCACATACGAGGTTAGTGTGCAAAATTAATGCACATGGGATTGGAGGTAATATACTGGCATGGATTGAAAATTGGTCAACAGACATGAAACAGAGTAGGAATAAATGGGTCTTTTTCGGGTTGGCAGGCAGCGACTAGTGGGGTACCGCAGGGATCAGTGCTTGGGCCCCAGCTATTCACAATATATTTCAATGATTTGGATATGGGAACCAAATGTAATATTTCCAAGTTTGCGGACGACACAAAACTAGGTGGGATGGAGAGTTGTGAGGAGGATGCAGGGGCTTCAAGGCGATTTAGACAGGTTGAGTGAGTGGGCAAATACATGGCCGATGCAGTATAACGTGGATAAATGTGAAGTTATCCACTTCGGTAGGAAAAACAGAAAGGTGGTGTATTATTTAAATGGTGATAGATTGGGAAATGTTGATGTACAAAGGGACCTGGATGTCCTTGTACACCAGTCACTAAAAGCAAACATGCAGGTGCAGCAAGCAGTTAGGAAGGCAAATGGTATGTTGGCCTTCATTGCAAGAGGATTGGAGTACAGGAGCAAGGATGTCTTACTACAGTTATACAGGGCCTTGGTGAGACCACACCTGGAGTACTGTGTGCAGTTTTGGTCTCCTTACCCAAGAAAGGATATACTTGCCATAGAGGGAGTGCAGCGAAGGTTCACCAGACTGATTCCTGGGATGGCGGGACCGTCGTATGAGGAGAGATTGGGTCGACTAGGCCTGTATTCACTAGAGTTTAGAAGAATGAGAGGGGATCTCATTGAAATGTATAAAATTCTGACAGGTCTAGACAGACTGGATGCAGGGAGGATGTTTCCCCTGGCTTTTGGGGGGGGGGGGGGGGGCGTCTAGAACGAGGGGTCACAGTCTCAGGATACAGGGTAGGACATTAAGGACTGAGATGAGGAGAAATTTCTTCACTCAGAGGGTGGTGAACTTGTGGAATTCTCAGAAGGCTGTGGGGGCCAAGTCACTGAATATATTTAAGGCGATAGATAGATATCTAGACACAAAAGGCATCAAGTGGTATGGGGAGAGTGTGGGAATATGGTATTGAGACAGAGGATCAGCCATGATCATATTGAATGGCGGAGCAGGCTCGAAGGGCCGACTCCTGCTCCTATGTTTCTATCAGCTACCAAATGTCAGAGTGGGGAATGAGGGTAAACCAGAGTCAGAGGAATGGAAGTTGGGTGCAAGTGGCTGAACGAAATTGCGGAGATAGAATGGAGCAATGTCATGGAGGAAGTGAAAGGCAAGAATTAGGATTCTGAAATCAATCTGCCAATGTACAGGGAGCTTAGTAAAATATAGGCGAAGAAAGAGTTCAGCTTTATAATCTTGGAGTTTCACTGGCACTAAATGAGGTGAAGAGAATGTGGGACTTTGTGGAGATGAGCTTGAGCATGAATAAAAGAGAGAAACCGCTGGATGTAAACTTTGGTCAAATTTAATTAAATTACAGATTTCCTAAAACCTGGATCACAACCATTTTTTTTTGCAATTTCTACCATTGAGGCTATACTTTCACAAGAATCGGTGAATAGTTCATATTTTTTTTTGTAATCAAAGCTACTCAGCCAGGTATCAATCTTCTCCCAACAATGTTACAAAGATTTCAATTTTTTTAAAAAGGCACACTTTTTTCCCCCCAATCATGACTTGAAACCTAAAATACACAATATAGATTTTGTCCTCTTAAACTTGAGTAATGTCTGGGGAGAGCATTTTGAGCTATAAAAACTAGGGTGAAACACTGGTCATTATAAATCACTGGGGACGTAGTGATATAGCAGCAATGAGAGAAAATAAAAGCATCACATAAGCTTATTTTTCTATAAACATGTCAGTACAAATATACCAACTGCACCTAATCACAACACTGCAACAACACAGAAGGGCATCCCACTGCTTGGGGTCTGCTACGTTGGTCAATGTAAGGTGCCCAAGGGTCAGCATCGACTTGCATCCAGTTTTCCCTTTAACCAAAAAAACAAACTTGCATTTATAAAGCGCTTTTCACAACCTCAGGCTGTCCCAAAGCACTTTACAGCCAACCACTTACTTTTGAAATATAGTCACTGTTGTATTGTTGGGAAAGTTATTTGTCTCCATTCATTTGTTCCACAAACATTCCGAACTGAGATTGGGAACAATGGAACCAAAGTGTAACATTTTCCTATATTGTATATCTAGGACTGCAGAGAAATTATTTTTCACTCTACATTTGAAAATATTTCAGTGTTCTGCCACCTAAACAGTTATTGCTGTCGTTATTATAACCACTATTGCTCTTGCTCCAGTGCATGCACACATTTGCTGCTGTCCCAAACCAAAGCTTCCTCGCTTCTCTACCCGCCTTCTCCTTGCCTTGCTCTCCTGCCCCCCCCCCCTCACCCCCCCGGAATTCCTTTCCCTTTGCCACTCCAGGCTCTCGTTCATCCGATCGGCTTTTTGTGTTCCTCTACCTCAACCTGAAAAACCTTTGGCATTTTCATCGCAGCGCATGCTGCAGGCGCTACTTCAAACTATGTTACTCCTACTTTCCCCACAAATGTCATTGTTGCTGTTAAATGTCCTCCCTTGGCACCTTCCTCGCCAAAATCAATTGCTTTCTGTCTGCCCTCAGTCTCTGCCTTGAGCGACGACTGATCCTATGAATTTCAACCTCCAACTTCCTTGCCTTCACCTCCTGCAACCTAACTTTCCAAGTCAACATCCCCATCCAAACACATGGCCAACTCATTATATCATCCCACATAGCCTCGAGATCTCCATCAACATGGCATCTCTCATTTTCCTTTCTCTACTCATACCAGAATCAACTCCCTCACAAGCACTTTCTCAAACTCCAAGCTCATTCTACTTTTGCCGTCACCTGTAACTACACTGATACTACCATCAAATTACTCCACAGTCTCACCTCCGCCTTCAATGCCTCGCCAATCCCAGATAGTCTCTCAAACTCACCACTCTACATGGTGGAACAGCCATCTTTGTGGCCTCACATGGGCATGACTACTGGGTTGTCTAACATGTTGCACTCACTCCCTTTCCACAGTCAAATCCATTTACCATTTCAAGATAATCGCAGATAGCAAGAACACCAAACTTCTATCCTGTCCTTCGCCACCAACCACTTCCTCAAACTTTTCAACACTACATCCTCATTTCAGACACCAAATGACTGGAGTCCAAAAACAAAGCCATCTGCACAGCTGCCTCTACCAAGCCCACACCTCTTGAATTCTTGCCCTTCTGAACCAAGCTTCCACCCACCTTATACTCCCAGTTTGTCCTGTAACTATCCACCAGTCTTCATTAAACTTGTCTCATCCACAAAACCTATTCCGTTCCAGTTCTTGACCACTCAATGACCCTTCTTCACCTCAATGGCTGTTGACATCACAAACCTGTTTCTACCCTTCCAACAATGCTCTACTTCCTTCAAAAATCTCCATTAGCTTGCCTCAAAAAGAAATTTACCCTCAACCCCCCTTCACCACACCCCCCACCCACCCCTCTAAAGTCTTACTCTAAATTTCCAAAGTTCCAGAACTGTCTTTGCCTTGCAACAATGCTCCCACCTCTGGCCAAGTACCTCCCATCCGGCTTCTGCCTCACCCCCTCATTGGCAAGATCATCTAAAATCAGTCAATTTCCACATGTGTGCCAACTACCCAGCTTTCTCCTTCAACCTCCCTCTTCACTTTTACCCTACCATCGCTGAAATCCAAATCGAAGCCGTTAGCACTTCGAAGTTTGACTTCTCAAATGCTTTCTTAGCCGACATCCCCACTTCCACAAATTACAGCATATTTAGATCACCCGGTCCATGTCCTCGCCTGGTTAAAAGTCCCACAGACCCATAGTCATCAAGCTCCAATAGCTCCTGTGTCCCAGATCATCATTCTCACTTTTGAAGTCCTACCTCAATGATTTCCTCCAGCTGTACATCCTACATCCACTGATCTCTACTCCTGTTCGCTGCTTTAACATTGTTGGCCACATCTTCAGCCACCATGCCCCTCCCTTCGGAACTGTCTCCCTAAAATCACATTTCCCTCCCCCTCCATCCCAGCTTTCAAAAAAGTCTAAAAATTTGACTCCTTTCAATTTTTTCCCCAACCAACCCAACATCAACCATTTATTCCACCCTGTAAAGCACATTTTCCTACAGTGTAGTGCTATAGAAATAAAAGTTGCTTCGAGGATTTTCCATTATAAAATATACTGCAAGATGCTGATAAAGTAAAAATTCAGAAATCAGTTTTGATTATCAGAGACCATTCCTACTGCAACTTTGGTTTTAGTTCTCCCCCTCATGACCTCTCCACGCTCATCTTGTCCATGAGACCCACTTCCTGCTCCCTCGACCCTATTCCCATCAAACTGCTGACCACCCAACTTCCTTTTCTGGCTCCCATGTTAGCTGACATTGTTAACCGTTCGGTCTCCTCAGGTACTGTCCCCCTCTCCCTCAAATCTGCCGTCATCACCCCTCTCCTCAAAAAAACCCTTGACCCCCTCCGTCCTTGTAAACTACCGCCCCATCTCCAACCTCCCTTTCCTCTCAAGTCCTTGAACGGGTTATCGCCTCCCAAATCTGTGCCTATCTTTCCCCAACATGTTTGAATCCCTCCAATCAGTTTTCCGCCCTTGCCACAGTATCAAAACAGCTCTCAAAGTCACAAATAGCATCCTTTGTGTCTGTGACAAAGGTAAACTATCCCTCCTCGTCCTTCTTCACTTGTCTGCAGCCTTTGATACAGTTGACCCCTCCATCCTTCAACGCCTCTCCACCGACGTCCAGCTGGGTGGGACTGCACTCGCCTGGTTCCATTCTTATCTATCTAATCGTAGCCAGAGAATCACCTGCAATGGCTTCTCTTCCCACTACCGCATCGTTACCTCTGGTGTCCCCCAAGGATCTATCCTTGGCTCCCTCCTATTTCTCATCTACATGCTGCCCCTTGGCAACATCATCTGAAAACACAGCGACAGTTTCCACATGTACGCTGACGACACCCAGTTCTACCTCACCAGCACCTCTCTCGACCCCTCCACGGCCTCTAAATTGTCAGACTGCTTGTCCGACACAGTTCTGGATGAGCAGAAATTTTCTCCAATTAAATATTGGGAAGACCGAAGCCATTGTTTTTGGTCCCCGGTACAAACTCCATTCCCTAGCCACTGACTCCATCCCTCTCCCTAACATTTGTCTGAGGCTGAACCACACTGTTCGCAACCTTGGTGTCATATTTAAACCTGAAATGAGCTTCCAACCACATATCCGCGGCAAACTAAGCCCATTTCTACCTCCGTAACATCGCCCGTCTCCACCCTTGCCTCAGCTCATCCGCTGCTGAAACCCTCATCCATGCCTTTGTTACCTCTAGACTTGACTATTCCAACGCGCTCCTGGCTGGCCTCCCACATTCTACCCTACGTAAACCTAAGGTCATCCAAAACTTGGCTGCCCATGTCCTAACTCGCACCAAGTCCCGTTCACCCATCACCCCTGTGCTCGCTGACCTACAGTGGCTCCCAGTTAAGCCATGCCTCGATTTCAAAATTCTCAACCTTGTTTTCAAATCCCTCCATGGCCTCGCCCTTCCCTATCTCTAATCTCCTCCAGCACCACAACCCCCCCACCCCGGAGATATCTGCACTCCTCTAATTCTGCCTTCTTGAGCATCCCTGATTATAAATCGCTCAACTTTGGTGGCCGTGCCTTCTGTTGCCTAGGCCCCAAGCTCTGGAATTACCTGCCTAAACCTCTCCGCCTCTCTTTCCTCCTTTAAGATGCTCCTTAAAACCTACCTCTTTGACCTAGCTTTTGGTCACCTGCCGTAATTTTTCCTTATGTGGCTTGGTGTCAAATTTTTTGTCTTCTAATACTCCTGTGAAGTGCCTTGGGACGTTTTACTATGTTAAAGGCGCTATATAAATACAAGTTGTTGTTGTTGTAGTAGTTGAAATTTTCAACAAGGTTAAAAAAAAAAATTAGATTTTATTATAAAAACAGAAAATGCTGGAAAAACTCAGCAGGTCAGGCAGCATCTGTGAAGAGAGAAACAGTGTTAACGTTTCAGGTCGATGACCTTTCGTCAGAACTGGAAAAAAGCAGCCTGCTTTTTTCCAGTTCTGACGAAAGATCATCGACCTGAAACGTTAACTCTGTTTCTCTCTTCACAGATGCTGCCTGACCTGCTGAGTTTTTCCAGCATTTTCTGTTTTTATTTCAGATTTCCAGCATCTGCAGTATTTTCTTTTTGAATTAGATTTTATTGTTAGGACATTGGTAAGCGTGTGAGACAGATGGTCAACGAACATACGAATTAGGAGCAGGAATAGGCCACTTGAGCCTGCTCCGCCATTCAATAAGATCATGGCTGATCTGATTACTCCACATTCCCACCTACCCCCGATAACCTTTCACCCCCTTGCTCATCAAGAATCTATCTACCTCTGCCTTAAAAATATTCAAAGACTCTGCTTCCACCGCCCTCTGAGGAAGAGAGTTCCAAAGACTCACGACCCACTGAGAAAAAATTTCTCCTCATCTCTGTCTTAAATGGGCGACCCCTTATTTTTAAACAGTGACCCCTAGTTCTAGATTCTCCCACAAGACAAAACATCCTCTCCACATCCACCCTGTCAAGACCCCTCAGGATCTTATATGTTTCAATCAAGTCACCTCTTACTCTTCTAAACTCCAGCGGATACAAGCCTAGCCTGTCCAACCTTTCCTCATAAGACAACCCGCCCATTCCAGGTATTAGTCTAGTAAACCTTCTCTGAACTGCTTCCAACGCATTTACATCATTCCTTAAATAAGGAGACTAATACTGTATACAGTACTTCAGATGTGGTCTCACCAATGCCCTGTCTAACTGAAGCATAACCTCCCTACTAAAGCAATCCAAATGAGTTTCACATGAAACAGGTCACTGGCATTACAAGCATTCACTAAGCATATCCAAAAGAAAAATGCGCTTAATGTTACCTTCCTGGCATTTTTCCCCCTAATGCCACATGCATGTTTTCAATTTTAGTACATAGATTTCCGCATTAAAAATGTTTGCCTTCACTCCTGTAATGTTTCCCAACACTACGTTGATTCCCCCCAACCCCGCTTTCCAATCAAAGCTCTTTTTTTATACAGTTGTAATAACCAGAGAGGAATGTAGTGACACATGTTTCATTTTGAACACAATCTCAAGATTGCAGGTTACATAGGATATATGGCACAGAAACAGGCCATTCGGCCTAACCAGTCCATGCCGGCATTTATGCTCCACTCGAGCCTTCTCCCGTCTTTCCTCATCTAAATCTATCAGCTTATCAGTATATTCCCTTCTCCCTCATATGCTTGTCTAGCCTCCCCTTAAATGCACCTATACTATTCACTTCAACCATTCCCTGTGGTAACGAGTTCCACATTCTCACCACTCTTTGGGTAAAGAAGTTTCTTCTGAATTCCCTATTGGATTTCTTGGTGACTATCTTATATTGATGGCCTCTAGTTATGCTCTTCCCCACAAGTGGAAACATTCTCTCTCTATCCACTCTATCAAAACCTTTCATAATTTTAAAGACCTCCATTAGATCACCCCTCAGCCTTCTTCCCCCCACCTCCAAGAGAAAAGAGACCCAGCCTGTTCATCCTTTCCTGATATGTACACCCTCGCATTTCTGGTATCATCCTTGTAAATCTTCTCTGCACCCTCTCCAGTGCCTCTAGTGGTACAAGTTCAAACTAAAACTCAAGACAACCCCAAAATGTACCAAAGGTCAGATCTACTTTGTCAATTCGGGATGTTTTGAAAATCTATTAAAAATGAAACAAAAAGTCATTCTGAAATAGTTAAACATTGTCTATTTTATTTTGACTATCTACCACTAGATGGTGCTGCCTACAAATAATGTTTGATTCTATCAGGCAAAATGATGGCTTTGGCCCCCTGCCCGCCCACCCCCAATTCCAATATGGAATGATACAGCAGGCCGCCATTCGGCCAATCATGCCTGCTGAAAGAGCTAGCCAAAAAATGTTTAGCTGGAGGAAATTGTGGCTCATCCTAGATTGGTTGTCAGACAAGCAGCCTGACAGCAGAGGTCGTGGAGGGGTCGAGAGAGATGGTGGAGAAGTAGAGCTGGAAGTCATCAGAATACTTGTGGAAGCTGATGATGTCACCAAGGGGCATCATGTAGATGAAGAAGGGGCAAAGGATAGATCTCTGGAAGACACCGGAGGAAATCGTACAGGGGCGGAAAGAGAAGCTCTTGCTGCAGATGTTCTGGTTATGATATGGATAGATAAGAGGGGAACCAAATGAGGGCAGTCCCGCTGAGATGGGTAACCAGGGTGAAGCACTAGAGGAAGACGTGGTAGACCATGTCAAAGACTGCAGAGGTCGAGGAGGAATAATACACCATGGTCACAGTGGATGTCGTTTGTAACTTTAATTACAGCTGATTCTGTGCTGTGGTAGGGGCAGAAACCCGATTGCAGAGACTCAAACAGGAAGTTGGGGGAAAAATTGGGCACGGATTTGGGATACATTTATGGACTCGAGAGGAAAGGGAGATTGGGTGATAGTTTGCAATGGTAGAAGAGTTAAGAATGGATTTTTTGGAGGAGTGAGTTGATGGCAGTGGTTTTGAAAGAGACGGGGATAGTATCTAATGAGAAGGAACCATTTAGATGTTAGCTAGAATGAGGACAGGAAGGAAAGGTGACCAGCAGTTTAGTGGGGGGAATGTGATCAAGCAGGAGGTTGGTCTCATGGACAAGCAGGAGGTTGGTCTCATGGACAAGATGAGCTCAGAGGGAATAAGGGGCGATGGGAGAGAAACTAGTGGTAGGTGCAGATTCAGGGCTAGAGCAGATGGTTGGAAGTGGAGAAAAGCCAGGGGTTATTTTTGCTCTCCAGGTGGATCCTGGAGTAGTGGATGGTCTTGGCAGAATATGAGCCCAAATAGTACTTGATGTGGTCCAGCCAGATCTGGTGATGAATGGCGAAGCCACTTGTGCACCAGAAACACTCAGGTCTGCACCAGTGTCAGCCATGGCTCTTTTTATAGCACGGCTCAGTTTGTTGCAAGTTCAGCTCCCATTCTAGAGACTTAAGCACAAAAATCTAGGTTCACACTCTGTTGGATGAGACGTTAAACCAAGACTCCATCTACTTTCTCAGGTGGACGTAAAAGATCCATGGCACTATTTCGAGAAGAGCAGGGGCGTTATTACGGGTGTCCTGGCCAATAGTTATCCCTTAATCAACATCACAAAAGCAAATTATCTGGTCACTGTTTATGGGAGCTTGCTGTCTGCAAATTGGCTGCCGTGTTTCCTACAGTACAACCAGTGATTACACTTCAAAAAGTGCTTCATTGGCTGTAAAGCGCTTTGGGACATCATGAGGTTGTGAAAGGCGCTATAGAAATGCAAGTCTTTCTTTCTTCTAGGGTATGAAGATGGGGCATACCGGGGAAATGACTATAATGTTTACTTAAATGTCTGTTTCTCTCTCCACGGATGCTGCCTGACCTGCTGAGTGTTTCCAGCATTTTCTGTTGTTATTTCAGATTTCCAGCATCCGCATTACAGTATTTTGCTATCGTATAATGTTTACTTATTCAGTCAAGACTTCTAACATGTTGTTAGTGATCATTCTGGCAAAGTATCAAATAAATACATTTTAGGATTAAGTTCAATAATCCCTACCTAACAGCACTGTGGGAGTAACTTCACCACATGGACTGCAGCGGTTTAAAAAGGCGACTCACCACCACCACCAAGGGCAATTAGGGATGGGCAATAAATGCTGGCCAGGCCAGCGACGCCCACATCCCAAGAATGAATAAAAAAGGTCATATTCCAAAAAAAAGGAATATCTAAAATTATAAGCAAAACCAGATAAAACCTGGAAAAAAAAATCAACTTCAGCATGCTGATGCTTTCCCTATTTACATAGGATATACGGCACAGAAACAGGCCATTTGGCCCAACTAGTCCATGCCGGCGTTTATGCTCCACTCGAGCCTCCTCCCATCTTTCCTCATCGAACTCCATCTGCATGACCCTCTATTCCCTTCTCCCTCATATGCTTATCTAGCCTCCCCTTAAATGCATCTATACTATTCGCTTCAACCACTCCCTGTGGTAGCGAGTTCCACATTCTCACCACTCTCTAGGTAAAGAAGTTTCTTCTGAATTCTCTATTTGATTTCTTGGTGACCATCTTATATTGATGGCCTCTAGTTATGCTCCTACCCACAAGGGGAAACACACGCTGTCTACGCGATCAAAACCTTTCATAATTTTAAAGACCTCTATTAGGTCACCCCTCAGCCTTCTGTCAGTGTCAGCTGTGGCTCAGTGGGTAGCACTCTCGCCTCCGAGTCAGAAGGTTGTGGGTTCAAGTCCCACTCCAGAGACTTGAGCATAAAAATCTGAGGGAGTGCTGCACTGTCAGAGGTGCCGTCTTTCGGATGAGACATTAAACCGACGTCTGCTCTCTCAGGTGGGCGTAAAAGTTCCCATGACACTATTTCAAAAAGCAGGGGAGTTATCCCTCAATCAACATCACTTAAAACAGATCATCTGGTCATCATCACATTGCTGTTTGTGGGAGCTTGCTGTGCACAAATTGGCTGCGGAGTTTCCTACATTACAACAGTGACTACACTTCAAAAAGTACTTCATTGGCTGTAAAGCGCTTTGGGACATCTGGTGCATGTGATAGGCGCTATATAAATGCAAGTCTTTCTTCTCTTTGAGAGAAGAGAGACCCAGCCAGTTCATCCTTTCCTCATAGGTATATCCTCATATTTCTGGTATCATTCTTGTAAATCTTTTTTGCACCCTCTCCTTTTTATAATATGGTGACCAGAATTGTACACACAAGTCCAAGTATGGTCTAACCAAGGTTCAATACAAGTTTAGCATAACTTCTCTTACTTTCCAATTCTATCCCTCTAGAACTAAACATAGTGCTTTTTTTTTAATTAAAAGGCCTTGTTAACCTGCATTGCTACTTTGTGATTTGTGTATTTGTACTCCGAGATCTCTTTGCTCTTCTACCCCATTTAGATTCTTATTTCCCAAGTAATATGTGACCTCATTTTTCTTTCCAAAATGTAATACCTCACATTTATCTGTATTGACATTCATTTGCCAATTATATGCCCATTCTGCAAGTTTATTAATGTTTTCTTGTAATTTGTTGCAGTCCTCCTCAGTTTTGACTATCCCCCCAATTTGGTGTCATCCGTAAATTTAGAAATTGTGTTTTTAATTCCGAGGTCTAAATCGTTAATATAAATTGTGAACAACAGTGGCCCCAGCACTGATCCTTGTGGGACCCCACTTTCCACCTTCTGCCACTCTGACTAGCTATCCTTTATCCCTACGCTCTGCTTTCTGTCTTGAAGCCAGCTAGCTATCCATTCTGCTACTTGTCCCCTGACTCTACATTCTCTGACCTTTTTCGAATTGGTCATTTGGTGCAGGAAATACTTTTATCTCCTCTGCAAACTGCTGAGCACCATCAACCGAGAGTGCACCTGCGGCACACATTGCGGCTGGACAAAGTTCCACGGGGCGGCCGGGGGAGGCTACTGTTAATGATACACATCAATTCCGTCTGGCATTATACATTGTGAAGGCAGTTGTGAACGTATTTTATTTGTTCCTTACAGAACTGTTTTGCTGATTAAATGTAAAATTTTCAAATCATTTACGTCAGAATTGAATATACCAAAGATTTTACAACAGATAGCTAATCAGTGTTGATATCAATTCCAAGAACTAGTAATTGAAAACAAAAATAGAAATTCCTAGAATTTTAATGCCTAGAGAAAGAAAATCTACAAGAAAAAATGTTAATTGAAAATTAATTAATGGCCATAATTATTGAATCAGAGCAGTTTGCCACAATATACACAATTTATAACCTTCATTCTCCAAGCAGAACATGCTGAAATTGCTACTAAACTAGTACATTAAAACACTTAAAATTGTTAAATGCTCTTGTAAATATAAAAGGCACTTTGCCCCTGCCTGGATGTTTAATCACGGATACACAATCAACACGACTTTTGAAAAAACTATAAAGTTAAAATAAGATAAACGAAAAATTAAGAGCCAGCACCTGCTTTTCTGCTGAGCCACCCAATAAATGAGGACAATGAGAAGGTTGAAGGATAATGAGCATGAGGCAGGTGAAGAGCTAGAGAAATTTAGGGTCCTTGAAAATATATTTTGCGTTTTACCCAGAAGAGCCGTGTAAACAGGCTTGTATACACGTGGACATCTGCTGCATTACTGCAGTTTTTTTCCTAGAGAGGGAACGTGAGAAGATTCGCAAAACGCAGGTCGATTTTCACTTCCATTTCATACAACTATTTAAAAATATACGTCTGTTGCCTGCAAATGATTTTATTACGTAAAACGGTTTAGTAAAAAGTAAATGTTGCTGAACCCGTAATTATTTGGATCCACAAAAGCACTGCTCATCCCACCCCATTTGCAGAACAGATTATTGAATTTTGCCTTTGGAAATATTTCCACAGCATGACGATACAGTAAATTACAGACCATTACACCGCAGTAACACGAGTTATTAAAACTATGTGCGGATATCGTCGCCTGACTTTTACTGCTTGCAAACCATGTGTGACAATGTCAATTTGCAGCATTATTAGTAATGCGCCTGTCGCTATTTATAAACCGGTCAATCTGCAAAACACACTTAACTAAAACAAGATTACTTTTTTTGGGGGGGGGGGGGGGTCAGTTTGTACTTCATTATTTTAATCGTTTTTTTTTTAATTAAGTGGAACAGGAAATAAAATGTTCAGCACGACACTGGGATCAGATGGTAGAAAAATCTCACACAGCAACTCAGTGAATGCTATAATAGGTCTGCGGCTATAAAAACTTACCATGGCGAAACCCGACAGTAAAGCTGACGTCCTGCTGGAGGCTTTGAGTTTGGCTCTGCTCAAATAGAGCTTCCTCCAGGACAGAGCCTGCATCGAGTGCTCGTTCAAACTCATTTAACAAACCCTCCCCTCCCTGCCCACCCACCCCCAATTCAGCTCGGTTATTAACCCTCCCTCCCTGGCTTTAAAGCAGAGAATTATTTTTTTTTTAAAAAGTCACAGCTTCGAGCAGCAGCCAAGTCTCCCAGGTGAGGATTTTTTTTTTTTTTTGTTTTCCCCCCTACTTCCTTAAATGTCTTCGTACTTTAAGAAAGAAATGAAGGCTCCTCTTCTTGCAATAAGCACATGAGATCCAGACCGGGGGGGGGAAAACCCCACACACGGCATGCAGCAGAATGAAGAGACCGGATCGAAGTGCAGCTATTAAAGGGGGGGACCGGGGACAAGCCCTGCCCCTGTCCCGGCCGCTGCGCTGTGTGGCTATTGTGAGCGAGAGCCGCGAGCCCTGACGGCGCCTGTCAATCACCCGCTCCGGGCTCCCGGGCTCCGGCTGACGCGACGCTCTGAGGTGATGCGATGCGCGGCACCGCCCGCCAGCGCGCCCGCCCCATGTCAGCCAGATCGATTCAAACTCTGACCCACATCGCCACCGGTTCGCTGCACACAAGACGCCAACGAGTCCTTTTACAACCTCCCCCCCCGACCCTACCCTCTCACTCACTCCCAATCCAGAGCCATTGGTTCGCCGTATTGCCGCCTCTGCCAGTTTGTGGTAAGCAGGCAGAGCTGATGGTAGGAAGGACTTGGAAGTATTTTGCATATAAACGGCTCCAGAAAGAACCTGATAGTGACGGTGTGGGAGGGGGTGGGCGGACGGATTCCGGCTTTTTTTTTTTCTTACCATTTTCGCTCCCCCCATCCAACACACAAACCTCCCAGTGCAGTTCTCATATCAGAGGGAAATCGACCCGATACCGAAGTAAGTTAGTCCGATTAATGCGCTAGAGTGTGGCTTATACACAGGCCTTTAGTCAGTGTCACTTTAAAAATACACGTTACGAAGGGTTAGATTTTTAAAAAAAATGAAAAACCAAGTTTATTTTAAAGCATTTTCCTGTTTGATATTTTTGCATTAAAGCTGTATGGTGACGATTTAGAGCTGTACAAAAGAAGTTGTAAGTTTGATTTTTTTAAATATATATATAACACTAGACAGTGGCTGAGGGGGAGGGTTATGTGGGAGAGCATGGCAGCGCTGGTTTTAGGAATTGCGAGGCCCTGAAGGAAATCATGGGCGGGGGGGCGAGAGGCTCTGAACGTTTTTCACGTAAATTAATTTTTTGCTTTTCATTTAGTAGGCACCATAATTCACTTTTATGATCGGTGTTGTGAATTCATATTGTGAATTGTGTTGGTATTCTCATAACTTCAATCTGTTGGCCTTTTTGAGACTGGACATTTGAGCAGTTCTTTAAGGCATAACATTCACAACCGTCAGTGATTGGCTGTACTGTTTTGCTGCCCAGTTGAAACTTCCAGGTTTCAGAACACAATTTTACCCAACTCAGTTCGACTCTCTCCCCCCCGCCCCCCTGTATATTTTGCCAGTTATTGAATGCAGTACAAAGGGTAAACATTGCCGACATTGAAATGTGTGCCTCCAAGTGCCCAACACAAGATGGCAGCTACAAGGAAGCCTGGAATCCACACTGCCTCACTTGCGTTGCTGCAGGAGAAAGTGGTAGTTAGTGGAGGCATTGGGGCACATAACAGCGGAAAATCTAAATTGATAATCGCAGGAGTACTATTAATGGAGTTGCTAACCATCTGCATTTAGACTGGTCAGACTGGGTTTCCAGGGGCTACCTAGAAAGTTTCAAAACTGTAAATTGAGAAGTCATTTTTGTTTTAGTTTTTGTTTTTGTGGCCCTGTTGAAATGTTGGTGTTCTGTTTGGAAGACAATATTGCTTTTCCCAATCTGATATACAGCCTCTGATTGGCTGCCACAGTTTGGAAATTTGCTGGTTTTGCCATAATTTAAGTCACCCCTGGTGGCTTTGTTGAAGTTTGAATTAAACAGCTGCAGCCAGAGATTCTGCCAAGTGATGTTTTGGATTTGGCAAAAAGGTGACAATTGTGTGGATTAATGTGCTGTATGAGGGTTGTGTTCCTGATTTTTGAGTTGTGCTGATGAGGCTTTTCCCTGGAGGAAGGAATAGAAAGCTAAAGAATGCTGCTCTCTGTACCTCTTGTTAGATGACAAGATTTGGAGGAGTATTGGTATAGACCTGGGAGCAGGTCATAGCTGGTCCTCTTGGTTCAGAATAAGTACATAATATGTGAGAGAACGGCAAATGTGGGAGAAAATACCTTAATGAAAATGTATATTTTTTTTCTTTAATGTTTGGTTTGATTAGTGGAGTATTTTAAACTCAAACTGTATTTGCTATTAATGGGAGTGAATGGATCTCACTGGGGCCTGGTCATGAGTGGAGTTCCACAGACTATGAATTGCAACAATTGCTGTCCCTCATTTTTATTCTTGATTTAGAGATGGACTTAAATAAAAGCATTCCTAAATTTCCTGATAACATGAGAATGTGCATGGAGGTTAGTAATTCAGACCAAACCAATAGATTGCAGGTGAATGAGTTGAGGTGAATGGTCTCGTGCGTGGCAATGTCACTTAACGTGGACAAGTGCAGTGTCATGAACTTGGGGTTAGAAAACTTCCAGCTTGTTTACACCATGCAGAATACACATTAAAGGTAACTAATTAAAAGAGACCTGTGGATAATGATTGATCGCTCATTAAAGGCGCACAAGCAGCGTGAGTTGGTTACAGGAAAACCAAATAGGGTTTTAAGTTTGTACTAAGAGTAATATAAATGAAGAGTAGTCCTGTCTGCATGTTCAGGTGGATGTAAAATATCCCACGGCACTATTTGAAGAAGAACAAGGAAATTCTCATGGGGCTTTGGCCACTTCTGTTCACTGTGCATATCAACAAATCAGGCCTAGAGGAAGTGGTGTCAAAATGATACCAAAATAGGAAATATAGTTAATTCCTTAGGCCAAAGAAGGCTGCAAAGCAATATTAATAAGATGGAGGAATAGAGTGCAATTTTTTTTTTTAATTCACTCACGGAATGTGGGCGTCGCTAGCAAAGCCAACATTTATTGCCCATCCCTAATTACTTTTGAGAAGGTGGTGGTGAGCCGTCTTCTTGACAACGGAGTGGCTTGCTAGGCCATTTCAGAAGGATGTCATTAAGTGTGAGGTGATTTTATTTAAGAAAAATAACATTAATTATACATTGAATGGAAGTATGCTCCTTGCTCCTGGAAAAAACTCTCTCCCAACTCTCTTACAACTGCACTTATGAAATCCCAACTGTCCAGCCTTTGGCCCTCCATTCACCATGACATTTCTGCAGCTACCGATCTGCTCAACCACACCTTTGATGCCCCAGTCTCTATTAAAACAATTACTCGCTCTCACCCTGGCCGTTCCCCCGGTATGGCCCTCACCTTCGCTCCCTTAAGTCCAAGGGACGCAGACTTGAACGGATATGGCAGACAACTGGTTTAGCCATTCACAGCCAGATCTGGCTTGACCACATTATCGGGTTTTGCTCTCGTCTGCCAAAATTGCTCACTGTTCCCGAATCATTCTGGAATGCAAAGATAAACCCCGGCTCCTATCTCTACTGCTAACCATCTTCTTAAACACCTCTCTCCTGTCTCCTCCACCCTCACCTCTGACAAGAAGTGTGAGGAGCTCATGAACTTCTTTGTCTCTAAGATTGAGACCATCTGTTCTGCTGCCTTTGCCACGTCCCTTCCTTCCCCTAACCCACCGGGCCAAACTTCCTCTAAGGTTCCCCCCGGCCCTAGCCCTGAACTCACATCTTTCTCCAGTTTCTCTCCAATCTCCCCTCATGACCTTTCCGCACTCATCTTGTCCATGAGACCCACTTCCTGCTCCTTTGACTCTATTCCCACCAAACTGCTGACCACCCAACTTCCTTTTTTGGCTCCCATGTTAGCTGACATTGTTAACGGTTCTCTCTCCTCAGGTACTGTCCCCCTCCCTCAAATCTGCCGTCATCACCCCACTCCCCAAAAAACCAACCCTTGACCCCACCGTCCTTGCAAACTGCCGACCCATCTCCAACCTCCCTTTCCTCTCAAGTCCTTGAACGTGTTGTCTCCTCCCAAATCCGTGCCCATCTTTCCTGCAATTCCATGTTTGAATCTCTCCAATCAGGTTTCTGCCCTTGCCACAGTACCGAAACGGCTCTCATCAAAGTCACAAAGGACATCCTTTGTGACTGTGACATAGGTAAACTATCCTTCCTCGTCCTTGACTTGTCTGCAGCCTTTGACACGGTTGACCACTCCATCCTTCTCCAACGCCTCTCCACCGTCGTCCAGCTGCGTGGGACTGCACTCGCCTGGTTCCATTCTTATCTATCTAATCGTAGCCAGAGAATCACCTGCAACGGCTTTTCTTCCCGCTCCCGCATCGTTACCTCTGGTGTCCCCCAAGGATCTATCCTTGGCCCCATCCTATTTCTCATCTACACGTTGCCCCTTGGTGACATCATCTGAAAACACAGCGTCAGTTTCCACATGTACGCTGACGACACCCAGCTCTACCTCACAACCACTTCTCTCGACTCCTCCACGGTCTCTAAATTGTCAGACTGCTTGTCCGACATCCAGTTCTGGATGAGCAGAAATTTTCTCCAATTAAATATTGGGAAGACCGAAGCCATTGTTTTTGCTCCCTGCCATAAACTCCATTCCCCAGCCACTGACTCCATCGCTTTCCCTAACATCTGTCTGAGGCTGATCCACATTGTTCGCAACCTTGGTGTCATATTTGACTTTGAACTGAGCTTCCGACCACATAGCCGCAGCATAACTAAGACCGCCTATTTCTACCTCCGTAACATCGCCCGTCTCCACCCTTGCCTCAGCTCATCTGCTGCTGAAATCCTCATCCATGCATTTGTTACCTCTAGACTTGACTATTCCAACGCACTCCTGGCTGGCCTCCCACATTCTACCCTACATAAACTTGAGGTGATCCAAAACTCGGCTGCCTGTGTCCTAACTTGCACTAGGTCCGGTTCGCCCATCTCCCCTGTGCTCGCTGACCTACATTGGCTCCCGGTTAAGCAACGCCTCGATTTCAAAATTCTCATCCTTGTTTTCAAATCCCTCATTGCCTCACCCCTCCATATCTGTGTAATCTCCTTCAGCCCCACAAACCACCCCCACCCCCGAGATATCTGTACTCCTCTAATTCTGCCCTCTTGAGCATCCCTGATTATAATCGCTCAACTATTGGTGGCCGTGCCTCTTGTTTTTTTGGGCCCTAAGCTCTGGAATTCCCTGCCTAAACGTCTCCACTTCGCTACCTCTCGTTCCTCCTTTAAGACGCTCCTTAAAACCTACCATCTTTGACCAAACTTTTGGTCACCTACCCTAATTTCTCCTTATGTGGCTCGGTGTCATTTTTTTGTCTTTTAATACTCCTGTGAAGTGCCTTGGGATGTTTTACTATGTTAAAAGCGCGATATAAATACAAGTTGTTGTTGTGAAACAGCAGAGATTTGGGGGTACAGGTTCACATGATATTAAAGGAAACACCTCAGTTTGATAAGACAGTTTAAAAAAAAATGCTGGATTTTATCACAGGAGGTATAGAAAGTAAAAGCTAAGAGATAATGATTAGCAATATTGGGCTCCAATCTATAGGAAGGATATTGAGGCTTTAGAAAGGGTACAGTGCAATTCACCGGGGTGTTGTCTGGAATAAAGAAATACAAATATGAGGAAAGGCTTGAAAAATTGGGGCATGGATTCTTATTACTCACCACGGTGCTGTATAACACACTCCATCTTAGATCCTCGGGGGTGCCAGGAATGATATCTGAATATAGAGTCACCCTTGGCAGCTGGTTAAAACCTCACCGGAGGGTATTCCGGTGGAAGTTGAAGACGAGGAAGCGGGGAGCATGAAGCAACATTGAATACAAGAAAATCCTCCATGCATGTTAGAAGGAAATTAATGTGTGAGCAACTTATTTTGGAATATAGTTTTTAATTGCTGCCAAACAGCTATTGTTGCAAGGAACTCCTGCTCACTACAACAAAACAAAAAAATTGGTGTAATATGAAATTGGGGCTTTGTCTTTTTAAACTAAACTTTAATTATTTTTAATGTTCATGATAACTCATTTCCATATTTTATATTGTGCAAGATCTGTATTAAATGCTTCTCAATTTTAATGTAACAGTTCTCATTTGAAGTGAAACTTTATCAAGTATCTTTAACATGATTATTCTGAGACTATATTGGTTGCATAAAAAACGAAACCCCTTAATCATCCGATTTTGCCAATTCTCTATTTTTAGACTTTTTAAAAAAAAAAGTCACTTCTCTGCACTCCTATTGGGTCCAAATTCTCTTCACATTTCCTCGAGTAGTTTATTTCACAGCTTCAATTCTTTCCCAACAATTATTTTTGTCTCCTCTGCTGAAAGAAATAAATAAATTGTGAAAAGGCAGGAAGTGAAGAAAATCGAAAAGCAGAGATTTAAAAAAAGGAAGAAATAGGAAAGCAGCAGGATATAATAAAACATAGAGATACCAAAAACACTAGAGTGCTCCATACTTGATCAAATATGGAAATTCAACACTGTATCTCCTCATTCGGTGAGATAATGATCTCATTGGTTGCTTTAAAACATTAACAGAAGCACAACATACGAGTCCGTAAATGCGCGGAGGCACTGGGCTACAGAAATATGCTGTTGATTAAAATTCTTAGAGGAAATTATGTGCTTTAAAAAATATATTTGTAGTAATCCTAATCTTGTGAAGCACGTCTTGGCTTGAGATCCCCACAGATGCACTCCGAGCTGGAGCGACTGTAGGAACATGGGGTGAAAAATAGGAGCAGGAGTCGGCCATTCGGCCCTTCGAGCCTGCTCCGCCATTCAATATGATCATGGCTGATCCTCTATCTCAATACCATATTCCCGCTCTCTCCCCATACCCCTTGACGCCTTTTGCGTCTAGAAATCTATCTATCTATCTTCTTCTTAAATATATTCAGTGACTTGGCCTCCACAGCCTTCTGTGGTAGAGAATTCCACAGGTTCACCACCCTCTGAGTGAAGAAATTTCTCCTCGTCTCAGTCCTAAATGTCCTACCCCGTATCCTGAGACTGTGACCCTTCGTTCTAGAGCCCCCAGCCAGGGGAAACATCCTCCCTGCATCCAGTCTGTCTAGCCCTGTCAGAATTTTATACGTTTCAATGAGATCCCCTCTCATTCTTCTAAACTCTAGTGAATACAGGCCTAGTCGACCCAATCTCTCCTCATACGACAGTCCTGCCATCCCAGGAATCAGTCTGGTGAACCTTCGCTGCACTCCCTCTATGGCAAGTATATCCTTTCTTAGGTAAGGAGACCAAAACTGCACACAGTACTCCAGGTGTGGTCTCACCAAGACCCTGTATAACTAGTAAGTTATACAGTTTTCTTGTCCCTAACCCATTAACACGAAGGCCAATTGTATCAGGTCGACCACTGCCCCAGCCAAATCAACTAATTCATTGCAGGCTGAGAATCAAACCTGCAACAACAACAACAACATCAACAACTTGCAATTATATACCTTTAACATAGTAAAATGTCCCAAGGCGCTTCACTGGAGTGTTCACAAACAAAATTTGACACTGAGACAAATAAGGAAATATTAAGCCAAAAACTTGGTCAAAGAGGTAGGTTTTAAGGAGCATCTTAAAGGAGGAAAGAGAGGTAGAGAGGCGGAGCGGTTTAGGGAGGGAATTTCAGAGCTTAGGGACTCAGCAGCTGAAGGCAGGGCTGCCAATGGTGGAGCGATTAAATCAGGGATGCACAAAAGTCCAGAATTAGAGGAGTGCAGATATCTTGGATGGTTGTACGGCTGGAGGAGTTTACAGAGATAGGGAGGGGTGAGGCCGTGGAGGGATTTAAAAACAAGTATGAGAATTTTAAAATTGAGGCGTTGCTTAACCAGGAGCCAATGTCGGTCAGTGAGCACAGGGATGATGGGTGAGCGGAACTTGGTGTGAGTTAGGATACAGGCAGCAGAGTTTTGGAGGAGCTTAAGTTTATGGAGGGTGGAAGATGGAGGCCGGCCAGGAGTGCGTTGGAATAGTCAAGTCTAGAGATAACAAAGGCATGGACGAGGATTTCAGCAGCAGATGAGCTGAGAGGCAAGGGCGAAGTTGGGCGATTGTTATGGAGGTGGAAATAGGCAGTCTTCGTGATGGCGCGGATATGTGGTTGGAAGCTCACCTCGAGGTCAAATACGACAGCAAGGTTGCGAACAGTCTGGTTCAGCCTCAGACAGTTGCCAGGGAGATGGTTTGAGTTGGTGGCTAGGGAACGGAGTTTGTGGCAGGGACTGAAGGCAATATCTTCTCAATATTTAGTTGGAGGAAATTTCTGCTCATCCAGTACTGGATGTTGGACAAGCAGTGTGACAATTTAGAGACTGTGGAGGGGTCGAGAGAGGTGATGAAGTGGAGCTGGGTGTTGTCGGTGCACATGTGGAACCTGATGTGTTTTCGGATGATGTTGCCGAGGGGCAGCATGTAGATGTAAAATGGGAGGGGGCCAAGGCTAGATCCTTGGGGGACACCAGAGGTAACGGTGTGGGAGCGGGAAGAGAAGCCATTGCAGCTGATTCTCTGGCTACATGTGGACAGATAAGAATGGAACCAGGCGAGTGCTGTTCCATCCAGCTGGACGACAGAGGCGTTGGAGGAGGATGGTGTGGTCAACCCTGTCAATCTTCTAGTCTTACTTTGTAATATGACACAGGGTGGTGCCATTATCCACTGGGCAATCAGGGGAAAGAAAGAATTTGAATTTATATAGCACCTTATTGCATCCTCAATACATCCAAAATGCTTTACAACAACAACTTGTATTTATATAGCGCCTTTAACGTAGTAAAACGGCCCAAGGCGCTTCACAGGAGTATTATAAGACAATAAATTGACACCGAGTCATGTAAGATAACCAAAAGCTTTGTCAAAGAGTTAGGTATTAAGGAGCGTCTTAAAGGAGGAAAGAGAGGCGGAGAGGTTTAGGGAGGGAGTTCCAGAGCTTAGGGCCCAGGCAGCTGAAGGCACGGCCACTGATGGTTGAGCGATTATAATCAGGGATGCTCAAGAGAGCAGAATTTGAGGAGTGCAGATCTCTCGGGGAGGGGGTGGTGGCAGTTGTGGGGCTGAAGGAGATTATAGAGAGTGCAACCAATGAAGTACTTTTGAAGTGCAGTCCTTGTTGTTGTGCAGGCAAACACTGCAGCCAATTTGTGCAGAGCAAGGTCCCACAAATGAATGAATAATCAGTTTTTGGTGGTGTTTGAGGGAAGAATATTCACTGGGACACCAGAACTCTCCTGCTCTTCGAATAGTGTCATGGGATATTTAACACCTACCCAAGCACGTATATGGAGTCTCGTTTTGACATCTCACCTGTAAAATGGCACTTCCAACAGTACAGCACTCCCTCAGTACTGCATTGATGTGTCAGTCTAGATTATGTGTTCAAGTCTCTAGTGAGGCTTGAACCGACATCCTTCTGACTCCGATAAGAGTGCTACCAACTGTTAATATTAGATTTGTGTTCGTTTTTTAAATATAAACCTTGCTGCTTTTTCTCTTTAACATGAGTTTCTTAACAAAATTCTCGAAGGCTGAATTGGTTGTTTTGGTCTTACTGTCTGAATTTATAGTTCCACTTGCACATGCATTTTATCTTATTTCCTGATTCAGTACCCAAATTAAAATCAGGTTTTCTCCCTCTGTCTCAATGCTATCACTTATCATGCCTTTAATTCTCTCATATAAAGTGTCCTTCAAAGTTTGATTTCCTTTAAGATCAGGTTGGTTTTTAATTTATCATTCCATTCTAAATTTTGCTTCTTGCTCCTAAAAATAGGGGATGTCGCAGACTTTTCCCTTCCTTCCATCTGCAAAACTGTAAAACCTTATTATTTAAATTGCTGGTTTAGTCTACTTTAGCGTTCAGTCTCCAAAAATTCTACTCGCTACACCTGACAACTGTGGAGATGTAAAAATATTTAAATTGGTGCAGCATACGCATTTTGGCTTGCTGTTCTGGAGCAGCCTCTGGATTAGGTATATTTTTACATGGAAATTAGATTTTTCATGTGATCTTAGACTCGTACACAAGAATTTCTGCTGATGCCTTAATCACATCCATTCTCCCTTGAGTATCTGTATATTTAAATATGGGGTTTATGATGAGGGGCAAGGTTAGAGAGGATATTCTATAAATAGTTTGTTATTTTATTGGCCCAACAACAAAAATTAACTATTTCCCGAAGGCTACCTGAGGTGAGACTAAAAGGTTGTTGTTATTGACAGATTTTATTGTATTAACATAGTTTTATTTAGTGATAGATCAGTACTGATGCCAATGTAACAACACAGTATAAATATTAACAAAATAATATAAACTAGAGGCTGGCACAGTTCTATGTTGGAAATTGGTAGGGATGCTGATATGAAAATAGTTTTTTATGGGCTATACATGATACAGAATCCATTCTGCATCATAGGCAGGAGGAACAAGTTTTCAGATGTTTTAAATAATTGCATTTCACCTCTCCTGATGGCTCAGCTAAAGCAGTGAGTAGCTGAACTATCCAGAGAGGAAGGTGCCAACTTTGATCTCTGATCTGCGCCAAGTTTGTTGATCTTGGCACTCCTGGGTTAAGAAAGGCAAATCACCAGAGGGTTTCAGCTCCTAATTGCTAATAAACTGGAAGTGCCATGTATGGAAGTTGAGTGAGGACAGGATGGGCTCAGCAGTGGAGTCTTTATATAGCAGTGTGATGGAGAAAGTGTTACAGGAAGGTTGTGCTATACATGAGTTTATATTCCAGAGAGGAATATATATATAATTTCATATCTATGGAATATTTTTCAGTACAGTGTTGGCACAGTTGTATCGAAGTTGTAATACATTTCTGGTGGTGTTGCCATTGTTGTTGATGCATCCAGCCTTTTAGCAGTACAGTAAAATCGAAAAGCTCTATAGCAAATGGGGGAGCAGAATATGGCTGAAAATGTACATCATAGCAAAATATACTTGTGTGGCACCAACAGATTTCTTAATGAAAACAAATAACTTTCACCCTCTACTAGGAGACATTTTGACCCCAGAAATGCAGAAGCTTCTCTTTTTTCAGGCCATAGAGAAAATTTCCTTCAACTCCCCTGATGCATTGGTGGCTACGTGCACTACCCAGTGGGGTACAAGCTCTAAGACCTGGAAGGTCCCAAGATTGATTGCTGGTCTGTTAGTTGATCTCAGCTAGGGTAAAGATAGGAATTTAGTTTTCCTACTTTTGTACTAGCCAAAAGAACAATAGGCTGTTGACCCTTTTATGGACTTCAGGGTCTCGATCTGTTCTTTGTTTTACATTCTGGAAGCATGCAGCCAATTCCATTTCTTGGTGCAAACCAGCTTGAGCTTCGAGTGATGAGGGTGGCTATTAAAAATTGAGTCTGCAGTAGATTTTCTTTTGAATTTGTCACTGTTGTAACGCAGGAAACGTTGCACCCAATTTGCGCAAGGTCCCATAAACAGCAATAAGATACTGAACCGATAATCTATTTTTAGTGATGTTGATTGAGAGATAAATACTGGCTAGAACTCCCCTGCTCTTATTTGAATAGTGCCGTGGGATCCTTTACATCCACCTGCGAGGGCAGACGTGACCTCGGTTTAATATCTCGTCTGAAAGACAGCACCTCCAGCAGTGTTGTGCTCCCTCAGTGCTGCACTGAACTGTCAGCCTAGATTTCTGTGCTCAAGTCTCTGTAGTGGGACTTGAACCCACAACCTTCTGACTCAGGCGAGAGTGCTACCACTGAGCCAAGGCTGACACTCTAACATAGAAAGTAACAAAGTATGCTACCCTCTCCATATTGGCAGGCTAAATGCACTCTGCTGACCAGAAGGCCCTCTAAAACTGGCCAGTCTTGAACCTGAGAGGGTTCTCTCTTTAGGTTTGATTTCTTTGCCACATCTTGCAAACTGCCCTTGGCTGTGTTCATAGAATCATAGAATGGTTACAGCACGGAAGAAGGCCATTCGGCCCGTCAAGCCCGTGCCGGCTCTCTGCAAGAGCACTTGAACTAGTCCCACTCCCCCGCCCTTTCCCCGTAGCCTTGCAAATTTCTTTCCTTCAGATACTTACCCTTTTGAAAGCCGTGATCGAATCTGCCTCCACCACCCTTTCAGGCAGTGCATTCCAGATCTTAACCATTCGCTACATTAAAAAGTTTTTTCTTACGTTGCCTTTGGTTGTTTTGCCAATCACCTTAAATCTGTGTCCCCTGGTTCTCAACCCTCCTGCCAATAGGAACAGTTTCCCTCGCTCTACTCTGTCCAGACCCCTCATGATTTTGAACACCTCTATCAAATCTCCTCTCAATCTTCTCTGCTCCAAGGAGAACAACCCCAGCTTCTCCAGTCTATCAACATAACTGAAGTCCCTTATTCCTAGAATCATTCTCGTAAATCTTTTCTGCACCCTCTCTAAGGCCTTCAGATCCTTCCTAAAATGTGGTGCCCAGAATTGGACACAGTTCTCCAGTTGGGGCCGAACCAGTGTTTTATACAGGTTCATCATAATATCCACACTTTTGTACTCTATACCTCTATTTATGAAGCCCAGGATCTCATAAGCCTTTTTAACTGCTTTCTCAACCTGCCCTGCCAACTTCAATGATTTGTGCACACATACCCCCAGGTCTCTCTGTTCGTGTACCCCCTTTAGGATTGTACCATTTAGTTTATATGTCCTCTCCTCATTCTTTCTACCAAAATGTATCACTTCACACTTTTCTGCGTTAAATTTCATCTGCCATGTGTCCGCCCATTTCACCAGCCTGTCTATGTCAACATGAAGTCTATCACTCTCCTCCTCACTGTTCACTATACTTCCAAGTTTTGTGTCATTTGCAAATTTTGAAATTGTGCCCTGTACACCCACGTCCAAGTCATTAATATACATCAAGAAAAGCAGTGGTCCCAGAACCGACCCCTGGGGAACACCACTGTATACCTTCCTCCAGTCTGAAAAACAACCGTTCACCACTACTCTCTGTTTCCTGTCACTTAGCCAATTGCATATCCATTCTGCCACTGTCCCTTTTATTCCATGGGCTTCAACTTTGCTGGCAAGCCTATTATGTGGCACTTAGTCGAAATCCATGTACATAGAGTCATACAGCACAGAAAGAGGCCCTTCGGCCCATCGTGTCCACGCCGGCCATCGAGCCCTGTCTATTCTGATCCCATTTTTCAGCACTTGGTCCGCAGCCTTGTATGCTATGGCGTTTCAAGTGCTCATCTAAATGCTTCTTGAATGTTGTGAGGGTTCCTGCCTCTACCACCCTTTCAGGCAGTGAGTTTCAGATTCCAACCACCCTCTGGGTGAAAAAGTTTTTCCTCAAATCCCCTCTAAACCTCCTGCCCCTTACCTTGAAACTATGCCCCCTGGTTATTGACCCCTCCACCAAGGGGAAAAGTTCCCCTCTATCTACGCCCCTCATAATTTTGTACAAAAGTGAGAAGTCGCACAACACCAGGTTATAGTCCAACAGTTTTATTTGAAATCACAAGCTTTCGGAGCGGCTGCTCCTTCGTCAGGTGAAGTGAAGAAATACAAATGGGCACAGCATATATAGACAGAGATCAATGCCTATGCAGAGAACAATGCTAGACGACTACAGTTAATCTTTCTGACTGCCCTTTAACTGTAGTCGTCTAGCATTGTTCTCTGCCATTCATTGTGTGTTCCCTTGCCTTGTTAGTCCTCCTAAAATGCATCACCTCACACTTTTCAGGGTTAAATTCCATTTGCCACTGTTCTGCCCATCTCACCCACCCGTCTATATCGTCCTGTAGCCTGAGACTTCCCTCCTTGCTATTTACCACTCCACCAATTTTCGTGTCATCTGCGAACTTACTGATCATACCTCCTACATTCATATCTAAATCATTAATGTACACTACAAACAGCAAAGGACCCAGCACCGATCCCTGCGGTACACCACTGGACACAGGCTTCCAGTCACAAAAACAACCTTCGACCATCACCCTCTGCCTCCTGCCACTAAGCCAATTTTGGATCCAATGTGCCAAATTGCCCTGGATCCCAAGGGCTCTTACCATCTTGACCAGTCTCCCATGTGGGACTTTGTCAAAAGCCTTACTGAAGTCCATGTAGACTACATCAACTGCACTACCCTCATCCACACACCTAGTCACCCCCTCGAAAAATTCAATCAAATTGGTTAGACATGATCTCCCCCTGACAAAGCTATGCTGACTATCCTTGATTAATCCTTGCCTCTCCAAGTGGAGACTAATTCTGTCCCTCAGAATTTTTTCCAATAATTTCCCTACCACTGATGTTAGGCTCACTGGCCTGTAATTCCCTGGTTTATCCCTACTACCCTTCTTGAATAATGGTACTACATTAGCTGTTCTCCAGTCCTCTGGCACCTCTGCTGTAGCCAGAGAGGTTCTGAAAATTTGTGTCGGAGCCCCTGCAATCTCCTCCCTTGCTTCACACAGCAGCCTGGGATACATCTCATCTGGGCCTGGGGATTTATCCACTTTTAAGCCCGCTAAAACCGCTAGTACCTCCTCCCTCTCAATACTAATTTGTTCAAGTATATCACAATCCCCCTGCCTGATTTCTATGCCTACATCGTCCTTCTCCATAGTGAACAGAGATGCAAAATACTCATTTAAAACCTCACCCACATCTTCCGGCTCTACACACAGATTGCCACTTTGGTCCCTAATGGGCCCTACTCTTTCCCTGGTTATCCTCTTGCCCTTAATATACTTATAAAACACCTTGGGATTTTCCTTTATTTTGCCCGCCAGTGTTTTTTCATGTCCCCCCTTCGCTCTCCTAATTTCTTTTTTAAGTACCCCCCTGCACTTTCTATACTCCTCTAGGGCTTTCACTGTTTTTAGTCCTTTGTATCTGCCAAAAGCCTCCCTTTTTTTCCTACTCCATTCTTGTATATCCCTTGACATCCAGGATTCCCTGGGCTTGTTGGTCCCACTCTTGACCTTTACGGGAACATGTTGGCGTTGTACTCTATTTCCTTTCTGAAAGACTCCCACTGCTCTGATGTGGATTTTCCTACAAGTAGCTGATCCCAGTCCACTTTGGCCAGATCCTGCCTTATCATATTAAAATTAGCCTTCCCCCAATTTAGAACCTTTATTTCCGGTCCATCTTTGTCCTTTTCCATGACAACTTAAATCTCACCGAATTATGGTCACTGTCACCAAAATGCTCTCCTACTGACACTTTTACCACTTGCCCGGCTACATTCCCTAGAATTAGGTCCAGTACCGCCCCCTCTCTTGTAGGACTTTCTACATGCTGGCTCAAAAAGCTCTCCTGGATGCACTTTAAGAATTCCACACCCTCTAAGCCTTTCACACTCTGACTATCCCAGTTAATATTGGGGAAGTTGAAATCCCCTACTATTATTACCCTATTATTTCTACACTTCTCTGAGATTTGCCTACATATCTGTTCCTCTATCTCCCCCTGACTGTTTGGGGGCCAATAGTACACTCCCAGCAAAGTGCTTGCCCCCTTTTTGTTTTTAAGTTCTACCCATATGGCCTCATTAGAGGAACCTGCTAAGATATCATCCCTCCTTACTGCATTAATTGACTCCTTGATTAATATTGCGACACCCCCTCCTCTTTTACACCCCCCTCTGTCTCGCCTCTATACCCTGGAATATTGAGCTGCCAGTCAACTGCATTACCCTCATCAACCCTCTTTGTTACCTCACCTTTAACAAATCCGTGCTGGCTTTCCTTAACGAATCCACACTTGTCCAAGTGACTGTTAATTTTGTCCCGGATTACTGTTGCTAAAAGCTTCGTCACTACCGAGGTCAAACTGACTGGCCTGTAGTTGCTGGGTTTATCTTTACACCCTTTTTTGAACAATGGTATAACATTTGCAATTCTCCAGTCCTCTAGCACCACCCCCGTATTTAAGGAGGATTGGAATATTATGGCCAGTACTTCCGTGATTTCCTCCCTCAATTCCCTCAGCATCCTAGGATGCATCCCATCTGCTCCTGGTGATTTATCTACTTTAAGTACAGCCAGCTTTTCTAATACCTCCTCTTTATCAATTTTTATCCTATCAAGTATCTCCACTACCTCCTCCTTTACTATGTCTATGGCAGCATCCTTTTCCTTGGTGAAGACAGATGCAAAGTACTTGTTTAGTACCTCAACCATACCCTTTGCTTCCATGCATAGGTCTCCTTTTTGGTCCCTAATCGGCTCCACCCCTCCTCTTACTACCCTTTTACTATTTATATGCCTATAGAAGACTTTTGGATTACCTTTTTTGTTGGCTGCCATTCTATTCTCATACCCTCTCTTTGCCCCTCTTATTTTCTTTTTCACTTCTCCTCTGACCTTTCTATATATAGCCTGATTCTCAGATGTATTTGCAACCTGACATCTGTCATACGCGCTCTTTTTCTGCTGCTTCATATTCTCTATCTTTTTCGTCATCCAGGGAGCCCTGACTTTAGCTGCCCTGCCTTTCCCCCTAGTGGGAATATACCTCAACTGTACCTGAACTATTTCCTCTTTAAAAGCATGCCATTGTTCCATTACAGTTTTGCCTGCCAATCTTTGATTCCAGTTTACCCGGGCCAGATCTGTTCTCATCCCACTGAAATTGGCCTTAAATACAGTTAAACATTTTTACTCTAGATTGCTCCCTGTCCTTTTCCATAGCTAATCTAAACTTTATGACACTATGATCACTGTTCCCTAAATGTTCACCTACTGACACTTACTCCACTTGACCTACCTCATTCCCCAGAATCAGATCCAGCAATGTCTCCTCCCTCGTCGGGCCGGAAACATACAGATCAAGAAAGTTCTCCTGAACACACTTCAGAAATTCTTCCCCTTCTCTGCCCTTAACACTATTACGATCCCAGTCTATATTAGGCTAGTTGAAGTCCCCCATTATTACTACTCTATAGTTCTTGCAACTCTCTGTATTTCTCTACAAATTTGCTTCTCCGTGTCTTTCCCACTGTCTGGTGGTCTACAGAATACACCTAGTAGTGTAATGGCACCTGTATTATTTCTTAACTCTAGCCATATAGATTCTGTCCTTGACCCTTCCAGGACATCCTCCCTCTCCAGCATTGTAATATTCTCCTTGACCAATACTGCTACACCACCTTCTATCTTCCCTGAACACATTATAACCAGGAATATTTAATAGCCAATCTTGCCCTTTTTTGAGCCAGGTCTCAGTTATTGCCACAACATCTAATTCCCCAGAGGTAGATCAAGTGTTGTTCTTTATTGTCCTGTTTGTCAGCTGGACAACAAGCCAAAGGCTTGACCTCTGAGCCCATCCCAGATTTCTGTGTCTAGGGATTGGCCAGATGGGCTGCTAAACTGGTTTAGATGAGGGTTTCCTGGTTGTACCTTCACTGCTCTCAATTGAATGAAAATGAGAAGTCGCACAACACCAGGTTATAGTCCAACAGATTTATTTAATTTTACAAGCCCCAGTCCAACGCCGGCATCTCCACATCATGACCTCAATTGAATGGACCATTTAACATAATAGGCCTTGATGTTTACTGGGATTTTTTTTTTAAGAGTTTCCATTGTCTCAACCAATCTGGGTAGGTGCTTCATGTGAATTCTAATTTGCATTTTCAAGAAGCATGTGACGTAGATTTAACTCCTTGAGCTGAATTTAACTTATCACCATTTTAATATAAATTACACGAAAATCCTTCTATGAACAAATAGTCGGCTATCCCAAAATGTGACATTGGCTGTAATATAAGTCTGGAGAGCCATGATCTAGGCTTGAGGGTAGCTGCCCAATATTTTCAAAAGCCGTATCTAAATCTAAAATAAATAGGTGGCAGTCTGTACAAATAGCACAGTCATGGTTGGGTATGTAAACTAGCAAGGAGGGATTCATTCCTGACTCCTGTTTCCTGGTGCCATGCAAATATAGCATCAGGCTGCTGACAGCCTTTTAGCCCTTTCGGCACAACACCTGTTGAGCAGGCCAAGATCCAACTACATGATTCATCTAAGACAATCTAGTTCAGAAATAAATCTCTTGGTGGATTTTCAAACAAGAGCAAGGGAGTACTCCCAGTGTACTGGCCAACATTTATCCTTCAACCAACATAACTCAACAGATTATCTGGTCATTTATCTCATTGCTGTTTGTGGGACCTTGCTGTGTGCAAATTGGCTGCCACGTTTGCTTATGTTACAACAGTGACTACACATCAAAAGTACTTCTGTGGCTGTGAAACACTTTGGGATGTTCTGAGGATGTGAATCATAGTCATACAGCACAGAAGGAGGCCATTCAGCCCATCGTGTCTGTGCCAGCTCTTTGAAAGAGCTATCCAATTAGTCCCACCCCCCTGCTCTTTCCACTTTTTTTCCCAAGTATATATCCAATTCCCTTTTTTTAAATTACTACTAAATCTGCTTCTGCCACCCTTTCAGGCAGTGCATTCCAGATCATCATAACTCGCTGCATAAAGAAACTTCTCCTTATCTCCCCTCTGGTTCTTTTGACAATTATCTTCTGGTTACCAACCCTCGTGCCAGTGGAAACAGTTTCTCCTATTTACTCTTATCAAAGCCCAGCATAATTTTGAACACCTCTATTAAATCTTTCCTTAAGCTTCTCTGCTATAAGAACAATCCCAGTTTCTCTTGACTCCACATAACTGAAGTCATTCATCCTTGGTATCATTCTAGTAAATCACCTCTGCACCCTTTCCAAAGCCTTGACATCCTCCCGAAAGTGTGGTGCCCTGAATTGGACACATTACTCCAGCAGAGGCCTAACCAGGGATTTATAAATGTTTAACATAACTTCCTTGCTTTTGTTTACCAGAATGATACCCGAACTCCAGGGCTTAAGTTACGAGGAGAGATTACACAAACTAGGGTTGTATTCCCTGGAATTTAGAAGGTTAAAGGGTGATTTTATCGAAGTTTTCAAGATATTAAAGGGAACAGATAGGGTAGATAGAGAGAAACTATTTCTGCTGGTTGGGGAGTCTTGGACTGGGGGGCATAGTCTAAAAATTAGAGCCAGACCTTTCAGGAGTGAAATTAGGAAACACTTCTACTTACAAAGCGTGGTAGAAGTTTGGAACTCTCTTCCCCAAACGGCAATTGATGCTCAATCAATTGTTAATATTAAAACTGAGATTGATAGATTTTTGTTAACCAAAGATATTAAGGGATATGGGGCAAAGGCGGGTATATGGAGTTAGGTCGCAGATCAGCCATGATCTCATTGAAGGGTGGAACAGGCTCGAGGGGCTAAATGGCCTACTCCTGTTCCTATGTTCCTATGCCTGTATTTATAAAGCCAAGGATCCCGTATGCTTTTTTAATAGCCTTGTCAACTCGTCCTGAAAGGTACTATAAATGCAAGTTTTTTTCTTTTTTGAAAATACTTCCGAAATTTTGCCGTAGGACTGAAGTCGAGACAGTTTTAGAAACCTTGGCTAGAGAAGTTTCTCCATGCATTTCCTGATACCCAGGATGATTCACACGACCTGGACAAAGGTGGCAACAATAATTCTGAGAAATTTTATTTGGTTGAAGATGTGTTTCTCAGACATTCTGTATTGACCAATTTATGTCCTATAGCATAAAGATCTGTTATGGGAAAGTGCACTCAAAAGTTTGCATTTGACAGTGCGGCCCTTTAAGAGCCTGTGTATGCAAGGTTCCATACTTAAAACTTACAATGCTAAATGGGGGGAAATTAGCTGCAGTGTTTATATAAAGAGCTTGGATGAGTGTTTATTTGGATTTGGAGATTGAGCTACGTTAAAATGATGAGAACGACCATATGTATAGAAGGCAATTAATACATTTTGTGGTGTCCAGCCGTGGCATTCAGAAGATGAAATTAATTACAAGTATGGTACACTGAACTGTATCATGAACTTGGGAGCTCGTTCCTTAAGGGAGGATAGGTGGGCATATTCTTCCGTCCAACGCTTCCAATGGTACCTCTGTTTAAGGGTAAGAGCTTTAGTTTGTGAGTTGTGTATATCATTGGTCCTTGGAGTTGCAAAAGCTGCAGTTGGGGATGATGATGTGTGTATATATAGTATGTAGGTGAATTCATTAACTAGATTGGCCATCAAGGGTCATTGGTTGTTCTGACTTAAAACCTACACTGTCTTCACACTTGCTTCATGTAGGGCTGGAGAGGGGGAGAACTTTCATGTCCAGTCTATGATGGGAAGTAAGTGGTCTTTTATCTTGAAGAAAGATGACACCCTCGGAATGAAGGTGAGTCGTTGTGTAGGTTGTAAGGTTAATTGAGGGTTGGTTCTATAAATACAAAGGGAACTTAGTGTCCGCTGTGGCTCAGTTGGTAGCACTTTTGCCTCTGTCAGAAGGTTGTGGGTTCAAGTCCTACTCCAGAGACTTGAGCACAAAAATCTAGGCTGACAGTTCAGTACAGTACTGAGGGAGTGCTGCACTGTCGGAGGGGCCGTCTTTTAGATGAGACATTAAACCGAGGCCCCGTCTGCCCTCTCAGCTTGATGTTTAAGATCCCATGGCACTATTTTGAAGAAGAGCAGGGGAGTTATCCCTGGTGTCCTGGCCAATATTTATCCCTCAATCAGCATCACTTAAAAAAAAAAGATGATCTTCTCATTGCTGTTTGTGGGTCCTTGCTGTGCGCAAATTGGCTGCTGCGTTTCCTACATTACAACACTGACTACACTTCAAAAGTACTTCATTGGCTGTAAAGCACTTTTGGACATTCTTGGTCGTGAAAGATGCTATATAAATCCAAGTCTTTTTAATTGCACATTAAAACCTTGTCTTTGAAAGATGGCTGTTTTTCATCAGGGTCCATAATCTGGGTTTGAGGTTAGTGATGTTAAAAGTTAAAATAGTAACGTTATTTCTGTTGCTTATTTATCAATAGAAAGATACCTAAAGTTGTCCCAGTACCACAGGCAGTTGAATGTCTTCCTCTGAACCAGAGAGTCATGAGTTTGAGTCACAAGATGGCTGCTTTTTAGGATTGAGTTTCATCCATTCTAGGCCACGATGGATGGAGTCTCAATGTCTGGCAGGAGGGCAGAACAGGTATAACTTATGTCACTAAAAGTTAACCTCTTGTCAGACAGTCAATTAATAATACTGTAATAATTTCTGAAGGAGGCTGTGTGCCATCAAGCAGTGTCAGTGAAGATAAGGCTCAATCAAGTTGAGGAACTTGACATGTACGTAGTAGGTTGCAGGTCTGACCTCACAATTCACAACACTGAATATCCTGCTCATAGCTAAGCTGGCTGGAGAAGGGATGAGGTGGAATTTGAATGGAACTGATTATAGATCTGCAGAGACCTGGGTGTCTCCAAGTACTTTAAATGTATTTTTTTAATAATTTTTTTCTGAGTTGCTTTTCATGGTCATTTATTCTCTGATTTTTCAGTCCAAATGATCTTTACGTTTTTGCTGCTGGATATATGAAACCAGCTTCCAGAGCAGTTACTGCCCCTAAAGCCAGCCACCAGGAGGTGCTAGTTATTACCCAGACATGTATTTCCCTCTCACCTGTGCCGTCACAGCAAGATCCCATATTCTCCATTCAGTGCCATCCGTTAATGAAGCAACAATTGGGAACTGGATGGAATGGAAAACTATTTTAAAAGTGCCTATTTTTTTAAAGAGATTTGTTCCTTAGCTTCCATAAAGGTCAAAGAAAATAATGGCCAAATATGAACATTGATTATACAGTTTTATATGATCGAATCCACAGAAGCTTCCCCTTAACAGATACATTCGTATTAGTAAATGGCTTCCATTAAAGTTTTCCAAAGGGTGAATGTATTGGTGCTTTAAGATATAATCCAGTAGTTTGATTGATAAAGGAATCGGCTTTGAAGTTGTCACTAGGGGTAAAAAAATAAATATTTCTGTAATTATTGCTATTTTACAACGAGATTTGCGGCCGTGACAAGGCGAAGACAAATTCATGAACTACAAATTGTTATGGAATTGAAAAACACTGTAGATTGAGGGCAGCAGACGATGCGCATTCTCTAGACCGTGACGAATAAATCTGTGGATAGATTTGTTTATTATCACTTAAGAATTTCACCTCGGCGAAGAAAAGTTTAGACTTTTTTTTAATTTAATAAGAAACAAAAATTTGCTGAGAAGTTGTTTAAAAAATCAAAAGTTGCGGACTGAATTTTTAGCAAGTCAACGTAGGGTGAATAGGTAACTTAATACCAAGATTTACCATTGACCTTTAACCAGGTATTAGTAATTGACAGTCCCCGGTACTTTTTTTCTGCCACACACACACACACACACACGCGGGTCTGCATGTACTGAAGAATGTGCAACATAGAATTTATTTCCAGAGTGTCATCTGGTTGATTGCTACAGCTTGAACTTGAAATCGAAAGGGTGCCGGCCAGCCAGTTAAGCCTGGCGGGGCTGTGGTGATGCATTTCTTTGAGCACGGTATGCAAGGCGCAGGCGAACATGATCCGGGATCATCTTTCGCTTGGATCATTCCGATCACAGGGAAGTGGTGCAAGCGGCGCTGTGCGTGCGTGCTCCTCTCTCTCTCTCTCTCGCACAATTCGTGCTCAAACTGCGGGGACACGCAAACCCCCCTAATGCAAATTTAAACAGGAGGAGGAGGAGAAAATAAGCTTTATTGTAATCACCTGCAAAACGGAGAGGATTTTTTAAAAAATATTTTTTTTTTGCACGTTGAGCACGGAAAGAAAATCCTGATTAAAAAAAGATAGAAAAAAAGGGGAAAACGACATGACGTAAGGTGTTTTCTGGCTTTGGAAATGTATGACGTCATATGCAATAGAGTCCTATAGAAAAATGGTGTCTTTTTACACGGGCTGTAGAGTGACTGAAAGTTATTTGGATTCACAAAATCCTGGGTGATGCATTGGTGATTTAGAGTAATGCTATCTCAAAAATGGATGTAGAGAAAGAGTCTGGACGAAGATTGGTCTGTAGTTTTTTGTAACGTAACGAGTTTTTATGCCATATTAAAAGAGAGAGAGAGTGAGAGGATCTCTGTGCAGCTACTAGTAGTGATATCGATGGGAGGGGAGGGGAGACTCGTCACGGTGTGACTGGAGCTGAAATGGCCTCTTGTTTGTTTTTATTATATTTTTTGGGGGGTGGGGGTGGAAGGGTAGTGACTTCCTGTTTAATTCTGAGGGGTCAGTGTGGGGAGGGGGGGGGGAGGCTTTTTAAAAAAAAAATGTTTTTATTCCCTTCTCTCTCGCTTATATTTTTTTCCGCCCCAGTTACGGTTCCAAGTTGTGAGGGGAAGTGGCCTGAAGTGAGTGGCTCTGGTGTGTTTACAATGTCTGCGGGAGGAAGCGCTGCTTCCCGCTGGCCTCTTCCATCTTACAACCAGGCTCGACGGCCTAGTTCCCCCCCCCCCCCAACCCCCAAAAAAAGCATTTTCACCCTCTGTTTTTTTCCCCCCCACCCCCAAATCTCCGGCCCTCACCTTGCTTCCGAGTGACTTTCTGTTTTAAAAAAACACCCCAGAGACGTGCGGAAAAGCCGAATACCGAAGGACTGAATTTGTGCTTTTCAAACTCGTCTCGTATTCGCTCGAATCAGACGCCTAGCGACCAGAGAGCTGGCAAAAAAAAATTATCCGTGTTTACAAAACCCTGCCGCCTTTAAAAAATCAGTTTAAAATGAGGACACTGAAACTTCACTTTTCCGTTTTATTTTTGTTTTGCATGCAAGCTCACCCCGCCCTAATTTATATGCAATTGCATTCAAATCTTGCTGTGTGAAACTCGCCTCGAATTTGCTCGGAACGGGCGCCCACTTGGTCTAAGATCAGACCGTTAGTGTTTGCAAAAGTATTTGCAGCAAATTGAATTCCAGCACCGTTTGCATCGTGATTTCACTTTTATATCTGATCACTTCTCGAACTTGAGCAAATGTCGAGTAATATAACACAGCCGGTCTTGAAAGGTGCTTCAGCAGGAGCCTAATACAAAGTGTATACAAAATCACGCTGCTTTAAAAACTGGACCACGAATTGTGAAATTATTCCAACAATTGCAATGTTTGTAATCTTAAAAAGACGAAAAAATGCACATAAACACGATTAAAATGCAAATGTACGAAGAAAGGACCGCAATGGGACGGCTTCATTAAAATGCACTATTGCATAAGTGTCGTAAATGTCTTTAAATTGATAAATGAACGTTTGTAAATCTGTTATGATGTTAAAGGTATTTCTAATTCATCCTTCAAGGACAGTTAGTACTAATCATGTTATGAGTTTTGCATATGAAGTACGTCCTGTTCCTCCATTCAGTGCGTCCGCCCCATATACAAATGTAAACTTTTAGTCGTGTTGTATAAGCTGATCCGGTTTCCGAAAAAAAATGCACATTCATAAGGTTAAATTTAATACCTAGCGAATACACAAATACAGTGTTTCATTATAAAATCTAATATTTTAAATGGTTGTAGGTTCAACACTGATGTAGCGTTACATCTAGGTCTGGTTCTGTTCTGTTTATAGCGCACATTTTGTAGAAGGCGGTATGACAATGAGGACCTCTCAGACGATGACATAGCCAGCATGAGGACTTTTGATGTGGAGGAAAAGCTTAGTAGTGACTCATACAGTTCAAGTTACGTGCAATTTATGAAAGGAAAAGGTAAGAATTGGGAGAGAGGTGTGTTTTTTTAAATGTACAGTATAACTCGTCTAGCTTGCGACTGTAGCAGCAGTACTGCAGCTTGCCTGGTCAGTGGACTCTGCCTCAGTCTCGAAATTCCCGCCGTGAAGGCAGACTATGACTTCAGAGTTTGACGAGTATCGTCATTATCTCACAATCCAACTCTTATTTTTTTCCCCTGTGAATAAAATGTGATCAATTTCAAAATGAGATGTCATCTGAAACACTGGAAAACCATTGAGAATTTTTTTAAAAAAAATAAATAAATACGGCTGTATGTCTTGTGAGAAAGGAGAACCGTAACGTTGTATGTAGCTGTGTGGGTTGTAAATATCCTTAACCTATCCTCAAAATAAAATAACTATACGTAGACCTGCTGATATCGTTTATTTTCTTTTATAATTTGCATGTTGCTATTGTCTGAACCGTTTGTATTTGCAGCAATTTTGTCCAACAGGGATTTGGCCAGCGTTACATGGGGGTGGGGGGCGGGAGAGCGAATCAAAGCGACTGCCAGTTTTTTTTAAACAAATGGCAGTCAACATAGGCTCAATGGAGAGACATTGGTAAACAGCGGTGCATTTTTGATTCTACGGATTCATATGAAGCGCTACATTGATCTTAACTCGGTTTAATATATGAAGGCGTAAAATAAGAGTCCTGGGCAAATCCCTGTTCAATCTAACTGCCTATAGGCAGCGATTTTTTTGTAAACTTTATATATTGTTGGGATGACTTTTCTCACTTCTCTCCTAAAGTTAAGTTTTACTGTATGTTGCAACAGATTTTACCCTTGAATATGTGCAGAGAGAGACTATCAAGGTCCCCATTATCTTCAGGGACAAAGATGGTCTAGGAATCAAGTAAGTTTTCTAATACGTTTAGATTACATTTATTCAGTACTGTTTCTTAACAATGCCATCGATATGTTTGTGTTTGGCACGTATCTCCCTTGACGTCATTTGCTATACATTCGTGACCAGAAATGGGACTAAAACGGACCTAATACAGAGCTCGTATGTGTATTTGTGAGACGTTAACAGAATCGGAGAATTCTTTCCCCCCACCCCAAATTATATTCTCCCTTCTTTATGACGAGAATAAGGGGCAGTTGCTATTGAAGTCTGGTCACAGCAACAGCTGAAAGATATGAATACGGGCCCTTTCTAGAGCAAGATTCGGTTTCCATCATCCACATTCCAGATTCAATAATTTGATGGGACTCCAGATTCCGCCACACATCTGTCAGCAAGTACACCGCATTAAACTAACAATGATACGGCGATGCTACCGTGATTCTGAAGAGAGGCAATTTGAATCTCCAGTTGCGTATCCTCCCGAGTTACACTCGTTCAGTACACACACTGCAGAAACTCTCATTAACCCTTTGCCCGACCAGGCACACGGAAGAATGCCAGAGGAGATTTAAATACGGGAACTTCTCCACGGCTCTTTATTTTCACCGGAGTCAGCAATTCTAAAAGTTAAACTACTTTTCAGCATTTCCATTGGAGGAAACTGCAGCGAGTACCTAACATCCCCAAACGGATACATATGAATGTGGCGCTTTCCCTAATAGGATGAGAACGTGACTCTGGAGAGAAAAAAAGCACAGCACGTATTTTCTCACTGGCATCTTCAGATGTATCGCACCTAAATCATGATCCCAGCAGCCTCAATATCCATGTGATCTGTTTAATCGAGGCCTTGCGGGCATAGCTCGTCTTAAGACAGAATGATTGCGCTCGAATCTTTATTTTTGCTTTTTCAGAAATTGAATATCTTACAAATTCCTGGGCAGATGGCCATAATTACATTGCCGAGGGGAAAAAACAAACTTTAACACGATACGGTTAAATTCGAATTCCGCGATCATCCAAAATTGGGGTTGGGAAAGATCGTGTCAAATACAGCCTTGCGAAGCAAGCGCTTCGCAAGCATTTTCGTCTGCCTGACGTGGAAGCCCTTTAAAGACGGGTGTTAAAAACATCCAAGGTGGCCGGAGGTGACACTTTAATTGATGCAGCAAAATGTAGTTACAACCCACTTACCATGGAGGTTTTTTGATGGGGAAGGTGACCGATAGAGGTTGTGCTGGAGTACTGTGCACAGTTTTGGTTTCCTTATCCAGCACAATCGGCCGCTGCCCCAATGAAGTTTCCACCGAAAAACCAGCATGGTGATCTGGGTGAGCTGTGCATTCCAAACTTGTGTATTAAAAAAAATAGCTGAAACTGTCCCAATTAAACCGCAGTCCATTTTCTGTGGACGGCTGATACACATTAAAAGAATGTATTTTCTGATGTCGGACCTGTATTTTAAGGATATATACGTTGGCGGGAGTGGTTTGCGAAATACCATGACAACAATTTTCTTTTGTGCCGCAATACGGTCCTAATTGGAAAATGTCGCTGGTACGGGCCACCTAAGTTTAATATACTGTAAATTTTGGTGTTGAAGCAGGAAATGATAAGGTGTAAAGTGAAAGATCGTATTTGGTTACACATCCCTCTCGCCATGTAACGATGGACAACTCTGTCAGGAACAAGATTTATCGTCGTTCCTTACAGATTAATTCAAAGATGAATCCATGTATCCATATTAATACAGCACGAACAGGTCAGCGAATTTGTACAGGTGGCTGGGATGGTACACGGGGTGTCAAATCCCCTAATCGGTTTGAACAGCCTTTTGATTCTTTGCAGCCCAGAGTTAAATCTCGGGTCCGAGATGGAAACCTCCAATTGGACAAAGCCAGCGCCCACCCGTGCATTGTGAAATTGTAAATGAATGTACAACTGGGCGGAAATACAGCCCAATACCGTACTCTGTAAATAAGACAATCGGGTATGCCTGTTCACACCTAACTATAATGGCGAAGTATTGGGACTACGCTTTATTTTTCAGTTGATGATCTCGTTTTTAAAAACTTTTTTTTTACATAACTGAAAGAATGTGAGAATAAAGGTTTAATATCTTTTCTTTTAACCGCAGAACACCAGATACCGATTTCAGTGTCAGGGATGTAAAACTGTTTGTTGGTAAGTGAAATTCGAAATATATACGGTTGAATTATTTTGTTGCCATGCAACATCTTGGCTCTAAGTGCACAACTGAAGACAATTTACCGTCATGAGTGAGGAAGATCAGTTACATTAATTTAAAATGCATACTTAAAGTGCTGTGTCTGTAGGTATTCCACTCCAAGATTGTGTTTGACAAATGAGATTACTTTGAGTATTGTGCAGAAAGTAAGGCAGTGAAAGACAGCCATTTAATTATTATTGGGGACATCCTTTCTAAAATCTTATATTTGTTCTGTTAATATTTTCATCTCTGAAGGGTTAAATACTGAACCTTAAATTTGTAATTTCATGTTTTAAATGGAGTTTTAGTAATTGCATGGACACTGATGATCTTCAGCAGAAATAACATCAACATCATCTTGTGCATCTGCAAAGATGTCTTGTTCAGTCACTTATCAAGTTTTGCATGTTCCTGAAATAGATTGATCTATGTCTTGTACTTTCAGATTATTTATAATGTATATAAATCTGAAGTTATAAATTGCTACTTTAGGCTGTATTTATATTGCTATTTTTTGTGATCATGCAGGTTGGTTTTGAGTGTGTATTGGCACAGAACATAGGGACAGGAGTAGGCCATTTAGCCCCTTGACCCTATTCTACCATTCAGTTGCTGATCTATGCTTCAACTCCATTTACCCACCTTTGTTCCATATCCCTTGATACCCTTATCTAATAAAAATCTGTCAAACTCAGTCTTGAAAATTTCAGTTGACCCAGCATCCAGAGACTTTCCACTACCCTTTTTGTGAAAAAGTGCTACCTGATTTCACTCCAAAATGGCCTAGCTCTAATTTTAAGACTATGCCTCCTTGTTCTGGATTCCCCCACCGGAGGAAGTAGTTTCTCTGTGTCTACCCTATCGAATCCCTTAAATCATTTTAAATACCTCGATTAGGTCACCCCTCAACCTTCTAAACTCAAGGGAATACAAGGCAAGTTAATGCAACCTATTCTCATAATTAAGCCCTGGTATCATTCTGGTGAATCTGTGCTGTACCCCTTCCAAGGCCAATATATCTTTCCTGAAGTTTGGTGCCCAACACTGAATGCAGTACTCCAAAAGGGGTCTGACCAAGGCTCTGTACAACTTTTGTAGTTCAACCTCCTTGAGCTAAAGGCCAACATTCCAAGAGCCTTTTTGATTACTTTTTGTGCCTGTGCGCTAGCTTTTAGAAACTGGCAGCATAACTCTCCGACTCAAGAATGAGCTAAAGCCAAGGGGCGCGACCTTCCCTTATTCCTACTCTTCTCTCTCCCAGAAGGCCATCTCCACCACTAGGGCTTGGCACCATGTGGTGTACAACTACAGTGTGGTATGAAGCTGGGTTTAAAAAGTGGCCAGGCAGTCTCTTGGACCTCCTGGACACTTCCTAAACTTACTGCAAGCTATTTTTCATATTAAAGTGGATGCTGCTGCTAACATTAAAAACAGCATCTGGGAGAATTGAGGTCTACATGTGCATGCAAACACATGTATTGAGCTCTCTTAGTGGGCAGAGTCTGATGCACAGTCCATAGTATAACTGTTGGTCTCAAAACAATGATGCAATATCACTGCAGCCTTAAATAGGACCACACTACAAAGTGTTCTAATCAGTCTAAAGTGAGTCTGCATATGAAAAATGGAAAGATTAGAAGCAAAACTAAAAATGGATTAAAATCTTCTCCTAATTTAGTTAAAATGTTTCTGCAGTAATGCTGCTTAGCTGGCCTGTAAATGTTAATGTGTGAAGATGTAATTTAATTTAAATTTTTATGAATTCAGCTAGATTTGGTTATTTTATGTTTTTCAACAGTAAAGAAATATTCTTATGCAAGAAGTGGTAGATTTGAAAATTTCCCAAATCAATTTAATGTTTGTTATACAGGTTGAGTGTCCTGAATCCGGCAACCTCGGGACCGAGGCCGAGCCGGTTTTCGTGTTTTTCCGGACTTCGGAACGTGTTTCTGATGTCCGAAGTCCGGAAATATCGCAACCTGGGCTCTGGCGTTTCCGGACTTTGGACATCAGAAACACATTCCAAGTCCGGAAATGCCTGGGCCCAGGTTGCGGTTTGACCGGGTGTCCGGATTCCGGAACATTTTATGGGTTCCAGACGGCTCTGCCACCAATCGGTCCGGATTCCGGAACATTCCGGATTCCGGAACTCCGGATTTTGGACACTCAACCTGTACTAAGTAGACAGTGAATGCTAGGCTTGCATAACCAAATACGCAGTCAGTACAAACCAAATCATTAGGATGCATTGCAGTACTAACATAACCTAAGAATTAGGAGCAGGCGTAGGCCATACGGCCCCTCGAGCCTGCTCCGTCATTCAGTAGGATCATGGCTGATCTTCGACCACAACTCCACTTTCCCGCCCGATCCCCATATCCCTTGATTCCCTCAGAGTCAAAAAATCTATCGATCTCAGCCTTGAATATACTCTACGACACAACACTTTGGGGTAGAGAATTCCAAAGCTTCAAAACTCTGAGTGAAAAAATTCCTCCTCATCTCACTCTTAAATGGCCGACCCTTTATCCTGAGACTATGCCCCCTATTTCTAGGAGAAACAACCTCTCGGCATCTACCATGTCAGTCCCCCTCAGAATCTTTTATGTTTCAATGAGATCACCTCTCATTCTTCTAAACTCCAGAGAGTATAGGCCCAATCTACTGAACCTCTCATCATAGGACAACCCTCTCATCCCAGGAATCAATCTAGTGAACCTTCATTGCACTGCCTCAAAGGCAAGTATATCCTTCCTTAGATAAGGAGACCAAAACTGTGCACAGTACTCCAGCATAGTTACTCTTGTACTCCAACCCCCTTGCAACAAAGGCCAACATGCCATTTGCCTTCCTAATTGCATGCTGTACCTGCATGCTAACTTTGTGTTTCCTGTACGAGGACACCTAAATCTCTCTGAACACCAACATTTAATAGTTTCTCACCATTTAAAAAATATTCTGTTTTCCTATTCTTCCTATCAAAGTGAATAACCTCACATTTCCCCACATTATACTCCATCTGCCACCTTATTGCCTACTCACTTAACCTGTCTATATCCCTTTGCAGGCTCTTTGTGTCCTCACAACTTACTTTCCCACCCAGTTTTGTATCGTCAGCAAACTTGGATACATTACACTCTGTCCCTTCATCTAAGTCATTAATATAGATTGTAAATAGCTGAGGCCCAAGTGGCTTGGAAAGCTCCATTGCTACAAGATTAAACTTCTATTCAGAGGAACAGGATTTGAACTCTAGCCTTGACTGTGATTCAGATTTGGTTACTTACTCATCAGTGAGTTTTGTCTTTTTTTACCAGGTTGTCAGATGTGTATGAGCAGATTTTTACTTTAATGTCAACTTCGGATGGAGTGCCATAAATGCACCCACAGATAGTGTCCTTGCTAGTTTGATGGCAAATGTAATTTTTAGTCCTGTACATTCCTATGATAGTTATACAAAACGCTCAGCCCATACAATTGTAACTGAAGGAGTGTGGCATGAAGGGAGCAGAGAATGGATAAAACATTTAATTAATTGGAAGACCATTTTCTTTTTACATAATTGGTGTGCTATCCTAGATATCAAAATTAGTTTCAGCATTACCCGTTGGTATCAAAGAATTTTTCCTTATCAGTATGTAAAGGAATTACATCCCATAAATATATTGTAAAATTTTTAACATCTTTATAAAGTGATACCGAATGCATAAAAGATATGAGGTACCCGAGTCCAAATTCCAATGTCCTGGTTATAATATTTCTGTATTGCATCAGCTCAAAAACTGCAGTATAATGAAGTGATGTTGCTGAATTGATGGTACATCACATTTAGGCAAGCACTGTCAGTAGAGGTAGTTTGTCACTGCTTCAACTTTTCACCAGCGTCAGTATAACTGCAGTTGGTGCAAAGCAAACTTTATAAACATTTTTAGTGCTTCATTAACAGTAGAAATGTAACTGACAGTTGGATGCATGTGATCAGAGCTCTGTGCATGTATGTAAGCACTGCGCTCTACTTACCTACCAGGGAACAATGCAGAACCAACAGTATAACTTCACTTTGGTCTAAGCAACTGCTAGTTTCAAGCTAGTAGCCGCTATATAAAATCGCTGTAGAATGGCAGTCCTGGCAATATTAAGAGCAGGCAGATGAATTTATTTCAAGCAAAAAAAAATACTTGTGAGTGCACTTTTTTCCCCTTGGGATTCTCATCTTTTCTTCCCTCATTTCAGTGACTTTTTGCTGCAGTATGGTTTGATGGGCCAGTAGCCACCTTTTATCATTCCCAAGTGGTCATTCGTCTAGACGAGAGGCTATTTACTGGAGAGAGGGAGGGAGGTGAACGTCATAGCTGAGCCTGATTTTGTTCTTGTCTGCCATTCACACACGTGCACTGGTCAATGGATGACATGAACTGTGGTTACATTTTTTTTAAACTTTGAACCCAGGAGCACTGAGGCCAATTTGTTCTCGGTATGTGGTCAATTTATTGTCCAACCTAGCTGCCCAGAGAAGGTTGTGGCGGGTCTTCTCCTTGAACTGCTGTAGTCCATGTGATGATGGTGTTAGGTAGGGAATTGCAAGATTTTGACTGAATAGCAAATTTGCCCAAGTCAGGATGGTGTGTGATTTGGAGGCGATGGTGCTCCCACGACAATGCTACTCTTGTCCTTCTCAGTGGTAGAGGACATGGGGCCGAGAGGTGCCGTTGATGTAAGTTTGATGAGTTGCTATAGTGTATCCTGTAGATCATACATACTTCAGCCAGAGTAGGTCGGAGGTGGAGGCGATGAATATTGGGTTGAATAGTAATACTCCAGTACCTAGCTCTCATGAAGCACTAATTCCACCCCCCCCCCCCCCGCCCCCCCAACCCTGCTATGAATCATTTGATTCCTCCATGTTTCGTAAAGCTTGGATAGGGAATTAAATGGAGCACGAATCAAATCTACGTCCATTCCCATTGGTTAGCAGCGAACATGAGCACTCTTTTAATGCTTGGCACCACCGCAGGATCTGTAAAATACTTTTTAAAAACAGGATTGTGACGACTCCACAGAATTTTTCTTTGTCTTTAGAGAACAGCTTCTTGACTCTGCTTCAATATATTCTGGTTTCAGCTGAAGGCTGCATAAATTGCAACCTTCATCCACTCAGCAGATTTTCAAGATGGCAGCTGCTCACAAGGTGAGAGGCAGCTCACATAATCTGCTCTGTATTCAAGTGCCCTTCATGCTTGTAATATTCCTCAGTTTAAAGAGAGAATCAATTGCCAATATGTTGTATAATCAGAACATTCGATGAAGAGTTATGAAATGCAGGATTTATTCCATTTGTACAGTTAACCCTAACGCCGAGATTTCTTTATACATGAAAATATTCTTTATTCCGCAGTTTCCCTATACAGTATCTTCCTTCCTCTACCTTTTTTGTTTGGTTCTATCTTGTCGAGCTTGTTCTGACAACCCAGTAATATTTATGCATGCCTGTACTGTCAATACCTGTTTTGTTGAGAAACCTCAGTTAGTGCAGGACACCACCAGTTTTGAAAAGAGTAAAAGAAATTAGGTGAACCCAGAAGTGATGATTAGGTGATGCTGAGCTGGGATTGTAAAAACTTGAGAATTATAGGAGGAAGGAAAGAGTGAGAGAGGTAACGTATCCCACGGTTTTGACGTTTTGGGGAAAACACACATACATAACAATAATCCCTGCACTCCAGAAAATAATTCACCATGTGAAGCACTTTAAGATATTTTAACATGACAAGACATATATTAATGCTAGCATTATTAAGAATGAGTTAGAGCCCGAGACTGTGCAATGAGTTTGAACTTGACACGGTGAGAATGTAGGGAGGAACAGTCTGTCGGATGGCACACTAAAGCTAAGAAGAGAGGAAAGTTCTGAGGAACATTGACCACAGTAGATATTCAGTAAAGCATAATTAGCAAATTACAATGGGCGAAGACTAATTGATTTTCATTATTTAAAAAAAACCGTGACAGCTCAGATTTCTTTGGGATTACAGACCGTCACAGGAACCAATTAATAGCAGGTCAGGTAATTAACTTCAGTCACCTGGGACGAAGTGTTGAATAACATTGTCACTGGGTTTACATTCAGAGAGCAAGCGGAAAGTGTTTTGTTGGAATTGAGGCACTTTAGTGCTTCCTCCATTTATTAGAATTTCATGAAGTCAGGATTTTTAATTTTTGCTTGAGATTTTCAATCTGTGTTCAACTATTTTGCAATTTAGAGCAAATGTGACATTTGAAAGTCTTTTTAAAAGTCTTGTTGGTACACACACACTTAGTGTATTGTGCAAAGCGACCTTGTATTTAATTGAAAAAGCGACTTTAGAGAAATAGCGAATTCACATTTGTTTAGTGTCCTGGATTTTTGTTTTTAAAATAAGTTTACACAGAGATGACCTGTTATATAATGAGGAGCCAGGGTGGAGGGGATTAAAAGTCAGTTCCCTTATGATCAACGTCTAATCTAATGCGAAGTCACACCCCCGTATATGATTCCGCTACTGCAGACAGCAGCTCTGACTTTGGTCACAACGTTGTAATGTAAATGGAGGCAGTGTTGCTACCACCAGAGGAGCGGAGAACACCTTCAATTGCTGGAGACAGCAGTAAATGTAAATGACTACTGGTGCCAGCACAGTCAAGCAGTTTCCCGCTTGCTCGCCTGTACAGAACGGCCTCAACCATTGGGGAAAGTCCACTGGTGAAAAGTGAAAATTGCAAGTTTGCACGTGGGCGGTTGTTTTTGTGTTGCTGCCCCTGTTGTGGAGTTCCCCTCGCAGTGTAAATGGAATGGACGCCGCAATGCTTGTGCACTAGGCATATTAAAGAACCACTTTTACTTGAAGTATTCCTCCTAAGATCAGCTCACCACTTGGGGGGAAAAAAATAGGAGCTCCCTTAAAACTGAAATGGGGTAACTTCCACTTTGAAAACTCATCAGCTGAATTTCTGTGCAGCAAAATTGATTAGTGGTGTCTCCTTTTTAAAAAATAAAAATAAAAATAAATCCGAGCAGACATCTGTTCCTTTCTTTACAAATGCTAATGACAGAAAGTAAGCCCTGACCACTCATGAATTGTGTGTATGTCAAAGCCCGTCTGATGAGAATTCTGTTCTAACTCCTTGAATCCTAAGATTACTTTCTAGATTACAGGAAAAAGTATTTTTTTTCTACACTTATTTAAAAGAGTAGATTTTGAGTTAGAATGTTGCAGCAAAAGACAAAATGGGGTAAATTTCCATTGTTAATTTTATATCACATTTAGGAGCGGTACGGTGGTGTGGTAGTTATGATATTAGACCAGCAAGCTGGAGATAATGGGTTCAAATTCCACCATGGCAATTTGTGGAATTGAATTCAATGGTGAGTTCTGAATTCAATAATTTTGGTAATTTGTGGGCTAGCGTCAGAAAACAATTACCATAAAAGCTGCCAGATTGTCATTTTAAAAAACTCATCTGGTTCGCTACTATCCTTATCTGCCACCCCTACCCAGTCTGGCCTACACATGACTTCAGTCTCGCACTATGTGGTTGTCTCTTCAATACCTTCTGAGGTGGTCTAATGAGCCACTCGATAGTCAGGGCAAGTAGGGATGGGTAGTAAATGCCTGCATCGCTCACTTCCTGAGAATAAAAAAAAATGAACAACTGTAGCTACTGGTCTGAGAGTGGTAGTTAAAGTATTAGTTCCACCTGGGTAGTACCCCATTTATAATAGTGCATTCACTGCCTTGGACGATCTGGAAAATCTTGGCAATATTTAATGGAGGGTGATGTGAGCTGGCTCTGCCTGGTACACCATTCTGGTTCTTGCATTTTAGTGCTTGTTCCAAGTGGCAGCAGCTGCATGCGTTTTTAGTGCTGAAAAAATCGTCAAGAGATAAAGCTGGCACCCATGAGGACTAGGGGGAAAGAGCAGTATTGGAATCAGCTGGGCAGGGTGGAGACAGCTGGTACGCCTGTGGGAAATTAAGAGCAGAAAATCAACACGGAAAAAAAATGATATAAGCAGCAGCAATAAGGGCTGAAAGGAAACTGTGATGATAAAGAGAGTGTAGGGGGAGACACCAGACTGAGTTCAGGAGAGTGGGAACCAGGGAGGAAGGGAAAGAGAGACTGAGGCAGAACTGGGCAGGGATACAGCCGGGAACACCGATGGAGACCTGGGTGCAATAAAGACAGTGAAGCAGAGAGCCTTGCATCCTGTGGAAGACAGAAAGTATCTGCAGACAGCCTTCCATGCCCAGCAGCAGAGTGCAGAGCGAGAGACCTGCGTTGAAACCGAGGAAGCTAGCCTGAACAGGTACTCACACATAAAACTATTGCATAGGCAAAAAGAGGTAAAACAGATGGATGGGAAAGGAAAGTGAAAAGTCAGAGCAGGGAAGAGTGGGGGACGGGAGCTGATAGAAACTGAAGCGGGGAGGGCAAGAGAAATGGAAACGGGAGGAGGGAGCAAGTAGAAGGGGAGAGAGAGTGAGAGAAACAGAAGTAGAAGAAGGGAGAGTGAAAAACCAGTGAACAAGATGATTTTTTGTGTAGACTTGCCATTACCAGTATCTGCTACCAGAATGACATGAGCGGCTGAGAGGTTTTACATAGAAGTTACAATACAAAAATGGGCCATTTTGTAATCAGTCTGTGTCGGCATTTACCCTCCGTGCAAGCAAATAGTCCTAATCACTTTTACTTGCCCTGTTCCCATTATCTCTTCATCTGTTTTTCCTTGATCCACTTATTCAACCTAATCTTGAATATTGACATAGTTTGTTTCTTAATCACTAAACCTGGAAGTTGAGACAGCTTCACAATTATCTATGTAAAGAAGTTTCTCTTGTTCTCTGTTCTAAATCCCTTAGATCTTGCATCTATGGCCCCTCATTCTAGACCCCACAACAACTGGCAACAGTCTGCTTCTATATACCTTGTCCCATCCTTTCATAATTTTAATCACTTCTATCATATCGCCCCATAATCTTGAGTAATTCTAACAAAATAAACCCACTTTTTCAAGTCTTCCTTTATATTTGTATTTCCTCGTACCAGGCAGCATCCTGGTGAATCTGTGTTGTACCCTCTCTATAAAGCCTCAATATCGTTTCTATAGTATGGAGCCCAATACTGCACACAGCACTCTAACTGGCGTCTTATTAAGATGTTATATGGAGTTGTCATTACCTCTTGGCTTTTATACTCTACACCTTGTGATAAAACCAAGGTGGTAATTTTAACCTAATCCTACTGGTGGGAAACTGATGGGATGGACTTGGCCCCCATATTACTCTCTGCCTGATTTTACTTTCCGTTGACTTCAGGGTGTAAAATGGGTTGTCGATCCAATCTCGTCAGTTTCCCGCTGGACGGATTAGATTAAAATGACCTTTCTAGAATTCCATCAGCATTTTTTACCAAGTCGAGTCCAAAAAAATGTTATGAACCACTGAATCAGATAATTTTGTTCAAATGTATTGTCAATTAGCTTGCGAGCGGACCTACCATTATTTTCTGGGAGATCTCACCTATGTTCTTTTACATTGTCTAGCTTGAACTGCAGTTCTCTGCCTTTGAGAGAGCTCCTCTCTTGATTAAATAATTTTGTGTTCAAATCCCTCCACGGCCTCGCTCCTCTCTATCTCTGTAACCTCCTCCAGCCTTACAACCCACCAAGAACTCTGCATTCCTCCAACTCTAGTCTCTTGTGTATCCCCCCACTCCCTTCGCCCCACCATTGGTGGCTGTGCCTTCAGCCATCTAGGCCTTGCTCTGGAATTTCCTCCTTAGACCTCTCCATCTCTCTCTCCTTTTAAGATGTTCCTCTTTGACCAAGCTTTTAGTTACCTGTCCTAATATCTCCTTCTTTGGCTTGGTGTCAATTATTGCAAGTTTATGCTCCCATGAAGCGTCTTGGAACATTTTATTACGTTAAAGGCGATATATAAAGTCAACTTGCATTTGGAAGTTGCAAGTATTGCCCATACTGCCTAAGTATGTAAATGAACTCCAAGACTCCCCTGACCACTTTTTAAAATTGGTTTGACACTGTACTGGTGTTATACTCCATGAGATGTCAAATCCAAGTCATGTGAGACTCCCTCTTCCAGGGGATCTTACAACACTTCTGTGCTGAGTCTGGTCGGGCTCTAACTCCAGATTTATACTGTAACTTTAATATTACTATGAAGTGGAATTTGCTCAAGTTGCAGGAGAAACACCCACTTATTGGGAAAAAGTAAACATGAATATAAAGTGATGTATTCATAATTAGTGAACAAGTGGGGAAAAATAGAACAATATTTCTGCAGTTAAAGTATTCAGTGAATAAAGTAAAATTGTAAATGTGTTTTTGTGTTTGTTAAAAATACTATAGTACATTTGAAAGACTCTCTTTAAAATGAGTTTGTGTGATTTTTTTTTTTGTTGAGATGGTCCCTTTCGCCCCAAATGTTTTGATGAACAAATGAATGAAAGCTGTGTGGCTTCTGCTTACAGGCGTACATGAAAAATAATACGTAATGAAGCCATATGAATAAAAGTGCATGTTTGCATGAACAGTGCAATAAACAGACATGTTTGAGACACTGTTCTGGGGATCTTAAGACTCTAAACCTTTTCTTATTTGGCAAGCTGTTAATATTTTTGAATTGGTAGCTGTAGAAACTGTGCCCACATTGTCCTTTATTGTTTCCTTGCATGATTTAACTTTGTATTGGCTTTCAGTATGAACTGTCTGGCGCACAAAACGTGGTAAATGGATTTGCTGTCTACGCCAGATTTTACATAACATTTTAGATGTTTTTTTTTGCGAATTGACTTTTTCTATAATTGTAGATTAAAGTGCTTTGAAACAGAGTTTTATTTACAAAAAATATTTCAAGCAGCCCTAACGGGTAAGGAATTTTGTGCACAGCTTTTTTTAGGTGAGAATTAAATTTATTGTAGTGCACGTTTTCAAACACAATGAAGGATTTCTGTTGGATTGTCTATTTCATTGGATGGACTGCTGAAAACCCTTTTTTTAAATATAAACTTTGTCAGCTAAATATATTTAAGCTGCTTGATTGGATTTAATCTAAATAAAATAACTGCCTCTCATTAGACATCCTGTGCCTTAAGTGGCTGTGCTTGGAATCCAATGGAAAAAAGTCCAGTACAATGTGTCAGAGTGGTAGGATGTGACTTCAAATCACAATTTCTAAAGCAGTGAATTCCTGATATCTGCTATAGCGAGTGATGTCAAAGCATATCCCTAAAAAAAGTGAGTCTGTTTTAATTGTCTGCTCACTCTATTAATTAGGGTATGTGAAATTATATGTGTGTATTTTTTTTTCAAAAACTTCAAAAAACTTTCAATAATATAAAATTCCCAGCACCTATTAATGTTTAATAGGCATAGTTCAGATTTTAAAAAAAAAAGGCAAGCTCTGTGATTTTTGTTTTTCATTAAAAGATCTCTGCAGCTTCTCCAGCCAAGAGGATGAGCTTGAGACCTGCTCTCGGGCCTCTGCTGATGCTGGGTTTTATACAGTCATGAGAAGATCCACAAGAACAACCTGCGGTGGCTTACATCACCTCACAACCCAGTTTCCTTTACCCCGGGGAAGCACCTCCCCATAGTGGTACAGTTGAGATCAGGAGCTTAATGGTACAGTTCAGATCAGGAACTTGACTTTTGGAGAATTGTGGCCACAAACCCATATCCTACCATTCTGTAGCTTAGCATTGTGTAGAGCTGTATGATTGTGTACATTTAAAAAAAAAGTGTATTAATTACTAATAGATTGTAACAGACTTAAAGAAGCATTTAGCAGTATGTGCAATTAGAGCAGCAGCTGCTTTTATTTGATCACTGGTTCCGTGGAATCATTTTCAAAAATGACTTTTTTCATGTTGACCATCTGTCTCGGAAAAATAATTTATGCAATCAGTCCATGACTGCCTAACATCCTCAAACTGTTTGTTAGCACTTGGACAAAACTAATCCCATTAGGATACATTAAATGTCTTGAGTAAGCATCTCCAATCTTCAATTTAATGCCTTTATGTCTCTGTCTGTATGATGAGCTTAGTGAGCAGGAGCAACGTGTTTCCCCCCCACAATGTTTGGTTGTTCATGTTGTCCATTGGTCAAATCAAGTCTGCAATTCCAGGTGATTTTGTTGTAGTAGTGAAATGAATCAATAGATGCTTTAGTTCTTTTTGTGATTTTCTTTTATTATTAGCTTTTATATTTGTAAGACTTTCAAAATAGTGTAGGCTGTTGCATTTAACAGTTAACAGTCTAGCCAATATGGTCCAATGTTGCACAGTGTGTAAGTGCACTGAGCTGCTCTGTTGTGTATGTGGCATGTGGATTTCCTTCCAAGATTCCTCATACAGTAATATCCTGTTCTCGCTCGAGCCCTCGGGGAAGATCTCAAACAGAGGTCACACATTTCCACTGATATAAGGACAGCAATCACACACCTGGTGTGTGCACATACCTCCTTGTGGCTGGACAAAGATCTGCACTGGGCAACGCATGTGAAAAGGTTGCTTGACGTGCCCTATTGGGCGTAAATGATGCAGTCAAACATAAGGGAGGTTGTTGTTGGGAAATGCATGGTTAGAAGGAAGTAGATACTTGATGTACTTGAGTTTAATTTCATCTATGCTATCTTGCTTAAGCTTTCTGTGTGTATGTGTACAATCCCTCTTGTAGGACCACATGAGCAACATTTTAATGAGTTCAACAGCATTCAAGAAAATTAACAAAACATCAAAAATCATATACATTGGCCATGGTGTGCAATTCTATGTAGATTTTAAAAAGAATATACACTTCATGTGCTGCCTTCCCCCTAAATGAAGCCTCCCGCCTGGCTAAACCTTCCACAACTTGCCCCGCCCAGACTGTCGCGAATGCGGTGTGGCTGTTCTCACCAAATCACACCTTGGTCTGTTCCTCTACTCCTCTTGCACTTTCTCCTCCTTTGAGCATCTCACCTTGTTCCACCCCTCTAGCCTCTCAATTAAAATCCTCGTTCTCTATCGCCCACCCAATTACCATAAATATTTTCTCACCGAGATATCCTCACTGCTTTCCTCCCTCTGCCTCTGCACCGAGCGACTTCTCATCCTCGGTGATTTCAACCTCCATCTCAATTCATCATGCTCTCTCTCCTTGAGTTCACTGCCCTCCTGTCCTCACTTGATCTCTCCCTCCATATAAACTCCCCAACCCATATTCACGGCCATCCCTTGACCTTGCCATTTCACGTGGCCTCGCTACTCCCATCATGTCAATCACAGATAAAGCCTTCTCTGATCACTTCCTTGTATCGCTCTCCACCCACATCCCCCTTTCCCCTCCCAACCCTACTTCCTTCTGTGTCCACCCCTGGAAAAAACTCTCTCCCAATTCACTTACAACTGCACTTTCAAAATTCCAACTGTCTAGCCATTGGCCCTCCATTCACCATGACATTTCTACAGCTACCGATCTTCTCAACCACACCCTCACCTCAACCATTAAAACCATTACTCTCTCTCACCCTGGCCTTTCCCCTTGGTACAGCCCTCATCTCCGCTCCCTGAAGTTCAAGGGACGCAGACTTGAACGGATATGGTAGGCAACTGGTTTAGCCATTCATCGTCGGATCTGGCTGGACCACATAAAGCACTATCGGGTCCTGCTTCCGTCTGCGAAAACTGCTCACTATTCCAGGATCATCCTGGAATGTAAAGATAACTCCTGGCTTTTCTCTACTTCAAACTGCCTTCTTAAACCCCTCTCCCCTGTCTCCACCACCCTCACCTCCAACAACAAGTGCGAGGAGCTCATGGACCTCTTTGTCACTAAGATTGAGACCATCCATTAAGCTGTCTCTGCCGCTTCCCTCCCTTCCCCTAGCCCACTGGGCCAAACTTCCTCTAAGGTTCCCCCCCCGTCCCAGCCCTGAACACGCATCTTTCTCTAGTTTCTCTCCTATCTCCCCATATGCCCTCTCCGAGCTCATCATGTCCAGGAGACCCACCTCCTGCTAAGCTGCTGACCACCCAACTTCCCTTCCTGGCTCCCATGTCTGCTGATATTGTTAACGGTTCTCCTCGGGTACTGTCCCCCTCTCCTTCAAATCTGCCGCCCCATCTCCAACCTCCCTTTCCTCTCCAAGGTCCTTGAACGTGCTCTCGCTGCCCAATCCGTGCCCATCTTTCCCAGAACTCCATGTATGAATCCCTCCAATCAGGTTTCCGCCCCGCCACAGTACCAAAACAGGCTCTTAAAAGTCACAAATGACATCCTTTGTGAATGTGACAAAGGTAAACTATCCCTTCTCATACTTCTCAACCTGTCTGCAGCCTTTGACACGGTTGACCACACCATCCTCCTCCAACACCTCTCCACAGTCGTCCAGCTGGGTGGGACTGCACTCGCATGGTTTCACTCTTATCTATCCAGTCGTAGCCAGAGAATCACCTGCAATGGCTGCTCTTCCCGCTCCCGCACCGTTACCTCTGGTGTCCCCCAGGGATCTATCCTTGGCCCCCTCCTATTTCTCATCTGCATTCTGCCTCTCAGCGACATCATCAGAAAACACAGCGTCAGTTTCCTCATTTACGCTGATGACACCCAGCTCTACTTCACCACCACTTCTCTCGACCCCTACTCTGTCTCTAAATTGTCAGACTGCATGTCTGACATCCAGTACTGGATGAGCAGAAATTTCCTCCCAACTAAATATTGGGAAACCAAAGCCATTGTCTTTGGTCTCCACCACAAACTCCGTTCCCTAGTCACCGACTCCATCCCTCTCCCTGGCAACTGTCTGAGGCTGAACCAGACGGTTCGCCACCTTGGTGTCATATTTGAGCCTGAAATGAGCTTCCGACCACATATTCGCGCCATCACTAAGACCGCCTATTTCCACCACCCAAAAAAAAATAAGAGGGAACATTGTCGCACAGTACAATATCAACTGGTACCTGAAGGAGCAACTTGATACATTGGGGTGATAGGAAATTAAAGATCTCAGCCCTACCTCCCAAGAAGGAAGCATTGGGTTACTGAGCCGTTAAACAGAGGCCCTGTCGGCCCTCTTGGGTGGACGTAAAGGATTCCACGACACTATTTCGAAGAGGAGCAGGGGATTTATTCCCAGTGTCCTGGTTAATATTTATATCTCAATCAACATCACTAAAACAGATGATCTGGTCATTATCACATTGCTGTTGGTGGGAGCTTGCTGTGCGCAAATTGACTGCTGAGTTTCCTACATTAAAAAAGTAACTACAGCCAATTAAGTACTTTTTGAAGTGTAAAGCGCTTTAGGATGTTCCGAGGTTGTGATGGGCACTATATAAATGCAAGTCTTTCTTTGTGAGCCAGCACATTGTTATTTTCTCTTTGCTTGAAACCATGGCAACACAATATTGTGTCTGAATACCCTCCAGTTCCTTGACGAGATTTGCTTTTTCTGACAAACCTTCCTGTTTTGTGCTGTGTGCTGAGATTAGTTTATAAATTTAATTTTATCCCCATGACTTTTAGGGCCGCACAAACAATAAAATGTGTCAGCCAATATTTGGGCAGGACTAGCTAATCAGGATAACATAGCTTATCTCTCAGCAACCATCCTCCCTTTGACCTACATTCAGAACCATTGACATGTTTCACTGGAACAACCTGCTGCTTCCAGAAAGAAACTTTTCTAATGCCATGGAAACTCTTGTTATTCAGATGTTTTGGGATTGGAACAGTGTCTTGCTCAAAAATGCTTGTAGCTGTTAATTATTGATGTGCATAACTTCAAAATTGATGTCATTTTTAAAATTCTGGTGAAACACAATGCATTTGAGGGGGTGCTTGATGAACACATGAAAGGGAAAATAATAGAAGAATATGCTGATGGGGTTAGATGAAAAGGGGTGGGAGGAGGCTCGTGTGGGGCATAAACACCGGCATAGACCAGTTGGGCTGAATGGCCTGTTTCTGTGGTGTACAGAATTATATTACATCGAAAGTACAACATCCCACTTTATCGAACACTCTTCATCTAACAGTCAGTTATGTTCTAGTTCCCATGAAGTTATCAGGCTAAGTTCACCATTGCATCATTTGAGTTGACATCTGGTTATAGTTAGTAGATGGCTTTGGTGTAATCTTCTGTTAATTGTTTCCACCTCTTCCATTTATTGTTCATTTCTCAGTTTAAAGAAGGAAGTTGGGCGGAAAACTTACAGTACAACTTAAATACTCCTTTTTTAGGATAATTTACAGTTATTAACTCCTCTCAAAAGTACTGCTGACAGTCACTTGAGGTAGTTTTGAAAGGCACATATAATTGATAAAGTGAATCATTTTAGTGTACTGGGAGTTTATGTTTTATCAGTTTTATAAGTGAATCATTACAAGACTGGAAGACTTCTCCAGGTAAATTGAAAATGCATACCTACATGATGATGTAGTGGTGCTGTTATGTGTAGTGTGAAGGCATAGTGCCATGAGGTGGTGGGACATGGGCTTAATTTCCCCCAATACTGAGTTCCATTCCTTAGCAGGGACAGAGAACTGTTGATGGACCACTCTTCACAATATCATAAGATCAATGCAGGCAAGGGAGACGGGCTGGTCCATCCTAGCTCGCCCATCCAAGGAGAACCTATAGTTTCCCACATCACAGCATTCAGATTTTTTTTTTGAATGATTACATGTTTTTTTTCCTCCACTACTCAACATGGAAGTCTATCCCATGTGTTAATCACTCTCTGTGAAGTACTTTCTGGTTATGAGTCTCCGGTGTCTTTTGTTAGTTTGAACCTGTTCCCATTGACATACTGTCCATTTTTAATTTGAACTAGTGTTAAGCAATTCCCTGTTCTAAACCATTTATTACCTTATACCTCTGAGGACCCTTCTATATTGTCTTCGCTATTTGCACTTCCCTGATTTTCATCGCTCCACCGTTGGTGGTCGTGCCTTCAGCTGCCGAGGCCCAAAGCTCCAGAATTCCCTTCCTAAACTTCTCTGCATCTCTACCTCTCCTCCTTTAAGATGCTCCTTAAAACCTACCTCTTTGACCAAGCTTTTGGTCACCTGTCCGAATATCTCCTTATGTGGCTCAGTTTCAAATTTTGTTTGATAACACTCCTGTTATTCCTTGGGACATTTTACTACGTTAAATGCGCTATATAAATGTAAGTTGTTGTTGTCTATCCTTGTAACTCAGTTCATTGATGCTACAGATCTGCTTTGTGGCTCTTCTGTGCACTGCCTCCAGGGTTTGAATATTTCCTTTGTATCTCAGTGATCAGAATGGACTCCATATTTAAGGTATGATTTGACCAGGGCTCTGGATATTTTAAGTATGACTTGCTCCCACTTGTAGCCTACTGTTTTGGCTCTATAGTTCTGCCTTCTGTTTACTTTGTTTGGTGCTCCACAGTGACTGACGATGTTAAGTGCCTTGTCTACTAATCCCTGTTGATCATTCAACTTCGCCCGTGGCAGTTTCAATATATTTCACACTACTTACGTTGCCCATTTTTATCCTTCATGCAATACTTCAAATTTATCTGTATTAAGTTTCATCTATCACTGTTCTATCCATTAATGTTTTTTGTCTAACACATTTTGTATTTCATGGCTGCCTCCTCAGCTTCAGCTGCCTCTCCCTCCCTAGTTTTATATCGTATATGAATTTGATGAGTTAGCATTGAACTTCTGAATCTAAGACATTAATTTAAATTAGAAACAATGAAGGTTCTAACACCAGCCCCTTGGAAACTCCATTCAGCACTTCTCTCACGCGAATATCACTCTCTTAACCTGTAGCCACTACTTCCTTACCTTCAGCCAATTTCTTATCTATTTCTTGGTTTTACCTTGGATCCCTGCCACTTTAATTAGTAGCATCTTGTAATTAAATCATTAAAAATGCAAAGTAGGTGGCAAATCCATAGAGGTTGCCTTGTGTGGTCTTGAGGAATTGATCTACCGGATGTGATTGGTCTGTTTCAAGCATGTGACTGATGACGTGTTGTTAGCATGAATCAATGAACAACATTTTTGACACTTTGCATTCCTACATCTCTTAGTTTCTTACATACACAAAACTTTGTATAGATAGACTACCAATGGCTTTTATGTGGCATTACTTATACATTGATATGCATCAGACTCTCTCTGTCCTTGCTGCTGCTGCTGCTACTACTACTTCGTATGGCTGATGTGGATGTAGAGCAACAACCATAATTTTACATTTAGGTGGTTAAGCCACATAATTGCGTCAGGAGTAGCAGAGTGTATTGCTGTGATGCCTCCTTCGTATTTGTAAATCGGGCATTGAGTTGTTCTATGTTCCATGGTCTGTTCTGGGTGACCACAGTCGCACACTGGAGTGTTTTTAATTCTCCATTTGTGGATCAGGTATCCACTTCTGCCGTGGTTTGTGCGGATGCGGTTCAGGGTTGTCCATAAGCTTTGCAGAAGATCGAAGCCCGGGATCTTCCGCATTGGGCATTTCACGATGTGTTTGTTTGTGACTTCTTGTGAACTCCATTCGGCTTTCCAAGCATCATCAGGGTTGAAGTCGCATTGTCGAAGGTTAAGTGCGTGGGTCCAAAAGGGCTTGTACGACTTCAAGCGGTGGTGAGGGACGTTGTTGAGATCCTGGTGGATGGGGAGATGTTCGTCTTTCATGATTCGCTGGACTTCCTGGAGGGTTGTGGCATTACGGTGAATGGATGGGGGAGTGATGTGCGAGAGCACAGGCAACCATGGTATTGGGGTGGACTTGAGGGTTCCAGTGTTCAGTTGGACATCAACAAGTCTGGTCCATATCAGTGCACAGTACTCGGCTGCGGAGTACACCCGGGCCATCACTGATGCCCGTAGCACTGATGCTGATGCTCCCCAGCTTGTGCTTGCCAGTTTCTGGACCAGGTTGACCCTTGTCTTCGTCTTGGCGGCTACTTTCTTCAGGTGGTCGTGGAAGGTTAGCGTGCGGTCCAGCTTCACCCCGAGATAGGTCGGAGTGGGGTCATGGCGCACAATGTTGCCGCAGAAGGTCACTTTCAGGGTGTGCTTAGCGTTCCTGTTATCAAGATTGAATGCAGTGACTGTTGTTTTATGGAGATTTGGCTTGAGTCTCCATTTCCGGAAATATTCCTCCATGATGATCCCCGTTCAAGGTGGACGCGATGTCATTGAAGGTGCTGCTTGCATTGCCAGGGCAAGGTCATCCGCATATGCAAGTTTGTGCGACTGTCCTTGCTGGTGACAGGTGTTCAAGCATAGTCCTGTGGATTTAGGATGGAGATTTACACTGAGATTATTACTCTCCAATAATGCACACTGTCGAATTGGTCTGCTGTGTATGCAGTTCTCGTGTCTCAGATTTCGAAGTGAGTAACTTATCTGAACTTCATGTAGTTGGGTAAATCACAGTATTGAGACAGTGGAGTTACCAGGAGCATCCAGGCTGTTTGGTTGCAGTTCTAGCTGCAATTTCAGAAACCAGAAGTTATTCTTGACTCAGTGGGACACATCATTTTGTTTAAATGTGGTGATTTGAATCTTCAACAACACAGCACTCCCTCCGTATTGAGCTAGAGTGTCAACCCAGTTTATGTGCTCAAGTCTTAAGAATGGGGCTTGAAACCACAACCTTGTGACTGAGGCAAGAGTGCTACCAGCTGATTCCCCTGCCACGGCCTTGTGCAGCAAAGACCGGGGATTAGACCTAGGACTTCCTGATCTGTATGACTCAGTTATTCACTGACTAATTCGCTGATTCATCTTGGAAACTTTTTATGTATATTTTGATATAGTGAGACAGCATTGGGATTGCAGGAATCAGAGGGTAGGGATTTAGTTTGCAGGAATCAGAGGGTAGGGATTTAGTTGGTGAGTATTGGCAGGCATTTGAATCAGGATTAGCATGATACCTATCCCTGATATGGGACTCATTAATGCTGTTGCTAACTTTAACTCGGTACTTTGGGTTGTTTATAGTGGCAAATGGAGGTCAGATTCCAGGATGAATACATTCTCCTTTTGGCACGACAGGCAAGGTATCACACTTTTTCTGTCTAGATGAAAGCAAAGGGCATCTCCGGAGTGGCATGGAGGTGGTTTTATTCATTGTTGCTTGGTAGCCACGGTTTGTGATGATTTCTGCTTTGGCAACATCCTCTTTATATTTCCTGTAAACATGCAGTCCCACAAGCTGCTCCAGAACAGCCGTTCAGTAGAAATAGTCCCCTGGGAGAGAGAAGCTTCAAAACACAGAATATACAACATGTAAGAGAGTTTATATTCTCACAATGTGTATCCCCCTGCAGCGCACACAATGCTTCTAAATTATATACACATCAACTTTTCTGAAAGTTGTCCAAAATTCCTAACTCCCTCAGGAATCTTTCCAAAAGACTTTGTAAATGTCTCCATCCTCCCAGCATTAACGATCACTTAGACAAATGTTTTCTTTGGCAGAGTTCAGCTGATCTTGTCAGCATTTGACTGCACTAAAACACAAGGAAAAAAGTAACAAAAATAAAATCCAACTGAGTAAAAGTGTGCAAAATGGACAATTGCCGAAAAATGTTTGTACCCAAGACCGACCTCTTTTTAAAAAAAAAGTATAGGTGAATAACAGAATTTATAATCCCCAAAGCAAATACAGCAATTGCCACTGGACCTTATTGTTGCCATGCCATGAGGGAAGTGATTTCTACCATGCCTGTGCAAGTAGGTGAAGTTTGAGAAAAAAATCTACATATTTTGTTATATTAAAAAGGCATCAGAAGATAGTTACAGGATGGGTACATGGGATTAAGACTACAGCTTGTGTGAAGGATAAAACAGCAGCATTGACTGGGTGGGCCAAATAGCCTGTTTCCGTGTTGCAATCTTTCTGCAATTTGGCTCATCAAAATCAATCCATCCAGAAAAATCCTGAAGTCCGCCCCATTTCAGCATCTAGTTGTTTCTTAAATGCTTCAGTTATTTTCCCCTACACTAAGTTGATCACTCTCTGTATGAAGAAGAATTTCTTTATCAGTTCTAAATTTACCTTTTTTTAACCACTTTGAACCTGTGTTCACTTGTCCTTCCCTTGCAATTTAGTATGAAGTAAAATCCGGATTTACCTTTCCCATTCCCTTAACTATGTTATACCTCGATAAGGTCTCCTTTCAGGCTGTAAAGTCCAAGTTTTTCCAGTCTTTGCTCATGTGCACTCGCTTACGGATACAAAATACTGGTTTCAGATTGAAAAGTGTGCCGGTCAGTTTCAGGTTGCAGCTCAGAAGCAAATTTCCTCGATCAAACAACAATTAAACTCTGACCTTTTGTCTGCTTAACATTTAGACTTAAAGGGACAGAACTCCACGTTAGTAGAATAATGCATTGTGCATTTCTTGGTATAACGGTCCTGACCTTAAAAAAAAAAAGTGTATTATATGACTTACTGTGAGCAAAACCACAGGATGTTCACTAATCGATAAGAACTATTTCTATTTTATATTTGTTTTCCTCACTCGCCTACACCGGAAGGTGTCAACTGCTCTTGGGGTACATTTCCATGGGAGCCTCACACCCTCTGTAGTTTGCCTAAGAGGCTGTTGTTCATGTGTGAGCCATGATGGTGATTGTTTTCAGGTTATTTGACAACAGTGGCATCACACATGTGCTGTAACAGCAGTGATTGTTGAACATTGATCAGCAGTAAGAAATGTGGCTGACTTTTCCCTTTTTGGAGCCAGTTGTAGTACTCCTGCTGCTGTCGCTGCGGTGAGATCAGCAACACGATTTATTGTAGGACAGTTAAGATGTGCGATATGAAGAGCATTTAAGTGTGAACCAGTGTAACAAATTTGAATTTCTTACGCCAGCCATCATGTGGCCATCTGAGGTTGCTTTGTGCTCTGAGGCAGTTCAAACATGCTTCACTTAGGACCGTTGTATCCAATCGACGCAAGAGTCTTGGCCATCCCATCAGGCTGAACTGAACTTGAACAAAAAATGTGAAAGGCTACTGTTTCTTCCGGTCCCCCAAATATGCTATATTTCGATCATGTTTCTGATCACTTTATTTTCTGTATTTTATTGCAACACCTATATTTTTACAATATGTTGATTGCATTTTTATGATCGGTTAATGCTTACACCTTTGACTTTAATGGTTTAATGTTAAGATAGTGCCTTAGACTGGGAACTAGGGTAGTGAATCCTACATCTTATTTGAACCCTGAGAAGTGTACAGACTGCTATGGCACAAGCTCTGACTCCCAAACACTCCAGTTTCTCCAGGCCAGCATGAATCCTGGTGCCTGGATCATGAACATGCTGTTGGTTGTCCCACAGTGGGCTCTAATGGCAGGATATCTCCCATCATGCCTACACAACGCCTCAGTCATTGTTGTTTTATTCTTCATGTCCAGCTCATGAATGAGGATCTTTTCTGTAAGTTTGTTAGCAGTATTGTGACTTTTCTACTTCAACTCATGCCCATCTGTCACAGAACATCAAAGAACACCAATTAATTTCCTGTGCTGCTTTTTGTTGAGCCAATAAAAAGCAAACACAAGAAGTTTGCAGTTACACTAAAACGGGTGGTCGGAAAACCACAGATAGTTTGCAGTTCAGTTTGTTTTCAAGGGCAAAATTTCATTGTTTAAGAACATGTCTGGATGTCCACAAAACACTGTGTGTGTGTGTGAAATTTATCTTTTGCCAGTTAAATGTGATGGCTAAGACTCTTGCGTTGATTGGATAAAATGGTTCTAAGTGAAACGTCTTTAAACTGCCTCAGAGCACAAAACAACCTCAGATGGCCACATGATCGCTGGCGTGTGAAATTAAAATTTGAAATGTCCACTTAAAATACTTGAGGACAATGCTCTAGTTACTTTGGGTGGGTAATTGAAGGACAGAGTGACTTTCTTGCAATGCTGTTTTTAGAAAGATTTGCACTAGTTAAATTGTATTGATTTTCCATTTTATTGTGTCGTCTTACTATACCTCCCATTCCCCATCTCTGTGCAACACTTCATCCAGCTGCATGGGCAGAGCTGCTCACTCTACTGGACTGAAGTAGTATCTGTTGACTTCATGGCTTGTATGTACACTTGATTTGAAGAACATTTACATAATAAGGTCATTTTTTTTCACAATATTTTTTTAAGTGTTGGAAAGAGGTCATGTCACTTGGTGTGCTGCATGTTTTGGCTACATTTATTCAGTGCATCTGGCAAAGTAAATACAGAGACCTGCTACTGTACACAGTGTAGTAATGGTAGTGACACAATAGAACAAGCTATTACACCGAGAAGTGTATTTATTTTAAAAATGAACCATCACCTTGCTAAAGAAACCAATTCATTATGATTATAACAACATGCTGTGATTAAGGATTAACAAGGGAACTAGGAATGTGTATCCAAATGTTCCAATGAGGAGTGACTGCCCAATTACTTAAGCTGCTTGAGTCTATTTGAATCTTTCCTGCAAAAGCTGTGTATAGCAATATTGTCACATTTCAATTATCTGTTTGATTTTTTTAATGTTTGAATTTTAATAATTTCATTGCTTTCAAGTGGTAGTCAATGATTATGGTTTTAAAATTAAAAACCATGGGGTATTGGCCAAATAGATATGGAGATATATTTTACAATATTTATATCATGACAGTCTTGATGGTTATCTGAACTTATGACCATCAGTTTTTTTGAAGAGAAGACCCCTTTTCAGCACCGTCCCTTGCTCAACTGAGAGATTATGGCAAAGCCTGGATCAGCTGTAGCCTTTATGTGGCACTGACCAGTGTTCTTGGGTGTCATACACTCGTGTCCCCTTGTCTTCAAACAGTATTGATAGCTACAAATTACTGCCTAGAAGAGGCTAGGGCTGAGCCAGGCTTTGCAGTAATCTTTCCGTTAAGCAAGGGACGGCTCTGAAAAACAGTGTGGTTGGGTCAATTTCCTTCCTTCCCTGGGATGCAGGCATTAGCTTCTGGAGTGTTGGTTCGATGAACCTCTTCTTGGCGGGGTTGTCTGTTTCACTTGGATCTTCGGTTCCAACTGAACCCACCTTACACATGAGTGACAATATCTGAGATGGCTTCCCTCGCACCATTCTTGATCTCAGACTAATCACAATTAAGTGACACTCTTCGTTCTGCCTGACTGACTGGTGCAGCCACAATTTAGCTTTTAACCTCTTGACCCTCTATCCTTAAAAGGTACCTTGCACTGGTAAGGATATCTCTCACACCTGATAGGTAAAAGGTTTTTACAGAAGAATAGAGGAAATAAAAGTCATTTTCTGGTTAACACAAAGACTAAGAAGACTACTACTTCTAGCAAAGACAAAGAAAAACTACTTCTGAGTGACCACGTATCAGAAGGGCTTGCCCCTTTTGTGTCAATCATCCCCAACAAGTCAGTTTTGAAATAAAAACAGAAAATGCTGGAATACTCAGCAGGTCAGGCAGCATCTGTGGAGAGAGAAACAAAATTAACGTTTCAGGTCGATGACCTTTCATCAGAACTCTGACAAAAGGTCATCGACCTGAAACATTGGCCCAAAAATTCGTGAGGAAGCCTTCGTGCGAGGGTAAGGCCTCCCCGCGATCTCTCACTGCGCGTTGGCTTTTTCAGTTCCAGCTCGCACGAACTTGATGTTCTGGACAGCTGCTGTGCTGGGCTTGCGTATCCCACCGGCGTAGTTAATTCGTGCGAGCTGTGGGATCACGTGACTCACTTAGAGCCAATGGCAGCACACCATCTTCCATTCATAACTTTCACAAGTGCTGTGAAAGCTATGAATACTATAGCCCCCCAAAAGAACCGCTAAACCTCAATTAATTTTTTTTTAAAAACCATCACATTAATAAAATAAGTATAGTTAAATAAATTAACCATTTTAAATAAAAAATTAAATTTTTGAAAAAATTTAAAATCTTTTAAAAAGTTATAAAAATAAACTTACCTGTCTTTAAAGTCTCTAAAAAAGATATACCTGTTAAAAAAAATTCAAAATAATACTTAATTCACTACTTACCTTGTTAAAAGTGGGTCTTACTCCTTTTTTTATGTGTAGAATCTTCCGTACTTACCTGCGCGTTGAAACCACTAAGTGCACTGCGTGCGCGCAGCCTGTAGCGCGCACGCGGTTCACCTAGGACCCGCCCCCTTTTCCATTCACCAAGTGCCGGTTTTCAGCGCATGCGCAGTGCATGCAGAAAACCGGCAATTGGAGACAGAATACGCGAGAGTACGCAGTGCGTACTCTCGCGTAGCGGCACTAATTTTTGGGCCATCAACTCTGCTTCTCTCTGAGTATTTCCAGCATTTTCTGTGTTTATTTCAGATTTCCAGCATCCGCAGTATTTTACTTTTTTTATAAGTCAGTACTGAAGCATAGATTTCCAGACAGGTTGGCTACAGTTTTACAACCCCCTCCCCACCCCCTCATACCTTACAACCTTAATTTTAACAAGGGGACCCACATAGTTATATAGGGCGTCATAAGAAAGAAGAAAGAAAGTCTTGCATTTATATAGCGCCTTTCATGGCCACCAGATGTCCCAAAGCACTTTACAGACAATGCAGCACTTTTGAAGTGTAGTCACTGTTGTAATGTAGGAAATGTGGCAGCCAATTTGTGCACAGCAAGCTCCCACAAACAGCAGTGTGATAATGACCTGATAATGTGTTTTAGTGATGTTGATTCAGGGATAAATATTGGCCAGGATATCGGGGATAACTTAATACCATCTTCCCCAGAACGCAACAAGAGATGCAAGTGTTTTATTTAGCGGTTGAAAATGTTTTGCTAATATATAGTAAGCTACTCGATCTCCGCCAACACCAGTTGGTGCACCACAATTGGCCTCAGGACCCTAGGACTAAAGAAGCAAAATTCAGTCAGTGTTGCTAATTCTGTCTTACAACTGAGAAACTAAAGAAGCTATACTGGTGCAAAACAGCCATTATTGCACACTGAGTTGTCAGTTTTCATAAATAAATTTCTTAAACTTTTAAGTAATCCTTCCCTTGGTGTCCTCTCGTGCACATGTCCGGACATAAGGTAAGGATAGTATCAGACTCAGCTGGATGCCACTCATAGTCAATTAGCTTCTAACTTTAATAGTCTTGGAATAAAACTCGCCAAGGCTTCTTCGGCAGCACCTCCCAAACCCGCGACCTCTCCCACCTCGAAGGACAAGGGCAGCAGGTGCATGGGAACACCACCACCTCCAAGTTACACACCATCCTGACTTGGAAGTATATCGCCATTCCTTCATCATCGCTGGGTCAAAATCCTGGAACTCCCTCCCTAACAGCACTGTGGGAGTACCTTCACCACATGGACTGCAGCGGTTCAAGAAGGCGACTAACCACCATCTTTTCAAGGGCAACTAGGGATGGGCAATAAATGCTGGCCTTGCCAGCGACGTCCACATCCAATGAACAAATTAAAAAAAAAAAGAAAATGCTGTAAATACATAGCAGGTCAGTCTGCATCTCTAAAGAGAAAAGAAACAGGGTCATAACCTGTTTATGACTCTCTAAATGCTTCTTCTCTGGGCCCAAGCCAGGGATAGTGACTTTACAACTTAATTGCTTAAAAGCCTATATTTGCTGTATTCTTCCAGCTCTCGGTTGTACTACTGAATTCCATATTGTATGGGCATCCTCAGACAATTTACAGGGTATTTCCCATACGAATCCAGCTGGCAACCCTTCGGCAATTTTGCGGGGCACTGTGCCTACAATATGTTTTATGGCCATTTTTAAAACAAAATTGCTAATATAAACACAATGTTTAACAAAATAATATCCCTCCCCCAGCCTCCATTCCAAAGTTTGTACATTTTGTATTCTCTAATCTACTTCTTTGCAGCCTCCCACTCTTCAGTCCATGCCTCTATTATAAGTATGAATTCTCCCTTGCTGTTGTGCATCCATAAGTGCACTTATGCTATATTGTATACTTATTGATACCCATATCTTTCAAAACTGCAGAGTGATGCACTTTGGCAGTGGGATGGCTAGAACATCGATGTTTGGAAATTTTCCGCAAATTATTTCTTCAGGCTATTTTCCCTTGGACTTGGATTTAAATGCAGGTGGCTGCGGAGGAACATGGTGTCAGTGGCAGTGGAGCAGAGCATATGATACAGACTAAAAATTAAAGCTTCCGTCTTAGTATTCAGTTGGAGGAAATTTTGACTCATCCATGAATAGATATCAGACCAGCAGTCTAGTGGAGAGGTACATCTGAGTGTCAAACATACAGAAGCTGGACGTGTAGATTATGTCACTGAGGAACAGTGTGGAGATAAGGAAGTATGAGGAGCCGTGGAAGACTTGAGATGTTGGTGTGAGGGCAGGAAAAGAGCCATTGCTGCGTTTGGACAGGTAAGAAAAGAAAGACTTGCATTTATATAGCGCCTTTCACGACCACCGGACGTCTCGAAGCGCTTTACAGCCAATGAAGTACTTTTTAAAGTGGAGTCACTGTTGTAATGTTAGAAACACGGCAGCCAGTTTGCGCACAGCAAGTTCCCACAAACAGCAATGTGATAATGACCAGATAATCTGTTTTTGTTACGTTGGTTGAGGGATAAATATTAGCCAGGACACCGGGGATAACTCCCCTGCTCTTCTTCGAAATAGTGCCATGGGATCTTTTACGTCCACTCTGTTTAACGTCTCATCCGAAAGATGGAAAGATTGAAACCATACAGGGGCAATCCTATGAAGCTGGGCAATGAAGGAAACTCAACAGAGGAGAACTATACGAAACGCTGGGAGAGGTCAAGGAACAATGCACCACAATTGTAGTTACAGGATATAATTCGTGGCTTGGCCAGGGTACTCTTGGTGCTGTTAGCAGGATAAAATCGAGACTGAAGGGACTCTGACGGAGTTTTGCAAGAGATGGGCATGGAGTTGGGAGGCAACTGTTTGTTTGAGGACTTTAAAGAGGAAAGGGAGGCTTGAGAGGACAGATGGGTTAAGGGTGGGCTATGAGGAGGGGTTGATGGCAGTAGTTTTGAAATGGGAAAGGCGCTGCCTAAGCACAGAAAGCCACTTACAATGTTGGCGAGCAAAGAAGTTGAACGGGGAAGGGATCCAGGAAACAGAAGGTGGGTCTCATGGAAGAGATGGGTCTGGTGGAGGGGGGGAGATGTGAGATAAAATTCAGAGTAACAAGAGATCAGAGGTAGGATGAATGGGAAGCTGGGGAAAGGTTAGTAGCAACAGGGGAGAGGAGGAGGAGCAGATGCAGGTGGTTGTTGCAGAGGTGGCTGCATGGATGTTCTCAATCTTAGATATGAACAAATATAGAGACTTTTTTCAGTGCAGAATGGAAAGGTTGATGTCAGTAAATCTCAAAATGAATGCTAGCATGTTGTGTGGGTAGGGTTAGAAAAAATAGCATTTAGATTTGGCATAGGTACACTGATTACTCAGCGACAGAATTTATAAGGCACGGGAGGGAACCAAGGTTAATGTTGACAATTCTGAGATAAGTACTTTAATAAAATGCGAGCAACAAATAGGCCAAGAAAATGTTAACCACTTGTTAGCAAGTTAAAGAAGATAATGCAGAAATAGCAGTTTTATTAGCTGTAGGTTTCTCTCTGAACTCCACTGTAAGATTGCATCCTTGCAGAGGTTGGATGTGCCATTCCTATCTCGTTCTGCTTAAATGACAAACTGGCAGCAGGAAGCTGAGGCAGGTATCATGTACCGTGATCCAATAATAAAGGATAAGAATGGAAGGAAGCAGTTTTGTTTTGGGGAAGAATCCCACATTTAGTATCAGCTAAGTAATGGATTGAAGAATTTGCACAGGAAGAGAACTTGGTTATATCTATTTGTGTCCCTGTTTAATAGGGCTAGAAATTCGGCTCTCCGGCTTCCCGCGGGTGCAATGATCGCGCGCGTACTTACCTAGCGCGCCTGCCGTTGTGCTTTGGCCCGCGTGAAATTCGGCTCCTGGGCCTCCTGCAGCTGCCGGCGCGCAGTGCTTGCGTATCCCAGGGGCGCAGTTAGTTCGAAGCGTCCCCTGGGATCCATGGGCCATGGAGAGCCAATCGGAGCAGGGAATCTCCATTCATAGATTTTGACAGGAAGACCTGTCAAATCTATGAATAGAGATCGGTCCCAAAACCTCACTAAAACTTCAAATAATTTTTTTTTTAAATCACATTTTTAAAATAACTATAAATTACATAAATTAATTACTTTAAACAAAAATTTAAATTTTTGAAAAAATTAATTACACTTTTTAACGGTGCTAAAAATAAACTTACCTTTTGTTTAAAGTATGTAAAAAAGATAAACCTGTTGAAAAAATGTTTAAATTATACTTAATTCACCACTTACCTTGTTAAAAGCAGGCCTTGCGCCACCTTTTTTCCTGCGCAGCTTCTCCGTATTTACCCTCACGGAGAAACCTGAAAAAAAAACTGAAGTTCGCTGCGTGCGCGCTGCCTCTCCGGCGCACGCGTTCGACCTCTGAACCCCTTCCTTCAGGGGAACGGAAGTTCCGGTTTCCAGCGCATGCGCGAAACCGGCACTTTCGTTGGGTCTACGGGTGAGTACACAGCGCGTACTCACCCGTGGAGACCCGAGTTTCTGGCCCATTAGAAAAAAATTCCATGGTACTTCATGTTTTTTTTTCTCGTGCTGTGTCGAATGGTAAAACCTTAATTAGTTTAGCAGGAAGTGAATTAGGGTGTGGTAAGGCATGATAATGGAACTCTTCAGAAGAATGATCCTATCCGACCCTGAAAGTCATGAATCCCTTTTTAAAAACCTTTAGCTGTTTTGGCAGTTAGTGATGTTTACATTGAACTTTTTTTCTGTAAGGATGTTAATTTGAGGATTATAAAAATTCGCAGGGCCCCAGTACAATGCAACTCTGTTTTTGCCAGATTGTTATAGCACGCGATCCTCTCACTGTTGCATACTCTAACCTTGGCGCACTGTATGTAGGTGCAAGTACTATTCATTTCTGTTTCATGTCACTTCTCGGCTATCATTCTAACAACACAGATGTAATACAAAATTGCATTGGAATCTTCCCTGCGGTGCATAGGAGAAGCTGTACCTATCCTTACCAGGACTAGAATTCAAACTGGTATACAGCACGGAATTGAATGCAGAGTTGCGCACTGAAGCCCCGATTTTAGCCTTGCCCACCCTCCGGGAATGGGGCAGGTTTGGGTCGGATGCCCGTTTTGCACCCTGTCTGATTTTACTCTCAATTGAAGTCAATGGAGAGTAAAATCAGGCAGGGTGTAAAACGGGTGTCCGACCTAAACCGGGCACCATTCTCGCCAGGCGAGAGAGGTTAGAATTAAGGCTTTAGTACACCTGCCAAATGGTGTGGCCCTCTGACAAGGTGAAGTTATTAAACTAAAGTTGAAGTAGAGATTAATTTAGTTTTTTAATAGAACCATGGCTGACTAGAAAGACCTATTACAGATGGAAAGTAACATGATTTGCAGGCTTTGGTAAAACAGTTAAGAGCAGGCTACCGCCCCTCAATCATTCTGATTGACTGTTGTGTTAAAGACTTGGGTTTAATGGAAGAAATAGATATAATATATTGAAGATTTTATATCTTTTAATTTTTTGGGGGAGGCAGTTGTGGTGTGAAATGCAAGCAGAACGACTGCACACTGCTTAGGCTAATAGGACTTCAAATGGAACTCTTAATCTTGCATAGTGTTACATGTTGCAATCTCCCTGCTTGAAAGCATTAACTTGGTAGTGTTGTAATTTTTGTGACTGACCAGCTGCTACAAATGTCAAGGCTACCAGTATGCTCAAGTGTCACCCCAGTGCAGAAATGTTGGAGCAAAATGACCTTGTGTAATTTGAAGAATTATGTTTGAGAGTTTTGTTTTCCGTTAACTGTAAATTGTGACCTGTGTATTTGGAGTTAATTTGTCATTTTTCTCTAAGTGATGATGATAAGCATAGTGTGTGGGTTCTGTCATACAAGGATATAAATGCATAAATCTTCACACTTCAGTGTTTTTTTTAAAGTTCAGCAGACAGATCAATGAGTGCGATGTTATTTTTGATGTACTGTAGTACTATACAGGTTGTCTGCAAGTGATTTAATTCCTCCCCGCCTACACAACTTGTCTGCATTCAGATAGCAAAACAAGCTGACCTGAGATTTCCAAAATTGCTTTGTGGTCAACAAGAGGTCCTCTTGTCGCAAATTAATTTTCACCTTTTGTGTTGAGATGGTCCAGCAATCTTGCCAGGAACTGTTGAAACTTATTCTAACTCCCTGCTCTTCGCAAAGTGCCATGGGATCTTTTACATCCACTTAAGAGGGCAGTTGGGGCCTTCGTTTAACATCTCATTCAAAAGATGGCACCTCTAACCATGCTGCAGATACTCCTTCAGTACTGCACTGAAGTGCTCAAGCCTAGGAAGTGGGGCTACCAGTGAGGCAAGTTTGACATTTATGGATTAGGGTTTTGGCAGTGGTCGTGGGAGGTAGTGTAGGAGGAGTGTGATGTTATGGGGGTGGAAGAAAGCCATCTTGATAGTGGAACGGATGTGGCGAAGGAGGATCAAACCCGACACCAGGGTTCTTTATCCCTGAGCTTAGGCTGAGGAATCAAGGTTAGAGGTACATAATTGCTGTTGAGAGACAAAAGGGGATGGCTTTGGTTTTGCCAGTGATAAGCTGAGGGAAATGTTGACTCATCTTGGTCTTAGGAGTTGACAGGCAGTTGGAGATTGTAGCAACAGCCTTGGGATTGATGTAGGAGGTGAGAGTTAAAGCTGGCCACTGTTTGAATGTACATGGAAGCTGACTCCATGCTTCCAAACGATGAGAGGTAGCGTATAAATACTGTAATAAAGATTGGGGGGGGGGGACCAAGGGTGGAACCCTGGTACACATCGGATGTGGGCATGAGCGAAGAAACCATTGGAGGGAATGTATTGTCTTTGTTGTCACGTGTATATGAGTGGAACAAATGAGTGGAATGAAGAGAGAATGGCATCTTGGAGGTGGACTGCAAAGGAGAGAAGGACGGTGGTCAATGTTGTACAAGGCCGTGTAGAGAGGATGATGAGAGGCGAGCAACCGTCACGGTTGCATAAGTTGCATCAAATCCCTGAAAGTTAAGTCCTATTAATTTGCTGACACAGCTGTTCCTATGTCTTTAAATCTAGGTCCCAATAAGGACTAATACATTTCCTGTCCTTTCTCACTCAAGCTAAGCTATGAGCCCAGAATCTCCAGATAGAGAGACTGAAGAATTCAGGAGGTAGCTTGAAGGGGTTTTCCAAGTCCACACATATTGGGCACTTTTTTGTATTCCAAAACGGATCATTTCCTAAATGTGGTGTGAACCCTGCAATTATGGAAACAGCTAAGCTGCAGTGTGCCTGTGATTTCTTGGCTGTAGACAATAGATCTGTTAACTGATCTATTTTGGTTTAGATTTTCAGTATGGATATACTGTGTCGACAAATTGACAGAATTGCCTTTTGTTGGTACAAAACAAGGCCTAAACGTTCAAGCTCTGCAACTGTTGCCAAAATCCACTGCGTTTTTACGCAACAAGTTGTTGTGATCTGACATGCACTGCCTGAAAGGGTGGTGGAAGTAGATACAATAGTAACTTTCAAAAGGGAATATTTGCAGGGCTGTGGGGAAAGTGCAGGGGAGTGCGACTAATTGAATAGCTCTTTCAAAGAGCCGACACAGGCACGATGGGCCAAATGGCCTCCTGTATTGTATGATTCGATAAATGCAAAAAAGCTCTTGTAACAGAGTACCTTTGCTGAACCAGCCTCTTAATGATGTGGCTGGTGCCACATTGATTTTGGAAAACAGATTGGCCTTTCACCTTGGATATTTTCCTCATGCCCATTGCCAAACACCACTTCTGCAGAAAGCCCTGGCTCCCTACAAACAGGAGTGTGCTTTTGCACAGCCAGTATCTGGGTAACTGTAGGGAACCTAGGGGTTTAACATAAAACCGTGTCACTGTTACCAACGTAATGCAACTATCACATGCCCACACAATCTCCTTGACTTCAGAAAGTTGTAGAATAAACATCCCGTCAGACTATGGCTTTGGAGCTTATCTATGAAACAGATTTACCAACCGTAAATGGGTAAGAAAACAGTAACAAAGACCAACAACAGATTTACAGTAATAGCTATTACTCCTTGGATATAGAACATAACAAACAATTGCGTGTCCCGCACTAAAAGTCACCTGTAAAACCGGACCTTAAAAAAACGTTTCACATGGCCTTTTCTCCTCTCTTGTTTCATTTTTGTTTTCTCTCTTTGTTTCTCACTCCCTCTCTTGTTCAACATAAACTTTCTAACTCTTCTGTAGTTAATGAAAGAAGAAAATCAAATATGTATCTCTCCTGATTGCATCAGGCTTTCAAACATCCACAGGATGGTACAGGTAATGGCAATGCTTCGCAGAAACGGTCTCCAAGATGGTAACTCAGAAATAACAACAGACCATGCTGGAAACACTCAGCAGGCCAGGCAGCATCCGTGGAGAGAGAAACACAGTTAACGTTTCAGGTCTGTGACCCTTCGTCAGAACTGGTAAAAGTTGGAGATGTAACAGGTTTTAAGCAGGTGCAGAGGCAGGGAAAGGCGGGGGGATGGGGAGGAAGGAACTGAAGGCACAGTCTTTGCTAGAATTGAACTCAGGAGAGATAAAAATGTTGCAAATGGGGATGGCAAAATCATCAACAGCTGCCGCCTGAAAAAATGGGGTGGGGGTGGGGGGGCGGTTTATAGTCTGAAATTGTTGAACTCAATGTTGAGTCCAGAAGTGCCTAATCGATAGGTGAGGTGCTGTTCCTCGAGCTTATGTTGAGTTTCATTGGAACAGTGTAAGAGGCCGAGGACAGAGAGGCCATAGTGGGAGTGGAGGGGAGAATTAAAGTGACAAGCGACTGGAAGCTCGGGGTCACCCTTACGGACTGAACGGAGGTGTTCCGCAAAGCGGTCACCCAATCTGCGTTTGGTCTCCCCAATGTAGAGGAGACCGCATCGTGAGCAGCGAATACAGTATACTCAGAATACTGTCCCATTTAAATCTGCAGATAAACAGCCCATTGAAAATGTATGCAAACACACCTAATCAAAAAGCCAGGGTAGACCAGTGCCCACTGTTGGAACAATCCAATGGTCACATTATTGGGACAACCTCTTTGAAATCAATGAACAAAACAAGTAGGTTGACAATTAAAAGTATTTAAATGTATCCTTGATGCCTGCAAGTATCATATTTTGTCTAGTTTCTGGGCTGTTGTTTATCAAACAGATGAGGTGGTTTTCTATAAGCGAACCTGAAGTTATAGGAGGGTACATAGGAGCCAGAGTTTGTGGAACAATGGGCTCAGGACGGGGCTTAAAGGTGGAGGAGGTTCCAGAGCTCAGGTGGACCAAAGTCATGGAAAGATTTATCGACAAGGAATCCTGAAATTACCATAACAAAAAAAAATGTGATGCAACAAGAACAAACCACTGCATTTTGTCACAAACTATACTGACATTGTAATGATCCCTGCCTAACATTTAAGAGTATCATGTGTTTGATAGTTTTATACTCCTGATTGAGATCCCAGTGTAACATTTTATTACATTCTCAAGTTCAGAGTGCTGCCAGAACATTTTATTCTTGTTGTTTTATCTAGATTGTAAGAAAAAAAATTGGGTCCATCCATTTTGGACATTTTCGGCATTTCATTGGGTTGTGGTAATCTCATTATTATTAATGTACTGTCAGTCTCTTAGTTACCAGGGGCTAACGGAGGTGTTCCGCAAAGCGGTCACCCAATCTGCGTTTGGTCTCCCCAATGTAGAGGAGACCACATCGTGAGCAGCGAATACAGTATACTAAATTGCAGGAAGTACAAGTAAATCGCTGTTTCACCTGGAAGGGGTGTTTAGGCACGCTACAGCCCTCTGGACTCAATATCGAGTTCAACAATTTTAGATCATAACCTCAGCTCCAATCACATTTATATTTTATTTTTTCCATCCTTTTATTTGCCCCCCCCCACCTTTTTTTTCCTCCTAGAAGCTGGCAGCTGTCCTTCATTCTGCCAGTGGATTTCACACTTCTTTCAGCCTTAATCTGTCACATTAACACCACCTCTAGCCTTGCATATCTCTTAATGTCTCTTAATGTCTCTTCATCTCCCCCTTTGTTCTTTTATCCCCTCCCCCTTTTCCCAGCTTTACTTTGGCCTTAAATCTATTTGATTTCCGGCTCTTCACAGTTCTGACGAAAGGTCATCGACCTGAAACGTTAACTCTCTTTCTCTCTCCACGGATGCTGCCTGGCCTGCTGAGTTTTTCCAGCGTTTTCTGTTGTTATTTCTAATCAGATGTGAGTTCTCCATTCCATGTCAAAATCCAGGTTCTGTTTCCTACCCCAGACCAGGCTCAACAAATTGCCCCACTCCATGCCCAAGTTCCATTCCAAAGTGCTACACTCCCAGCCCCAGTGCTAGCTCTCACTGTGGACCTGATTTGAGAGGAGCAGCTGCTGCTATTCCTGGGTAGTTGAGTTGGTGAGTCTGCAGTCCTACTTGTCCCAATGCATCTCCAGCAATGGCTTCCCCTGCTGTCTAGCAAGATTCTATCCTTGCCCTCTCCTTTTTCTCATTTACACATTGCTCTCCTCTCTAAGCATGATAACTGTATCTACATGCTTCTCATGTTGCCAACGCCCAGCTGTACCTCCTATCTGTCCCATCAAGTCCACAACTACCTCTGCTGCCAGACAGCCTAATTGACATCAAGTCATGGATGAGCCAGCAGCTGAACCATTAACCATGCTTTTGTTACCTCCAGACTTGATTCTTCCAAGGTCCTACCCTCCATGAACTCCCAATTTGACCAAATTCGGCTGCCAATATTCTGTGTCTCAATAAGTCTTGCTTGCCCATCATTCCAAACCTCGCCCACCTACAATGTCTTGCTATCCCTTGATGGATTGCTTTCAAAATCCTTGACTATAAACTCCTGCACAGCCTTTTCCTACCCTACCTCTGTGACCACCTCCAACCTTAAGCTGAACCCTTTGATCCTGTAACTCTAGGTTTCTGTCCAGCCCTCTTTTTTCCATTATTGGGGTACAAATTCAGCTCTCCGCACCTCACAATCTGATACTCTCTTGAGCGAAATTGTAGTGTCTTGTGGGATCTGTTACAAATGCTGTTAGCGATCTGAAGAGCAAAGCAACTTTTCAAGAGCTGGAGATAACTTTTGAGATAGTTGCACCCAAAACTCCATGAAAGTAAAGCTTATATTCTGTTGTGGTCTATTGTGCTGCAATGCATTTTGGGTAAACAGTCTGATTGTTGGTGTGTCTATGGTATCTGCTGAGTATTGTACAGTGCGAAAGCTATGTCAATTGAGATCTCTGGGTGAGTTTGAATTTAAGTGGATAAAAATATATCTTTTGAAAAATAAATCCTGTATTTATTTTCTTTTATTATCATGTACAGATTGTGGATAAGATCAACATATTAAGTTGTTAAAAAGCACCAGGGATATTGTCTTTTGAATAATTTTTCTACCTGGACCATTTTATGACGTCTCCATATGGCCAGCTGTGAGTGAGGGTGAAACCTTTCTGTAAGACAGTATTGCATCCATTTTATGTTTTGAGCTTAAATTAATTCTGAGACCAAGTTTTGGGCTCTCTTTTAAAAAAAAAAAAAAAAAATCAAATGGTTAGTTTGCTTTAAAACTATGGCAAGGCTGTTGATCATTATCATGAACTGGCATCATGCCGATTCAACCAGCATTTTAGGAAAAGTTGGGGGAGGAGAATATCAACAGATTGCAATTTAGAACAATCTGATTCATTTTATAGCACATTGTACCTGAGGGACCACAAGGGCATCAATGGCAGAATTTAGGCCTCTCATCCAAGTTTGCACAAACAAGAACAATGTGCTCTCCCAAAAATCGGAGTGTTTCATTCCCATCCCTTACAACTTTTGTTATAGTATATACAATTTTTCTGTTGTAGGTTTGTATTTATATAGCCTCTACTAACTGTGACAAATTGTTCTGCATGAGTTTGTATTTTCCACTGTTGCTAAGTTTTACTGATGTAATGCAAGGTTGAGCAAATCATTGTATGTAAAATGAGGTGAGGATAATGGAATCACAGAATGGTTACAGCACAGAAGGAGGCCATTCGGCCCATCGAGCCCATGCCGGAATTGCAATTTAGAACAATTTAGCTATTATATGGATGAATAAGGTGAGAGAGTGCTGTGTGAGAGACCTGTTATGAATAGTACTACAGGGTTATTTGTTGCTATGTTACCATTCTTTTGCCAATTGTGTCTACTTTTTTATTGGTTTACAAATGTTGAGCTATATTTTTCCATTTATGAAGCTTTCTATTGCTGCAGTTCAGGTATAGAAAATGATCATAGTTTCTCTGCATTTCATGTGTTATCTTGAGTGAGGGTAACGCTTGTAAAATATTTATCATTCTGCGCTGTGGCTGAAAGAATCTGTTGTGTGCATAGTAATTTAATTTTTTGCATATAGCCCAGGGGACCCAGCTATTACTTATATCATATTGTCTACAATCAAAATGCATAATTCTAAGTCACTCTTGCAATGGTCTTACCTCAAGTTAATTTATTTAAAAAATATAACTGTTTCATTATTTAAAGCAGTGACCTTATGTTTGCAGCTAGCATCCTCTCATCGTTTGAAAACATACTGTTTTGTCACAACTCCCAGCATTTTCCACTACATACTTCCCACTGCAGGTTGCTTTTTATCTTGCATCAGTTTTTTGGGGGCGGGGAATGGGGAGGAGCAAATCTGGAAGCTGAGGGTAAGTCACTGAAATATCATAGTCTTGGAAATAGGTAGGACGTGGTGGCTGTGACTGAGAGGATAGCCACCTAGTGGTGAGTTTTAAAAGAAATATTAAAACCTATTTTTTATTTGAACAGCAAGACTTGAGTCTTTTGGCCAAATGAGAAAAAACTTTAAACTTATTAATGGTGCCATGCGATAGACCTATACTGTAACACACCGTTGCTATTTGGAATGGTATGTGTGGTATGATTTGGAAGGGGAACATCTTGCTTGATCAACCTTCTTGACTTGTTTGAGGAAATGACGACCCAAATAGACTTTGCAAAGCCCTATAACAGGTACCCATCACCAAATACATCTTCCCTTCCCTTTACTTTCCTTTCCCTCATCACCACTACTTTTAGCTGCCCTTCTCCTGGCACCTTCCTGTGCAAATGCAGGAGATACTATACCTGTCCATTTTTCCTATACAATTGTCCAGGGCTCCAAACACTCCTTCTGTGTGAGACAGCAATTTATGTGTACTTCCTCTAATCTAGTGTACTGTATATTTTGCTCAAGGTACGTTTCCCTCTACATTGGGGAAACCAAATACAGATTAGGTGACTGCTGTGCCAAGCACCTCCTTTCTGTTCGCAATTAGGGATACAGTTCCTGATTAACTCTGTTGTCAGATACTCTATTTTAATAACTGGGATTTCATTGCATTGTGCCGATGGCCCAATAAAATTCATGTGAGTAGCATATCACATGTCAAATGTGGAGGATAGGATAGCACAGAAGAAAAATCAAGTGTCACACTTTCCTAATTAGCTCAAAATAAGTACCATAATACTGATTAATTTCAAATATCGATTAAAAAAAAAAGCTACTGGTCAAGAATACGGGTCCTGCACAAAACCAACTAATCCAATTGCGAAGGTATCAATCTGCTACCAGCAGCTACAGTGTAATTTACCAGATGCATTGCTTCATTTATTTTTTTAAATGGCCTCAGCCGCTGTCTTTATTTATAACCCAGCTGAATATATAGCCATATAAATAACATCCATTTGTAATTAAATAAATGATCAAAACATTTTATGAAAAAAAAATCCTCATAAAGCAAGACATTTATTTTAGAAATGCCTCCAAGAAGTTTATCCTGCAGACCTCTCTCTCGGAGCGTAGGACTTGAAGTCTGCTGCATTCCTCAGGTTCCATTGTGGATGTGGGCCTTCTCCGATTGGAGAAACTCAAGTAAGCAGTGGTCTCCCGCTACCATGCGCCAGTGTCATTCTGTGCACGTCACACCTACGGACTATAGGTCCCAGAATACAGCTTAGATCCTTCCTCTATCTCTTTTAATCTAATGCATTACTGGATAGGGAAGACTGGGCTTACAAACAGGAAGTCTATGAATGATCAGTTTTGAGGATTTTTTGATTGACAAATAAAAAAAATTCTCCCACATATAACTGTCTGATTAGAAATCAGATCCAGGAAAAAAAATGATCTCTCCATGGCTGCCATCACAGTTGCCAAGTCCCCTGGTGCTGTTAAACAGTTAAAGCTGCTACTTCTCTCCAAGTCCAGTGGCTTTAATTTAAAATTCTCTAATTTAAACTTCTCTAAAGTGCCTTCCTCCACCCACCCCACCGCCCTGTTATTCTCCAGTTCCTAGCTCAGATTGGGACCATGCTAAACATCACAGCTGCTCTCCATACCCAAAACTATTTGTGAGCAATGTCACAGGAGACCAGCTAGTAAGAAGTTAAGATGGAGGGGTGAATCAGTTAACTATAGTCTTCCTCTCTCTCCTGTTCTAATGTTCCACCCTTTTCCAGCCTGATGTGATGCATTTTTCTTCCTTTCCTGACTGGTGACTAGGCCTCTTGCTGCCTTAACAATCCTAAATATAATTGGTAACTCGGAGACCATTTCAAATGTGATTACCTGCCAAGACTATGATTTGAATAAAGAACCGGGAAGCGCAGCATATCCATCATTATAAATATTATTTGTAGTTTTAAATTAGAGAAACATAGTTGTATGATATATGAATGCACAATAGACCTTTCCCTATGGGAAAAGTCAATACTCATAGTTTAGCGGAAAATACTTTGTTTTAATCTCGCTATTTAACAAAAATGCCATTTCAATCTTAATTAGAGAAGATTGCATTTTAATTAAAACTTGAGAAATGATCATTGTTTTTCTGCGGCTAATAGCTTGGGAGTCTGGAAGACTTGTCACACCAAGCTGACGGTAAAGTTCAAAGTGTCTGCCAGGAAACTGATTTTCCTTGTAACCTGTAACAGATGTATTTGACAAGCTTGTGTGTATAGAAATAAAAAAAAGATTTGCATAGCACCTTATCACATCTCAGAAGATGTCCTGAAGTGCTTATCAGCGAAGTGGAGTGACTGCTGTCCAAGCAAACATGGCAGCCAATTTGCTTACAGCAAATCCGGCAAGCAGCAACTGTATAAATAACTGGTTTGATGTAGTTTTGAGGGAGAAATGTTGGCCAGGACACGAGGAGAACGTCCTGCTCTTCTTCACTTAGTGCCAGAGGATCTTTAACGTCCACCTGAATCAGTGGAGCAGGTTGACAGAGGCTTAGTTTAATATCTTATCTGAAGGATGGCACCTTCCACAATGTAGCACTCCTTCAATATTGCATTGGAGTGTCAGGCAAGTTTCATGTGCTGCAGTTGGACCTTAACCTTCCTGCTCAGAAGTGAGTGCTATAAACTGAGCCAAGCTGACACACGTAATAAAGTCATGCATTCTGTCACCTTTCCTAGGTTTAAGTCAGGAAAACTGGCTGGGATGGAAGTGATTTCACAAACATCAGAAAGGCAAATTTTGATGAAAGCATCATCAGGATAAACTGGATATTTTTTTTATTTGACATGAAGTACTTTCTAAACAGAGGCAACTTCATTTGCATAATTAGCTCCATGACAACCATAGTCTTCACTGCTTCTGAAACTCGGCTGTTAACGTGAAAAGGTTACATCTTATGCTATGCTATGGGAAATTGACTATTGCATTTTCTGTGAAGATACAAATGAGGACGCAGTGTAATTTGCTTATCATGATTAATACTTATAAAATAAATAGAGAACGTCTAATCACCTTGCAAGATATATTTTATTTACACGAGATTTTATTTCCGTAATTGAGACCGTTGTTCGTGAATTATACAATCAGTAAAAAGAGAATTGTTAAATACGAGATAGAACCTCGGAGAGAAGAGGATAGTGAGATAGAGGATATGCAGAAATTGTCAGGGATACTTAACAACATGGGCCGATGGCCTCCTTCTGTGCCATATGATTCTAAGTACTTTACTTCACTGTTTACAAAAGAAAAGGATATTGGGGAGGATGTAAATCTGAAATTGATTAAAATTATGAGGGAAGTTCATTAAGCTGAAGGAGGACAAAGTGCTGGGAAGGAAGGGAAGCCTGGGAACAAGACTTGTGCCATCTGTTAAGGGAGGAGGAATGGAAACAGACCCTCAACACTGTGTCGCTTAGCAAAATGCTTGAAGACCAATGCAAGATCATGCGTCACACATACCGCACCCCACACAACCTCCAAGTTTCATCCCTCCAAACCAGACGACTGCTGGAGCGGCTTTGGCCAGAAGGTCACTCTCCTGCACGTCTTCAGCACAATCTGGCCCCCAACACAGCAACCCACCCAACCTCTGTCCATGAAGGACACTTGGCTCACCAACCTGATCGTTCACTCTTAAGCAGGGCTTCCCCCCCTCCCCACCTAACTAATCGCTAGCAACTAAGACGCCCTGCTTTAACCCCCTGGCCTACATTGTTCCCAGTAGAAGCACAGACATGCCAAGGAACCTGGATGTATTGATGCACTCCTCCTGTAAACATTGTGCAACTTGAAAAGTACAATGGCATCATAACATATATATGTGGATGTACACTTTCAAGAATTTAAGAGTACTGCTTTTGGCAACTGTGTAACTGAAGAGAAATTAGGAGTTTTATTTTTCAAATGGTCAGGATGGATCTATTGCTTTTATTAAGCGTGTAACTTTAAAAAAAACTAAATCTTCAGTCCATTTTACTGCTGTGTAGCTCCTGCTGAGATGATGTAGAGTTCACCAGTTGCTTTGTGGTCAGCCAGCAGGATTGCAGAAGTGCTGGAACAGCAGGCCAATTTTTCCTCACTTCTGTTAACCAAGTGTTTGGGTCCAAGGCTCAGTGCACTCATAGTTGCGTCACTGGATCACCATTTTAATTCGATGCCCTCTTCTCTCGCCCCCACCACCAACTTTTTTTTTTTAACCCTCTTTCCTCCTCCCCCATTTTTTAAGCTAATTGCTTTTTCCGCCATTCACACAATTCCCCACTAAGTAGATTTGGGAGCAGGAGGTGGGAGAGAGTTAAATCTGTTTCCAGGCCTCTGCTAATGTTACATTAATCACTAATGACAGTTTTGCTTTGTCGATATATCATCAGCAACACCGATGTAGTATTTCACTGCTGATGATGGTATATTACAGTCTAAAATATGCATATTCTGTGCCTCTGATGCTGTAGACGCGAATTATCTGGCTGCTGCTAAAGGTAATACAAAATGCGGGCCGACATCCCTTTTGGGCCTTCAGTACGTTGGGGCTGGTGGCACGATGCAAGTAAAATTGAGAGAACAGCACTGATTGGCCTCTACATTAGTGCCCTAATGGTAGTTACTGAGATCAGAAACTCATCATGTGCAGAATCTGTGGTGGGCCCCAATCTGTGGCACAACACATATCTGATATATCTTAATTTGGTTATTTTATTAGCGGATTTAGCTGATGCACATTTTGTTTGGAATAGTTCCACAGTATGTCCTTGAAATTTAGCCGTGTGAAGGTTACCATAGAAACATTTACCTAGTTTGTATGTAGTTCCTTTGTCTTCCATTTTAATGCAGGCATTAACCTGTTAGTTCCATGTTGGTCTTTGCACGGCATAATTTAAGGCCTATGTTTGAGTGTCAGGTGTGCTGCGATATTGCAATACCCTTACATATGTTCTGGTGTTTGGAGCCTGATTAGTTGATTATTTGCTGCTGTATCTACAACTATGAAATCTATTTGTACAACCAGTGTTGAATAATAGTCTGCAGTACTGTCATCTGAAATGGCATTTTATTGACCTTTTCAGATATATTTCCGCACTTACACTCTGGCTGAAAGTCAAGGTCGTGCAGTCCTGCACAACTGCCTTGATCTAGTTATCATCAGGAACAAGGCTTAGCTGTGGAAAGTTTTCCTGAGTGAGTGCCAGGTCCCATTTCTTCCTCTCTTCCCCTCCCCTGTACTTCAAAATGCTAATTAAGTATGATCGTAAACCGGATACATCTGTTGGTACCTGAACCGGAGGATTTTTGTTATGTAAGCTATCACTTACCTACGAGATGCACAAATAGAATTGAGTTTAATGAGGTGATGCAAAATGTAAAATGTGTTCAATAATCATGTTCTATGAAAAGAATAGTAAAAATGTTGTGTTTGGAAGTATTATGGAATATCTACATTCTCTTAATAACTTCTTGCAGCCCAACATTGGCAAGACCAGAAGCCATCCTATATAACCAGAAGCTCTGCACCCAACCCCTATTCCCCATCCCCCCTCCCGAGAAATATGTTGATGCTCAAATTGCGCAGCCTCAATGTCCTGTTTGATTTCGAGCTTCAGACCTCACATTCAGTCCCTCACCAAGTCTGTTCCTATTGCACTCACAGTCACCAAAACCTGCGTGCATGCCTTTTTCACTTCCAGACAACATTTTAAATGCACTCCTCTCTATCCTCTCAAGCTCCACTCTACATAAACTCCAGCTCATCCAAGATTGTGCTGCCTGCATCCTGTTCTGATCACTAATCCTGCCTATTTTTCCTAACCTTCATTGACTCCCTATCCCTCAGTGCATCGATGTCAAATTCCTCAACTTCAAATCCCTGCGTAGCACTGATCCTCCCTACCACTGCAACCTTCTCCAGCCCAGTGTCTCTGCCTTTACTCTCTGCACTTCCAGTTCGAGACTACTGTCCATTCCTTCCCTCCTGCCTATGATCTGTGGCAGAGGCTTCTGCCATCTAGCTCCCAAGCTTTGAAACTCCCTTCCTTCCTAAATTCCTCTGCCTTGCTGCATCACTTCTCATCTTCGAAAATGTCCTTAAAATCTACATCTTCAAAACTACCTCTCCTTACCTTCCTCTTACTCCCAGTTAGCTGTGACCCCGTCCTGCCCCCCCCCCCCCCCCAGTTGTGAAGCATCTTGGGGTGTTTGGCTAAATTCAAGATACAGTATGTGTAAGTTCTCGTATATTCCTTAGACATGGGGAAAATTAACCAGAATTTGCATCTTGGTTACTGTCCAGGGATCCTTGTAAATGTGAATGTTGCATGAAGACAGGATAGGCCTCAGCTGTGGTAGGCCCCACAGTTTAACATCTTACTGACAGTATCCAGGCTCGCGTGTGAAGAGTGCCAATTTGCTTGTGGTGCAGGAGGATTTCCAATGTGGAACCGTGACCTGTAATGAATACAGGGCAAGAAGAACAAATATTCCTTTTAATTTACGCAAAGATCTGTTGAGAATAAACTCATGTTAGAATTTCTCTCTCACGCTTCCACTTCCTCTCCCTGCCCTCTGGACTCATCAAGAATTCTTTTGAAGATTTGTTTTGGAAGTAAATACGTTTAGAGTTCCCAAGGCAAATGAAGCATTCCTCACGTGTATTATCTCTCCCTCCATATACAGAACCGATTAGAGCGGGAAGTGTCTCAAGATATCAAACATCATGGAAAATGTTTTCCGCTCTCGGGCTGTATTTTGTTCCATTCAGTGTCGGTATAAAGTGTTGGTTCCCTGCTTTATACTCGTTGCTACTTTTTTGCTAACGGAGAAAAATGTAACCCCTAGAATCTTGGTGATATCAGCTGTTTCATGTTACATCCACACTATTCAAAGTTTAAACAACTCTGACAGGCCACGTTTCCTGATTAGCTCTGAGCAGCTAACCTTTCCTTGTGCAGCAGCTGATTAGATATTCTAGCTGTGATGAAGTTTTATATTTGAATTTCACATTTGTCAAGTATCGTGAATTATCTTTGGAGTGTCTTTAACATATCTATTTCCATGCATTGGTCAGAGATTTGAACGGTTTCATGTCCTAAATTTCTACACTTCAGTTTCTTGATTGTCCAGAAATAGGAGAGATAATCAATGTGATCTTTACATTAGTCATGCAGCAGGCACCTTGTTTGTACTACAAAAGTATTTATTACAAGTTCATGTAATCTGAAATTTTTAAACGTGTTTGAACCTCTTCCACTTTTCTCTACTTTTGTTTCAATGAAGTATTTTTGTATGTTAATTTTCTGGTTGGTCTGTGGGAAATGTCTGACCATTTAATGCAGGTCACATGGTTAATGGGAACCAATTACAGCCCTCAAGGTCAAATTGCGTGGTTTCCTCGTGTCATGCAGGTCAATAGAAGTCATGCTGACAGTTGCTGCTGTTGGCACACAATGGATTTGGTCAAGTGGGATTAAGTGACACCACCTCCACATGACATTCAACGGTATTACCATCGCTGAATCCCCCACCATCAACATCCTGGGGGTCACTATTGACCAGAAACTTAACTGGACCAGCCACATAAATACTGTGGCAACAAGAGCAGGTCAGAGGCTAGGTATTCTGTGGCGAGTGTCTCACCTCCTGACTCCCCAAAGCCTTTCCACCATCTACAAGGCAGAAGTAAGGAGTGTGATGGAATACTCCCCACTTGCCTGGATGAGTGCAGCTCCAACAACACTCAAGAAGCTCGACACCATCCAGGACAAAGCAGCCCACTTGATTGGCACCCCATCCACCACCTTAAACATTCACTCCCTCCACCACCGGCGTACCGTGGCTGCAGTGTGTACCACCTACAAGATGCACTGCAGCAACTCGCCAAGGCTTCTTCGGCAGCATCTCCCAAACCAGCGACCTCTTCCACCTAGAAGGACAAGGGCAGCAGGCGCATGGGAACACCACCACCTCCAAGTTCCCCTCCAAGTCACACACCATCCTGATTTAGAAGTATGTCGCCGATCCTTCATCGTCGCTGGGTCAAAATCCTGGAACTCCCTACCGAACAGCACTGTGGGAGTACCTTCACCACACGGACTGCAGCGGTTCAAGAAGGCGGCTCATCACCACCTTCTCGAGGGCAATTAGGGATGGGCAATAAATGCTGGCCTTGCCAGCGACGCCTACATCCCATTTTTTAAAAAAAAATAAAAAAAGAATCTGTGTAGTAGCTGGCTTCTATCCAAAGCATCAGCCCAGTTTTGGTGATTATTTCTCCACCCAGATACCACCTGCTCATTCCAACAGGATCATTCTTTGTCATTGTCAGCTGCTGTTATTCATGACTGGACTATCCTGGAGCACACTGGCCTGAAGAAACAATGGTTGTCCCACAGCCCTGTCTACCCTCCAACCTTCAGATCCCAGCTTCCATATTTCTTCTTCTCCACAACAACAACAACAACAACTTGTATTTATATAGCACCTTTAACATAGTAAAACGTCCCAAGGAGAAATTAGGGCAGATGACCAAAAGGTTGGTCAAAGAGGTAGGTTTTAAGGAGCATCTTAAAGGAGGAAAGAGAGGTAGAGAGGCGGAAAGGTTTAGGCGGGGAATTCCAGAGCTTAGGGCCTAGGCAACAGAAGGCACGGCCACCAATGGTTGAGCGATTATAATCAGGGATGCTCAAAAGGGCAGAATCTCCTCGCATACTAACCTCCAATTCCCTTTCAGGCTGTTGGCCGTGTGTGTTGTAGAGGCTGTCTGATGTACCAGTGGCTCTGGATCTACTACGCCCCTGAGTAGAAGAATGTCTGACTCTGGGTAGATCTAGATCCTAGTTCACAACATATCTGTGGCATAATGTAAACTTTAAAAGAGGTAAACAATAGAAGTTGAGTGACTCATTAAAGGCACCTGTGTGAGAGGCACACAGAGCAAGGTTTAGACATACAGAAGAAAAGGCAAACAATAGGAAGGAAGAAGGATAATCTTTATTCTTTAATTGAAGACTTCCTGCTGTAGAGCGAAGATGCAACGATTAAAGTAATTTCAAGAACGGCTGTGAGAAAGGAGTAAGAAGAATTATTGTGTGTAATCTTCAAAAGTTGTTTAAAATATAAATTGTGAAAGCTTTTGGAACTCACTCACTCAACACTAGAATTGCATATAATCCAGAAAGGGTTGTCATAAAGTATGTTGAAAAAAGGTCACTGTTCAAGTTGTGTAGGTTTGTGATTGTTTTAACAAGTTTGTTTAAAAAAAAATGTATACGCAACAAACCTCGACAAGTCAAACAGTGCCATATTAATATACTGCACAGTCCAAGAAAGAGTTTCTTTTTATGGGATTTATTCATTCTTGTATTGGATATTAAAACAAAATAATTGAGTGATTTGGCAGCTCAGTGTAGTACACCATGGATCAAAACTTGGGTTTGGGTCTGCCTTTCTATTGATGTTCAGGCTCAGTCTTCCATTGATAGTCCCGGTTGAGGTTCCCGAGCACAGCACCAAGCATAGGTAAGATGCCTAGCTGGAGGAGGAGAATGTCAATTAGGATTTCATTGCAGCTTATTCTTCTCCCTTCTCCACCAGCTAGCTATGGAGTGGTATGGTGGAAGATGGTGATAGCTATCTGTTCACCTTAACTAGAGTGAGAATGCCAAGGTACCCCAAAGGAGTGAAATTAGGTTTGATCCTGGACTTTGGTGTAGGGATGCTACAATTGGCTCTTGCACCCAAGGGTTAGGGAGGGGAAACTCAGACAGAGGTTTCCACTCCTCATCACTATTCGGCACCCTTTGCTGGAAATGTGTGTGGAGTATGTGAAGACAGGATTGTGCTTGCATGTATGCACTCTATGGTTAAATAATCTGCTGGCATTCGCTGTCCGGAATCGCACATGAATAATGGTCGCTTGGCCAAGATGCTGGATGACAGCCAGCACGAGTGGAATCATATCCTAGGAGTCAACACCTTCAGGGGAGTGGTGGGGGGTGGAGGGGAGAAATGGGGAGTCATTTCATTTTTTAAGAAAATAAAATATAAGTTCAATGTCAGTTAAAATTGTGTTTAGACCTAAACTATCTAATCCATGAGTAATTATCTGCAATCCTGTCATCTTTTTACCAAAGGCCTCTTTATCATTGACTCCTGGCGTAAAGTCTGTGTGCGGTGTTTATTGGCTTGGCGCCAGAGCTCCTGAACTATTACAAACTTGCTTCATTCTCAAGATATTTTAAACAGCTGCATTTCTTCCAAAATAGGCATTGTAATAAAAGTAAGAGGTCCTCCATTATTCACAAATGCCATAATTTGTACCCTGGTTTCACTGAAGCAATAATATTTCATGGTAATGCAGTTATTTATAAAGATTTGTTACATGCAATTTATTCTGTATGCAGTCTGTTTATCTGGGTCTTGTTTTTAGTCTTGAAAAGAAGAGAATTCTTACACCAGTAAAACTGGAGGAAAAAAATAATTGCCTCACTGCCTCTGGGCTGCTTTAGTACCGGCTATAGAGGGGAGAAGGCAACAATGGCTACGACGTGGGGTTACTGCCAGCGGTGAGACCTGCACTGGGGACCATGGGGTGGTTGTACCCGACTGACCGTATAAAAGCAGCTTTAGATTAAGTCCAGTCCTATGAGGATGCACACACTTGTTAGTCCCTCTGGGCCACCCACCTCCTGTGCTCGGGACGGTAGAAAGGGTGACTTGCTCCCATTGTCCCCCACTCTTGCATGTCAAAATTATTAAAAATAGAAAGAAAGGAAATAATGACATGCTGGGGTCAATTACATGCTTTGGCATGCTTTTATATGTTAAGGGCACTATATAAGTATAAGGTGTTGCTGTTGACATCATATTGTGAGGAAATCTGCTGAGTGTTATTAGAGCGTGGATGCTTTGCCACAAGGAATAGTTGAGGCAGAGACCATTGCACTTTTTTGAGGGTAAATTGGATAAATATTTGAAGCATCGGAAGATACAAGGCTATGTAGACCGAGCAAAACAGTGGAAATAGTTCGGGATTGCTCTAGCAAACAGCTGGCACAGACGTGATGGGCTGAATTACCCCTTTCTGTGCTGAATACCTCTGGTTCAATGTTTCACAATGAGTTGTGCAACTTCTGGGTGTTCCAGGTGAGGGTCAGTTATCCAGATCTTTTCTTGAGTAATGTAAAAATCTGGAATTTTTCGTTTGACAATTAAGCCAGCAGAGTGGCATCACAGTACATTAACCAACATCAGACAATTGAATACATCTTCCCTTTACTCTTTAAATTTAGCACTATGTGTGCCAGAATACACTGAAGTCAGGACATACGTGTGTCACCGCTTATTTCTTAGTTATTTGAGAAGAGAAAATAAAATTTGACAATTACAAGGGAAATTGAAAAGGAACTGGCCTCAACAACCTTCTGTGGAAGAGAATTCCATAGATTCACCACTCTCTGGGTGAAGAAGTTCCTCCTCAGCTCAGTCTTAAATGGCTTCCCCTTAATCCTTAGACTGTGACCCCTGGTTCTAGTTTTCCCTAACATTGGGAACATTCTGCCCGCATCTAATTTGTCTAAACCAGTCAGGATTTTAAATGTCTCTATAAGATCCCCCCTCATTCTTCTGAACTCCAGAGGATACAAGTTCAGTTGACCCAATCTTTCTTGATATGTCAGTCCGGCCATCCCAGGAATCAATCTAGTGAACCTTCGCTGCACTCCCTCAATAGCAAGAATGTCCCTCCTTAAGTTAGGAGACCAAAACTGCGCACAATACTCCAGGTGTGGCCTCACCAAGGCCCTGTACAACTGCAGCATCACCTCCCTACTCCTGTACTCAAATCCCCTTGCTATGAAGGCCATCATTCCGTTTGCTTTCTTGACTGCCTGCTGCACTTGCATTCCCACCTAGCCTAGTTAAAAGTATATTCTATAATCCGAATAGTCTGAGTTTTTTGACTCCAATCAAGAACATTTGGTTATAATAAGCTTTCCTTGTGGATGTAGTATAGTGCTGGGCTGAGGTTTCTTTTTATAGCTGTCCCCATGCAGCTGACTTATGAAAGAGACCATAATTCCCAGTTGTTCATTGACCTCTTGTGGCCACCTTTAAAACTACAATATTTCCTTTTTTTATTGTCACCTGCAGTCATGATTGAGCTTCGAGTAAATGTCACCGTGATCAGCATCCATTTAAAAAAAATAAAATAAAGTTTATAAAATTGAGCCCTGATCACAGCAAGGGAACTGCATTAGATGAGTTCTCGAGCATAAACAGAATGCTGTCATTAAATTGGTGCTTATGTTTTGTGTAGTTCAAAACTTGCAGATTTGTAAATTACTACATCTTATTCTCTTACTGACCACCACAAATGAACAGGTCCAACTATTCTACTTGTTCTTCAAGTTGCAGTAATCCTTTCCTGTGTGATTTTTAAACACTTTCCTTTTAAGTACAATGGATGTAATTCCCCATCTGTTCTCCACCTAAAAATCAAATGAATTCCAAAACTACGACTGTAGCCACACAAAATAAGCAAAAAATCTTCTCCGTATTGTAAATAGCAAATGTTTAGTCCCAGTACAGCTGTACAGGAAAATCGCTTCCTGGACAGAAAGCTGTTTTCTCTCTGACACATGATTTTCCACAGCCTGAATTTGTGGATTACAATGTTTTTCCTCTTTGGAAAGTGCTCTGTGTACACATGCTTGACTGTCTGCTTCTCTCTATCTCTCTCTACCTAACTGTCTACCTTGCCTGTGTATATATCTTTGTCTGTCACTCTCTATCTCACACACACACACACACACACACTCATCTTTCCATGCGTCTTCCTGCTAATCTCACTGTCTCCAAGTCTGATGGGCATACCACCAACTGAGTTGGCTTTCCAAGAGCCTTTGCTGAGAATGTTTGTTTCATAATAGGACTGTCATGATGCACTCGAATTGTTCACCGTTGTAAGTAAAAAGTAAAAACCTGCCTGCAGTGTTGGAAATCAAAGCAGAAAATGCTGGAAATACTCAGCAGGTCAGTCAATATTCTGACAAAAGGATCCACACCATAAACATTAACTTATCTATTTGCTCCACAGATGCTGAGTGTTTCCATCATTTTTTTCTTTTTCCTTTTTGATTTGCGATTTTATTGTTTTTTTTCCCCCCATCTATCGTAGCCACAATTTGCAGTCATGGCAACAATTATTTGCCACTTGATAATTGTATAGAAAAACTTTAGGCTGCTTAATTAGGTGGAATGCATAGACCTTGGGCATAGCTTTTCTTTCCTGAAAAGTCAAGGTCGCAGCTGCAGTTGCAGTTCTGTAAGGGTAAAAAAAACAAGTTAAATGAACGTTACTGTGATTTTAATCAAGTCCTTATTAATAAAACTGTGTCCTCAAATGGATAATTGAAGTTTCTAGAACAATGTTTGCAACTGGAATTCCTTATTCATCCAAATTGGCTAATTTTTGATGTTTAATTTTATTAAGTGTGGTAGTTATCTCCGTTCTGCCTCCCTACGGCTATCCGCTTTTGCTAAGATTTGGCATTTTCAAGCTACAGTACTGTAAATGTTTTCTTTACTGGTGACTCCAGATGACTAATGTTTAAGATTCTCAGAATATTGTTTTTTTTCATTTCATTCCATCCCCTGTTATTGCTCTATTGATCATTATTACAAATAGCTACACAGAAAATGTGACTTAATGGCAAAGTCATTTCAGACCTCACTAAAAGGTACTCAATGTTGCTATCATTGCATCCTCAGAAATGAGATTGTCAGACACTAAATGTCATAAAAGGTGAAATTGTACCTAATTAGAGAAAAGACATTGTTTAGATCAGCAAATAACTGCATGGATCATTAACTTACCTATTTACTGATATGTATGCACATTTAATGGAGTAAATGAGTAAAGACACTTAGATCACTGGTCCATAAACCAATAAAAAAATGTACTGCAGTGCTCATTAAGTGCAAAGGAAAAACAAACTTACATTGGTGCAAATGTTCACTATTTTGCACCAATGACTGCGTTTTGTGTTGCAGTCTCTTTTTTTAATAATCTGTTTTGTGCATGTTGTAAGATACCCTCTGCTTTCATTTACAGGCCACACAAAAGTATAATAATGAAAACTGAAGGTGTCAAATACCCAAAGGCACATTGCTCTTTTTGCAGTGTTTTAACTCAGTTTATAGGAAATGCCTAACAATTTGCACGAGTTTGGAAGGAAGGCCAGACTCTGCTTTCTTGGCATTGAATCAACAGTTAATTCGCTTGATGGCTCATTGAGCAGCTGCACCATGCAGGAATGTCCCAGGTTTGCTCTCCTGCTGTGCTGATTTCAACCAGGGTAGGGTAGTGGTAGGGATCAGAAAGGGGGAAATCAGCCAGGGCTCCTACCTCTGATTGCTGTCCAGTAGCCTCTGTGTGGATATTGGGTGAAGGCAAGATTGGTACGGTAGCAAAATACTGCGGATGCTGGAAATCCGAAATAACAACAGAAAACGCTGGAAAAACTCAGCAGGCCAGACAACATCCGTGGAGAGAGAAAGAGAGTTAACGTTTCAGGTCGAAACCCTTCGTCGGAACTGAAAGAGCAGGAAATAAACAGATAAAAATGCAAGATTGGGTTTGGCTCTGATGCCTCCACCTTGGTTGAATAGTGTAAATGGCCACTTGGGCAAGGTACCTGAAGGTGACTGATGCTTTTGAACTGTAGACCAGTAGGGTCAACAACATCTGAAGAGGAGGAGAGTAAGATAGTGAGGGGGTGACGACAAGAGAATTCTGTTCTGAAGCATTAAAATATTTAATTTCCTCCCTTTATAAAAAGCCATTATTGTGTTTTACCTCAATTTATTGTGCCTGGTTAAAAATAGATCAGTGTGATGGAAATGAATAAATGGGCAGAAACATTTTGACATCACCAGGAACAGTGTGCTTTTCAAAAATAGCATCCTCTACTGTTTGTGTTACTGAATAGTGTTTGCATTTATAGTTTAATGAGGACAATAATCAACATATGAGGGTGTACAAAAATTAAACTGTAAATTGAAGTCGATAGAATTGTTTTCTTGTTTGTGTGTGATTCAGGGAGTCGTCGTATTGTGGATGTCATGGATGTGAATACACAGAAGGGGATTGAGATGAGTATGTCACAATGGGTGAAATACTACGAAACACCAGAGGCTGAAAGAGAGAAGCTCTACAATGTCATAAGCCTGGAATTCAGTCACACGAAACTTGAGAACCTGGTCAAACGGCCCAATGTGGTAAGAAAGTTATATTCATAAGTAAATTAGTTTTTAACAGGATCTGAAGTAGCTGAGCCAGGCAGCAGATGGATGTTTGATAGTTCTAATGGTCTCATTTGTTCTATTGGCGGAGTAACTTCTTTTATGGGCTATGAATAACACATTCCTGTTTGTGATGTTTTAACACAATCATTAACCTCTATGCACTAATGTAGCCAGTGTGCTAAAAAAAGACTATAGAGGAAGTTAAATCTCCAAATTGAAGTACTTAACTCACAATATTTCAAACTTCAGGCATAATGTCAGCTACAGGTAAATTTTCCAAGTCACTGCATTTCCACTGGTTGTTAACGACATGTTAAATGATGAATGCGATTTTTTTTCTTTCTTTCTGAAAGTATTTAAGTTTATTTAAATTAAATTCCTTAAAAATAATAAATGCTAGCATTCCAAACAATTCCTGTGTTAACCCTTTTTGTTAACGATCAAAAAAGATTAACTGGTGATTTATCTCATTTACTTTTGATTAACAAGGATTTTCAGCCCTTGAGAATGATACTGTGGCTAAAGAGGGTTAAATTATGAGTACAGGTTACATAAACTTGCCTTGTGTTCCTCTGAGTATAGAAGATTGAGAGGTAATTTGATCAAGATGTTTATGTTAAAAGGATTCGATAGGGTAGATGCAGAGAAACTATTTCCTCTGGTAGGAATCAAGAATGAGGGGACATAATCTTAAAATTAGTGCTCGGCCATGTAGGAGGGAAATCAGGAAGCACTTTTTCACACAAAGGGTAGTAGAAATCTGGAATTCTGTGGATGCTGGGACAATTGGAACTTTCAAGAATGAGATCGATAGATTTTTGTTAGATATGGGTATCGAGGGATATGGAGCTAAGGCGGATAAATGGAGAATAACAACAGAAAATGCTGGAAACACTCAGCAGGCCAGGCAGCATCCGTGGAGAGAGAAACAGAGTTAACGTTTCAGGTCTGTGACCCTTCGTCAGAACTGGAAAAAGTTAGAGATGTAACAGGTTTTAAGCAGGTGCAGAGGCAGGGAAAGAAAGAACAAAAGAGACGGTCTGTGATAGGGTGGAAGGCAGGAGTGGTTAAATGTTGCAAATGGGGATGGCAGCTGCCATGTGAAAAAATAGGGGCAGAGGTTATAGTCTGAAATTGTTGAACTCAATGTTGAGTCCAGAAGGCTGTAAAGTGCCTAATTGAAAGATGAGGTGCAGTTCTTCGAGCATACGATGAGCTTCATTGGAACAGTGTAAGAGGCCGAGGACAGAGAAGTCAGAGTGGGAGTGGAGCGGAGAATTAAAGTGACAAACGACCAGAAGCTCGGGGTCACCCTTACGGACTGAACGGAGGTGTTCCGCAAAGCGGTCACCCAATCTGCGTTTGGTCTCCCCAATGCAGAGGAGACTGCATCGTGAGCAGCGAATACTAAATTGCAAGAAGTACAAGTAAATCGCTGTTTCACCCGGAAGGGGTGTTTGGGGCCCTGGACAGGGGAAGGGAGGAGGTAAAAGGGCAGGTGTTGCATCTTCTGCGCTTGCATGTGAAGGTACCGTGGGGAGGGGAAGGGCTGTTGGGGGTGATTGAGGAGTGGACCAGGGTGTTGCAGAGGGAGCGGTCCCTTCAGAATGCTGAAAGGGGAGGGGAGGGGAAGATGCGTTTGGTGGTGGGATCACACATAGCTAGGGCCCATGCGGGTTCCCATAGCAACACCTTTAATTTGGAGGAAGTGAGTGGAGTTAAAGGAGAAGTTGCTCAATGTGAGAACAAGTTCAACCAGGCGGAGGAGGGTGGTGGTGGATGGAGACAGGTTGGGCCTCTGTTCAAGGAAGAAGCGGAGCGCCCTCAGGCCGTCCTGGTGGGGGATGGAGGTGTAGAGGGATTGGACGTCCATAGTGAAAAGGAGACGGTTGGGGCCAGGAAACTGTTACAAGTGGCGGAGGGCGTCGGAAGAGTCGCGAATGTAGGTGGGAAGAGACTGGACAAGGGGAGAAAAAATAGAGTCGAGATAGGAAGAAATCAGTTCTGTGGGGAAAGAACAGGCTGAAACGATGGGTCTACCAGGATAGCCTTGTTTGTGGATCTTGGGAAGGAGGTAGAAGTGGGCTGTGCGGGGTTGGGGGACTATGAGGTTGACAGCCATGGAGGGAAGATCTCCAGAGGAGATGAGGTCAGTGACAGTCTTTGAAACAATGGCTTGATGTTCGGTAGTGGGGTCATGGTTCAGGGGAGGTAGGAGGAGATGTCAGAGAGTTGGCATTCAGCCTCCGCATGGTAGAGGTCGGTTCGCCAAACAACAACAGCACCGCCCTTGTCAGCAGGTTTAATGACAATGTTCGGGTTGGATCGGAGAGAACGGAGTGCTGCAAGTTCAGAGGGAGATAGGTTGGAGTGAGTGAGGGGAGCAGAGAAATTGAGACGGTCGATGTCACGCGGCAGTTAGCAATGAAAAGATCTAGAGAGGGTAAGAGGCCAGAGGAAGGAATCCAGATAGAACGAGAATTCTGAAAGCGGGAGAAAGGGAGCAGGGGTGGGGAGACTCCTGGCCAAAGAAGTGGGCACGGGTAAATGGAGTTAAGGTACAGATTAGCCGTGATCAAATTGAATGGCTTGAGGGACTGAATAGCCTACTCCTGTTCCTATGTTCCTTAGATTGCCAGGAGGCCTGGAGAAGTTACCATCTCTGGGCTGGGATCTTCTATAAGTTATGAGTTCACACATGGTGATGCAGGAATGAACACTACCATTTGAGTAGCTTTATTACTGTAATATTAAACCTGTAGGACTAAAAGGAACACTTTGAGCACAATTTTTATTAAAAACAAAACACATATTCTGCTCCCCTTATCATCTACATTTTCTCTATCTCCTTTTCCATTCCTGTTGTCCTATTTTTAATTTCATAATTTTACTCTGGCTCAAGGGTTTGAAATCCTTTTTAAATCGAAAGTAGATGAGATAAATGAACAGTTAATCTTTTTTGATGTTGTTGGTTAAGTGATGAAAAATGGCCAGGACACCAGGAGAATTTCTCTGCTCTTCAGATAGTGCCATTGGATCTTTTACATCCACCTGAACAGGCAAACAAGGCCTCGGTTCAACCTCTCATCCAAAATTTGATACTTCCAAAATGCAGCACTCCCTCAGTACTGCGCTGGAGTTTAGATTATGTGCTCAAGTCCCATTACTTTTGACCCAGTGAATAGTAACATGTCACATGATTGTCTAGTTGTACAACTCATTTCATGCCTCGGTGCAGATTTTCTGAGAATTATTGAAAAATCAAATACTGTCGAAGGATAACTGTTTTAAATATAAATTATTGGTGGCATTTATACTGTTCATGAAGCAAACAGGTTGTATAATCAAAGACTTGCATAACTTTATCTGAATGCCCAAGAGGAGAGATTTATAAATAAATCTGCTTAAATCCCATAATTGGTACAAAGCTATATTCAGATTCGAACAAAATCTGGAGGGCAGCATTGTCTTACACCAGCGTCCTTTGTATCTTGTTCAGTTGAGAAAATTTTATATGTGTCATTCTGTAGAGCAATTGTGCAGAGAACAATACAATTTCAGCAGGAGATTGAATTGTAATAAATAACTACTGTACAAGGGCAATTTCAGTACGAGAACCTAGTGCTATAAAAGAGCTCCCACTGGCAGTGAGGGTTTACAAACGACTCAATCTAAGCTTTTGGTGGTTAGACTATTCAAATTTCCCAAAGGGTTTGGTTCAACTTATCTTTTAATAGGTATTTTCTGTATGACTGGATGCTGAAGGAAGTTGATCACCCAGTTTGGATGTATAACATTGTTATTTTTTGGTCTGTCTGTTTGTCTCCAAACTTCTATTTTCTTGTTCCTATTTTGTGTTTCTCCAGCCAAGGGAGCAAATGATCTGCTCCTAATATTTGACACTATGGCCCAGGCTTCCTACCTTCCCTTTAATTGGGATGCATTCCTGGGGAGGGACAGAACTTCCACCCACGACTGAGATGCCTCCCAACCCCAACCGACTACCTGGCCTTGGGGTCGTTATTCTGTTGGAGACGGATTCCTGGCCTCAGCCGGGGAAAGAGAGCGAAGTCCTGACGTGGGAGACCTCAGGCCTGTTGTAACCTTTGTGCTGCCGGCAAAACTTCTTTTTTTTTAGCAAAAAAATTGGGACCCTCCTTCTCGAGCCTGTGCAAGCTCCCTGAATGTTTGTGCAGCCCCTAATTGCAGAGAGATTTTTTTGTCGTCTTCCACCAGTTTTGAATGCTGGACACATGGGCCAAACAGACAACCCTTGCCAACATTCAAATATGAATGGTGGGGAAAAAGAGCAGAGACAGTATTTCCCTCATTTGTGTGCAGATAACATGCACCTCCACCTATACATACACAGACATATCTGCCCAAACGGGACCACTCCTGGAAAAACAGAGCACGCCCCCAAGCACTTTTCTGCACCCTCCCAAGAAGTTCTGCTGAAAAATTGGTGGGAGTGGAGGATGAAGCTGTAGATATCTTGGCCTATTGCTCTTCAGCCAGCGGTCGAAGATGTACAAGAGCCACCAAGGATAACTGCTGTTCTATTTTTCCTCTTTCTCCTTTTGATGCAGGACCTGGCACCTTCCCCAGGTCTGTGTGGCTGATGTTGGGACCTCACTGTGCAGATACTGTGGCACTGTGCTGTACTAGCTGTGCACTGCTCCACTGCACTGCCTTACTGTGTGTCCACGTTTTCATCTGAAAATTACATGTTTTATTCATATTTTTCCTCCCTTGTCTCCCCTCATTGGAAGATGTAACTCGTATGAGGCACCGTTATACGTGGCCTGTGGTTTCTTGACTTCAAAAGTGGCCATTTCTTTATGTGTGATCTCGGTGAGGGTTGTCTGGCTATTTTTCTGTCATTGCCATCACTGCCAGGCCCATCCTCTGCTCATCTGATATCTACGGACATGCACTTTCCAGCATCTGTCGCTGTCTAGTGATTGATGGATAGAACCTTGCTGAATTTTCTGCCTTCCCCACTGCAGGGTCACTGAACTCAATTGTAGTGATCCCATTGCTGTCCCAGTTGCGATCAGCTCGCTCTGCACAAATCAGGGGGCGAGCCACGGACCTTCCTGGTCTGTGTGTCTGTGTCACATCAGGAAGTTTATTGACCCACTGAGTCTTCGTGGAAGCTTTATTCTAGTTGAACGAATTCATTTTGTGATATATTTGAAGGTGATGGTAGACCAGCGATGTCCAAACTACATGCAACCCGCAAACCCAGGCAATCTGGCTCACAAACTCCAGGCAGCTAAATTTTATTTGGGCTTACTTCCTGCTTGCTGGTTTATCCTGTTTAAATTTCATGGAATTAGAGATTTAGAAAGGGATGTTCCTAGTTGGTGGACAAATCCTAAACCAGAACAGCATTTTGGGATAAGTGCAAATTAATGGGAATATTGATCTGATTTAATTTTTGTATGTGGCCTGTAAGGCACCTTGGTGCATACCTAAGCAGCCCGTGAGAAGTAATAAAAAATGTGGACACTTCTGATTGACTTTTTTAAAGAGGGCTAAATTTGTCTTCCAATGGAAAATGGGATAATGCATGTTTTCTGTAACTACCATTAACAAAATTACATTCTCAGAACTCACATTTGAAAGCCGCATGTTCCTTTGATTTTGTCTGCACAATTATGTTAATTACGAAGATAATAGACATTCACCAGTTTTTCACTGGAGAGATATCTTGAGGCTCAAATTTATTTCAGTGCATTGGGGAACTGTGCTTGAATCATTCGTGTGTCTGGGATTTTTTTTAAATCAGTGGATTTCACCCGTGTGATTTGCAGTGTTATACTGTAGAAAATCTATAAATGAATTAGCACCAATTAGTACATAGAATATTATGATTAGCAATAGCGTAGAGCAGGGATATTCTCTAAGTGCAACGCTGCTCTATTTCTTCATACGACAAATTGAGAATATCATGCTGATCTTTAGCAGTGTGCGTCTTATGGTTTTAATTATGATTCATGCAGCGCACAGGTTTTAGAATTTAATTTCAAATCTTTTTAACGTACATGTGGAACTTATTAAATATTCAGCAACTGCTCTTAACACCTGTGAAAAATGCACTGTGAAGAGCAGATCTGTTCTTTGCTGCTATTTTAACTAAAATTCCTTTGGAGTAAACACATGGAAAGACAGCGGTATTCCAACAACCTTTTGTGAATGCACAGCTGTATCTTTATTTATTTGAAGCTGTGTTAACTTGTCTAATTCAATTAGAAACAACAATATTGTTCACGCTCAATCCCTAAGCAAAGCTGTGTCCTGAGACAGTTTTCCTGTCAACCTATTGCCCAGGATATCAAGGTTAGCACTCGCTCTTCGTGGTAATGCTGTTGGATCTTGAATGTCTACAAGGATAACAATAATTTGCATTTATATAACGCCTTTGCTGTACAGAACATTCCAAGGTGCTTTACAGAAGAGGGAGAAAAAATGAATAGGAATTTATAAGGGATTGGAGGCTGCCATGGAGGGAACAATTAGGAATGGCTGAAAGCTTGCTTGAAAATAAAGGTTAGGGAGAAGAGAGAACAGAGGCTTTTAGGAAGGGAGTTTAAAAGTGTACGGCTGACCGATGATGGGAGTGGGATGCATAAAAGGCCAGAGTTGGAGTATTGCAGGGTTTTGGAGGGCATATAGGGATAGAAGGACTGAACCTTTGGCTTAGTGGTAGCATTCTTGCCTCTGAGTCAGAAGGTGAAGGGTTCAAGCCCCACACACAGCCCTGGAGAGTGGAGATTAGAATATGGTCTCTAAATGCTGGGTTGACCCGGCGAGGCGCTCTCGCCCGGACGGAGTGACCACTGGCTCAGTGGCAGTATTCCCGCCTCTGAGTCAGAAGGGTTGAGCTCGGTCCCTACTCTAGACAGCCCTGGTGAGTGGAGACCGGCGCGCTAGCTCTGAATACAGGGTTGATATCCAGAGGGGGTACTTGCGATCAACGGATGGGGTTGGTCCCCCTCCCCCCACTGTAAAGGGTAGGTGGGCCTCTTTTGTCTTGGTTGCAGCCACCCAGGAGAAGGTACTCTGAAGTTAAAATCTGCGAGAAAGGCAACGGGAAACACTTGGTCACCCTCCCAAAATTCCAGTTTTTAACAAAAGTCTCCTTGACTTGTGTAAAACGAGAATCAGCGTTACAAAGTTTGCATCCATCAAAATTCTCACCTTAATGTCGTTTGCATCCACAAATATATTCTCCCTCTTCTCATTTTAACCAGTGGATTCCTAGCCGCTGTTCCTTCTCTTGTTCAGCCCTTCGCTATTTATTTGATATCTTCATTTCTAGCTCCTGGTGCTGATTTTAAAGTTCCTCTCTTTGTCTATCCTGCAAGGATGCCTTCAATTTTAAATTAGTAGTGGGAGCTTGGAATGAAGTCGAGAGTTGAGGGGGCAAGTTGCCAGTTAAATATCACAGCAGCTGAAAGCTATAACTGATAACATACTGGTATGACGCTGTTGGGTCTACTATCTTTGCTGACATTGATTCAGTAGCAGGGGAGAAGCCAGCCAGGAGAAACATCTGAGGGGAGGGTATGATCCATGTATAACATGATTTCCCCGTACTTTTAGCCCCAAATAGCGACACAGGCATCTCGTCTTGTATGTGATTATATGCAGAAACTTGCAATTTTGTTGACAAAAATCAGGTCTAAGAAATTAGTATGTAATTTTTTTATTAGGATTGCATTGCTTATGTTCAAATATTTCTGAATTATCCACATTTTGTTATCTTTTTATTGCACTGGAACTAAAAGAACTTAAATTATAAGCAATTGATGAAGCAATTTTTGCTGCTACAGTTCCAAATATAAAGTTGCTTTATGGTTTGTCACAAAGCTATTGCAAATCTTTATTTCTGTGATTGACACAAATTTACAAATGTTCCAAAATGAGCTCCACATTTCACTTCAAAATGCAGGTGCTGCAAATCCTGAAAGTAACGTGGTCATTCAGTATCTACGTTTGTGTACAATCTAGATTTTTATGAATTAAGGAAAGTTTTTAAAATCTGAAATGTGGAGCTAAACATATTCTGGATAAGTGAATAATTCAAATCTAAGAATTGATTTATAATTAAATAGCAGAGTTACTCATTTGCTTGGCTTCTATCTTCTAATTCAGTGATCAATCAAACTAACCAATGTAAAACACCCAGTAACAGCCAAAATCAATAACAGTACTGCAATCCAATAATTGGGATGAAATAATTAGAGTTTGGGAGAAAAACAATGTACAGGAAACTTTCGTTTATCCGGCATCGACGGGACCGGCGTGGTGCCGGTTTATCGAAAGTACCGGATAACAGAGAGTTATATCTACCGAGGCTATTTTTAACAAAGAGACTCCAAGCAGCACGGGAGAATCTACTCATGCTACTGCAATGTTTCGGACTTGCGACAGCGCCAGGAGGCCGAGTAGTGGCACTTTTGAAAAGTACCCCTACTGACTAAATCGGCGTTCGCGGACTCAGACTCAGACTCGGGATCGGCAACATTGCCGGTTATTTGAGAGGATTTTTCGGAGCACTCGGCGTTCGCGGAGACTCGACTGCGACTCGGCAACATTGCCGGTTATTTGAGAGGAGTTTTCGGAGGATGATTTTTGCCGGTTAAGCGAGAATTCCGGATATTTGGGTGCCGGATAAACGAAAGTTTCCTGTATGCTGATAAATACTGAACTTGCAGCACTCTATTCCCTCAGATCCAACCCCGACATTGTTATTAAACCTGCTGACAAGGGTGGTGCTGCTGTTGTTTGGCGTACCGACCTCTACCTAGCGGAAGCTGAACGCCAACTCTCCGACACCTCCTCCTACCTCCACCTGGACCATGACCCCACTACCGAACATCAAACCACCATTTCCAAGACCGTCACTGACCTCATCTCCTCTGGAGATCTTCCCCCCACTGCCGCCAACCTCATAGTTCCCCAACCCCGCACAGCCCGCTTCTACCTCCTTCCCAAGATCCACAAACAGGACTGCCCCGGTAGACCCATCGTTTCAGCCTGTTCTTGCCCCACGGAACTTATCTCTTCCTATCTCGACTCTATTTTTTCTCCCCTTGTCCAGTCTCTTCCCACCTACATCCGCGACTCTTCCGACGCCCTCCGCCATTTCAACAGTTTCCAGTTTCCCGGCCCCAACCGCCTCCTCTTCACTATGGATGTACAATCCCTCTACACCTCCATTCCCCACCAGGATGGCCTGAGGACGCTCCGCTTCTTCCTTGAACAGAGGCCCAACCAGTCCCCATCCACCACCATCCTCCTCCGCCTGGCTGAACTTGTTCTCACATTGAACAACTTCACCTTTGAATACACCCATTTCCTCCAAATTAAAGGTGTTGCTATGGGTACCCGCATGGGTCCAAGCTATGCCTGCCTTTTCGTGGGATATGTGGAACACTCTTTGTTCCAGTCCTACTCGGGTCCCCTCCCTCACCTCTTTTTCCGGTACATTGATGACTGTATCGGTGCCGTCTCCTGCTCTCGCCCTGAACTAGAACATTTCATTCACTATGCTTCCAATTTCCACCCTTCCCTCACCTTCACATGGTCCATCTCCGACTCTTCCCTTCCCTTCCTCGACTTCTCCGTCTCCATCTCTGGGGATAGGTTATTGACTAACATTCACTACAAGCCCACTGACTCCCACAGCTACCTGGACTACACTTCCTCCCACCCCGCCTCCTGTAAGGACTCTATTCCATTCTCCCAGTTTCTCCGTCTCCGCCGCATCTGCTCTGATGATGCCACCTTCCATACCAGTGCTTCCGACATGTCTTCCTTTTTCCTCAACCGAGGATTCCCCTCTACCGTGGTCGACACGGCCCTCGACCGTATCCGTTCTATCTCCCGCACTTCTGCCCTCACCCCTGCCCCTCCCTCCCGGAACCACGATAGAGTTCCCCTTGTCCTCACCTTTCACCCCACCAGCCTCCACATTCAACGGATCATCCTCCGCCATTTCCGCCACCTCCAGCGTGATCCCACCACCAAACGCATCTTCCCCTCACCTCCCCTTTCAGCATTCCGCAGGGACCGCACCCTCCGCGACACCCTAGTCCACTCCTCTACCACCCCCAGCACCCCTTCCCCTTCGCCCGGCACCTTCCCGTGCAAGCGCAGGAGATGCAACACATGCCCTTATACCTCCCCTCTTCCCACTGTCCAGGGCCCCAAACACCCCTTCCAGGTGAAACAGCGATTTACTTGTACTTCCTGCAATTTAGTATACTGTATTCGCTGCTCACGATGTGGTCTCCTCTACATTGGGGAGACCAAACGCAGATTGGGTGACCGCTTTGCGGAACACCTCCGTTCAGTCCGTAAGGGGGACCCCGAGCTCCCGGTCGCCTGTCACTTTAATTCACCGCTTCACTCCCACTCTGACCTCACCGTCCTCGGCCTATTACACTGTTCCACGGAAGCGCAGCGTAAGCTCGAGGAACAGCACCTCATCTTTCGTTTAGGCACGCTACAGCCCTCTGGACTCGATATCGAGTTCAACAATTTTAGATCATAACCTTAGCCCCAATCACATTTATATTTTTCATCCACCCTTTTATTTGCCCCCCCCCCCCCCTTTTTTTTTCCCCTCCTAGAAGCTGGCAGCTGTCCTTCATTCTGCCAGTGCATTTCACACTTCTTTCAGCCTTAACCTGTCACATTAACACCACCTCTTGCCTTGAATATCTCTTAATGTCTCTTAATCTCTCCTTTTGTTCTTTCATCCCCTCCCCCTTTTCCCAGCTTTATCCTTGCCTTAAATCTATTTGATTTCCTGCTGTTTCCAGTTCTGATGAAAGGTCTCGACCTGAAACGTTAACTCTGTTTCTCTCTCCACGGATGCTGCCTCGCCTGCTGAGTTTTTCCAGCGTTTTCTGTTGTTATTTCGGATTTCCAGCATCTGCAGTATTTTGCTATCGTATGTTGATAAATATACTGTGTTTAAGACAAGTGTATAAACATTCCAGAGAAATGGATACTGTTGCTATTTTAAGATATGTACATGCATATAAGAGTGAAAAAGATGAACATTAGCAACTGGGAAGTTCACTTTAACTAGCTGTACAGTTCAATCTATTCCTGTTAATTCAAAGCCATTTTTGCTTGATAAAAATGGAATTATCTAGTAGTTCAAAATAAACAATTTGAATAAAACACAGGAAGCAATTTTATTTTTGCACAATTTCAATTCAAATTAACACACAATTTGAATTAAGGAACCAGGAGAAGACTATATATATATATATATATATATATATATATATATCTCTCCAAAAGAACCAGTAGAAGTTCTCCTGTAAAGTATACTGGAAGTTGCCTATATTGATGCCAAATCATGTAGCCATTTCAGAAGCAGCAGCTGCTGGCCATCAGCAGCTTCTTGTTCTTTCAGCCAGCGCAATGCAACTTCAGATGCCTCTGTTACTTTGCTGTGAATATGGGATAAACTGGTCCACAAACCTTTCTGCCTCTTACTCACTTTCTTCCTTTGTCATTGTTTCCAAGGACTTCTGCCTTCGGCCTTCCCAATTTTGTCACTTTTTCCAACGGTGGTGATGGGGTCACGTTCCATGGGTACTGGCAGCCCTGCACTTTCTGGCCCAAGTGCCCAATTTTCATGTGTGAGCTGAGAAGATGACTGCCCTGACTATTGTTCAGGTGTTGGAATTCTGGCTGTTGCCCAGGGGTACTGAGGTCAATAGTAGCGCTACAGCGACTGCTCTGTCTTCGATCAGCCACCCAAGCACAGACCGAGGATAGCACCTACAACTTTCGAGGCCAAATGTTCCACTATTTCATTGTGCAGTGTCTTTACCCAGTAACCATCAGGGGAGTGCTCTGAGGGTTTCTTGAATGATCTAATCATCATCCATTGACTGAAATCCAGCACTGTGGGGGCCAGGATTGAGCCGTGAATCAAAGACCTCAATCGCAAGTTGTACATTTTTGCTCTGAAGCAACATTGAAGAAGTTAAGTAGCAAGAATGACTTGGTTCTCTTGTGCACTAGACAATTAAAGTGGCTTCTGGCTGTTGTGTGACTTTAGCGAGAGAGCATATTCCAAGAGTTTCTGCCTCGTGCTTTTTGCTCCTTGATAAACAATATCTTCCACTGATGAGAGCTTTGTTGACATTGGCATTGACATTATCTTTGATTAACTTTTCCAAGAGTACTTTCCTGTAGTACTGTAACTGTCGAATGGGGATTGTATTTGGCGGAAGCAATTGCACTTAAACTTCTCATCGGCAGTCTGTCACGTGTTGGTGTTTGAGCTGGAACATCATTCAGAACAAGAAGTGCCTTTTCAGGCACCTGATTCTCTTGCTAGTAACAATTTAACAGAGGGCACAACTGCCCGAAAGAACCACTGTTCGAACAGCAGCGCATTCACCCAGCCTTTCTCGTGCACAATACCAAGCAGGCAGTGATGCAACTGACATTTGTGAAACCGTGTGGGTCCTGAGCCTTGCCAACATAAGTCATTTTCAATTTGTGTTCTCTGGAGACATTTGCAGAAGCTGACAACATTATTTTGTCCTTGCTGTCTAAATCTTTCAGCACTTTTCTCTTTTTGCTGGCAGCTAGTGTGCCCTGCAGCAGGCATCTCCAAACAATCTGGTTTCATCACAGTTATAAAATTGATGTCCATTTAAATCCTCCTTGGAAAATTATTTCTTGGACTCTTCCTTTGTCAGACTTGACAGACTCAACTGTGGCAGGTAGTGTTTCACCTTGAATGGTGAAGTGCTGGATTCTATGCTGTGTCTTGAGTTTCTATAAGCACCCAATGGTATTTTAAAATTCTAATTCTGTGATCTAGCTCTTCTGCCTTGATGTGTTTCTAGCTGCTGATATGAATTGCTGAGCTTCATACTTGAACAAATCATTTGCAGTAAATGATTAAGGGCCTTATCATGGGCCAAGTGGGTAGTTCTGTGCTGCTAACTTCCATCTATTATATCTAACTTTAATTCTGCAATTACAATAGTGACTACACTTCAAAGGTACTTCATTGACCATAAAGCGCTTTGGGATGTCTCGGGAAAGGTGCGATGTAAATGCAAGTTCTTTCTTTTCTTGGATTCTAAGTTATCTCTTTCTTGATGCCCAATATTATGGCTATTCTAAAATGAAATTTCCTGGCTACTTCAAAACTCACTGTATTTTCCTTCACCTCACCTTGATTCATAGTGCATCATGGCTCCATAGGAAAATTCCAACCTCTCCTGTACATCACTCAGGCATCCATCTTCATTTGTGGGCCTGCAGAATGAATGTTGGCTGCCTAGGTAGCTGCGGAGGGAATCACAGCCGCCCTCAATTATTGGTTGCGTAGTGAAAAATATGAATGGCAACCAATTTCTTTCTATCTTTTGTACTCAACTTGGGATGGCAAAACCAAAAGAAATGCCTCATTTGCTGAAGATCAATTAGCTCCTTACAGATGAGAGATTGGACCTTGGGCATTCCGAGTCTGATGGGCCCCGTAGCACATCATATATTTATAGCTTCAATGGACAAGACCGCTGATTTAAAATTTGTTGCCATTGTGTTGAGATACCTGCTCTATGTAGATTTAAATTGCAGTACAGTACACAGTATGCCTCACTGAACAGTCGATTTTCATGCAAGCAAAGTGGCTAAGTTATCCAAAAAGGTTGTTTTAAAAACTGTTGTCTTTGGCTGATTTCTTTACAGGAGATGTGATGGAGCTCTGAGCTTAAGCTAACTGAGGCACTACTATTTATAGCCCTGAATTACTCCACGCCTTTTGCAGTCCTCAGGTTATCTTCTTTTGCCTTAAGCTTGAGGTGCTCAGTGTTGGCTAAAACTAGCATTTTGCTGGAAGAGATGGTAGCTCGGTCAAGGAGATGAATTCCTTCTCTGAGCTGGAGCTTGGAGATCTGTTTCTTGGAAGAACTGGAAGTCGACGGCTCCTTACATTTGCAAAAAGTTAAAACTCAGTGTTCTTCAGTGAATCAGAAGATCGCGGCAAACTGATTTGCCAAACTTGGAGCAGGTTTTATAGTTTTAAAAGTCAGGTGACAGCAGGAAACCGAGCAAGCAATGTGGGCAATTACCACAGCTCCAGAAATCACATTGATCAAATGCAGAGGTTAAGTTAACTTGGATAAGTCCATCCAAGGTTGACATAGGTGAAATGGTGCTAAGGTGTATCATCGTGTACACCAGCCAAGAGAATAATGGCCCAGAAATTTGGGTCCCCACGGGTGAGTACGCGCTGTGTACTCACCCGTAGGGCCACCGGAAGTGCCGGTTTCGCGCATGCACGGGAAACTGGAACTTCCGGTCTCTTGAAGGAAGGCGTGCGCGGGAGAGGCAGCGCGTACGCATCGAACTTCCGCTTTTTTTACAGGTTTCTCCGTGCGGGTAAGTCCCTAGCAGCTGCGCGTGGAAAAAGCAGGCACAAGGCCTGCTTTTAACAAGGTAAGAGGTGAATTAAGTAAAATTGAAACATTTTTTCCACAGGTTTATCATTTTTAAATACTTTAAAGAAAGGTAAGTTTATTTTTAGCCCCGTTAAAAACTTTAATAAATTTTTTCAAAAATTTAAATTTTTGTTTAAAATTGTTAATTTATGTAATTGATAGTTATTTTAAAAATGTGATGTTTTTTTAAAATTTATTTGAAGTTTTACTTCGGTTTTGGGGCCGATCTCTATTCATAGATTTGACAGGTCTTCCTGTCAAATCTATGAATGGAGATTCCCTGCTCCGATTGGCTCCCCATGGCCCACGTGATCCCAGGGGATGCTGCGAACTAGCTTCGCCGCTGGGATCCGCGAGCACTGCACACCGGCAGCTGGAGGAGGCCCAGGATCGGAATCCCACGCGGGCCCACAGTACAACGGCAGGTGCGCTATGTAAGTGCACCCGCTATGCTTGCACCCGCGGGAAGCCTCCGACCCGATTTTCTGGGCCAGTGTCTAAATTTTCAGCCCAAAGCTTCGTGGAAAACTTGATGAATCACAATCGAGTTTTCAAAAACAGAGGAACAACTATTAAAACTGCATATTATAGTTTTATACCAAAAATGGTTGTTATGCTTTGGGCTTCTTCCAATATTCTCTGCATGCTCAAGACAAAAGTCAGTTTCCATAGACAAGCCCACAATTCCCATGAGCCAAAACTTAACCTTGGTATAGGGGACACCTTGACAACTTACTGACCAAAAGGGTTGGGAAGTCGGTGGGAAGTGGTTGCCTGGCCGTTAAAATTCCGTGGAATGGTTCCAGCAAAATGCTTGTTATAGCCGACGCTGAGCACCTCAAGTCCAAACTAAATAGCTGCAAAGGCTTAGGGAGGGGTGCGTTGGTCTGGCAAAGGGGGCAGGCTGGAGCTGGGGCAGGGGGAGGCCTAAAGTTCCCTGTGGGGCCAGTCGGAGCACTCCTGGCCCACAAGGGACCTTACAAAAAAATTTGCCTTACTGGGCTTCTTCTAGAACAAGCAGAGTTAGCCTGTAAATGCAAAATTAACTGACACCTGTGCAACTGTTGGGTTTAAAAATAGGATCTGTTTTGCTGGGTTTACTTGACTGTATTTACCATGTAACAAACTAAAATTCAACATGGTTTGTCCTTGAAGGTCACTCATGCTACAGAATTGTTTATTCTTGAAAAGATAAAGACTTTGTTTTTACATTTTTATTTAGAAGACTTCCAGGGGATAATTTTAGCCTAACCCGCCCATTGGTGATGTTGGACCTTCTCCTTGAACCGTTGTAGTCCTTCAACAATGGTGTTAGATAGGAAATTCCAGGATTTTGACCCAGCAACAATGAAGAAGTGGCAACATATGTCCAAGTCAGGATACTAAAATAACAACAGAAAACGCTGGAAAAACTCAGCAGGCCAGGCAGCATCCATGGAGAGAGAAAGAGAGTTAACGTTTCAGGTCGATGACCTTTCGTCAGAACTGTGAAGAGCCGGAAATCAAATAGATTTAAGGCCAGAGTAAAGCTGGGAAAAGGGGGAGGGGATAAAAGAACAAAGGGGGAGATGAAGAGACATTAAGAGATATGCAAGGCTAGAGGTGGTGTTAATGTGACAGATTAAGGCTGAAAGAAGTGTGAAATCCACTGGCAGGATACTAATATCTTTAAACTTAATGAATGCAGTTCCCAAGTTTGAGGCTTATATTCTTGGAGGATGAATTTAATTGTGTTTTGGAGACACTTGGTATTATCTGAACTTGGCATTTTAAAACTGCATGGTCCTGCACGTGATCAGTGAATTGGTAACAAGGGGACATAAAGATTCCAGGTTAGGTCTGTACAAGAGTTAATGATCTAACCTGGGGTGGTTGTGAGGGTGCTGTAATTGCCCTGAGTACCCCTTCATTAGGTAGGGGAAAATCAGCTTAGGCGCCTGTTCCTGTTCATTATCCAGTGAACCCTGTTGGAAGGTTTGCATGTGTGAACATTGGTTGCTGACAGTATCAGGCTTGGTTGTAACTACTGTATTACCTGCGTTTTCTGCTTTCTAGCATTCACATTTTTTCCTTATTTCTTAACCATGTTTTTCAGAATTTCCTGAAAGTGAAGTGCTTTGTGTATCACAAGTTTTTTAAAAAATTTTAAAACTTCTTTCACCTGACGGAAATTGACGGTAACCAACGAATTTTCAACATAGCAGACTACAAATGTCTTGAAAGTATTTACGACTTGGGTGATGTGTACTCTCTAGGCTCATCGTTACATAAAAAACAGCACTAAATAAAGCTGATATCCCATAGCAACGATTTCCTTCAATATTGGCTGATGTGTGCATATGCATTCTATTCTTGCCAAACTTGGACTAATATCTGAAAGATTTTCTAGATGAGCACTTTTTGGCAGGACATTTTGTGAGCATTGCTTAACTTTGTCATTTCTAGTTGAATTGACCGTCATTTTTGTGTGAAGGGTGCTGGCCATCCATACTCAAATTAAAGATCACTGAAACACGAAGATATAATTTTCGGCAAACGGTAATGGTTTCTGGAGCTGACATTACCTAATTTTTGATTTACTGATTTCTACAGACGTTCAATGTTTGTTTCAGGTGGACTTGGTGGACTGGGTGGACAACATGTGGCCACGGCATTTAAAAGAGAAGCAAATGGATTCCACAAATGCAATCGCAGAAATGAAATATCCCAAAGTTCAGAAGTAAGTGAGAATTTTTGGAATCTATAATTTTTTTTTACCTTCTTCATGATACCATATGGCTGAATCGTGGTGTATTTTATTTTTAGGATTTACGGAAGTATCCAATTATGAGATTTTGCATTAAGTTAATGGTGCGGCCGTGTGAGAGCAGCCGTACTGATTCTTATTCAGGAGTTCTGCTCCCGAAACTATTGTTAAGTCCGGGTAACAGGGTTAATTACATAGAATGCCTGAACATCCATGTGAGTTGTATTCACTGCACTCCCAGTCGGAAAAGAAGTTATTTCCTTTTAGACAATATGTCTGAGTATTGACTTTTGACTTATCCTTCTGTTTTGAGTTATGATAGAGGCTGAGTTCAACTTAACTCACCACAGACTGGGAATTGAACCGAGGAACTTGTGATTCTGGGACTGTTTCCACAGGAGCAGAGAAGGCTCAGAGGAGATTCAATATAAAAAATTTTAAATTTTGATGGGTTGAATTGGGAAAGGTTATTTTCTCTGGTTGGAGAGTCAGGGACAAGGAGAGTCAGTGATCAACTTGGAGTCCTCGCTGATAGTGAGGAGGGTGTTTAAGACAAAGTTCCTAAAATGAGTTATTAAAGCACCGGATGCTTTGTTACAGGGAGTAGTTGAGGCAGAAACGACGGCATCTTTTAAGGGAAGGGTAGATAAATATTTGACGCAAAGAAAGACAGGGAGGTGGTAAAGATCAGGACAGTGGGTTTAGATTTGGATTGCTCTAACAAAGAGCCAGCGCACATGCGATGGGCCAGAGGGCCTCCTCCTGTACTGAAAGCTTCTGTGGGTCTATTGTCTCTACATCGCCATTACACTGTGCCTTTATCAACAGCCAGCAGGGGAGATAGCAGCCATATTCCGTAATGTTTAATCTTAAAACAACAATGTTTTTCTCGTGGTTTGATCAATTATTTTGTTCAAAAGCTTCCGGACGTCTTAGTGGTGTAGTGCTATGGTACACAAATAGCTAGGGTATGAGATGCTGGGAAGCTGCGTTTCCTGTGTTCCTCGTTTATTGAGTTCCTGGTCTGATCTGGTTGCCTGAGGAAGGTACTGAGCAGTGGGGAGAGGCTTCCGTGGAGCAGTGCTTTTCAAATGCTTCTATCACCCCGCCCCCACCGAGCCCTGCAAATGCTAACACATGGCTGGGGACCTCCTGGAAACACTAACACAGTCCTAGGGACTCCCCTGTCCTAACGTTTGGAAGACGGTGTCAGCTACCCAAACAAAACCAATCCTATTCTAGCAGAAAACAGTTTTATTAGTATACATCAGCAGAAGTACTGTACCAGTAAGTCAGAAAACACAGAATAATTTAGAAATCTAATTGCAAATGGATAGAAATCTGATCCTGGTAGGAGTGGGGTCTTTGAGACACCCTTGGGGATCGCCATTATCCAAGGACCCTAGTCTGAACACCTATTCTACATAGAAGCTTGGAAGTTGAGGAATATTGCCAAGTTAAGTTGCCCTTCTCCACCTCCGGAGTGGACACTTGGTAACATGAACATAGAGAATGCAAGGGGGCCCAGAAGACCAGTACACCAAAATCCAGAGTAGTATTCCCAAAAGATGGTGAAGAAAGTAAGTGAAGGAATCTCTCACAGTTAGTAAATACATTGGTGTTTCAGTAAACATAAATTGCAAAAACAAACAGCCCCTTGCTACATAAATTGGGCCAGAATGTACTGTAACCTGCGAACAAATGGCGCCTGCTGTTCGTGAGACTTGCCCTTGCCCATTAAATTTCCATGAGCTTTTGCATGGCAAGGAGATCGAAATGGCGCAGCGCTTTCTACATGGCATCTGGGACCTGTGAGAAAAGAGCAAGCAACTATGCATCTCCTTAATCAATCAGATTGAAGAATTGTTGGTGAACAGCACAGAGTTTGAATCAGGAAGTATAAGTTAGAATAGTAAATTTTAATGTCAAATAAGGTACAGAAAGTGAAATGAAGAGAGGGAAAGAAAGATTGGATTAAGGGAGCGAGAAAAAAGACAGAAAGGAAAGTTGAAAAAAAATTTACTATAATTTTTATTTTTTTAAATCTTGAGCAACAATTAAAAGCTGAAGAAATGAGACACCACACTTGCAAAAGTTAATTTTCAGTGCCAGAGACGAAGTTTGGCAGTAATTAAGACTTATCACGCCATTAAAAAGGGTACTTAAGACTGAAATGGACAAGCCTTGAATTTCTGTGATGAATTTAGTTCGTATCTGCGACGTATATAGGAACTTCTTGCCATTCAGTACATTTGAATGGGGAGCCGGACAGCGAGTTGCCGTTTTCGCACAGCTTATGGCGGAGCGGCGCATCCTGGACAGCAACTTCCGGATTTTTCTGTTTAACTGCGCATCTGCACTCGCCTGAAGTTGCTGTCCGATTTAAATAACGGTGAGTGCCTTTAGCCTCACCGTTACTTTTATAGCAAATTCTGGGCCATTGTTTTTCCCACCAAAAAAAATGTGCCTTATCTTGTTTAAATGTTTTTACAAAAAGTAAGTCCTGGTATTGTCTGTGAATGGTCAGTCTTGTCAGTCATAAAAAAGACACGCAAGTTGTAGGCACAGATAGATATGTGGCGAATTGTAGCCTGTTGCCACTTTGAGTCAGTTTCGCTTGCACTGGCTCTGGGTAGCCTGATAAACACAAGCCCTTGACGTCTCAGAGACAAAGGCCTCCAAGGAAATGCTGAGAAATATTTTAAAGGCAAATTTCTACCATACCAGTAAGTTTAATCGTTTTTGTAAAATTTACTAATTTATATCTGTTGTGTTGTAAATGTTATTTCCAGGACTAGGCTTCTAAATTTAGTGAGAGCCCAAGATGGTGACCAAAAAGATATTCAGAAAAGTTTTGAGCAATTTGAATGGTTTATCTTTTTATTAATTTTTGCTGACTGTTTATATACATCTTCAGCTTTTTATTAGAAGTTTATTTGCTTTGTTATGGTATGTTATGATTTATCTCTATTTTATCACAAAGAAATTTCAACCAAACAAGTGCAAATGTGGCAGAAATTTGTTTAGTGTGATGCATTAAATACATTACAAATTATAAAGACCTGCTTCAAGTCATTCCACACTCAATTGGTTTTCTCCTGAGCTGTGTTTGCCTCTCTTACTTGACGATGGTTGTTGCAGAACATCAGCTTGTATATAGGAGACCATTTTTGCTTCCAAAGGTACCTCAGGAAAAAGTTGGAAGAGTTTTATATTGTTCTGATGTTTAAACAACAACAACTTCTATTTATATAGTGCCTTTAACATAGTAAAACGTCCCAAGGCACTGCACAGGATTATTATAAGACAAAAAATTTGACACCGAACCACAAGGAGAAATTAGGGCAGGTGAAAGAGGTAGGTTTTAAGGAGCGTCTTAAAGGAGGAAAGAGAGGTAGCGAGGCGGAGAGGTTTAGGCAGGGAATTCCAGAGCTTAGGGCCTAGGCAACAGAAGGCACGGCCACCAATGGTTGAGCGATTATAATCAGGGAGGCTCAGGAGGGCGGAATTAGAGGAGCGCAGATATCTCGGCGCGGGGGGGGGTGGGGGTGGCTGAAAGAGATTACAGAGATATGGGCGGGGGGGGGGGCTTGTGGGGCTGAAAGAGATTACAGAGATAGGGAGGGGCAAGGCCATGGAGGATTTTGAAATCGAGGCGCTGCTTAACCAGGAGCCAATGTAGGTCAGCGAGCACAGGGGTGATGGGCGAACGGGACTTGGTGCGAGTTAGGACACAGGCAGCCGAGTTTTGGATGACCTCAAGTTTACGTAGGGTAGAATGTGGGAGGCCAGCCAGGAGTGCATTGGAATAGTCAAGTCTAGAGGTAACAAAGGCATGGATGAGGGTTTCAGCAGCGGATGAGCTGAGGCAAGGGCGGAGACGGGCGATGTTACGGAGGTGGATAATAGGCGGTCTTTGTTATGCTGAGGATATGTGGTCGGAAGCTCATTTCAGGGTCAAATATGACACCAAGGTTGCGAACTGTGTGGTTCAGCCTCAGACAGATGTTATGGAGAGGGATGGAGTCAGTGGCTAGGGAACGGAGTTTGTGGCGGGGATCGAAAACAATGGCTTCGGTCTTCCCAATATTTAATTGGAGAAAATAAAATATAATATATAATATAAAAAATTCTGGTTATTACAAAAATGGTTCTGTGGAGTTTTTTTCTCAGTAATTTTCCACTAGAAGGAACAGGACTTACAATTCCTGGCAAGCCTTGTGAATAGCCAGCCTTATTGTTGGTAACAGACATTCCTGGAAGTTATACACAGAGGTGATTGCAGGGAGCTGCAGCTTGTTAGCTTGCGTCTCTTCAACGAATTGTGATACACCTGGGAATTTGTATGAACGAGCCTCAGACATGGGCACAGGTCTCCGGTGGAAAACATTGTTAGAGGCATTTCCAATACAAAAAGTGCTATTGGATAGCTAAGTGCTACATTTTGGGGTCTTTCATTTTTGCATGGTCAGTGTCTTAGATTACTCCCGTAGGCTAGCTCTTGCTTCCTATGACCTGGAGCCTGCCCAATATCAAAAACAAAACCCATAAGGTGCTTGTATTTGCAGTGAACCAGAGGTTGAACAGAAACGGAACACTGTAATGTGGGTTATTGCTTACATCAAATGCTGTTAGTTGATTTTTCTGGCTACAGAAGCTGGTAGAATAAACACTTCACCAGACCGTGGTTTACGCTAAGAATTGCCAAACAGATTTATTAAACAGTAAATGGATAGGTGAACAGAAGCATTTTAGATTTACTTAATATCTTTCCTCTTAAGATAGTAAAATAACAAGCAGTAGCATTGGTTACGCTAAACAGCAATGTAAGCTAAACTGGACAAAGGCTCTCTGAATATTAATCTTTACATCGGGGTTGTTGCTGTTAGTCCATGAAGTATCTCTCTCTCTCTCTCTCTCTCTCTCTCTCTAGCCTATCATTCTCTCTAATGGCTTCAGATGGGCAGCTCAATTTTAACAAGTTAGGCTTAGATTTTTTTTTAATAAAGTGACAAGTAAAGATCATTGAAGTATATGTTTCACTCCAAAAAAAGCTACCAATAAAAAAAGCAAAAACCCATCAGATGCTTGTATTTGAATTGATTGTCTTGGCCTCCCTTGGAAACCTGGCTAGACATGACTTTTATATCCTGGTTGTTCATGTTTTGATTATATCCTGGTTGTTCATGTTCATTTTAGCTTATATCGATATAAGCTAGGCCACTTTCTGTGACTGTATCTGTGTTTTAATTCTATATGTACCATCACTGAAAGAAAGAAACCAATTCCATGATACATTATAGACAACAAAATGCTTAATTTTTTTTGCCACGCATGAGTTTAATTATTTTCTTGTACTTCTTTAGGGATTCATTGTATTATAAATTATTTTCAGTCGTTAGAGCTCCGCTTAGTGCGCAACCCAAGATGGCAGTCAAGGATTTTTTTTTAAACATTTTGAATGATTTAATTGCTTTGTCTAGTTTTATTTGTAGTTGTTGCTGACTGCCCATTTTGATTCATAGGTTTTTGAACTTGGTTTTCATTTCTATTTGCTAATTAGTATGACATTACCTGTTCACTTGTCATTTATTGCTGCTTTATGTATGTCAAATTTAAGCCAATCAAGTCCCAAGTGTGCCACAGAAATTTGTATGCAAGGAGTGTGACATCTGGAGTGTGACTGATAGAGGCTCGTAAGAACAGAATAAATAGGAGCAGGAGTAGGCCATTCGGCCTTCAAGCCTGCTCCACCATTCAGTAGGATGATGGCTGATCTTCTACCTCATCGGCACCTACCCGCACTATCCCCATATGCCTTGAGTCCCTTAGATCCCCCCAAAAAACATGCGATGTAGAACTTTTTAATTTATATATAAAGCTAGCACATTTTGTGTGGTGTTTCTCGTGGGATATTGGATGGTATGTTGTTCTCTAATCAAAGGAGTGTTATGTACTATTTAAGAAAGGAGGGAGAGAGAAAACGGGGAACTACAGACCAGTTAGCCTGACATCAGTAGTAGGGAAAATATTAGGATCTATTATTAAGGACGTGGTAACAGGGCACCTCGAAAATAATACAGTAATAGGATTGGGCAGAGTCAACACAGATTTATGAAAGGGAAATAGTGTCTGACAAATCTATTGGAGTTTTTTGAGGTTGTAACTAGCAGAATAGATAAGGGGGAACCAGTGGATGTGGTGTATTTGGATTTTCAGAAGGCATTCGATAAGGTGCCACACAAGAGGTTGTTAAACAAAATTAGGGCTCATGGTAATGGGGGTAATATACTAGTAGGGAAAAACCTACTTGACCTCGTCCTCACCAATCTACCTGTCGCAGATGCATCTGTCCATGACAGTATTGGTGGCAGTGACCACCGCACAGTCATTGTGGAGACGAAGTCCCGTCTTCACACTGAGGACACCCTTCATCGTGTTGTGTGGCACTACCACCGTGCTAAATGGGATAGATTCAGTACAGATCTAGCAGCTCAAAACTGGGCATCCATGAGGCGTTGTGGGCCATCAGCAGCAGCAGAATTGTATTCTACCACAATCTGTAACCTCATGGCCCGGCATATCCCTCACTCCACCATTACCACCAATCCTGGGGACCAACCCTGGTTCAATAGGGAGCAGCACCAGGCGTACCTAAAAATGAGGTGCCAACCTGGGGAAGCTGCAACACAGGTCTACATGCATGCTAAAAAGCGGAAGCAGCATGCTATAGGCAGGGCTAAGTGATCCCACAATCAACGGATCAGATCAAAGCTCTGCAGTCCTGCCACATCCAGTCGTGAATGGTGGTGGACCATTAAACAACTAATGGGAGGCGGAAGCTCCATGAATATCCCCATCCTCATTGATGGTGGAGCCCAGCACGTGCGTGCAAAAGACAAGGCTGAAGCGTTTGCAACCATCTTCAGCCAGGAGTGCCGAGTGGATGATCCATATCGGCCCCACCATCACAGAAGCCAGTCTTCAGCCAATTTGATTCACTCCATGTGATATCAAGAAACGGCTGAGCGCACTGGATACAACAAAGGCTATGGGCCCCGACAACATCCCGGCTATCGTGCTGAAGACTTGTGCTCCGCACCTCTAGCCAAGCTGTTCCAGTACAGCTACAACACTGGCATCTATCTATCCGACAATGTGGAAAACTGCCTAGTTATGTCCTGTCCACAAAAAGCAGGACAAATCCAACCCGGCCAATTACCGCCTCATCAGTCCACTCTCAATCATCAGCAAAGTGATGGAAGATGTCATCGACAGTGCTTTCAAGCAGCACTTACTCACCAAAAACCTGCTCACTGATGCCCAGTTTGGGTTCCACCAAGACCACTCTGCTCCCGACCTCATTACAGCCTTGGTCCAAACATGGACAAAGTAGCTGAATTCCAGAGGTGAGGTGAGGGTGACTGCCCTTGACGTCAAGGCAGCATTTGACCGAGTGTGGCATCAAGGAGCCCCAGTAAAACTGAAGTCAATGGGAATCAGGGGGGCAAACGCTCCACTGTCTGGAGTCATACCTAGTACAAAGGAAGATGGTTGTGGTGGTTGGAGGTCAATCATCACAGCCCCAGGACATCGCTGCAGGAGTTCCTCAGGGCAGTGTCCTAAGCCCAACCATCTTCAGCTGCTTCATCAATGACCTTCCCTCCAACATAAGGTCAGAAATGGGGATGTTCGCTGATGACTGCACAGTTTTCAGCGCCATTCACAACTCCTCAGATAATGAATCAGTCCATGCCCGCATGCAACAACACCTGGACGACGTTCAGGCTTGGGCTGATAAGTGGCAGGTAACATTCGCGCCACAGAAGTGCCAGGCAATGACTATCTCCAACAAGCGAGAGTCTAACCACCGCCCCTTGACATTCAATGGCATTACCATCGCCGAATCCCCCACCATCAACATCCTGGGGGTCACCATTGAACAGAAACTTAACTGGACCAGCCACATAAATACTGTGGCAACAAGAGCAGGTCAGAGGCTAGGTATTCTGCGGCGAGTGTCTTGCGTCCTGACTCCCCAAAGCCTTTCCACCAGCTACAAGGCACAAGTAAGGAGTGTGATGGAATACTCTCCACTTGCCTGGATGAGTGCAGCTCCAACAACACTGAAGAAGCTCGACACCATCCAGGACAAAGCAGCCCGCTTGATTGGCACCCCATCCACCACCTTAAACATTCACTCCCTCCACCACCGGCGTACGTAGTGTTTACCATCTACAAGATGCACTGCAGCCACTCGCCAAGGCTTCTTCGGCAGCACCTCCCAAATCCACGACCTCTTCTACCTAGAAGGACAAGGGCAGCAGGCGCATGGGAACACCACCACCTCCACGTTACCCATCAAGTCACACACCATCCTGACTTACAAGTATATCGCCGATCCTTCGTCGTTGGGTCAAAATCCTGGAACTCCCTACCGAACAGCACTGTTGGGAGTACCATCACCACACGGACCGTAGCGGTTCAAGGCAGCGTCTCACCACCACCTTCTCAAGACAATTGGGGATGGGCAATAAATGCTGGCCTTGCCAGCGACGCCCACATCCCATAAACAAATTTTTAAAAATGGATTGAAAATTGGTTAACGGACAGAAAACTGAGATTAGGAATAAACGGGTCATTTTTCCGGTTGGCAGCCTGTAACTAGTGGGGTACCGCAAGGACCAGTGCATGGGCCTCAGCTAATCACAATCTACATCAATGATTTGGATGAGGGAACCAAATGTAATATATGCAAGTTTGCTGATGATACAAAGCTGGGTGGGAATGTAAGTTGTGAGGAGGATGCAAGGAGGCTTCAAGGGGATATAGACAGGCTAAGTGAGTGGGCAAGAACATGGCAAATGGAATATAACGTGGAGAAATGTGAAGTTATCCACTTTGGTAGGAAAAATAGAAAAGCAGAGTATTTTTTAAATGGTACGAGATTGGGAAATGTTGGTGTTCAGAGAGACCTGGGTGTCCTTGTACACGAATCACTGAAAGTTAACATGCTGGTACAGCAAGCAATTAGGAAAGCAAATGGTATGTTGGCCTTTATTACAAGAGGATTTGAGTATAAGAGTGAAGACGTCTTACTGCAATTATATAGGGCCCTGGTGAGACCACACCCTGGAGTATTGTGTACGGTTTTGGTCTCCTTACCTAAGGAAGGATATACTTGCCATAGAGGGAGTGCAACGAAGGATCACCAGACTGATTCCTGGGATAGGGGGATTGTCCTATGAGGAGAGATTGATCAGACTAGTCCTGTATTCTCTTGAGCTTAGAAGAATGAGAGGTGATCTCATTGAAACATACAAAATTCTTACAGGGCTTGGCAGGGTAGATGAAGGGAGGAGGTTTCCCCTGGCTGGGGAGTCTAGAACCAGGGGTCACAGTCTCAGAATAAGGGGTTGGCCATTTAGGACTGAGATGAGGAGAAATTTCTTCACTCAGAGGGTGGTGAATCTTTGGAATTCTCTACCCCAGAGGGCTGTGGAGGCTCAGTCGTTGAGTATATTCAAGACTGAGATCGATAGATTTTTGAATATTAAGGGAATCAAGGGATATAGGGATAGTGCAGGAAAGTGGAGATGAGATTGAAGATCAGCCATGGTCTTATTGAATGGCGGAGCAGGCTCGAAGGGCCAAATGGCCTACTCCTGCTCCTATTTCTTATGTTCCTTTGGGTAATATATTATTTTGGTCCTAAGGTGGAGTTGTATTATTGGGGAGGGTGGTGAAAAATCTGTGTTTTAATGGATCGATGATGTATGCAATAACTTTAAAAAAATATATATTGATTAGTAAACATTGTCTAGTGTTGATATGTGTGCATTGGTGGCTGGTTTTTAGGAGCTTCACTGTTGTAGTTTTGAGGTGTGTGGCATAGAGGAGAGCACAAGTTGAGTGGGGGAAATAACAGGAGGCCGTAGCAGAGGACACAGGCCCGGATTTTACAGGTCCTATGACCGCGTATGCACTGTATGCGGTCGCAAGTGACCCACAAGTTCAGGGTTTCCGCATGCTTGTGATCTATCAAGTTTCAGCTTGACAGATCGTCCACACGCGCAGGAAATGGACATTCGCTGGCAGAGAGTTGCACTCTTTGCCCAACTACTGCCCAGCGAATGCCCATGAAACCCTTACCCTGGTAAAAGCAGGCATAGGGCCTTTTACCAGCGTAAGAGTGAAAATAAATATTAAAATTTTTTAAATCATTTAAACATTTAAAAATCTTTAAAAATTAGTTTAGGCTATTTTTGGCCCCGTTTAAATTTATTTTTCAAAAAATTCAATTTTTGTTTTAAATGCTTAATTAAATTGTATTTTTATTAATTTTTAACATGATTTATTTTTATTTAGGTTGTGTGAAAGGGTTTTTTTAATGTCATTTCTATTATGCTTATGGATTGGTTGGGCCAGTCCACATGATCCCAGGGACGCTTGCAATCCGTCTGCACCCCTGGGATACGTGAGCCTTTACACAGGTGTATGTATGCTTGTGGGCCCAGGACTGCAAGAGTCTGAAGATACTCGGGCACCAAGTAGGCGCGTACCTTTCTTGCGGATCGGTGGCATTCACCCGCGGGAAGCCTCCGACCGCAATTTCAGGTCCACCGTCTTAATTCGATAGCAAAATACTGCGGATGCTGGAAATCTGAAATAACAACAGAAAACGCTGGAAAAACTCAGCAGGCCAGGCAGCATCCGTGGAGAGAGAAAGAGAGTTAACGTTTCAGGTCGATGACCTTTCGTCAGAACTGTGAAGAGCCGGAAATCAAATAGATTTAAGGCCAGAGTAAAGCTGGGAAAAGGGGGAGGGGATAAAAGAACAAAGGGGGAGATGAAGAGACATTAACATAGAAACATAGAAACATAGAATCTAGGAGCAGGAGTAGGCCATTCGGCCCGTCGAGCCTGCTCCACCATTCAATACGATCATGGCTGATCATCCAAATCCAGTACCCTGTTTTAATCCCCACAGTACACATATCCCACCCTACCCCCGTAACCCCACGTATTTAATTCCCCCGAACATATCCCATCCTATCCCCATAACCCCACATATTTAATCCCCCCCTAACACTAAGGGTCAATTTATCATAGCCAAATCAACCTAACCCGCACATTTTTGGACATTAAGAGATATGCAAGGCTAGAGGTGGTGTTAATGTGACAGATTAAGGCTGAAAGAAGTGTGAAATCCACTGGCAGAATGAAGGACAGCTGCCAGCTTCTAGGAGGAAAAAAAAGGTGGGGGGGGGGGGCAAATAAAAGGGTGGAAAAAATAAAATATAAATGTGATTGGAGCTGAGGTTATGATCTAAAATTGTTGAACTCGATATTGAGTCCAGAGGGCTGTAGCGTGCCTAAACGAAAGATGAGGTGCTGTTCCTCGAGCTTACGCTGCGCTTCCGTGGAACAGTGTAATAGGCCGAGGACGGTGAGGTCAGAGTGGGAGTGAAGCGGTGAATTAAAGTGACAGGCCACCGGGAGCTCGGGGTCCCCCTTACAGACTGAACGGAGGTGTTCCGCAAAGCGGTCACCCAATCTGCGTTTGGTCTCCCCAATGTAGAGGAGACCACATCGTGAGCAGCGAATACAGTATACTAAATTGCAGGAAGTACAAGTAAATCGCTGTTTCACCTGGAAGGGGTGTTTGGGGCCCTGGACAGTGGGAAGAGGGGAGGTGTAAGGGCATGTGTTGCATCTCCTGCGCGTGCACGGGAAGGTGCCGGGCGAAGGGGAAGGGGTGCTGGGGGTGGTAGAGGAGTGGACGAGGATTCCCCTCTACCGTGGTCGACACGGCCCTCGACCGTGTCCGTTCTATCTCCCGCACTTCTGCTCTCACCCCTGCCCCTCGCTCCCGGAACCACGATAGGGTTCCCCTTGTCCTCACCTTTCACCCCACCAGCCTCCACATTCAACGGATCATCCTCCGCCATTTCCGCCACCTCCAGCGTGATCCCACCACCAAACACATCTTCCCCTCACCTCCGCTTTCAGCATTCTGCAGGGACCGCTCCCTCCGCGACACCCTAGTCCACTCCTCTACCACCCCCAGCACCCCTTCCCCTTCGCCCGGCACCTTCCCGTGCACGCGCAGGAGATGCAACACATGCCCTTACACCTCCCCTCTTCCCACTGTCCAGGGCCCCAAACACCCCTTCCAGGTGAAACAGCGATTTACTTGTACTTCCTGCAATTTAGTATACTGTATTCGCTGCTCACGATGTGGTCTCCTCTACATTGGGGAGACCAAACGCAGATTGGGTGACCGCTTTGCGGAACACCTCCGTTCAGTCCGTAAGGGGGACCCCGAGCTCCCGGTGGCCTGTCACTTTAATTCACCGCTTCACTCCCACTCTGACCTCACCGTCCTCGGCCTATTACACTGTTCCACGGAAGCGCAGCGTAAGCTCGAGGAACAGCACCTCATCTTTCGTTTAGGCACGCTACAGCCCTCTGGACTCAATATCGAGTTCAACAATTTTAGATCATAACCTCAGCTCCAATCACATTTATATTTTATTTTTTCCACCCTTTTATTTGCCCCCCCCCCCCACCTTTTTTTCCTCCTAGAAGCTGGCAGCTGTCCTTCATTCTGCCAGTGGATTTCACACTTCTTTCAGCCTTAATCTGTCACATTAACACCACCTCTTGCCTTGCATATCTCTTAATGTCTCTTCATCTCCCCCTTTGTTCTTTTATCCCCTCCCCCTTTTCCCAGCTTTACTCTGGCCTTAAATCTATTTGATTTCCGGCTCTTCACAGTTCTGACGAAAGGTCATCGACCTGAAACGTTAACTCTCTTTCTCTCTCCACGGATGCTGCCTGGCCTGCTGAGTTTTTCCAGCGTTTTCTGTTGTTATTCCACCGTCTTAATTGTTTGGTAAACAGAATCATAGGTCTATCAGAGTTTAGTTATTGTTTGTTCAGGGAGCTCTGCAAATTAGAAATAGCTCAGGCTTAGAAGCACACAGTATTTTAACATTGTTTTGCCTCTGCAACAAAGTGTTAGGTCTGAATGTGCAGATGTACGATTTTAATAATTTTTAAAAGTATATATCTCCTTTTCAAATTTTGTTTCTCTTCTCATGAAGAGTTTACTCATGCTAGGGTCCAGTTTCATGTGCAAGTCTAGATAGTGATGATGGCAAGCTGTTTGATTGTGAGATGGACATCACAGTGAGACCCAGTGATAGCCACACACATGCACTTACCGGGGGTGGGGTTTACTGGACATCACACAAGAACGGGAACCTCGGTTGACATTTTTTCCCTCTTTCTATTATCCCATCCCCCAACCTAGCACGAGAAGGCCTGTTGGAGCTCCCCAACGGCCACACTGATTGAGGTTAGCTGGCTCAGCACAGACCCATCTAAAATAAATGTGCTGATGTTTCTGTTAAAATAGTGGACAAAGGAACTTGATATGAATGAGCTAAGTATTCTTGCGATAATATCACACACCTTAATTTGCAAACTCAGAAAGGTTGCCATGAGAAACTGGCAAATAGTTCTCATTAAATAAATGTGATGGAATCCCTACTGTCTTTCCAGTCTTACTACAGAGTTAATATGTTCCCCCTACTGTGCCCATAGCTCTTCAACTGACACCTGGATCTGACAAAAATCCTAATTGACTCCCAGTTCACTGTTTTATTCCTTAAGGTATTGGGTGTATTAGTCATTTTAATTGATTTTCTGTGGAAATGTTTGTATTTATTGTGACAGGAAGCGTGTAAGTGCTAGTTATCTTTTCTGAAATGTATTATTAGAGTCTTATGGCTGTTACTGACAGTGATGGATTTCCTATTTGATAGCGTGTACGCATGGAACATACAAGTATTTGTAGTAATGTTGATTGCTACAGTTCATTGTGTGAACGATAGAACCCTTGATTCCCCTTTTAGTCTGTGGAGAAGACTTGTGAACACTATTAAAATGCAACTTGGCAACAGATTTTAGACGAGCAAATTTAGAGCAAAAGTGATCTGATTGACAAGGTGAAATACAGTATAAATATTTTTCACCCGAGCTTTACCAGAGACACGTGACAGATGTCAGCATGTAAATGGACAGTTGTGTTATAAAAATGAACTCTTAACAAAATAGGTTTAAGGATTGAGACAGGTTGATTTTCATGCGTATTGAGATGGCATCCTACCACCATCTCCACATTGCTTTTTCCAGTTATTTTTATAGCTACATTAGTGGGACATGGTTGTGATAACCCTTTTGCTAATTAGTTCTTTCAGTACTTTTTGCATTTTCTGAAAATGTACATCCTTTTCTTGTCATCTGCACAGATTTTAAATTCTAAATATTGTTTTGTAAAATTAGAGTAATCTGTCGAACTATTCCAGTATTCTGATTACCATTTTAAAATCACAAGTTTTGCATATTTTGCTATGGTAATTCTTCACCCAATAAAAGATTAAGTTCAGAAATACATTAGAAATAACTGTGTCCTCTTGTTTATCTTCTGATATGAACTGTAATAATTCTAATTAAAATTAAGATCTCCAACACTGTCACCTGCAAGCTTACATACAGAGCCTGACCCAGTGTTCTGTCATGGCCAACTACAGGGAGCCTCTTTAATTGTGCAATAACAGAACCTAAAACAGATGATGGTTATGTAAGCACCAGCCTGTTTCCTGAAATAGGTTATGCAGGTTCACACAAGTTGTGGTATTGATGGGCACCCGGGTCTCTCTGGCAATTACTCTGCAAGGAACATGGAGGGTCTTGTTACCATCGCTGAGTCAGGAGAACTGTAACAGTAACAATGGGGAACAAAGACTATTAGACCCTGTAAATTGCCTGAGCTGTCTTCATGACATCAGTGCATATCTTTCTGTCAACCTCAATCCTGGATCCTGTTGCTAGGCAGCGGACTTCTCCTTACCAGAAGCAGCTCTGATCCGCAGACTGCTGCTGTTGCCACCTGGTACAGTCCTTCACAGCCTATCAGCAGACGAGAGTGTGCATTGCCTGCATACTGCTTAGATTCTTTCTATCTCTAAAATGAAGGCAATAAGTGAAGAGAAGATGAGACAATAAATGATCCTTAGAAGAGTTCAGCAACGCTGACACAACATAACCCACAAAAAGCAGCAACCGGAGTAATGGTGGGTTCAGATTAACAGCTGAATTATTTGTAAGGTGCATGGAGCATCAGTTCACTATGATTCAGCCATTAGTTACAGCTGATGGCTGCTGCTGAATCTAACAGGACTGGGGATTCATGCAGAGAGCGGAAGGAAGCAAATGTTTGCAGCAGGTTTATTTGATTGTCCTACAGATGTGCAGTCAGATTTTTATATAGTTTTTTTAAGAAATACTTATATATGTGGATGTTGGCCTGTGATTATATGTATTGGAAGTGTAATTGACGAGTGCTGGTATGAGATTGCTTTATGAGTATTTTGCCCTGCTGTTTGGTACAGTGTAACCAGGGCACTAATTGGCTTTTTCTGTTCACTTGTGAAACTGGGTGCAGCTGCTTTACAGATATGCAATAGAATTGCAGGAAATTATTTTCCACACACAAAAATGTGTAACAAAGTTCACATGCTTGTGGGCCATAAATTTGCTAGCTGGATTCCTCAACTAGTTTAGATGTGTATAAGTAGAGGCTCTATGTTAACAGATGGATAAATTTATAATAAATCTGCTCCTTCCAATTGAGAAGGCATTAGGAGAGCACTTATTCATTTTCCATTAAAATGCAGGCATGTTAAAACAGAGAACTTGTTTTTCGATTTGAATGCTGGATTTATGATTACGGAATAATTTGAGATTTAATTTACCATTTTTGGAAAATAAAGGATTGACCAATGTTTCTTAAATGTTAAAACCATTTTGATTTGCCCCTTTAATTCGGTGTACTTTGGACTTACAACCAATAACTAATTCCCATTTGGAAGTTGTTCCATCTTTTACACATTTTTTTCCCTAGCATGTCCGTTTCACTCCCAGTCTTTGAAACACACCTGCAGTATGGTTCTCAATGATGCAGTGAGGGTCATACATAATTTGCTGATTTCCTTCGAGGACAAAAAAAATTATTTTGAAACCCAAAACAAAAATTACTTATTTGAAAATGTGTTAGAATTAATAAACACAACAGTTATGTTCAAAGCAGACACCTTGCATTGAATGTTCTGTCCTTGTTGTCCACGACCTCCATCATGTCATTAGAGGACATAACTTGCTGCTGTTCTTGGTCATGATTGAATCCTCATGTAGGTCAACAACTTGCTGATTGCTAAAGCATGAAGTGATTAATTGTTAAATGCTTTCTCTGCAGGTACTGCTTAATGAGCGTCAAAGGGTGTTACACAGATTTTCACATTGATTTTGGTGGCACTTCTGTCTGGTATCACATTCTTCGAGGAGGGAAGGTGAGTAGTGAAGCACTTTATCTGCAACATTTGAACTGTTATTTTTTTCAATTTAATAACAAACTTGAAAATGGAGTGCATTGTGTACAAAACTATGCTTACTTGGTGATATTAAAGCAACGATCATTTTAAACATGGATTAACAAATGAGAGGAAGATTTTTGGGACAATAAAAATAGAAATGGTTAATTTTATGTAAAACAAATCAAAACCAAAAATATGGGGTTCCTTGCTGGGTAAATTGTATAATTGTGAACCACACGGACCAGAAGATCCCAGGTTTGATTCATGGACTGTTGTGTTAGTTGATCTGGTACAGCAATTGGGACACTCTCCAGTGACTCCTGCTGGAAAGTGGCGTGTTTGGCTGTTAGGTGAGGATAGAATATGCTTGGGTGCGATATCCTCCGTGGTTGAGAGTGGTGAGTAGCCTTCTCATGCTTAGAATGGTTAGCTAGATGAGGTATTGGAGGCACTTGTGAAAGCATGCCCCAGCAAGAGTGACTGGCTCCAGAAAAGGAGGGGAGAAATGTAGCAATCTTCCCCCTCCCAGAAAATATACCAACCAGCCAAATCTTACATGCGCTTTAGAATATGATTTCCCATGATCTTGCACCTTCCATTGTATAATAACTGGTTAAATGATTTGAACTAGTTGAGAATGCCATTTTTGCACCCATGTAAATAGTGGAAGCTGACTGCAGAGCTTAGCGGTTTAGCTACATGAACTGGTTTTCAGTGTGGTCCTGTGGAGTTGGCTGCTTCAGTGGCTCGATGTGTGAATAAGCCAGCTAAGCATGGAGTGGCAAGTTGTATACTTTGCATCATGACAGTCCACATGGCATATTCCTGGTGGGTGGGTGGAAGCCAGATGTCCTTTGAGGTGTGACTGCCATATTCTCTTGCACATACATAAAGTGTCTTTGACCAATCTTTTTGGGGTGGGCTTTTTTTTTTTAAGTTTCTTTGAAATGAAGCAAAACATTTCTTCAAAAGCATTTTTAATCTATTTTCTCTCCCTTTTTTGGAATTAGTTCTACCACACACTGTTCTCCAAGGAACAGAATGAACATAAGAATTAGGAGCAGGAGTAGGCAATATGGCCCCTCGAGCCTGCTCCGCCATACAATAAGATCATAGCTGATCTTCGACCTCAACTCCACTTTCCCGCCCTATCTCCATATACCTTGATTCCCCTAGAGTCCAAAAATCTATCTATCTCAGCCTTGAATATACTCAACGATTCAGCATCCACAGTCCTTTGGGGTAGAGAATTCCAAAGATTCACAACCCTCTGAGTGAAGAAATTCCTCCTCATCTCAGTCTTAAATGGCCGACCCCTTATCCTGAGACTATGCCCCCTAGTCCTAGACTCTCCAGCCAGAGGAAACAACCTCTCGGCATCTACCTTGTTAATCCCCCCTCAGAATCTTATATGTTTCAATGTGATCACCTCTCATTCTTCTAAACTCCAGAGAGTATAGGCTCAATCTCTGCTCATAGGACAACCCTCTCATCCCAGGGATCAATCTAGTAAACCTTTGTTGCACCGCCTCCAAGGTAAATATATCCTTCCTCAGATAAGGAGACCGTGGGGCAACACGGTGGCATAGTGGTAAGCACTGGTGCCTCACAGCGCCAGGGACCTGGGTTCGAATCTGGCCTCGGGTGACTGTCTGTGTGGAGTTTGCACATTCTCCCCGTGTCTGCGTGGGTTTCCTCCGGGTGCTCCGGTTTCCTCCCACAGTCCAAAAATGTGCGGGTTAGGTTGATTTGGCTATGATAAATTGACCCTTAGTGTTAGGGGGGGATTAAATATGTGGGGTTATGGGGATAGGGTGGGATATGTGTCGGTGCAGGCTTGATTGGGATTCTGTGTGAGTAAGCAGGGACAGAGTATTGGATTTGGATGATCAGCCATGATCGTATTGAATGGTGGAGCAGGCTCGACGGGCCGAATGGCCTACTCCTGCTCCTAGTTTCTATGTTTCTATGTTTCTAAAACTGTGCGCAGTACTCCAGGTGTGGTCTCACCAAAGCCCAGTACAATTGTAGCGAGACTTCCTTACTCTTGTACTCCAACCCCCTTGCAATACAGGCCAACATGCCATTTGCCTTCCTAATTGCTTATTGTACCTGCATGCTAACTTTGTGTTTCCTGTATGAGGACACCTAAATCTCTCTGAACACCAACATTTAATAGTTTCTCGCATTTAAAAAATATTCTGTTTCTCTATTCTGCCTACCAAAGTGAATAACCTCACATTTCCCACATTATACTCTGCCACCTTATTGCTCACTTTCTTAACCTGTCTATATCCTTTTGCAGCTTTTTTGTGTCCACCTCACAGCTTGCTTTTCCACCTAGTTTTGTATCATCAACAAACTTGGATACATTGCACTCGGTCCCTTCATCTAAGTTATTAATATAGATTGTAAATAGCTGAGGCCCCTGCGCTGATCCTTGCAGCACCCCACTAGTTATAGCCTGCCAAGCGGAAAATGACCCGTTTATCCCTACTGTTTTCTTCACAGAATCCCCACAATGCAGATAGAGGCCATTTCGGCCCATCGAGCCTGCACCGACACATATCCCACCCTATCCCCGTAACCCCACGTATTTAATCCCCCTAACACTAAGGGTCAGTTTATCATAGCCAAGTCAACCTAACCCGCACATCTTTGGACTGTGGGAGGAAACCGGAGCACCCGGAGGAAACCCACGCAGACACGGGGAGAATGTGCAAACTCCACACAGACAGTCACCCGAGGCCAGATTCGAACCCGGGTCCCTGGCACTGTGAGGCAACAGTGCTAACCACTATGCCACCGTGTTGCCCACCGTGTTCTGTTCATTAACCAATTCTATCAATGCCAAAATTTGTTTAAAGCCTCTGCCATTTCCTTATTCCCATTATAATTTCACCTGTCTTCGCCTCTAAGGGACCAACGCTTAATTTTGCTACTCTCTTCCTTTTTACATACTTGTAGAAACTCTCACAATCTGTTTTTATATTTCTTGTTAATTTACTGTCACTCTATTTTCTCCCTTTTTATCAATTTTTTTGGTCATCCTTTGCTGGTTTCTAAAGCTCTCTCAATGCTCAGGATTACTCCTATTTTTCGCAACATTATAAGCCCAGAATGATACCTGGACTTCAAAGGTTAAGTTACGAGGAGAGATTACACAAATTAGAATTTAGAAGGTTAAGGGGTGATCTGATCGAAGTTTTCAAGATATTACAGGGAGCAGATAGGGTAGATAGAGAGAAACTATTTCCGCTGCTTGGGGATTCTAGGACTAGGAGGCATAGTTTAAAAATTAGAACCAGACCTTTCAGGAGTGAAATTAGGAAACACTTCTACACACAAAGGGTGGTAGAAGTTTGGAACTCTCTTCCGCAAACAGCAATTGGTGCTAGATCAATTGTTAATTTTAAATCTTAGGTTGATAGCTTTTTGTTAACCAAAGGTATTAAGGGATATGGGCTAAAGGCGGGTATATGGAGTTAGGTCGCAGATCAGCCATGATCTCAATGAATGGTGGAATAGGCTCAAGGGGCTGAATGGCCTACTCCTGTTCCTATGTTCTTTTAATCTAATACTATCCTTAACTTCTTTAGTTAGCCATGGATGAAGCACTTTTCCCGTGGAGTTTTTACTTCTTAATAGAATGTATATTCGTTGAGAATTTTGGAATATTTCTTTAAATGTTTGCTGTCTACCGTCATACCTTTTAATCTAATTTCCCAATCTATTTTAGCCAACTCACCCCTCATACCTATGTATTTAAGTTTTATTTAGCTTTATTTAAGTTTAAGATGCGTTTCGGTCTTCGAATTTCAAATTGGGTTTGAGATTGAAGTACTCATCATATTATGATCACTCTTCCCCAGAGGATCCTTTACTAGGAGATTACTAATCAACCCTGTCTCATTACACAATACAAGATCTAAAATAGGCTGTTCCCTGGTTGGTTCCATGACGTATTGCTCTCTGAAACTGTCTTGAATGCATTACGTGAACTCATCCTCCAGACTACCTTTGCCAATTTGATTTGCTCAGTCTTTGAGGATTAAAGTCCCCCACAATTATTGTATTACCTTTGTTACAAGCTCCTATTATTTGTTGATTGATACTCTGTCCAATGGTATAGCTACTGTTTGGGGGCCTACAAACTACTCCTCCCACCACTATTTTCTGCCCATGTTATTTCTTATCTCCACCCATACTGATTTTACTTCCTGATCTCACGAGCCAAGATCCTTTCTCACTACTGTCCTTTTGTCATCCTTTATTATCAGGGCTACACCCTCCTTTACCATTCTGCCTGTCATTTGCCAACATGCAACCTTTACTACTGATCTGATGCGAGAAAACCCTTGACAGTTACCCGAGTGGATCGCTTTTTTTTGTTTGTTCTCATCCCTTCTGCCTCCACCCCCCACCCCCCTCACTTACAGTGAAGTTTGGTCCCTCCCTCGGTGCCGCGACAGAAATTGGCCCTCACTGTGGGCAATCGAAAGTGGAAATCTGCAACCTACTTCCTGATGGCACAATACAATTGAGCACCCACATGCTTTGTTGTTTTGGAAAGGTTGTGATTTAATGGTATGGTGCTTGTGGCAGTGGAACAGTGAAAGTGGGATTGCTGCTCTGTGCAGTGATCTGATTTTCCCCTCCGCCCCATTATATTGCAGATTCACTTGTCGCTAGTTGAATGCTCAGTTCACCCACAACCAGAAAAATTGGTGACATGTAGCACCCAATCGCAACTCCTACTGCACTGCTGCCTCTGGTTGACCTTGGGAAAATTACCTCCCGAGTTACTTATGGAATTGTGTAATAGGACACCATGTAAATGGCTATTATTACAACTATATTTACATATATATATAAAAACTGAAAATAGCTATTATATACATATATATTTTCAGTTCTGCTCCTGCAGAATTTTGAATTAATTTGAATTTTGAGCCACAGGAAAAAATTATTAAAATTAGCATATAGCATTTTCAAACCTTGTTGCGTGGTTACTAATTTATTTTGGAGTTAGAGGGGTTTGTATTTTGTTTTATAAGCATGGTTTTGATTTTTAATGAAATGACGTGGACCATGGAAAGGTCAATACTGCATATCACAGCATTAAAAAAAATTACAAACCAATTAAAATGGAATCTTATTTTGTCTGTGTATCTTGAGGCTTAAACAGCTAATGTACTATTTAACTCTCTTTATTTTTGCAGTTAAAATTGCATTGGTGAGTTCAAATTTTGTAACACAATGGAAAATGTGACTGTTTTGAAGCGTCTCGGTTTTCTAAGCAGTCTGTCTCATTCAGGTATTCTGGTTAGTTCCACCTACATCGCACAATCTGGAGATTTATGAAGAGTGGGTTCTGTCAGGAAAGCAAGGTGATATTTTCCTTGGGGACAGAGTGGACGGATGCCAAAGGATTGAGTTAAAACAAGGATATACCTTTCTGATCCCTTCAGGTAACTGAAAACAGCTGCTATTATTTGTCACTTTACATTATCTAAATCAGTAGATTAGTGGAGGGTGGGATTTGTAGGTGGATACAACCTTACTGAATCTGGAACGGCATTCCTTTGTGCACTGCCCTTTTAGCTAGTGCTTCAAATATGTGGGGGATAAACCGCTGTAAATAATTCAGTTTCACTGAATCATTCTTAACTGTCAGCCATTTATATTTGAGTGACTGGTACCATCACCTAACGTGTATATACAGGTATTAATGTAATTCACCATTACCGTTGCTGCATTTGTATATATTTGATGTGCTTATTTAAAATCTTACCGAGACACGTTAAATATCCCATGTAACAGAAGGTAAAGTGCATTTTTCATTCAGTTTGACTTGAGTTGTTTTAGTAAGAGGGTCAACCTCTTATTTTCCAGTAGTGCTGTGTCTGGAAATTGAGTTTTTGAATGAAACCTCATCTGTCCTATTCCATTTGTGAATTTTTGGAAAACCATTTCCTTTATCATCTGTGGGCTAGCAATCTGATCTGTTGTCAAGTGGCTTGTAATGAACAATTCCAAAGGATCATGCTTTTCAGTTCTATTATATGTACTTCATGTGACATTACTGCAAGATATTACCTCCTCATCCCCCCCCCCCCCGCCCCACAAAAAAATAATTTTATAGCTGTGTATCTTCAAAATTCATATTGCTGCATAGCTTTAAGGCAGTGGCACTTTCTAATATAGTCAGTAGAGTGGTGGAAACACTTGAGAAAATATAACCCCTCTGACCTCCTATCTTCTGTTAGTGTGCATGGTGTAATGGTAAAGATTATCATACAGTAATAACCTGTAAATGTCCCGCATTATTTGGATGCTGGCATTGTTACACTGATGTACCTTGTTGATTTATGAGAGATGACAGGTTCTGAAAACATTGGTACATCAATGTCCAAAGTGTGAGGAAATATTAACAGCTGATGCCTGCAGTTCCAATGTACATTTTACTGAGAATCTACTTTGCCTTTTACTTTAAGGCTTTTGTTTTCCGAAATAATTTCTCATTATTAAAGCATTGTTGTAGGGACGGGGGGAAAATTAGATTTTAATCAGTTGTGTTCTTGTTTACAAATTTTTAACACACTGATTCAGATGCAGCTGATCTTCTATGTACAGCCTTTTTGTTACTAGCAAATTAAGATTCTGGATAATACACTGCCAGTGAACCCTGGTGTGAAATGCTGAAGGGCAGTGTTGGCTACCTGTGGCTATATGTTGTCCTTGTTGCTTGCCTCATTTTCATCAGACACTGACCTCAGTCAGTGAAGATATAAGGTAGTAAGATAAATGCCCTTCACCTCCTTGTCATGCAACTGTATGACCATTGTTTAGCCTGTGGTGCAGACTGTACCTAATGATAGATGATTGGTTTTGCACAGAATTACAACAGCAGCTACAAAGCAGAATTTGGTTACAATTGCTATTCTAGATACTCTGTGGTACCTTGGTTACACAGTGAATTAGAGTAGGGATGCCCAACCTTTTAGAGCTGGGAGCCAGATACACATGTCAAAAACATTAAGGGGGCCTCATATGATTGCACATTAACGTAAGGCCCCATGTACAAAAATGTAAGAATCTCATACACAGAAGCAAGACCCCCAAATCTGAGACCCTCATTAACACATAAAGCGGAACTCCTCTACAGAAACAGCAAGACTCCTGTACAAGAAAAGAGACCTCGTAAACAAAAAAGCAAGATGCACCAAAAAAAGTGAGACCTCTCCATACCCAAAACCCGAGTCCCACATTCCTCCTTTCCTCTGCTTCTCTTTCCTTTCCTTTTTCTCCCTCCCCCAAAGCCTGGAATCTTAAGTTTTTTTTTTAAAATTCCCAGACCTGTTGGACTGGTAAAGGCTGCACCCTGATTGGTTAAAACTTTAAAGAACTGCAGTCCAAAGCTGCTGAAGTTAGCTTTGCAAACGGAACCAGCTGCAAGGGCCGGATCAGAGGAGCTCAACACTAGATTTGGCCTGAGAACTGTGTTTTATTATAATGACTTGCCCTCTCAACATGGAGTCCTTTCACTATTTTATTTAAATTTAATGAACTCACAGATACGGTAATGTAGTTATAAATAGAATTTTTGTGACCCACCAGTGTACCCTACCCCCTCTCCTCTTCTGGGATACAGTTCCACAGTTGCTAATGGCCCTTCAGTACTTTTCCAAGTGTTCATTCTTCACCCGATACCCTAAATGGTGAGTGTCAGTTAGGGTGCTTGTTTAAGAATTTTGCTAAAACTTTTTTTTTGAATTACCTAATGGACAATCTTCAAACTGCAACAAAACTCAAGTCATATCAATCTAATTTCAGGATGGATTCATGCCGTATACACGCCAGTAGACACATTGGTTTTTGGTGGAAATTTCCTGCACAGCTTTAATATTCCTATGCAGCTTTATATCTATGGGATTGAGGATCGAACTCGGGTAAGTCATCGCCATGATAATTCATCTTTAATAAATGCAGACTCTCAGCAATTTTTTCCCCTCTAGTTATTTCCTCTCCTTATCTGAAGATGCTATCTCTCTCCTGGAATACAGTTCCACGGCACTTACAGCATTCTGGTACATTATCTAAGTACTCACATTTCGTGCATAAATTTTGTGACTATTAGCAGGCATTTCGACTGGTGGTGAGTTGGAGGGGCTGGGTTGCTTTTCAACTAACCCTGATTCTGTTCTCACCCGAAGTTCACACATGTGCAGTTTCCAGCAGGGGTCACAGGATATCAATAAAGGATGGGAACTTTAGCTGACTTTTTCTTTGTCCAATAATGGGATAATTCTAATACCACATTGACAGCCCAGCTGAGATCAACTAACCTCATCTGTCAAATAATTCAACCTGTGGCTTTCCTGCTCAGTACGGCACAGTACCAGACTGGATGGTGCCTTCATCTACTGAACCATCAGAGGAGCTTTAAGCATCTTATCTTATAGTTGGCTCTTCTCTTTCCCCCTCCCCCCCCCCCGACCCCGTTCCCTTTAAATAAGAATCACTTACTGAAATTTTGGTTAGCAGGCTAAGTTTTGCACTAGTTAAATGATGTAGTGTTGCAGGAATATATTTGTAGTAAATATCCAGAATGATTTTACTGGTTCAAACGTGCAGATACTTTTTATAATGGTGATTGTGATCATATTAAGTCCTGTGATTTTGGTTTATTTATGTGAAGAGTATTTCTAAAAACCCAAAAGGTTTCTGAACCCAACTAAAAACCCAACCGCCTTTTTAGGAAAATTTAGTGCTATTTTTGATTAAGTTGATGTAAAGGGTTTAACATGTTTATAGCCCTTTGCATAGGTTTATACGTTCCACTGAAGATTCTTGCCTTTGGTTTGATAGCATTTTCCCTCCAATTTTATAGCAAAGGGGAAAACCACGATAATGACTTACAATTGGAGACATACAGCTTCATAAAAACGTTCCAACATTAATATCATATTAATAGCTCTGGTCAAAACTAACAACCTTTTTGTAAACTAAGTGAAATTCTGTTGACCTCATGAATAAGTGTACTTTGTAATACTAGCGGTACTGACCAGGAGGCTCCAGTTTCAATACCTGATCTGTGCTGTGTCAGCTAATATCAGCAGTGGCATGTGTCAGTGTGGCACTCAGTGCCCTGGGTCCCACTGCTGATCACAATTCAGTTTCTCCAGCTGGAGAATGCACATACATGGATGTCTGATGAGAACAGGATCAGGCTCAACTGTACTCCCCTCTGTGGTCATTTGTTGTCTAAACACTCACTTGGACAATGACCATGTTGATGAGATACCAGAAGCCTGGTGACATCCATTCATCCGTAACTGGAGTTGGCACCTTCAGGAGAGGGGGGGCTACAAAAACATTCTTGCATTTTATCAGAGTAAAGGTCATGTGGAAATTTATTGAGAAGAGTGATGAGTATGTAGCCCTAGAATTTGTAACGCTGTGAAGTGATTCTTGAATTGGTAACCCAGTCTACCTCTATTTGTGAATCTTAGTCGTATGACAGGTGTTACTCTGCCACTGAATAGTGGGCTTGGAGTCTGCATCATATCCCAAAATGGAAACCAACTAAAATTCCTTGTATTCTGCTTTTAGAAGGGACATGAGGTCATGGTGAGGATGCTAATTGTAGCGATATTTTGCCTTTGTGCCGTAATCTACAGGGCTACAGACCAAGAGCTGGAAAGTGGGATTAGGCTGGATAGCTCTTTTTTGGCCGGCACAGACAGGATGGGCTGAATGGCATCCTGTGCTGTAAATTTCTATGATTCTATGAAATCCAGTCAGGACAACAGCCTTTTATGTGCCTGTAAAGTAATATTTGGTGCTCATACAATTCAAAAAAATTGCAGGGCTATGGGGAGAGGGCGGGGGAGTGGGACTAGCTGAAGTGCTCTTGCAGAGAGCCGGCATGGGCCGAATGGCCTCCTTCTGTGTTGTAATCATTCTAAATGGCATCATAGACTCCCACTGTGTCAGATGATACTGAGCCATACAGAACACGAAGGTCCTGGGTTTGATCCATGCTCTGTGCTGAGTTAGCTCATCTCAGCCAGGTCATTAGTGGACACAGTAAAATTTGCCACCATGTTTCCAGGCTATGGAGGAGAAAAATCAGGTAGGTTTGCCACCCCCAATTGATAACCAATTACCTCTCCTGGCGTGTGTCAAGTGTGGATACCAGCTGAGGTCAGGGCAGCTTGTGATGGCCTCCACTGTCAAATAGGCTGGCAACAATCGCTGCCTAGGCTGATATGTGAAGAATAGTCACTTGGGTGAGGACTGCTGGCACCTGTGGAATTGTACACTAGCATGGCTTGGAATAAGAATCAAAACCATTTTGTTTTAAAGTGGCTCTGACTAGACCATTTGCCACAATAATGGGAGTCCCCATTGGAATTAATGATGCATCATAACATTGACACCAGTCACTGCACATTGCTGTAAGATGGTGGGTACTGCTTTACTCAGGAAACAAGTACAGGAAACTTTCGTTTATCCGGCACCGACGGGACCGGCGTGGTGCCGGTTGATCGAAAGTGCCGGATTACAGAGAGGTATACTTACCAAGGTACGAGAGCCCCGTACACGGCCACAGGCTTAACAATTGGGACCCGGAGAGGGAAAGTAAACGAGACTCCGGCTTTTTCCTCCGTGGCGGCGACAGGTCCGAGTCGGAAGAACGTTGACCCCCCTTTCGTGGGGGCGAAAGGTCAGAATCGGGGTCTTGTCTGTATAATAAAACTTACCTGATTTTTGCCGGTTAAGCGAGAATTCCGGATAGTTGGGTGCCGGATAAACGAAAGTTTCCTGTACTTGCACTATTTTTTTTAATACAACTGGGTAAAATCCCGCTTAATGCAATGAAAGTAAAGGCATCTCAGCATTTTCACTGTACAAATAGCTGACAGGCACCAGTGTGATGTATTTTTTCATACACTGAAAAGGTGGAGTTTCAATAAAGGAGATCAAAACAATAACCCAATCGGCTTGCCATCTAGGAATAAACATCAGGGCTATCTCTGTAGAGTAGATTTTCACATTTGTGTCCCAGAAGTTTAATCAGAGAGTAACAAGAAGTGAAATGTGCTTCTGTTCTTGTTTAAATAGGTACTGGATATGTGCTTGTTACTAACCTGCCTTGTATTTTGTTACCTTGGGATGTTAACTAAAATCTCTTTTAAGAAGTTCTCAGTTGTATTGAAGTTTGGTGTTTCTGTAAGTATTCAATGTCTTGCAAAATAAAAATATGGTTAACAAGATTGTTAGTGATATTGAGAAGTTATTGGCTTAGCAGTAGAGAATCCAACTGTTTGGGATCAGATATTTGGCTCTTTTTCAATGGATATTCACTCTAAACTGTACTTGCTGCACAAGTGTGATATACCATGGAGTTTTAAAATATGGGTTTATGATCATAGTCTTGCCACATGATCTTCACCAAGCTGTTGGGGGAGGAGATGCAGAGTACATTCAGAAAGGGTAGCAGTGAAAATGAATGGAGAAGCCTACATGGATCATTCTCGTGCATGATCTGGTGGTTACAGGGTGGTAGTGCCAGCTGCCTGGGAACAGGTGAATGCTGGCCCTTCAGTTGGGAAATGACATGGTATAAGGGAACATAGGATACAATCACACTAGGGGAGTAATGAATGTTTCAAACTGTATGCCAGGTGACGCTTTTTCACACACCTATTGTTAGATGACGACTATTTAGTCAGGATACGAGTTGAACTGAATTCTAAACCTGAAGTGACCAGGATTCTACACTTTAGGTCGGCCTTTTGCATTGTGCTGTTTCATTTTGCGAAATTTCCTACTATTGTATTGAGTTTGGCACATTAGTGTAAGAAATTAAGGATGGTCTATTGATTTGTTAAATAAAAAAAGCTTCTTGTCTGTGTTTTTCCACCAATTTTCTTCCCTCCTCTTCTAATGGTGTTAGCTCCTTGTCTCTCTCTCTCTCTCTCTCACTCACACACACACACACACACACACACACACACACACACCTCACCTGTTTCCAGAACCAAGGCTGAAGGACTCCCAAGTGTGCACTTCAAAAAAAAAACATTGTCTGTTTCCCAGCCTCCCATCCTCGTCGGCTCTGTTAACATAGAAACATAGAAACATAGAATCTAGGAGCAGGAGTAGGCCATTCGGCCCGTCGAGCCTGCTCCGCCATTCAATACGATCATGGCTGATCATCCAAATCCAGTACCCTGTCCCTGCTTTAATCCCCACAGTACACATATCCCACCCTACCCCCGTAACCCCACGTATTTAATTCCCCCAACATATCCCATCCTATCCCCATAACCCCATAACCCCACATATTTAATCCCCCCTAACACTAAGGGTCAATTTATCATAGCCAAATCAACCTAACCCACACATTTTTGGACTGTTCTATGCCACCTGCCACTCAAAAGAAAAGAGAAACAGAAATAGGGAGAGAGAATAGAAAGAGACACATAGAATAAGAGAGAGGTGGACAGAAAACACTGTGAAAATGACAGACAGGTAAGAAAGAGATGTGCAACACAATGGGTGAAACACCAGTGTGTGCATTATCTGTCTGTCTATCTCTCTCTCTCTCTCTCTCTCCCTCTCTCTCTCTATCTTTGAGAGATAGATTGCTGGCAGGAGTACCATGTGCCTACTGTCAGTACCATTTCCTCAGGATAAAAATACCTTTTAGTTTTTTATACGCTTGTGAGATAGGCAACCTATTGAGTCTTTTTGATTCTAGTCCTCCTGTGGGGTAAGCACTCTCAAGAAAGTGATGTGTCATTGTATGAAAGTCAAAATGGAGGCAGTTATTATCCACGCTCCTTGGGGTACGTGAAACTGCTGTACAGTAGCTAAGGGTCACAGATAAGACCTGGTGGCATATTGGCTTATTCACAACGGTTTTAGCATTCAAAGTTTCAAAGGATGGATCTGTCAAACCTGAGGTCTGAATCCACCTAAATTCTCATTCCTAGTATAAAGTCATTAAACACTTGTGTTACAATATTGATATTTCATAAAGGAATTGATTAAATGACTCTTTGTAAATTTCAAAACATACATCTATTTTGCATCCTTAAATTGAACTGTAGTTTTCAAAGGCTGATGGTGGGACCTAGGCTTGCAAATGATCTTGCAAACACTTTGGGGAATATATAAATATTATTACACCCCCAATCTTGTGAAGTCATTCACACAGTGCACCAAGAACAACTCTTACGTGTGTGTTTGTTTAACATTCTTCCCTTGATCAAATGCCGGTAAGTGTTTTGTCACAAGTTTTGTATTGAATGTGCATATGTGATAGCTGACTTCTTAACTGGGTTTGTTCTGGTTGGAAGCAGACCACAACAAGAGTCTTAATTTACAAAAACTGGTCATTTTTCTAATGGATTATCATAATCGGTGTGCAGAGAATGATGTACAGAAATTGTTGCATGCTGCAGCTGTTCAGAAGTCTGAGTAATGGTTCTAGAAATACTTGTCATTACTGTAACAAAGCAACGGCCTCTGGAAGCTTGCTGGGAGTGCCATAGAAGGAGACAGTGTATGTATCCATGCTCGGTGCCTTTCGATAATCTCAAGTCCTCAGAACTCTAAATTCCAAACTAGACCAGTTGTGCAGTTACTCCCTTTGGTTTGCTGACCCTGAACTAATGCTCATCATTAGAGGCAAAGGCAGAAAGACTTTGGGTAGGAGAGATCATCTGTATAATGGATGATGTGTTAATATAGTCTCTACTTTACTAAAGATTGAATTGATGAAAAGGAAATCCTAAACTTGATTTCATCATCAATATTATCCTAGCTTTCCTAGCCATTACATGTAAGCCTGTAAGAAACTAATTGAGTAGAGTCTTTTGGCTCATAAGACTGCAGAATGTGATCACTGTAAATCCCTGTTTGTGATTTAGTGTTGGTTTTCTGAGTTGGTGCAGCAATTACTAAGGTGCTGGTAAGATTGTGCTCAAAGTTCCCCATGAAGCAAGTTGCTGATCTCAATCAGGTTGTCTTGAGGAGTAGGAATTGATGAGTGACGTGCCTCGGGTTTCCCTTAGAAACCTCTGAGCAGCATTGACAGAAGCCTAAGAGAAAGTCGCTTGCTGCCCCTTTTGTCTAAGGATGGTTTTGTGAATTAAAAAAACAGGTCACAGATCCTAGATTTACATGTATGGGACAGATGAATACAGTTCCAACATTAATTTATTTTTATTGCGCTCATAATTTGTATAAACATCTCGAGCTGATTTTTGACAGTGAGATTTGAGTGTCTGGCTGACATGGATTAAACTTTAGCAAGAATGTCTGCAGCTGCTGAAAACACTTTAATGCTGTAGATACAGTAACCTTGAGGTGAATACAGAAGTCCTTTAAACCCCCAGCACAAGAGCTTTGTTTCAGCTCACTCAAGTTCAATTTACAGCTGAGTCGATGTAAACTGCTTTGATGTGCTGTGGCGATAAGTTGACTTTACAGTAATATTGGTGACTTTTTTTATTTGGGAAGATTCTGAACTCCCCCATGTCACTGGAGAGGTAGAGGAAGACATTGAGCAACAGTACTTTTCCACAGAAAAAGACAGTAAATTGGAGGGTAGTCACTTTGGCCTGTTATCGAGCAATATTGTCACAGGCTTACAAGTAGGTCACACGGAGGTCTGTACAACTCAGCTACTCACCTGGATAAACTCGCTACTAAACCATTGGGAGCGCTTCCATTAAAATTACAAAAATGCTCTTTGGCTATTTGTGCAAATTTTTTGATAAACTAAAAAATGGTTTTCAACAGATTTTACATGCTGTTACAAAATTAGAAAAATGCACAGAATGGTAATACTTTAGACCCGCCTAATGGGTCAGTGAGTAGCTGAGCCTTACAGACCAGGAGGTCCCAGGTTTGATGCCTGGTATGTGGTGAGATTTCTAATCTCAGCCACCACTGCAGTAGGTATGCTACAGTTAGCTTCTGTGCCCCTGGTTGCAAAGGGGACAATTGGCCAATGTTCTCATTCTTGATTGCTATCCATCATCCCCTGCTGGAAGTGTGTATGTGGACATTGGGTGAGAACAGGGTTGGGCTTGGCTGTGGTGACCCCTTATGGTCAAATAGCTTGTTGATGCTTAGTGTCGAGGCTCATGAATAATAACCATTTGGGCCAGATACTGGAGAGTAATTGACACTCTTTGAACCATGCCCCGTCAAGAAGTCAACACCTGGAGGAGAGGGGAGGGGGTAAAATTCATGAGAAGAAAAACCGTACATTTATTTAATTTAAAAAACGTCTTTTGACTAAACTAAACTGTACTATTAAGTTGTATTGTTTTCAAAATTCTGCTCGGAGGGTTATTCTTGTTCAGTACATTATTAATGGATCTTTTAATTTGGGTTTTCTGTTGGAGTGTTACTTAGTCATAGTAAGAAAATGCAGGTTCTTGGTAGCCTGGGACAGTGCAAGACTTGTTCTGACTGCCACAGTCAATTAATGACACAAGTGATCATAACAAAAGACTTTGTTTAAGCTTTACAACACACTTAAAAAAGTCTTTGAAGACACGATCAATGGAAATGGGTTTCATTTGGCTCCAAGTTGTGACATTAATCCAAATGATTAATAAAAATTGCCCTGCCTTGCAGCAGCACAGTTTTGACGCAGAAATGGTGAACTAGGATAAGAAATTGCTAATAAAATTGTGACTTTGCAGTCCTTTTGGAAATGAGTATCCCTGCTAACTAGCAACCCAAAGTGACTTGATGATCTCTTGAATTTTAGCAACTTGAATATCCATTAATCCATACTACAAACGTAATTACTTCATTAAAAATCTAATTATTGCAGCCCTTGTATATTGAAGTATGTGTTGTTTCACTGTTTGCTCGAATTACATTAACAAGAAGAAATGCTCTAGTATATGCACTCCCTCATATGAAATGTAGAGTGATGTAAACCAGTGTACAGGAAACTTTCGTTTATCCGGCACCCAAATATCCGGAATTCTCGCTTAACCGGCAAAAATCATCCTCCGAAAACTCCTCTCAAATAACCGGCAATGTTGCCGAGCCGCAGTCGAGTCTCCGCGAACGCCGAGTGCTCCGAAAACTCCTCTCAAATAACCGGCAATGTTGCCGATCCCGAGTCCGAGTCCGTGAACACCGATTTAGTCAGTAGGGGTACTTTTCAAAAGTGCCACTACTCGGCCACCTGGCGCTGTCGGAAGTGTGAAACACTGCAGTAGCAGGATTTGATTCTCCCGCGCTGCCTGGAGTCTCTTTGTTAAAAATAGCCTCGGTAGATATAACTCTCCGTTATCCGGTACTTTCGATAAACCGGCACCACGCCGGTCCCGTCGATGCCGGATAAACGAAAGTTTCCTGTATTTCACAAAATTGATTCCCTGACCATAACAAAAATCATGGATATGAAATGCTTGTTACGCTGCATGAACTTTATTTTGAAAAAACAATGCGCACAATCTTGAATATTTTCTAAAATAAACGTGCACTCAAGAAATGGTTTGGATATATTTTCCTCAGTCATCTCCGTGTGACCACCCTATACAGTGCTCATTGTCACAGCTCTCTGCTGCGTTTGCACTTTTAGGTTTATTTGACAATTTTCCTTTTTCCACAAACTGCAGTCTGTATGTAAATATCCTTTGTCTTTCAGGTTAATGCCAAGTTCCGTTATCCTTTCTACTATGAAATGTGCTGGTATGTCCTGGAAAGATATATGTTCTGTTTGACGAAACGGTCTCATCTCACCAAACAATACCAGAGGGAATCGATGTTAATTGGTAAGCAACCAGCACTAGTGCATGTGTTCACATGAAGTGCTTCAGGCTATTTATTTCTTAAGTATTTGCAAACAGATAAAAGGTCATTAACAAATTAAATAAAATATGCAGTGTCTTTCAGCAGACTAAAAATAGCTTGATGGTGTGGAAATAATTAAATTGCTCCCTGAATGGCCCAGCTAGTTTATCATGTGATAGTTGAACCATTTTAACCAGCTAGGTCCATGGTATGGATTGAGTCAGGCACTCTCAACCAGGGTGGCGATAGCAACCATGAGTTAGGGAGGGGAATATCAACCAATGTTCCTGCTCTAGTGTGATCGTCAGTAACTCCTACTGGCAATTTGTATGTCTGAACTTTGGGTGTGGATAGATTGTGATGCCTCTGCAGTTGAATAGCCCTCGGTGCACTGTTAAGCCTCACTCATGGAAAAATGGTAACTTGGGTGATCATGACTGGCATGAATTACACCTCAATAAGGAGTCAGTCTTGAGGAGAAAAGGGGTGGAATTTTTTTTAAAAACTAGAGCTAAATTAATTAGCAGAAAATAAATTCTTTATCTCCTGGCTGGAACTGGGAGGTTATTTTATACAATTACTAATTAGGCCACATGCCATTTAGTGGTGGCTTTTTCCTCACTGAGTGTAAGATCCTCCCTCTTTTTCTCACCGCTGTTTTCTCCCCCTTCTCATCCTCTTAAACTACCCATTCTTTAGGTGGAGTGGGCAGGGACAGTCTGCTCTCAGACATTGTCATTGGCCTTTTTGGCTGGCTGCCATGGGGTTGCACGGAGTGGTCTGATTGATCTCTAGTTGATCACTATGAAAATTCTATTTGACATTTTTTTGCATTTATCTGTTTATAATTGTGTGGCTGAGCAGGATGTAGTATGTTTTCTTTAATTCTTTATCACGCCCTCTCTCTTTCTAGTTCCCTCTTTCTTTCTTTTTCTCTCTCTTCAAAAAAAAAACATATAACAAGCCATTTGCCTTCACTGCAGATTTCTATAGCAGTGTGCTTGGAAAATCCTGGTGTTTGCTTTCTTTTTCATTTTGAGACCCCTGATATATGTGTGACAGGAGCAATGTTCCCATTAAGTTGCGCAGTCACGCAGCGCTCTGGAGATCCCGTGCAGGCCACTTGCCGGTTTCACAATGGAAAAACCGCGCATGCGCAGAAATTTGAATAGGTCGCGCACAGTCCGTTAAAGGGGCCACGCACCCAAAAAAAAAATTAAAGGGAACATTGCACAGGAGCTTCCTGTTGAGAGGGCTCCAGATCCATTTTTACCTCCAAGTGTCTTCTACTGTTTTTGATCTAGGGATGCTATTTATTAAAATGCTGACGGGCAATCTTTAAAGTCAGAAGTGTTCCATTTTGAAGCTTTAGTGCTGTAGGTCGAATGCTAAACCGCTAAATCGATGCTTGAAGAGTGGAATGAAGAATGCTAATAAAGAATATACTGTTCTGTGAGTCATTTGATTAAGACACTGCTGCTTGCTACTGTTTTCATGAACTGAAGGGTGGGCAGTGACAAAGTAAGTGCCAGACTTTGTAGTTGGATTTGTTACAGACAGGGCTGCTTCTTTTGTCACTAGAGTTGTGTTGAGGGTATCTGTGAAATTAGGACATAGGATATGGTTTAATTTTGAGGGTAATTGGGTCTGCATTGCATGGAGCAGTTCAATGGAAAACCATTTAATGGTGCTTTGATATTAAATCTGGATTTTGGGAGAGTGATGCCTACTCTTCCACACTTCTATGGTCTTTTGCTTATTCTTTCCTAATGGCCCATTGAAGGCTAGTTTGGAAAGTTAAGATCTGGTCTTTGCATACACAGAAAACATGATTTCTGTTTCCTACTTGGCTTCTTTCAACAAACTTACTGGGGAGCAGAAGCAAAAGACAATGAAAATTTGTTGGAATTGCTCCCAATCAAATGCAAGGGAAGAAAATTCGAGTGCAGCAAACTTGAAAATTGACGCTCAGCCGATTCTGTATGTAGCTTGCTCCTGTCGATGCTATTTCCAGTCACTGCTGATGCGCTAAACTGGCTTATTACTTTTAGCAGGTTAGAATAGGGGGTCCTCGCTCTGATGGCAGATTGGGAGCTCCTCGAAAAAGTAGGTCTCCATTTCTGTCGGATGAATGGTGGTTGGTCCATTTACTTTGAGGAGTGCTGTCAACTGCAAGAGAGGCAAGAGTCTGTAGCACTCATGAGTAAAAGCATCTTAAGGTGGCTTATTTACCACTAGCACCGTGTGTTTTAATCCAAACAGAAACTGTAAAGATGTTATACTGTGAAATTGGTACCAAATTTGTGCCAATGCCATAGAATCAATTCTATATTTGCAGTATAACACTGCCAAACCCAACATCAGCTCACATAGACTGGTTTCAGTGAGAACAGGGGATTCAATAGTTAGGGGAGCAGACAGGCATTTCTGCGGCCGCAGACGTGACTCCAGGATGGTATGTTGCCTCCCGGGTTCCAGGGTCAAGGATGTCACTGAACGGCTGCAGGGCATTCTGAGGAGGGAGGGTGAACAGCCAGAGGTCGTGGTCCATATCGGTACCAACGACATAGGTAGAAAGAGGGATGAGGTCCTGCAGGCAGAGTTTAGGGAGCTAGGAAAGAGGTTAAAAAGCAGGGCCTCAAAGGTAGTAATCTCCGGATTACTACCAGTGCCACGTGCTAGTGAGTACAGAAATAGGAAGATAGAGCAGATGAATGCGTGGCTGGAGAGATGGTGTAGGAGGGAGAGCTTTAGATTCCTTTGGAATTGGAACCGTTTCTGGGGGAGGTGGGACCTCTACAAGCCAGACGGGTTGCACTTCAAATGGAACGGGACCAATATCCTCGCAGGAGGGTTTGCTAGTGCTGTTGGGGAGGGTTTAAACTAGCTTGGCAGGGGGATGGGAACCTAAGAATAGAGTCAGTAGGGAGGGAAGAAAAACTGGAATTGGAAAACATAAACGTAGAAAGTAAATTGGAAGGACAGAGGAATCAAGGGCTAGATAGTCAACAAGGAGGTTTGCCTATACTAAATGGTATATACTTCAATGCAAGGAGTATAGCGAACAAGGCAGATGAGCTGAGGGCACAGGTAGATACTTGGGACTATGATATAGCTATTACAGAGATGTGGCTGAAAGAGGGGCAGGTATGGCAGCTCAACATTCCTGGTTACAGGATTTTCAGATGGGATAGAGAGGGAGGTAAAAAGGGAGGGGGGCGTCACGGTATTGATTAAAGAAACTATTACAGCTGTGAGGAGGGATGATATGTTGGAGGGACCATCAAACGAGGCCATATGGGTCGAATTGAATAACAAAAAAGGGGCGATCACACTGCTGGGAGTGTACTACAGACCCCCAAACAGTGAGAGGGAGATAGAAGAGCAAATATGTAGACAAATTTCTGAGAAGTGCAAAAACTATAGGGCAGTAATAGGGGATTTCAACTTCCCCAATATTAACTGGGGTAAAATTAGTGTGAAGGGTATAGAGGGTGCGGAATTCCTAAAATGCATCCAGGAGAACTTTTTTAGCAAGTATGTAGCAAGCCCAACAAGGGAGGGGGCGGTTCTGGACTTAGTTTTAGGGACTGAAGCTGGGCAAGTAAAAGGCGTATCAGTGGGGGAGCATTTTGGTGCTAGTGACCATAATTCAGTTAGATTTAAGGTAATTCTGGAAAAGGACAAGGATAGACCAGGAATAAAAATTCTAAATTGGGGAAAAGCAAATTTTGCTAAGCTCAGAGGGGATTTAGCCATAGTGGACTGGAAACAGCTACTTGAAGGTAAATCAGTGTCAGCAGTGGGAGGCATTCAAGGAGATCCAGAGGGTTCAGACCAAATATGTGCCCTTAAAGAAAAAAGGTGGGACTAACAAATCTAGAACCCCTGGATGTCTAGGGACATACAGGGTAGGATAAAGGAAAAAAGGGAGGCATATACTCCAGAATCTTTAGAGGGAGTACAGAAAGTGCAGGGGTGCAATTAAAAAGGATATTAGGAAAGCAAAGAGAGAGCATGAAAAATTCTTGGCAAGTAAAATCAAGGAAAACCCAAAGATGTTTTATAAATATATTAAGAGTAAGAGGATGACTAAAGAAAGGGTAGGGCCTATTAGAGATCATGAGGGTAATCTGTGTGTGGAGGCAGGAGACGTCGGTAGGGTTCTTAATGAATACTTTGCATCTGTTTTCACAAAGGACAGGGGCAAAGCAGACATTGCTATCAGGGAGGAGGAGTGTGAAATATTAGATGAAATAAACATAGTGAGAGAGGAAGTATTAAGGGGTTTAGCAGCTTTAAAAGTGGATAAATCCCCAGGCCCGGATGAAATGTATCCCAGGCTTTTAAGCGAAGCAAAAGAGGAAATAGCAGAGGCCCTGACCATCATTTTCCAATCCTCTCTGGCTTCAGGTGCGGTACTGGAGGACTGCTAATGTGGTACCCTTGTTTAAAAAGGGAGAAAAGGATAGACCGAGTAATTACAAGCCAGTCAGCCTAACCTCGGTGGTGGGAAAATTATTGGAAAGAATTCTGAGGGACAGGATAAATCTTCATTTAGAAAGACACGGATTAATCAAGGATAGTCAGCACGGATTTGTTAAGGGAAGGTCGTGTCTGACAAACTTGATTGAATTTTTTGAGGAGGTAACAAGGAGGGTAGATGAGGGTAGTGCGTTTGATGTAGTGTATATGGACTTTAGTAAGGCTTTTGATAAGGTTCCACTGGCAGACTGGTCACGAAGTTAAAAGCCCATGGGATCCAGGGCAAAGTGTCAAGTTGGATTCAAAACTGGCTCGGAGGCAGGAAGCAGAGGGTAATGCTTGATGGGTGTTTTTGTGACTGGAAGGCTGTTTCCAGTGGGGTTCCGCAGGGCTCGGTACTAGGTCCCTTGCTTTTTGTGGTATATATCAATGATCTAGACTTGAATATAGAGGGTATGATTGAGAAATTTACAGATGATACTAAAATCGGCTGTGTGGTTGATACTGAAGAAGGAAGCTGTAGACTGCAGGAAGATATCAATAAATTGGTCAGGTGGGCAGAGCAGTGGCAAATGGAATTCAATCCGGAGAAGTGAGGTAAAGCATTTGGGGAGGGCTAACAAGGAAAGGGAATACACATTAAATGGTAGGACACTGAGTAGTGTAGAGGAACAAAGGGACCCTGGAGTGCATGTCCACAGATCCCTGAAGGTAGCAGGCCAGGTAGATAAGGTGGTTAAGAAGGCTTACGGAATGCTTGCCTTTATTAGCCGTGGCATAGAATACAAGAGCAGGGGGGTTATGCTTCAACTGTATAAAACACTAGTTAGGCCTCAGCTAGAGTACTGCGTGCAGTTCTGGTCACCACATTACAGGAAAGATGTGATTGCACTAGAGAGGGTACAGAGGAGATTTACAAGGATGTTGCCGGGAGTAGAGAATCTTAGCTATGAGGTAAGACTGGATAGGCTGGGTTTGTTTTCCTTGGAACAGAGGAGGCTGAGGGGAGACCTTATTGAGGTGTATAAAATTATGAGGGGCCTAGATAAAGTGGATAGAACGGACCTATTTCCCTTAGCAGAGGGGTCAAAAACCAGGGGGCACAGCTTTAAAGTAATTGGTGGAAGGTTTAGAGGGGATTTGAAGGGAAATTTCTTCACCCAGAGGGCTGTGGGGGTCTGGAACTCACTGCCTGAAAGGGTGGTAGAGGCAGAAACCCTAACCACATTTAAAAAGCACTTGGATATGCACTTGGGATGCTCTAACCTGCAGGGCTACGGACCAAGAGCTGGGAAGTGGGATTAGGCTGGATAGCTCTTCGTTGGCCAGCGCGGACACGATGGGCCGTGCTGTAACTTTCTATGATTCTATGAACAACTCAAAATAGGTGCTGGGATATCACTTCCATTTTAGTCGTCGGAGCCGGCATTGCCTCTCAGAGAGCAATGCTTGTCATGGGATCACAAGATCATGATGTGCATAAATTAATTCATCTACTTCATGCTATGAGTCTAACTGCTACTTTCCTTGTCTTGGATTGAAAGACCTACCCCTGGCATCAGCAGGTAGATTTCAGTGGCTGTGGCTGGGTAACTTAAGCTGCGAACATGAGGTACTCTTGTTTCTTCCAAAACTTGGAGCACCTGTGCTGGTGGCCAGGAGAACTTCCTTGCTCTTTTAAATAGTGCCATGGAATCTTTTATGTCCAACTGGGAGGGCAGACGAAACCTTGGTTTAATGAATTATCCGAACAATAGAATCACTGACAGTGCAGCACACCCTCAGTACTGCATTGAAGTATCGGCTTGGATTATGTGCTCAAGTCTCTGGACTGGGGCTTGCAACTATGACCTTCTGACTCCAAGCAAAGGTGCTACCTCTGATCCAAGGCTGACACTATGAGGGCTTGAGGTAATTATTGACAGAACTGTTAAGGGATATCCTGTATGAGAGCTTCCTGAATGGCTCTCTCAACCAGAACCAGGTTATCCGCTACAGTCTCTTCAGGCTTCCCTTGCTTTTCTTCGTGGTCCCATTGACGTCCCTGATGGCCTTTCTCTTCCAAGGCCTCCATGATGATGCTTCTTTGGTGGGTAAAGTTGTTCAGCATGCAGCAGACAGCATCATTCCTTTGCTGGCCTATTTTGTAGGGACCTGAAGTGCTGCTTCAGTATACCAATGGTATAAAATGTGCAGAGATATAGTGTGACAGGTCTGCGTCCCATTTTCTGATTGGTTTACTCCCACAAATAGGGCCTTAATAATTGGAAAATAGACGTAATGTGTTATTCTTGTCTAGCAGTGCAACCTCCTCTTTCATGACAGCATAAGTTGTGCAGTGCTATTAAAGAGTGATTTTTTTTTTGTTGGGGGGGGGTGGGTGGGGGAGGAGCAATGGTAACGTTAGCTAACCCAATGCCAGTCCTCGGGTAAGCTCGGGCAGACCTCGGTGCCCCTGGGCTAGGGAAGGCAAAAATCAGTCCAGGTTCCTGCTCCTGACTACTGTCCAGTGACCTCGACTGGGAAGTGTGGATAGAACTGGGCTCAGATGTGATGCCTTCTAAAACAGTTATTTACCTGTGCTTGGTACTTAAAACTGATTTGCTAAAACCGCTGGGTAATTAGCATTTCACATTCTTGTGCAAAACTGCTTTGAAAGGGTATTAAACATGCATTTAAGTATTGTTGGAGACAAAGATGATGCTTCTTATTACTGGAGCGTTTCTGCTCATGCTGCAACTGAAATGTTTTTCATTGTTGTCTCGGTTCCCTGTGGAGCCAAGTGGGTGTATCAATATGAGGAATTGCAGTATTCTATTAATAATGCGCACACAAAAAAATCACTCCTGCAAGCAGGTTCTTTTAACCTCTTAGAATTTTAATTTTGGAAATATTTTGGTACAGTTGTACTAATGGTATAATAGACTGTCCAGAATGGTGAAGGGAAAAGTTATTTTTTTTTACCGTTATGTCGCAAGGCTTTTTTTTCCCCGCATGGACATGACAACTTGTCCTGGTCCCATTGCAAACTCCGCAACAGGGCAGCAACTGGGAGAGCTGCAGTAGGGCTTCAGTGCCCCACCCTAGGCAATGGAAAAGTCGAGGGTTCCTGCTGCTGACCGATATCCAAGGACCTCCTATTTTGAAATGGTTGTTTTCCGCATGTTGTACAAAAGTGTTGGGTTTGTTCCGAGTCTCCTTATAGTAATCACCTATCAGTGCTATCTATTATTTAACTTTAATAAAACATTTTCCGTTTCTCGATTAATACTGGGCATGTTACATTTGAGTTTAAATATTCTCAGATACAGAGAAGAAACCAAATACGGAGAGCCCTTCATCAGATTCCCGACTAGACATGGATGAAGAATCTTCTGATATGCGTGTCAAGGAGGAGAAAGATGAGACGAGAGATAAAATGAGCCTTCAAAGCACAAAAGCATTTGGTGATGATTCGCCTTCTCCTAACAGTGCACATTCAGAAGGAAATGAAAGCTCTGGGAAGACACAGAAAACGACAAGGCGTTTAAAGCGGACTTTGTCCAATGACTCAGATGACAGCACCAAGTCTCCAATGCTGACAGACTGTCCAAAGACACCAAGCGGATCTCCTGACCCCTCTCAGCCAGTGTCTGAGGGGTCGAACAAATGGATTCACCTTACAGAGTTCGAATTGAAAGGGTTAAAGGCACTTGTGGAAAAACTGGAGTCCTTGCCAGAGAATAAGAAATGCGTCCCTGAAGGGATAGAAGATCCTTATGCCCTTCTGGAAGATATGAAGGTTAGTGTTGTAAAACATTTTCAAAGGCAATTGTTTATCTGTCTGGAGAACACAATTTTAATCAAACAGGAGTCATGTCATCATTTCTGATTACAAGTGGCATTTATCCTGTGTTTCAATTTAGATTTTACCAATAGTATGACTCTAAATTGGTTGATTAATAAAAAGCGCAGTATATTAGTCACCTTTGAGACCCGGGGATTCACAAAATAAATCCAAAATTCTTTCAATACCTCTTTAAACTTGATATTTAGGACTTAATCTGTCAGTGATAATTAGGAAAATCCCATCAGTGTACTAAAGATGACAAACAGCTTCTCCAGGTTGGGAAATTGCTAGCCTCTACTGCTTAATTATTCCATTGGATTTACAGCAAAGATGAATGTAAGTGAGCCATTTGAAGAGACACACTCGACTTATATGACTTGAGATACTTCTGCAAAGTGGAATTCTTGTTCTAATACTCTGAGGATATGTGCCGTTAGTTTTTTTAAAACCAAATGAATTTCCTTCTACTGCGGAAACTTACTCTGAACTCTCCAAGCACTTGTCACAGCACTTTGCTAATTGCATTTCCTATTTCCTTAGCAGAGCAAATATTAACATTTTCTGGTATGGAAAGTGTAGCTAAATGGGATTTCACGCTTGTTTTCCAAATGATAATAGGATCATAGGCTGGTATTCTCCCCTCCCTATTCATAGGCTATGGGGAAGAAACCCACCAGTTGTCTTTTTTTTAAACTAAAGGATGCCCACATTGGGGCTGAATTTCCTTGGCCGTTCCAGTAAACATCTGCTGTAACTCTTGTGAAGTAGCTGGAAATTCCGCCAGGACCGGATACGCCAGGTTCTAGCCGTAAAAGGGATTTTCCAGTCACATTGTTTGTGTGGGGGTGGGGTGGGGCAAGCCTTTTGGTCGGCCCAGAAAACGCCACTGGCTTGGAGAGCACGGGGACTCCATATGCTGCAAGCTTATGCTTCCTCGGCCCGAATATAGCATGGTGTACGTTAGGAGGCCAGTATAGTGCAGTCAGATGAGACTCACCGGCCTGCCAGAGCAGACGGGCACCCAAGATACGTCCATACTGGTGCAGGCACCCGCTGGCCCCATACAAAGAACTGGGCTCTCACTGACCCCACATACACAAGTTCTCTTTTGTGCCACCTCACATGGAAAATCAATTTTTATACTCATTCTCTGTATTTTATAATAAATTAGACTGTTAAAGATATGAGAGGTAGTGTGTTGGAGTACTAGCATGTAGTGTTATTCAGTGGGGAGGAGAACACAGTCTTCCTGCCTCAGCCCAGCCAGCCCTACAACCTCTGCACTCCTCCAGATCTGGCCTCTTGTGTATCCCCAATTTTCTTCACTCCACCATTTGAAATTTCCTCCAACTAAATATTGGGAAGACCGAAGCCATTGCCTTCGGTCCTCGCCACAAATTCTTTACCCTAGCCACCAACTCCATCCCTCTCCCTGGTCACTGTCTGAGGCTGAACCAGATCGTGCGCAACCTTGGCGTCCTATTTGAGATGAGCTTCTGACCACATATCCACTCCCATCACCAAGACCGCCTACTTCCATTTCCATAACATCGCCCGACTCTGCCCCTGCCTCAGCTCACCTGCTGCTGAAACCCTCATCCATGCCTTTCTTACCACTAGACTTGACTATTCGAATGCTTTCCTGGCCGGCCTCCCATCTTCCACCCTCCATAAACTTGAACACATCCAAAACTCTGCTGCTCATATCCTAACTCTCACCAAGTCCTGTTCACTCATCACCCCTGTGCTTGCTGACCTATATTTGCTCCCAGTCTGGCAACGCCTCGATTTTAAAATTCTCATCGGTGTTTGCAAATTCCTCCATGGCCCCACCCCTCCCTACCTCTGTAACCTCCTCCAGCCCTACAACCCTCCGAGATATCTGTGCTCCTCCAATTCTGGCCACTTGTGCTGCCGTGCCTTCAGCTGCCTTGGCCCTAAGCTCTGGAATTCCCTCCCTAAACCTCTCTACCTCTCTCTCCTCCTTTAAGTCGCTCCTTAAAACTTACCTCTTTTACCAAGCTTCTGGTCACCTGTCCTAATACCTGTTTATGCAGTTCGGTGTCAAATTTTGTTTGATAAAGCTCCTGTGAAGTTCCTTGGGACAGTTTACTACGTTAAAGGCGCTATATAAATACAACTTGTTGTTCTGTTCCTCATCTCAGCTGTGCTTTGGGTGTCAGCCATGGCTCAGAGGTCAGCAGATTGTGGGTTCAAATCCCACATCAGCGATTTGAACGCATAATCCAGGCTGACACTCCAGTGCAGTACTGAGGAAGTGCTGCAAGATTGGAGTTGCCCTCTTTTGGATAAGATGTGAAATTGAGACCTGGTCTGCCCTCTCACTGTGAGACATAGATGTCTTGAGTTTATTTTAGGTCCTCTTGGTCTGTGAATACACTTGTCAGCTTTTAGCATCTTCAGTGTCCTTTTTGATCATCTTGTTAAATTTTGAGGTTTAATTTATGGTTTGTTCCCTTGCCTAGTTGAGGTCACTCTGCTGCTCTTAAAGATTCACAGACTAATAGATAATGCAGCAGTTGATACTTAGAGGTCCCTGTGGATTTCTTCAATGATATCACTGTATTCTGTCTTCTAGATTCTGATAAAGTTTATTGATTAGAACAAAGAGGAACTCCTTCAGGAGAGGGGTGAGAGAGGGATATTTTCTGTTTGTGTTTTTTCCGTGTAACTATTAGTTTACTTCCCATGGCGTTGCACATGGCGAGTCCAGGCCATGTACAGTCTTCAGGTCCAGTGGGGTTAGAGGGTAGGGGACTACTAAACCAAGGCCAAGGAACAACTGCAATGATGGAGGCCAGAGGAGGATAGAGTGCGGTGGGAACTTATAGGACGCAAATGTAGAGGAGGGGGTTAGATGCTGCCGGGGGGGGTGGGGGGTGATAAAGGGGGTGTAGAGCATGATTAGGGATGGGTAGAGATAAGGGAGAGTGGGGTTAGAGGTGGAAGGGAGAGGACAAGGGGGTTCAGGGGAGAGAGGCGGAGGGAAGGGAGGAGGGGGGCCTGCAAGTAGCTCAAATATATATATTTAAAACGTGCTCCTCTAGCCCCAAGACCCCCCACCTCCCAGTAGCTTGAATTTAAGAAATAAAAAAGGTTCCCTTCCTAACTCCACTCACTGCAGCTCCACATACTGCCCCCCATATCCGGCCAGAGGCGCATCTCATGCATAAGGCAGCACTGTGGGAGACATGACATGCCAAGCACATCAAGAGCTGATACTGTGGCCTAGACTAAAAACAACTTTGAGAGACCAAGGGCAAGATGGCAGTCAGTACAGTCAGATTTTTGTTCAGTGAGGGTTGGGGGTGGGTGTTGCTGTCAGAATTTCTTTTTACTGTGGGGATTGGGGTTTGGAGGATTCTGTTCAGTGGGGGGATTGTTAGACTTATCAGGGGAGAGGTAGTTTGTGTACTGATTTCTGATCAATGATGGGGTTGCCCAGATTACAGCTCAGGGTGGGAGGGGGGAATTGTGCCATGATTTCTCACCAGTTGGGAGGGAGTTGCCACATTCTCTGTTCAGTGGGAGGGGAACATACGAATATATGAAAAAGATGGACAGAAAAAGAAGCAGTCTGCAGTATTTTTGTGCATGAAACAGTCAATGAGAGAGACGTGGAGGGCCTCCTACAGTTAATGACACTCAGTTCAGTGAAGCTGACTTGGGATAGGCCACATCAAAGAGCAAGGTTTGCGTAATTTATTATTTTGATGTTACAAGGAGCAGTAGGGAATTGATTGAATCTCAGTGGATAATGATTTTATGTTCTTTCATGTATTTCTTGTAATAAAAAAGCCAGTTGCTGGTTTACAATTGGGCTTGTGTTACTGGAGTGTTTAGAAGTCCTCTCTGAACGATAGCGGCGATCGCAGCACCCAGTACACACAGCGAGGGGCCGTATTGTTAATGCCCTGTCGCACAATATCATTTAATTAGATATTGGCCATGGAACTGTACCCAGTTCGCCTTGAAGTGGGGGTGAGGGGAATAAAAATAGTGCCTTTTCTTCCAACAATTTTTCTTCACCTCCTCCTGCCTTGAAGATGACTGTCTTCACTTGGTTGCGGTTACAAGGGTGTCAGGTGCCCTCAAGTACAATGTCCAAGTGGCCATTCCTCATGTGTGCAGCTAAATGATGTTTGTTAGCAGGCTAGTGGTCAAATAGCTGGGATTGGGGGTGAACTTGATCCTGTCCTTGCCTGACATCCGCACACTTGCCCTCTCGGCTGGGGTTGCAGGATAGTAATCAGGAGCGAGATCCCAGGATGATTTTCTTCCCTCTGGGACCAATTGTAGCACCTCCACTTAGGCCGAGGCTGATTACAAACTCCGCACCGACCAGGGCTCAAACCTGGGACCTTCCCAGTCTGTATCGGGTGAGCTAAAAATATGTTTTATTACCTCTTTTTCTCTACTGACAATTTTACATTTTTTGTTGCCTTGCAAGTTTCCTGGTTTCCCAGGTGGTTCTTTTACCCCCTCCCTGTCTAATACATACTTCCATCTATTTCCATTGTTAGGTTCTTTTGGGGCAATTTGGTTCCTTGATGAATATGATTTTATCTTAAAAGACCTCCACTTATCAAATTCTGCTTCTCCCTCCTCCTCTCTCAGGGTGTCCTCAAATGCTGCTTTTGAAACAAAAAAATATTGTTGCACTTGTCGATAACAAAATGGTGGTGTATTTGAAAGAAGCTTCTTCAGTTGGATGTGCAGTAATCTGTTATTTTTGCCACCTATCGGCTATATAAAGTAATGCAGGCCATTCTGTGAAACTCAGCACAAGAGCATTCTCTGACTGTATAACCAACACATACTGAAAATAGGCATTTGTCATTTACATTAGATACAGAATGGACTTTGAGATATATTTTTCTTGCCAATTTTTCTGCCCAAACTTCCACTTCTCCTGACTCCTTGTTGGGGTACAGTTCCATGGCTGCTGGTACCTTGCCCAAAAGACTTGTTGTTCATGTGTGAGCCTTGACATTGAACAGACTATTCAATCAGAGTGGAATCACAGTTGTGCCTGACCCTGTCCTTGCTGTAACCCAATGGTTGAATCTTCTCAGATACCTTATCTTTAAAGAAAATTAATAAAACTTTTTTTCTCCCAGTAATAGATTATATGCTATTGCTTGGAAGAAAGAAGTTTTAAAATATAAAGGAAAATAATGGATTCCCAGCTAGCAAATGGAGAATGGTTCTCAATAAAATTGAGAAAATGTCTCTTCATCATTTAGATTTTTAAAAAATGCAATGTCCAGTGTAAAGTCCAAAAAATTTGAAAATGCACCAAATAAAATATCAAACAAAAAGTAAAGTTTTCTTCACGCGGGTTGGGTGTTGTATGTCTCCAGATGCTGCTAGGAAATAAATCTGGTGCCTTCAGCACTTGTATCACTCTTCAGGCTTTCTTGTGCTTCTGTGTTTTTCCTCCAGTATAAATGAAGGAGCTTTGGGTTAACCTTAATGACAAGCTCCTCTTCCACTGCACTTTGTTATTGCTCCTTTTCACATAGCATAGGCAGGGCCATTCTGGAGTTATTTTTTTAAGGGCTTTGTTAGCTTTTGCTGGTTTTCTAAGTTGGCATGTGTTGTGGGGCGGGGGCCACAGTGCATCAGGGACTTAAACCCTAATTTAACAGGCTGCAGATATGGAAACTTCTGTGTATTGAAGTCTTCTTTGGCAAGATTCCTGTGTTTTCTGTACTGGCTCACACATTTGTACGTGTCAGTTTGTGGTTTTTTTGCCTCAAAATCCACTTCCTGTTGTTCACAGTTTGACTTCAACTTCTGATCTGTTTCAGCCTCACCAAACTGCTGCTCCTGTGATAAATGCATAAACATTATATTGAATTGGTAGGTGAAACCAGCTTGCATAAGCTAAGTTGGCCCATACTTTCTAATATGTTTCAGCGTGGACTGCTACAATAATACATTAAAAAAAATAGTAAACACAGAAAGATTTAAAACTACTAAATGTGAGTTTGGCTCAGTTGGTAGCACTCTTGCTTTGGAATCAGAAGGCCCTGTGCTAAGGCCCTACTATAGACTTGAGCACATGGTTTAGGCTTGCATTTCAGTGCAGCACTGAAGGCTTGCTGCATTGTCAGAAGTGCCATCTTTTGGATGAGATGTTAAACTCAGGCCTGTCCGCCTACTGAGGTGGATGTAAAAGATCCTATGTGATTATTCGAAGAAGACCTTCCTTCCAGCTGTCCTGGCTAACATTCGGCCCTCAACCAACACCACTAAATATAGATTGTCTGGTAATTCATTCATTTGCTGTTTGTGGGATCTTGCTGTTTGCCAGTTGGCTGCCACATTTGCCGATACAACGACAGTGAATTTGCTTACAAAAGTAATTCAGTGGTTGTGAAGTACGTTTCGACGTCCTGAGGGTCTGATCAGACACTATATAAATTGAAAGTTCTTGCCGTAAATTATTAGAAAGCTAATTTAAACATTACAGTTGTAGCGGAAGTAGCACTGTGGTACTGAACAATGGCACATGAATGTGCAGAGCCACAGTGTGAGGGATGAATGTAGTTTTGATCTCTGCTTCGCTTATCAGAGTGCGGAGGTTATGGCTCCTCCCTCATCCCAGTTGACTCGGAATGAACAGCCACAGCGCCCAAATCCCAATTTGCAGCAGGATTCTCCCATTCCATTGGAAGGCACCTATTCAGATGGAAATTGCATCGGTGTCCTGGCTGTGTGCACCAGAGAGTGCTGGGAAAAAAATAATAGTGGCCATTATAAATAACTTTTTGACCACTGGTCATCAGTTTAAACCAATGAGCCAGAGAAAGACAAAATTAAATAATATCATGAGACCCAAGGAAGTACTTGAAATGTAATTAATTTTGCTTTAATGTTATTAATTGATCTGAGGACTAAAAACTGAATTAAAAATGGTTTGGGCAGTTTTGCTGACAGAGAGTCCCCTGCTCTCCCTTGATCCCAGTTCAATTTTAGAGATTTAAATGTAACCATATACACTTTTAGTATATAGTCGTCCCTACTTCTGTGTGATTTTGAGATACGATCTGGCCTGGTGACCTACCGGTGACTCTGAAAAGCTGGAAGGTTTGCAAATCTAGAAGCGAAATATATGCTTTGTAGAAATAGGCTGCTGGGGTTTCCAAACAGTGACAATGTAGCTCTGTGAAAGTTTCTATTTGCACATGTATTTATTGCTTTTCTAGGTTTGATGATTTGGATTTCACAGGCCAATGGAAACATCTACTCTCAATGATGTATGGTGGTTAAAAAATCTAAATCCATCTGTAACTTAGCTTGGGAGGGACACTCGTATGTGAATGTTGATTACACAGAAATGATTTAGCAGTGGTGATCGGTCAGTTCGTTGTATTGTAATTCTTTATTTGTGACCCACAGTACTCCATGGTAGGCAACTAAATGGCACACAAAGAAAACACATTTGGAAAAACCCGGTCTGGTGGATTTTTCAAATCTTATGTTTTTTTATTTTTTTGTGTTGCCTGGCTTTGCTCATATTTGAGAATATGGACCTGCTGTTGGGTATTTCAGAAGAGAAACAAAAAAGACTTGCATTTATATAGCACCTTTCACAACCACCGGACGTCTCAAAGCGCTTTACAGCCAATGAAGTACTTTTGGAGTGTAGTCACTGTTGTAATGTGGGAAACGCGGCAGCCGATTTGCGCACTGCATGCTCCCACAACCAGATAATCTGTTTTTGTTATGTTGATTGAGGGATTAATATTGGCCAAGACACCTGCTCTTCTTCGAAATAGTGCCATGGGATCTTTTACGTCCACCTGAGAGAGCAGACGGGGCCTTGGTTTAACGTCTCATCCGAAAGATGGCACCTCCAACAGTGCAGCACTCCCTCAGCACTGCACTGGAGTGTCAGCCTAGCTTTATGTGCTCAAGTCCCTGGAGTGGGACTTGAACCCACAACCTTCTGACTCAGAGGCGAGTGTGCTACCCACTGAGCTACAGCTGACATTAAACAACAACTACTTCCATTTATATAGCGCATTATAACAATTATCTGGTTATTCTCACAATGCTGTTTGTGGGAGCTTGTTGTGCGCAAATTGGCTGCCGCGTTTCCTACATTACAACAGTGACTACACTTCAAAAGTACTTCATCGGCTGTAAAGCGCTTTGGGACGTCCTGAGGCCGTGAAAGGCGCTATATAAATGGATTTCTTTCTTTCTACATTATGATGCATGGAGTGAATGTCATATTGTACTCTCTGTCCCTGCCCCCTGCATTGTATGGTCGGATATTACTTCTCCCCAGCCCTCTGTGATGTGAAACTGAGGCATACAGGCCAGTAAGGTTTCCTACATTACAACAGTGACTACACTTCAAAAAGTACTTCATTGGCTGTAAAGCGCTTTGGGGAGATCTGGTGGTCGTGAAAGGCACTGTATAAATGCAAGGTTTCATCCCTGTTTTGTGTTGTTTGCTAAATGAAGCTGGGCAGCAATACAGGCACTGCAGTTCAGCTAATTGTCCATCTACAACCATATTTCATGCTCCTGATTGCTATCCAGTGACCCCTGTATGTTTGTGTGAGCCATTTCAGTGAATAGAGACTGGATTGGGTTTGCCTGTGATGCTGACCATGGTCGAATGGCCAGTCAACACTCACATATAGAATGGCCATTTGGGTAAGGTAGTGAAGAATAACCTATAATTATAATCCGAGGTTTATAATTTCTTCTCCCAGGTCTTTAATTTTGCCTATAACGGATTGCTGCCTTGCTATGCCCGAGCAAACATACACTAGTTGAATTGGCAGTTTAGCATTGCCAAAACTGTATACAGTTGTTTCAGCAATGTTAACAAGTACAGACAACGCGGCTGTGTTGATTAACATTACTCCGTTGGGATTCAAGTTGAGAAAAGAAAAGAGCGAGGGCGCAACCAAAGGGTGAGAGGAGAAAGGCCTGTAGGGAAAAATAATCAGACGGCAGCGAAGAAAGGCAAGACTCAATAGACAGAATCGTGCAGCAGCTGAAGAAGGGGGATGGGGAGGCCAGCGGAGAGAACAGTGGAGACTTTGAAGGGGGTAGGATGAGCTGGACTTTACCTGTGTGTGCAAAATGCTGGCTCCAAAACAGCATGTACTCTTGACGAAAGCAGCGACTGAAACGAAGTTCAATAGTTTGTTCTGCACTTTTTACAGTTGATGTATGGGAGTGGGAGAGAGGGCTGAAACTACAGTGAGACCTATTGCTGACCGTTTTGAGTGTAATCTTATGCCCAGCAAATGCTTCGATTCCTCAAGTTAACAATAGTAAGAAGTAGATAACCGTTTTTTAAAATAAGTAGATCGTTATTGAAATATATTTTCTTTGATAGTTTTGTTTTTTTAAAGAAACATGGTGAGTGATTTACGTTTTTTGGAATTGCAAACCGGGTGTATGTTCTTGGCCCAGCCCATTCAGCCTGTATCACTGCAGTTCCTTATTCTTTCAGACTCCTTGGAGCCACTTCCCTTTGTTCGTTAATTGACTCCGCTCATAAAGAAGCATGTGACTATCTCCCTGGAGAGCTTAATAATAGTTAACCTTTTCTTTCCCATTGCATAGGGGCCCTCCATAATGTGGTCATGTTTACTAGAATGCTCTGGGGAAGTAGGTTGAAACACTATGCAAATCAATACATTTTCTTTTGTTTTAGTTTTGTATTTGAAAAGACAAGCAAAATTCATATTAAATTTTCCCATGTATCTGGCAGATCTTTAAAATAAAAAAGATAAAGTTCTCGGGGCTAACGCGCAGCAGCATGTAGTGAGAGAATACAAGTTACTTTTATATTTAGCATTTCACAGGATCACAAGAAAAGCCATTCGGCCCATCCAGAGAGATCCTAACGGCCAATGGTAGCACCCAGCTATTTCTCAAATGATTCTCATCCTGTTGCCTCCACTACTCTATCTGGAATTTTATTCCACATGTTGATTACTCTTTGTGTGAAGAAAAATTTCCTGATATCTGTCCTAAAAGTACCCTCCTCTAGTTTGAACCTGCGTCCCATAATTCTGTTCCTGCTTTTTAATTGAAAGTAATATTTCGAGGTAACTTTTTCTATACGCATCACAATCTTGTATACGTCTAAGATTACCTTTCAGTCACCTCCTTTCCAGGCAGAAAAGCCCAAGTTTCTCTTTCCTCATAACTCATATCCCTGACACTGGGGATTAGCCTAGTTGCTCTTCTCTGCACTGCCTCCAGCACTTGAATGTCTCTCGTCGACCAGAACTGGACGGAGTATTCAAGGTGCAGTCTGATGAGCGCTATAACATTTGATCATTACCTATATTCTACTGTTTTGGCTATGTAGTTCTCCATCCTCCATCCTATTGGCTTTGCTGATTGCCACTCTGCATAGGTTGGACATGCTTAGCATCAAATCTGCTAAGACTCCTCGGTCTCTTTCAGCTTCATCCGTAGGTATTTTGGCACCATTCATGGAGTACACACATCATCTATTTTATCTTCGTTAAAGAAGTTGAAGAAATTGGTCAGGTAGAATCTTCCTCTTTATTGAAGAAACAATTGGATGGTGCAATGGGGGTACTATTGGGTGCTTCTGGATGGATGAAATAAGATGGGCTGAATGACCTTCCACACCTGTAATGATCTTGTGTCACTCAAAGTGCTAGGAGCAAGTTGTTCACCTGAACTCCAAGGTGGAGAATAGTGCTTGACAACCCGAGCCAAAAGGAGAAAGTACAATAATATAATAAAAATTAGGAGCAGTTACCCTCCAATTGATCGTGGGTGTTGTAAGCAGACAGAATTGCTTGCATTTGTCAAGACTTGTGGATTGTTGTGGGTTCAAGTCCCACTCCCGAGACTTGAGCACAAAAATCTAAGCTGACACTTCAGTGCAGTACTGAGGGAGTGCTGCACTGTCAGAGGTGCCACCTTTCGGATGAGACATTAAACCGAGGTCCTGTCTGCTCTCTCAGGTGGATGTATAAGATCCAATGGCACTATTTCGAAGAAGAGCAGGGGAGTTATCCCGGTGACCTGACGAATACTTATCCCTCAACCAACATCACAAAAGCAGATTATCTGGTCATTATCACGTTGCTGTTTCTGGGAGCTTGTTGTACACAAATTGACTGCCGCGTTTCCTACATTACAACAGTGACTACACTTCAAAAGTACTTCATCGGCTGTAAAGTGCTTTGGGCTGTAAAGTGGTCGTGATAGGCACTACATAAATGCAAATCTTTCTTTTTAGACAACTTCCAGTATCTGAGCAGTTGCGTTAAAGGGACAGGCCAGGTTAAACACAGCTCTATTTTAGAAGTAAAGGACCGCAACTGTGCTCCAGACCACCTCTGAGCAATGCTTTGAAGAATCTGCTAGATTCTTTATGAAAAAGAAACTAATGTTTAATTTTGATGCTATGAGTAGTGTGTATAAATAAGTGAATTTTATTTTAGTTTGATTACAATATGTTTGTTCTCTTATCCCTGTTGTGAATGCAGACTGTGCTGGAGGAGCATGCTGATGATGATCAGAAACTGGCTATCACTGGGGTCCCGATTGTAACATGGCCAAAGAAGACAGTGAAGGTAAGAGGAAATGACAGGATCATAAACTGAAGGAAATGTTCAGTTGTGTTTTTCCAATATTGCTGGCAATTGACATTTTTATGATTGCAGAAATGCTAACTTTTCATTAATTTGCACCAGCATGATGTCGATTACAGACGGCCAGTTCACCGTCTCCAGAGCTCCGCAAAGAAACATTAGTTTATATTCATTTAAAAATCTTGGTGTTGAAAATGCATTGCAGTACTTTTTTGAAACCATTTATGATAATTGTTTCATGTTGGGATTTGCAGAGAAAAGTTCATTGATTTATGTGGTTTCAAGTGTACTTCAAGCTGATGTTACCTTTTTGTCTTGGGGGATTCATCATTCAATGTGATTGAATTGGGCGCATTGTTTGTTTATACACTGTTTGACTTTTGCATGCATTATTGCTTTGGTACCAGCAGTGTAACAGTACCATAATGATGTCAACATAAATTTAGCCTTCATGTTATTCATGTATAAGTTAGACACATATTCTGGCTGGTTAAAGGATTCTAATCAGCTACATCCATAGAGAATTAAATTCAGGATGTACATTTTTTTTTTAGCCTTTTTTTGAATAAGTTGAATAGAGTAAATAAGGAGAAATTGTTTCCAGTGGCAGAAGGGTCGGTAACCAGAGGACACAGATTTAAGGTGATTGGCAAAAGAACCAGTGGCGACGTGAGGAAACATTTTTTTTTTACACAGCGAGTTGTTGTGATCTGGAATGCACTGCTTGAAAGGGTGGTGGAAGCAGATTCAATAACATTCAAAGGAGATTTGGATAAATACTTGAAGGGAAAAACTTTGCAGGGCTATGGAGAAAGAACAGGGAAGTCGAATTAATTAGAAAGCTCTTTCAAAGAGTGGGCACAGGCACGATGTGCCGAATGGCCTCTTTCTGTACTGCATCATTCTATGACAACTGGAACCATATTATGAATGCCCAAGTACATCTTGTGTAGAACCCTTAGAGCTAGCAAACCGAGATGTTGGATTCAAACTACAGGTGCCAAAATGAAAGATCAGTGTCTAACCAATCGAGTCCCTGGAGGTCCAAGTTTGAATCTCATTCCTGACTTAGCCTAACCCTGACTGCTTTTTGGTATCTGTGACACGGGGGCAAAATTGGCACCACAAGATTGACCTTCTCCAATCAAGAAGCAGTACCGACCATGTCTGTGTTTCTCCGCTATTCTGCTCTTCTGCTTGATGAGGAGAAATCATAGGGATCTGTTGATCATTCAATCATGGCGTAGTATGGATAACATGAAAGCTGAATATATGTACAGTAGACTTTCCCATCATTCTCCAAATGAGAAAAATAATGTGAATTGAGGGAACTTATGGTGGGGGTGGAGAGAAAAGTAACTTGTCTAACAGTTTATGTTGACACCATTATGTTATACTGCTGATACCAATGTTACAGTGTTATTTTTGGAGTGGTGTGAGCAAACAGCGCAGTAATGCTGTCTCCTCTCTAATCGGGGAATGGATACTTAAAAACGTGCAGAGCTTTGCCCGCTAATTTCCAGCTACCTCTTCCATGTGATCTCACTGCTAGAAAATGAAAAATAATTGCAAAAGGCAGTTTTACTATAGTTATACTGTTCACTTATTATCAGGCAACACAAAAACCCTTTATACTAATATCGGGTGTGTGGTGTAACAAACCCTTTAGTTTCTTGATTTAACTCTTGAACATTTTTGCAGGTACAAAACAGTATAGTGTGCACAGCCCAGTGACCCACTCTAGATAGGCTGTACATTTCCCAGGCCAACAGCATTTCAAAACAAACCAGATTCTTGTGGTTTCTCCTCTCCTGGGGGCTTTGACTCCTGCTGGGGTATGGTTCAACAGGTGATAGTTGCCCTCTGATACCTCATCTAAGTAGTTATCCTTCATGTGTAAGCATAGAACATTCATTTGTCTGTGGGCAGGATTCATAACTGAGCCTGACTCTGTTCCCACTTGACATAGGTGTACTTTCCTGTAAGGACACTAGATCACAGGATAATTATGGTTGAGGAAGGTCATTCTGTCCATCATAGTTTATCCATCCAGAAACGCCCTACAGACCCTCCATTGCAGTTTCCAATTGATTCTTTAATGCCAGGGTTTTTGCCTCCAGTACACTCTGTGGAAGTGCATTGCACATACTGATCACACATTATGTGCAGAAGAATTTCCTGCTATCAGTCCAAAATTTGCTTTTTACCAGTAGGAACCCATGTCCCCTTGTACTACTCTCACAATTTGGTTTGAAGTATTTTCCGAATTTATCTTTTCCATATCTTTCACTATCTTGCACACCTCTACAAGTCGCCACATTTCAATGCTAAAAGATCCAAGTTTCTCCAGTCTTTCCTCAAACTCAGATTTCTAAATTTGTGGATGACACCAAATTGGGGGATAGTTAATACTGAGGAGCACTGCAGCAAATTACAGGAGGACATTAATAAACTTGCAGAATGGGCATATAATTGGCAAATGAAGTTCAACACAGATAAATGTGAGGTATTGCATTTTGGTAGGGAGGTCACTTACCACTTGGAGGGTGCGAGTCTAGGTGGGGTAGAGGAACAAAGGGAACTCAGGAGTACAAATACACAAATCACTAAAAGTTGTGACACAGATTAGCAAGACCATTTAAAAAAAAAAGCAAACCAAGCATTAGGGTTTATTTCTAGAGGTATAGAATTGAAAAGTAGGAAAGTTATGCTAAACCTGTATCGAACCTTGGTTAGACCATACTGCGTACAGTTCTGGCCGCTATATTATAAAAAGGATATCGAGGCACTGGGGAGGGTGCAATGAAGATTTACAAGGATGATACCAGAAATGCGAGGGTATACATATCAGGAAAGGATGAACAGGCTGGGTCTCTTTTCTCTTGAAAAGAGAAGGCTGAGGGGTGACCTAATAGAGGTCTTCAAAATTATGAAAGGTTTTGATAGAGTGGATACAGAGAGAATGTTTCTACTTGTGGGGAAGAGCATAACTAGAAGCCATCAATTTAAGATAGTCACCCAAGAAATCCAATAGGAAATTCAGAAGAAACTTCTTTACCCAAAGAGTGGTGAGAATGTGGAACTCGCTACCACAGGGAGTGGTTGAAGCGAATAGTATAGATGCATTTAAGGGGAGGCTAGACAAGCATATGAGGGAGAAGGGAATAGAGGGTTATGCTGATAGATTTAGATGAGGAAAGACGGGAGGAGGCTCGAGTGGAGCATAAACGCCGGCATGAACTGGTTGGGCCGAGTGGCCTGTTTCTGTGCCGTATATCCTATGTAATATATCTTTTACTATCTTGCACACCTCTACAAGATACTTCTACAAGTTGCCTCATTTCAATGCTAAAAGATCCAAGTTTCTCCAGTCTTTCCTCAAACTCAGATTTCTAACACTAGGTAATAGCCTCGAAGCGCTTCTGAACTGCATCCAACGCATGGATGTCTCCCAGTGTCTTGGAACCAGACTGGACACAGCACTCGAGGTGTATATAGATTGAGCATGACTTCTTCCTCTACTCAACTATTTTGGCACGATAGTTCAGCATTTTATTAACTTTTTTGATTGCTGCTCTGCAGTGGTTGGACATGTTGAGTGTTTTCTAGCAATGAAATCAGATGGAAGAGGTAGTTAGAGATTAGCGAGCAAAGCTCCGCAGATGTGTTTAAGTATGCATTCTCCGACTCCGAGGTCTCTTAACTCCATCCTTAGCCATATCAACACCACTTAGGGAGTGGAGAAATATCACCCGTCCTTCCTTCCTATGTGCAATACTTTACAAATGTCTACATTAAAGTTAATCTGCCCATTTACATATTTTGTTCAATTTATTTTGTAATTTCTGAGCTGCCTTCCGTAAATCTTAGTTTGTTATCATTTACAAATTTGACCAACTTTCACTGAGTTTCTGAATTAGTCATTCATCTAAATTCGAAACAGTTGTGGTCCCAATATATATCTCCGAGACATCTCACACAGCACTCCACCCTTCCCGTGATGTATCTTCTCCATTATTTTCTACCTTTCAGCTAATTTCTTATCCATTCCCAAGACTTACCCTGAATTGCAACACTCTCCTCCTTTACCAAACTGGAAGTAGACCAGAACGCATTCGTTTCCATCCTCTATCTTTGAGTTATGAGGCAATCCTTACATGTGACTTTAATTTCTTTCTATGTCATTTAACCCTACATAGCACCACTGAGTCTCTTGCTGTCCCCTTAAGTATCTCTTTTAACCTTTACTCAATGTGCTTTGCTATTAAGTCCAGGTGAATAACTCCCCCTATAACTATTGTCGTTGTGGCACACATGGCTATCCCCTTTTCTGAGCAGCAAGTCCCCCATGACTACAGTCTCCCTGTGGGTTACAATCTGCATTTTTAACCCTGCTTCTTCATCTGTAATCTTGTTTCCTTCTGCATTATAGGATCATGCCTGATATCTGTTTGTTATTATCAGTCTTCCTGAGTAGCGTCACAGGTTTTCTTAATTTTTCTGCTACTTTTACAACCAGTATCCCTATTTCCTTGGCTACTGTCACTGTAATGTGACCGCTGGCCATTTTCACATGGATAAGTTATTAGATTTAACAGATCAGTCGTTGAAAGATAGTTTAATTAAACAATGTTTAAGGGGGAAAATAGCTAGGAGACATCTACAGGCTGGTACTTGCCATTGAAAGTGCCTGCTAGAGTGGGTGTCTTCTGTAATTGCCTTTTTGTTTTCTTTTCCCCCATTTTGTTGAATTTCTTTAAAACTTAATTGCTTAATTGTTTAAAGAGCTGTGTCACAATCAGTACCCATTTCCAAAATTCAGAGTTGTAGGGAATTACGAATAACATCCTTTTTGCTTTAAAAAAAAAACTTTTTGTTCAGCTTAATGACATTTTGCTAATTTGGATTTTGTGTATTTTTGTATTGCTGGAATCAGCACAAAAAGGCGTAAATCAGCATCACAGCAAATATTTTTCACTGGGAAATGCATCAGTTCAGCTCCTGGCATACTGGCTCTGGGATCTACATAAATGTAAATTGTAAACTTAGAGCAATTTTGAGACTTCCAGGTATGAAGTGACAAGAGATTGTCTTCATGCAATATTATTCAATCATGCAATATTAATTCAAACATGCAAGGTATATCATCTGCTGATTTTGTTGCGAGATCTGCAGGAGTGTGTTTAAAAGGTAGGTCCCACCCTGGGGTAGTTGACTTCAATTGACAGCTGTTCCTGAGACCGCTGGGAAGAGGATGGGACCTTGATTGGCTGGAGACCTTTGATTGACAGCTGTGTGGGTTGAGACTTCCTCTCTCAGTATTCTGTTGGCAGCTCACAGGCAGTCGAGTGTCAGTCAGAGTAAGACTGTCTGAAACCTGTAATTGTTAGCTGTAAAGTTGAGTATCTTGACCCACTGCTGCGATGTTCAAATTTTCTATGTGAGGTAGCTTGTCGTGGTGAACTCTGGGTATTGTAGTTTCACAGGCACAGGGTTGAACCTTCAACTCCCAATATGATGACGCAAACCGAATTTATGAAAAGAAACTGGAAATCCCCCCCACCTACGACACAATTTTCCAACTTTTCTCATACTAAATGATTTAGATTTTATGAGTAAGCGGAGTGACTTTTTCCCCCCCTGAAAATTAAGATTTTTTTTTTGTGTTTGATTTTAATATTTTTAGTTGCATAAAGTGACCTGAGTGAGGAAGGAAAATAGCAGCTGAAAGCAGTTGGGCAAAAAGAAATGAGTAATTTAATTGAAATATTTTGTGGTAGTTTGAGAAAAATTTGGGTGATTTGTTTGTGTGGTTTTGTGATGATTGGTAGCTTTTCCCCATTCTGATTGGTAGCTTCTCTTTCTATAATTGAGTAAATTAGCATGGTTAATTTAACACCTGAGCAAATCAGAAAAGCGTTGCACAGATTTCTCATATTACAGGCATATTCATAGTGTGACAGATTTAATATGTGACAGACGCTGTACACAGGACTTGTAAAGAGAGATAATGAAGCCAATTTAAACTAAATTTTAAGCAGGGCTGTATTTCAATTCCTGTCTCTCCATGAAATGTCATTTAAGTATATGGATTTATGGTGCAGCATTAACTAGCGATGTCCAATTCCACACACACACAGCAGATAATAATTATAAAAATGAGCTTCATTTTTAAGAGACTGTCAAAAGAGAAAAGAAAATGTTTTTTTTTTTCTTCTTTTTCTTTATAGTGACATTCTAAGGATAGCTTTAAAAAAAAACCATAAAAAGCCACCTTAAAAATGTTTTTAAACTCCGACTCTTATTTTTACACTAGTATTATTTGCATGCCGATGGCTACTTCCATAGAAAGTCTGTGGGCAAGTATAAGCGCAATGAACGGCTGACGCTGTGCGTTCACCACTGAGAGCAAAATCTGGCCCCATGTTTCAAAACCTTTTTTGGTTATTTGTTTTGCTACATGACATTGTGCAGTACATTAGAGCTCCAGAGCACCATGACGGGATGTGAATTCGCTCGGAGAGTTCTCCATATGAAATGTGCTGGCAGTTGGAGGTCAGGCTGTTTGACTTCAGGGGGTAGCACAACCCAATCCAGCATAATCCTGTTCATACATGCACATGTCCAGCAACAGTCACTGGGTAGCGTTAGGAGCAGGGATCCCGATCCTCACTGATTTTTCCCTTCCCCAACTGAGAGGCACAGAGTCCAATTGGAACCTGTCTTGAGATCAGCTAACTCGGCACAGACTGGTGATTGGAACCCTAGTTTTCTTCCCTTTTCTTCACTTCTTTCCTGAAAGTAATAATTCGTGCTATGATTTGGTTCCCATGGTGCTGTCAGCCCTCTAGTACCTTACCCAAATGATCATTCTTTCTGTATAAGGCCAGACAGTGAAGGCAGCAGGCTGTTTTACTATAAGGGCCATTACAATACTTTCCAACAGGACAATGGATATCAGATGACAATTGGAGTGGAAACCCTGGTTGAGTTTTTTTCCTTCCTTAGTCTAGGATCACAGAGGCTAATTGTAGCATCCCAGATGAGAGCAACTGACTCAGCACAGTCAGAGAAACCAACCTGGGACCTTCCTGTTTAATATGCCTCAGTTACATGTTGGCTTTGCCAACTGAACCATCAAGCAGCCAACTAATATGTTTTATTATAGAAATGCAGTGGACGCAGTAGGTCTGCCAGTATTTCTGCTATGAACATACTTCTCCAAGTCCAGCAAGGCCACGATTTAAAAATTCTCATCCTTGTTCAAATCCTTCCATGGCCTAGCCATTCCCTACCTCTGTTACCTCCTCCAGCCCTACAAACCTCCGAGATCTCTGCGCTCCTCCTGTTCTGGCCTCTTGCGCATTCCCGATTTCCTTCATTCTACCATCAATGTTTCTTCTAGGCCGTGCAGCTCTCTGCCGGTTACGCGCAGCCCGGGACCGGCTTTTTCAATGTTAAGTTTCGCGTGAATGGACCCCTTAAAGGGGCCGCACACCCCAAAAAAATTAGGAGGAACATTGCCCACCATTGCCGGCCGTGCCTTCAGCTGTTAAGGCTCTTAGGTCTAGGATTCCCTCCCTAATCCTTTCCATCTCTCTTCCTTTTACGACGTGCCTTACAACCTAACTCTTCCTTGTCCGAATATTTCCTTGTGTGGCTCGGTGCCAAATTTTGTCTGATAATGCTCCTGTGAAGTGTCCTGGGATGTTTTACTAGGTTAACTGTGCTATATAGATGTCAGTTGTTGTTGTGGTCATGGACCTTTCATGGATTTGCGTGTCTAATTTCCTTCTCCCTGCCACACCCTCCCCCCGTGATGCATTGACATTGAATGTTCCATGTTGTTAGTTAGGCATTGTGATAACATTCTTGCCTCTGAGTCAGAAGGCTGGCCGTTCATTCCCCACTATGTCCTAGGACAAATAATCTAAGCTGATGCTGATGCTTAAAGTGCAGTCTTTTGGATCAAATGCAAAACTGAGGCCGCAGCTCAGATGGATGTAAAAGATGCCATGGCAGCAATGTTCCCAAGCTGCCTGGAGGTCCCTCACAGACGGATCACCGGCTTTTCAGTGGGACATTCCACGCATGTGCGAAATTTTGAATGGGCTGCGCAGTCTGTTAAAGGGACCGCGCGCACACAAAAAAATTAGGGGCAACATTGCATGGCACTATTTGAAGAAGAATGTAAAATTCTTCTAGTGTCCCAGCCATTGCATAATCCATTGCCTGTGAAGTGCTTCAGGACATCCTGAAATGGTTCTCCATAAATGCAGGTATTTTCTTTGTCGTCTTCATCTGGTTTTAAAAAATCTAAAATAGAGTGAATTTTTAGTGTTTTTTTTTATAGACTTTAAAGTAAAATATGTTGGCTGTTTCCCTTATTGTTTTGTCAGCATTTGGCAATAAGCTGCTGCCAAACTACAGAAGCTTTATTTCACACATTAACTTCACAATGAATTTAAGGACTATAGTTTGCAACAAAAAAAAGCCAGGCTACACATTTTGGTCATGTGCTTTAAATTGGACCTTTAAGAGTATTAGTTTCGATATCAGCTGGCAAGGCGTGCATGCAGCAGTGTTTATACACGGGCTGAAACAGCACGGGAGTGTTTAATAAATGGAAGCATAGATAAAGCTGTAAATGAAGTGTGCCTGTAAAAGCTCTGTGATTACAGCTGTACTCATTTTATTTGCTCAGTGCATTAAACTCTTTGTGGCTCATTTGTAATTTAATATTAGTAATTGTCAGATGTGTAAGGGGCTGGGGAAGAGCTCTAAAGTCATTTTAGCAGGATGATTTGTTAATGTGCCCTCACAATGTCATTCCTCCTGCTGACTATGGTGTGTAATCACAACCAGCAGCAGCCCTATTGTCTGCTTTTCAAAATAAAACATCTGCTTATTTTTGATTGGTCAATTGAAACGGTTCAACCCCATCCTGACCTTCCCTCATGAATATTGATGAGCCTTGAGTGTGGAAGCTGGGTTTATGGTGGAGGCTCGTTACTACAGCAGTCCAGCCATGTCAGTTTGTTTCTGGCCGGGCCCAGACTGAGAAATGGCCATGTCCCTGAGTGCAGATGATGAGGAGTATGACTCAGACCCAGAGCAGGTCAGCTTTCAGCTTTGATTGTGGGCACAGTAGAAGCATTTCAGTTTTTTTTTAAAGTAGAAAGCCCTTATTGGGGAAACAATGTGAGAGCCTAAAGTAGCTAAGCTGAAGCCAGGCTCTGTTGTGCTGAATAATGATGGTGGCTGTTCATGTTTTTAGGACAGCTGCCAACAGCTTGGCTTTTTCTTCCTTACTGATGCTGTTACTTTTAAACTTGAAACATGTGGCATTATAAACCCTGTCTGTTTACTGAAGCAGGTATCCGTGACTGAGCTCACAAACTACCGTCCCATATGGCATTTTAAACCTCATCCTTTAGGGCATTTAACACCCATTTTTGGAGCAACTGCTGCTTTGAGTTCATAGACAAATGTATTGTTGATGTACTGATCACAAGCAAATCGACACATGCTGTTGCCTGGGATGTTTTAATATTAATTCTGTTCTCTATGCTTTTCATGCTTTATTATTTCCTTGTTGACTAAGTTTTTTAATGGTGTGCCTATAGGGAAGAATGTAGTGTTCATCTTTATTTGTGAGATAATTTGTGTTTTTAACTAAAACAGCTTTTATAAGAGCGTAGCGTTGCTTGGCACTACTGTTGCACAAAGTACAGCAGTATTCAAATGTTATATGTAACGTAGTGTAGCTTCAGGTTACAGTACAAACACCCACAGTTTTGATAAAGATAGTACCTCTGAGGAGGAAACCTATTAAACATGATTGTGCTTGAAAGCCAGATCTGTCTTTGCTGCATGGATAGAGTGGGGGAGGGGAGAGGAGAAACCTTACGGTTTAACAATGAGTTGTTCTCTAAATGGCTGTTATTGTGTATTCGTGGTACTGTCGGAGTAATGAATTCTTGAAGGCACTTTTGCAGCGAAATGTTGAGTAACGAGGGAGTGTTTACCCAAGTTGATCTCCCACTGTACCAGTTTGCTGACGACTTGGGCCTAAAAGAATTTTGTGTAGAAAATCATTCTCTATGTAACTTAAAACTGTTTGGTAGTGCTGGGCTTAAAGCAACATTTCAGTAATCCTGAGTATGATTTGGGAGACAGTCTTTCAGTCACCATGCATGTTTGAGTTGATAGGTGGGCCCTTCACGATCTTTTTTATCTGTTATTATTTAATATCTGTATTGATTTCATTGAGTTATATGCTGCTGTGCGAGAGCCTGTCCTCATGCAATGTATAATGGTTTCATTGTAAGTGTCAAAAGAAAGCCTAATACTGACTGGGAGAGTTCCTTTAGTCTGTTCCCTATAGGATTCAGTTTCCTATAGCATGGAGAGAATATCTGGCCTGGAATAAAAGGCTATCTTTGAACCATCAAACTTTCGTGGTGGGATGGTGGGGAGGAGGCTGTGGCAGGGATGGTAAGCTTATTATTTCCTTTCTTTAAAAATGTTTCCAGCCCTTCACCAGCACATGCGGGGGGAAAAAGTCATAGGTCTGTTACTGTCGTGCATTTCTAGATCCAAATTAAGGTCCGAACTGAAATGAAGCTTCTGATTATATTGAGACTGTGTGCGGTTGGTGGCAGCCAGACGGGATTCGTGGCATTGCTGGCACACTATCGTATAGTCTGAGATAAACTAACGGTATATAAACAAAAAGCATAAACTGTCAGCTAGACACGTAACCCACTTCTCTTCGTGACCTTGGTTTCCCCCTCCCGTTTCTGGACCAACACCGTCCTCTCTGGCGCTGTTACAAATAAAGGGAAAAATTGCACTTGTACATTCCAGTCTTGCGTGCATACGGCGTGCGTAGATGTGTACAAATATTTCTACACATGCACACTTTCTTTTGTTTTCAACTCCCATTTCCCCCCTGAAAGTGCTGGCTCGTGATCGGGTACAGTTCCCTGGGCAACCACCAGCAACAGCTTACACTTTAACAGGGTGAAATGTCCGAAGATGCTTCACAAGGGTGTGGTGGGGAAGAAATTCAGGCACCCAGCACGGATTGGAAGAAGACATAGTTGAGATCAAAGAGAGGATTTTAGGGGGCGATTGAAGGAGAGAAATGGAGCAAGGTGAACGGGTTTAGGAAGAGAATGCCGCAGTGTAGGTGTGATGGCTGAATCCTGTGCTACCATTGGTGGAGTGGACAGAAGAGGAAATGCACAGAGCGGAGGGTACAGGTGGGTGTAGGCGCTGAGGAGGTTGTAGAAATCCATTGGAGCAAGACCAAGGAGGGAGCTGTGTGCGCCAGTGGTGAGGATAGGCAGGCTATTTGGCAGAGAGAGAACCACAATATCCAAGCTCAAATTTGTTCTCACCTGAGATCGACATAAATTTCAGAAGGGTTCTTGGCTAGCAATTGGGGAGAAACGCAGCTTAATTTTTCTTTCCCCCTCCATAGTCCATTACTCGTCTTGCCAGCTATATTACCCTAACAGCCGTCCCAGCTAACTCCGCTTAGACTAGGAATTGAACCTGGGACCCACCGGCTGATGAGGCACAGTACCATACCAGGTGGTATATTTACCTACCAGCCCATTGGGGAGAGTGCTTATACTTTTTTTTAAATAATAGAAGCAACTCTACAATTGGGTCTGCTCCGGTTGTGCACGGCAGATTCAGCAACAACAGAATGGGCCGGAATTTGCAGTGGGTAATAACGGCGAACGCTGTACCCCTTTGAAACTGACCACAACATCAGGATTTAGCGCATGCGCATTGAAACGCGGAAATCCTGAAGTTGCGGTCAGTCATTCGCTGCTCCGACACTGGCTGTGCTGTGGCACCCCCCCGCAATAGCCGACAATCTGTGAAACTGACGAAAACTTGGGCTTTTTCGCGGTAATATTGCTGTTAAATACCCCATTAAATGCGTATTGATCGCTAAACAAACGTTATGACCCTGAAAAACTAATTTTAATTTTGTGGAGTGTCAAATTTCTCCATTATGATAATTACAATTTTTAAACTTTTTAAAATAAAGTTTTAATTTTTTTTAAAGTTTGTTCATGATATTTCAGGTTCTACCTTATCCCCGTGTGAGAGTCCCAATCTTTGTTTTGCTCTCTTAACATTTTTTAAAAAGTCCAGATAAAAGTGGCTTCTCATCACCTGCCTGTGAGAATTCTGCAATGTGAGTGGCTGCTTACACAGCAGATCGCACTAGGAAATTCCCACTATAGAGCGCTGAAATCACTTGCGCGTCGAAAAAGGCAAACTTCTCGCCACAGAGATCGCGAGATCTCCGTGGGCAGCTTTCTTTGGGGCCAGCGGTGAGCGCTGACAGCAAATTCCGGGCCATTAATTCCACATTGCAACAATTTCACTACCAATTGCTGAAAGTCACAAATACAACTTTAAAGCAATTGCAATGCTGCACATGTCCAATTTTTGTCATTCTGGCAGGGATATTCTCTGATGTTGGGGGGGAAAAGCCCATTGTGACAGTGGCACTTTGGCGTCAGAGACACCCAAGGAAACTATCTCCTGAGAGAAGTTTCAGGGCCTTTGACAGCACTGATGTCAGGTTGTTTCATGTTACAGGGTTGCCTCTGACAGCAGTTTTTAAAAATGTGGGTCGTGCCCCCTGATGGCTCAGCTCATGGTGGTAGTTAATACCTTTGGCTCCCCAGTGTCTCTCCAAGTTCATCCGGTGAGTAATCGAGCCATAGAGAGCCGAAAGGTTCCTGTTCTGATTCCCGGTTGGCTGATCTCAGATTGGGCAATGGCTGGATGCTACAAATGCTTTTAGGATCTTGGGTTAAGGAAGAGAAAATCAGGCAAGGCTACCACTCACTATCCAGCGATCCTTACTGGAAGTGCAGCTATGTGGATGCCAGAGGACAGGATTCGATTTGGCTATGAAGCCCCCATTGCTGAATAGCCTCTTGACATTTGCTGTTTAGGGACACAGATGTAGAATTTAACTTCGGCAAGATACTGGATAATGGCCATTGCTTGCGAAACTGTACTCTATAAAGTGCCAACAGCTTCAGAAGAGGTGAGAAGATTTAAAAAATCTGAATTTAGAATTGAAAATAATTGATGCATCACAAGTACTGTTCTTTATAGATGACCCAGTATTACTATATTGCAGAATCATATACTAGAATCCCTTTCTTATTGTTTTTTGTCACTATTATGATATATTGGCCCTGAATTTGTGGTCGGTATGACGGTATATACTCTGTACACCGTCATGCCACCTTTGAAACTGACCGCAACTTCGGGATTTGGCGCTTGCACAAGCGCATGCAGAAATCCCCAAGTTGCGGTCTGTCAGTGACGGCTCCGAAACTGGCTGCGCTGTGCGCCCCACCCACCCACAGAGCCGGCAATCAGTGAAATCTCGTAAGTCATTGAAACTGATGAAAACTTTGACTCTTCCGTAATAAGTATGCTGTTAAATTCCCCACCAAAAGTTAAACCCAAAGGGATTAGATAAATGTAACTGGGGTGTTAAACAGTGTATTGATTGCTAAACAAATGTTAAGGGCTTTGAAAACTAACATTAATTTTGTGCAGTGTGAAATTTGTTCATTTTAATAAAAATTTAATTTTATAAGAAACTTCAAAAAAAATTAAATTTTAAGTTTGTGCATCTTTATTTTAGGTTTGTCTTTTTCCTATGAGAACCCCAATCTTTCATTTACCCTCTCTAACTATTTTAAAAAGTTAGAATTTTAAGAGTTTACCCACTTTCTTGTTTGCCGCCTGTGAGAATTCTGCCTTTTGATTGGCTGTTTAGACAGTCCCCTTTAAGTTCCGTTGAATTGCATTCAAGGTCGGAAAACCCGAAGTTGTCGACACAGGGATTGCGAGATCCCTGTGCGGAGCATACTTCGGGGCCAGCAGCTAACGCCTTTGCTTTGCTGCAGGCTGCAAATTCTGGGCCAGTATCTACAATGAATGCATAATCAGAAATTGTCAATTAATTCCTTAATAATCAAATTAGTATTAAAGTTGATTGGCTTTAAAAAATGCATAAATCATAGCGGGTGACCCAAAGGCTGACGATTTTGAATTATCTGAATCAAGTGCACAACATGTGATATAAATATTTACATATGTACAAATAAAAGTCTACTTTACACACAAGTTATTTAGTCTTTTATTAACCAATTTCCAAAAAAAAATCAGACTAGCCCACGGGCAGCAGCAGCACCCAGAGTATTTGACCTAGGAAGTTGTGATTTCATGGAAATATGCTAATTTTAGTCTAACTTTCTCATTTCGACCTTGGTGTGTTGCACTATGGGCCTTGACCCTTCACTTTTCTTTAAAGAAAAACACCCATTTGGAAAGCCGCATATCTTTACTTGGTGAGTCAAATCATTTTACTCCCGTTATTGTACCTTTTTGTTTATATCACTTCACCTTCCTAAAAATGTGTTTTAACAATATTAAGTCCACACCTCTCTCTTTTTGGAAAAATATCAAGTCTTGCAGAAATCTCTGGTTTCTAGAGTAGGAAGTGTCTGCGTAGTACCTCTGTCTGGGAAGGTCAATATGAAGAAACAGACTGTGAATTGGGGGTTAAAGTATGATGCTTTTTTCTCACCTCACACAGGAATGGTGCATGTTCTGCATCCATTTCTCCCCTATATCTTGCTGGGATGACTTGAGCTTTGGGAAGAGCTTTGGGCTCTTGAGCCTCAAAAGCTATATCTCAAAGATGGTTTTAGAATTATATACAATACTTAATAAGATAGAGAAGTAAACATTGATATACATCAGGGCAAGAGGGTGCGGATTCAGAGCTGTGAAAAGCAATTTTAAGATAGACATCAGGATTTATTTTTAATACGTTGACATAGGTGCCAGGAAGTGCGGTTAAGGCCAGAAAACTAACCTCATTTGAAACAACCAAATGCTGTATTGAGAAGTGTTGGTGTTCTTAAAAAAAAAGATTAAAGTGCCTTCTTCATCCAAACTACCTATTGAGGCATATTTACTTAGAAATTTCTGTGTTTCTTGTGTTCTGATTTGGATGAATCTGAACTGAGCAAGATCTCTGTGCAGGATAAACTTGTGGAGATGGTGAAAAAGCAGACTTTGCACACTTTAACATTATGTAGGGAGGGTGTATCTATCCATTGGTCTGTTTGTCATTGTAAGTTAAGTGTTGTGTATGTATGAATGTGGGGTTCCTATTTGCTTTTTGATTGGTCAACAGTGGCCCATCACATTGTGACATTGGCAATGATAGTTACTTCTATGCACCTGTGTGATATTGCCTCCAAAATTCAGACTGACAGTGGACGAGTATCCTAGCCAGGGAACAGAGCGTCCGTGTCAGTTCATGAGTGTCAAGTCCTGACCTCCCAGTGTCGCCACTTCAGGCATGAAGAACCATCAATTCTTCCTGTGATATACTGCCCTTGATCTAACTGGTCACTGACCAACTGTCCAGCTTTCATGCCCCAGTGTAGGGCCCCTCCGCCCATGAGCAGTGCCATGTGAGATCAACAAGCTTACACTTGCATTCTACCACTATGTGGCATAGCACAGTGGGCACTAATATATCATTGGAGCCCAATATAAAGAGCTAGCATTGTATTCAGTGTGCCCCAGTACGTAGTTGTGCAACCTTTTTGTTGTTGAAAATGTTTGTTTAAACACTGGTGCTGACACAGATGACCAGTAGCAGAGCAGTCTTGGAGCATTTACTGAACCGGACAGTGTGCAGAGCTGAATTCGCACATTGAAGTTGTCATTAACCCAGCATGTAACACAAATCCCGTGTTTAAAAGCTGCGTGTATTAGTTTAGAGTCTGGTACAGTGACTTCACCAACTACTTTCCTCAATGATTTCATTTGTATTCACTATCAGATCTTACATATTCAGAAAAACAAGAGTGATGAAATCGTATTTCACTCTAGCGATTTGATTTTTAGTAACGGTATAAGCATGTTACAGCATATTTTGAAATTCAGTGATTTAGGTATTGACATGTTAGATTCAATAGAAAAGGATAATGAAGAGTCAACAATAAGGATAGTGGACTGAAAAAAAAGGCAAAGTTCAGTGAGGTGCAAGGGGATCTGGCCCAAATTAACTGGGCAGAAAAGAAAGCAAATAGGTCAGCAGTAGGAAAAGTTCAAATATTAGATGCATTACAAAATAAATATATTCCTAAAAATATATTCCATCACCCCTGTGCTCGCTTCCCTACATTGGCTCCCAGCCTGGCAATGCTTCGTTTTTAAAATTCTCATCCTTGTTTTCAAATCCCTCCATGGCCTTGTCCCTCCCTATCTCCATAACCTCCTCCAGCCCTACAACCAATGTTCCCTGTAGGGAACCTGTGCAGCCGGCTTTTCAATGTAAAAACCGTGCATGCGCAGTATTTTGAGTGGCCCGAGCAGCCCCTTAAAGGGGCTGTGCAGGTCCAAAAAAAATTACAGGGAACATTGCCTACAACCCTCGGAGATCTCTGTGCTCCTTCAATTTTGACCTCTTGCTCCACCTTCAGCTGCTTAGGCCCTAAACTCTGGAATTCCCTCCCTAAACCTCTCCACCACTCTCTCCTTTAAGACGTTCCTTAAAAACTACCTCTTTGACCAAGCTTTAGGTAATCTGTCCTCACATCTCCTTATGTGGCTCAGTGTCAGATTTTGTTGATAATGCTCCTGGGACGTTTTACTATATTAAAGGCGCTAAGTATAACCACTCAGATTAAGGGTGGAATTTAATTGTCACGGTTGGAGGTATGGCAGAGGTAATAAATATTTTGCATTGCATTTTTTGGCAAATGTTGGTGGGATTGAGAACATTGGTGTGCTAGAGGAGAATATAGAACAGTCGATGGAGCTAATTCTAAAAGGTATTGGTTCTGAAAACAATTAGCAGAACTTGAGGTGGTTAAGTCGGCCCTGATAGTATGAAATCTAGGATATTGAAAGAAATCAGAGAGGAGACAGCAGAGGTTCTGAGCACAATTTTTCAATCTTCCTTAAATATGCAAGTTGTGCCATGAGACTGGAGAGTAGTTGATGGAATACCCTTGTTCAAGAAGTGAAAGAAGGATGAACCGGGTAATTGTAGACCAGTTTGTCTAAAGCCAGTTGTGGGCAAACTCTTGGAATCCATAATTTATGATAAATCAGTAAGCATTTGGAACTGCATGGATTAATCAAGGACAGCCAATATGGATCTGTTGAAGCCAAGTCATGTTTGACAAATTTGAGAGCTTTTTGAAGGAATGACTGACTGAATTGATAAAGGGAATGCAGTAGATGTAGTCTATATGGATTTTCAGAAGGCATTCAATAAGTTGTCTCACCAAGAGATTTGGAAAAATTCAGACACATGGTATGAGGAAATGTAGAAACATGAAAAGAAAGTTGACGAACAGCAAACAGAGTCAGTAAGTGTGTGTTGTTCGAACTGGGGAAAGATTGGAAGTGGCGTACCCCAGGGGTCAGTGCTGGGTCCACTTTTGTTCTCAGTGTATGGATGATTTGGACTCGGGAACATGTGTTCTCATCTCAAAATTTGCTGATGACACAAAAATAGGAGGTTTGTCAAATATTGAGGAGGACTGTCGAAGACTTCAGGAAGGGATAGACCAGTTAGGTGGAATGAGCAGACAGGTGGCAGATACAATTTGAAGTGGATAAACGTGAGTTAATATATTTTTAGAGAAAAGCACAAGGAATAGGAATGTACACTTAAAGGAAAGACACTGAAGGGCATGGATGAATGGAGAGACCTAGGGATTTAAATAGATAATTCTTTGAAAGATAAGCGCAGGTAGATAAAGTCATCAAAAGGCCAGTAGCATTTAGGGTTCGATATATATAGTGGCATAGTATAAGAGTAAAGAAGTAATGATGAATTTATACAAAATATTGTAAGGCCACAGTTAAGAGTACTGTATGTAGTTTTGGGCGCCCCATTATAGCGAGTGAGGAGAGAGTGAGAAGTTAGTTTAAGCAGAGAGTTGTTGGGACATGGAATCATTTGTCACAGGGAGTGCCTGAGGCAGACACCATTGCATCTTGTTAAGGGAAGATTGGATAAGTACCTGAAGCAGAGTAAGATATAAGGCTATGGGGAGAGAGTAGGGCAGTAAGATTTATTTTGTTTCGGATTGCTCTAGCAAAGACACATTGTGCTGAATGGCCTCCTCCTGTGCTGTAAACGTCTATGGTTCTACGTAAAATTATGCTTAAATTTTAAAAATCTTGCTAGTTGGTCTCCCATAGTGTTGTACATTGGTAGTTTGGGTCTGAAGCATATTTGTGATGTTTACATGCCAAGTTAAAAATGTGTTTGATGCAGTTTGGTCCTTTTTAAGGCAATTACAATGTACAGGTACTCCCTGTAAGGGAAGTGATCTGATCAGGCACACGGGGAAAGTGAAAACATGTCGGGGAAAAAAAACTTAAATTCTTTTCAATCTCTGATAATTTAATGGCTATAGACTTTTCACACTCCTAGCTGTTGTTTTATATTTATAATATTGATATGAGGTTGCCAATACATCAATTTATATTTAAAGCTCTGTTGAAAATCCTGACTTTTACATTTCAGTAAAACCATTTGATTTGAATATAAAATGGCATTGCTGGCAGATTGATTTATATAAAAGAAAAACTTGCATTTATACAGAGCCTTTCATGACTGCATGTTCCAAAGCACTTTGCAGTTAATAAAGTACTTTTGAAGTGTAGTCACTGTTCTAATATAGGAAACGCGGCAGCCAATTTGCACACAGCCAATTTATGCACAGCCATGTCCCACAAAAACAATGTGATGATGACGAGAGAATTTTTTTTTTTTAGTGATGTTAGTTAAAGGATAAATATTGGCCATGACACCAGGGAGAACTCCCCTGCTCTTCTTCAAATAGTGTCATGGGATCTTTTACGTCAACCTGAGAGGGCAGACGGGGCCTCGGTTTAACATCTCATCCAAAAGACGGCACCTCCGACAGTGCAGCACTCCCTCAGTACTGCACTGGAGTGTTAGCCTGGACTTTTGTGCTCAAGTCTCTGGAGTGGGACTTACTCCCATAACCTTCTGACTCAGAGGTTGCAATGTTGCTCTCCTGTTGGAAATATCCAGAATTGATATATTGATAGATGTATTAAAATTGATTAGGATGCTCTTTTTGGTAAATGAGGGGAATTGGTGAGGAATCTCCCGGGGCACGAGGAAGGAATTAGGTAGCGAGGAAGAACTCTGGCCATGTAATTAAGTACTTAAGGTGGCAGGAAAGGACAGGGACATCAGCGAAGGAATTTGAGCTAGATAGCAAACCACTTGGGACAGTGGGGAAATACTACAAAGGCAGAGAAGGACTCTGGGTGAACATCCTGAAAGGGGGGGCATGGAGAAGAAGGGAAAAAAGTCAGACTGTGGAGAGAGGATCACAACGGACATAAGTTTGAGGCTTATAATCCCCATTTATGAATAGGCCTCGTGGAGAAAACACGACTGATCACAGTCTCTTTGTTTTGCTCAACCTTTCCATGATATCGTTGAGCATGCCATCCTCCTTCCCAGACACAACTCCATTGCCCAGGTCCACTGGACTGCCCTCACGTAGCTCCATTCCTACTGAATGGAGCCACTTCCCAAGTCCCCCAAGGACTTGTACTCGGCCTCCTACTCCTTATCATCTACATGTTGCTCCTTGGTAACATCATCGGCAGGCATGGAGGCAGCTTCCATATGTACGCTGGCAACACCCAGCTCTACCTCTCTGCCACTTTATTCGACGTAGAACCAGTTCCAGGCTGTCAGGCTGCCTCTCAATCGGGTGCAAGAAATTTGACAGGAAATTGCATGCGATTAGGTCTGACACAGGAAGTGTGTTGTGATCGACAGGAAATGTACACAGTTGTATAGTTTTTATTATACTGATTGATAGATGAGCATTTGAGAAGGAAAGTAATGCCAGCTAATGACAACCACACTTTCTTGTGTGCCAGGGCCCTCAGCCATATGAGGGGGTGAATTGATTCAGTGTGCTTGTTAACTCGTGTAGTGAGTTCTTAGCTGAGAATGATTAAGTTACTTCCCCAAAGTGTGAAAATATGAAAGTAGCATCAAAGACTTAGACCACCCTGCTGTAAGTTTCCTGCTTTTAACTTCAAACAACTCCAAGGGGAAAGGAAGAAGCAACACCAAGGGGAAAGGAAAGGAGTTTTTAAACTCCAATACATTTAACCCCATTGTCTGCCTGGTCACTTGCTGTGATTGTGCTGCAAATTTAGAAAATTGGCTGCAGAATTATAAAAGTCTCTGGGGAAAGTAATATACTTTAACATATCATATTTACTCTGCCTCACGAGAGATTGATACTTCCAGTAATTCGATCTTGTGATAAATCTGCTGAGTCATGATTTTCCCACTGGAAGAGACACCAAGCAACTCAGAAATGGTCTGTTGTGACCTTCGCACAGCAGAGTATATCAGAAATTCTGCTGTACCTACTACTTAGTGTTGGTGTGTAGATGACACTAATTTCTGTGTTAGCAGCATCTTTATTTGATTCCTTCTGCCCTCAAGGTATATCCCTTCTCCATGGCTGTACTACGTGTATGTACATCTCTACAGGTGCTGAAGCACCAGGTGGTTGCCACTCCTTGTGTTATGTGAATTTTTGTACTTCTGTGTACAGACCTAGAAAAAAGAACAAAAGAGGTTTGAATAAACATAGCTAATTGAGATTTTTGTTTTGTTTACAGCACAGGACAGTAGGAAGGCCAAAAGGAAAGCTTGGAACCTCTGCAGCTGTGAAGCTTGCCGCGAACCGGGCTACAGCTGGAGCTCGCAGGAGGAGAACAAGATGTCGGAAATGCGAGGCTTGTCTAAGAACAGAATGTGGCGAGTGCCATTTCTGCAAGGATATGAAGAAGTTTGGAGGACCAGGGAGAATGAAACAGTCCTGTATCATGAGGCAGTGTATTGCTGTAAGTCACAAAAGAGTGAAATGTTTCCATTTGATACATTTATGGAAAAAGTTGATGTATGTAAAAGGTGATGGAATCTTTTGGGCTATTTCTCAATTGTTAGCAATTTTCTTACAATTGCTGCCGCTCCAAAAATGGATTAACGAGTCTTCGCAAAATGTTTGAAGGAAAGCCATTTTGAACACGTTAAAACGATTAATAAGGATGTCCTGGACTGTTACACTGCTCTGTCAAATTGAAAAGTGAGCATTTTACTCCAGATCAGATCTGGTGTGACCGAGCTGAAAATATCAAAGTATCACCTGAGACACAGCAGGATTACAGGTATAACAGCTGGTCATAGATCCGCTCTGTTCACCAGAATTCGGGAATTGTGCATACAAAATGCTGATTGAGCTCATTCAACAGATTGTCAGCTACTCTTCAACTGTAAAAGAAAGCAGCCAACGGTAGCATGTGTCGACATTTCTGGAAGAAGTGGGTACCCCTGATGGGTCACCAAGTTTATCCAGTGAACTACAGAGGATCATTTAAAAAAGGGAGGGCCTACATTTGGGACTCACTTTGAGCTGAGTTAATTGATCTCTGTCAGGGTGGTGACAGGATCGATACAATTGCCTTCAGCACCCTTGGGTTATGGAGGAAATTCAGGCATGGTTTTTGGCGGTCGTGAAAAGTGCACATGCGTTGAACGTTGAATGGCTTTGGCTGTGATGCTCCACAAGGTTGAATAGCCGGCTGACGCTCGCTGTCAAAATTCAAACATGAATAATAGTCACTTGGCTGAGTATTGGAAACCATGTGCTGTCCTGGAACTGTATCCTAATGCTGATACAACACCCAGAGGAGAGGTGAAAAGTGGAGGGAAGTGAATTTGCACAGAAAAATTGATGTGGAGGAGAAGACATTTCTGCAAGTGCTGAAAGTGTACAGATTACTTTCTGAGAGGGGCTGGAGCAACCTGTCCTCCTATCCTCACCACCTCCCTCCCTTCCCCCCTCCCAAAGATTTTGAAACCTTGACCTTTTTTTGGGGTGCATTTTCCAGCACTTTGGAGGGCAAGGTTTTTACTCACTAGACATTCTAAGCAAATGAGCTCCATCAATTCCAATGACTTAACCGGCAATGTTATATTAAAATTTCCTGCATTACAACAGTGACTACACTTCAAAAAGCACTTCATTGGCTAGGACGTCTGGTGGTCATGAAAGGCGCTATATAAATGCAAGTCTTTCTTTAAAATGAAAGACCTCACACCAATAATTAATTTTTTTGAAATGTGTATGGACATGTTTTTCTCCTAACAAAACGCACTGTAATTGTCGAGTGACACATTTAATTCCATGCATTAGTCTTTGAACTATTCCGCAATACTCAGTATTGATTGCATTTGTTTTGATGAATCATTGGTATAGCCAGGTTTCGAAGCTATACTTCAGACTTTCAACTCTGGCCCCTTAAAAACTGAATGTAATCGGTTCAGTTTGAGAGTCCGGGACCTTCTGACATTTTAAATTCAAAATTTGCCAGAATTATAATTTACCAGTTATTAGGACAAAAAATATTTATTAGTTACTGATGTGAATGTATTTCCACGAAAGGGGAAGGAAAGACTAGCGAAGTACATTTTGTTCAATTAAAACAAAATATAGCAGAGCTTTTTTGAAGCTTTGCCCAGAGTTCTTACCAGCATAGAAAGCCTCTGCTGGGCTGTTCCGGTGGTGTGCAATCCCCGAAAACCATCCTAAAGGCTGGAATGCAGCTTCCAGAAATAGTTTCATCCCAAAGCTACTCAATTCAAAAGTGTTGCATGGATATGGAAAATATTAATACAGGCACACAACTCGATGTAAACTTCTGGTATTTTATCCAAGAGCATTGCATTTCTAACCACAAAATTCTTGACAATTTGAAGATGGTTAGGACCTAATTACTGCAGACAAGGTGAAAGAAACAGCAAGCGACACCTGTTTAACTAGTAACAAGTTTTGAAAATAATTTTTCTCTTCATCTGCAACTGCACCATAATGTCCTAAAGTTATCATCACCGAATATATATAAAACACTTAGGGAGAGGTTTAATATTGCAGTTTTATTTAGCTGGAAACAATTATCCAACTTTAAAATACTAAAATTAAAAAAATAATGGAAGTTATTATAGTTAAAATAATTTGGTCATGGCGTTGTATACAAATTGCTACCAGTGCCAAGAATTCAAAGCATTATTGAGGAGGAAAGAAAAGACTGCTGCTAGTACATGCAGTAATATGCAGGTGAATAGGAATTTCTCTGCTGTCGTGCAGCCATTTCCTACTACAGTCGCTCACTCCACAGTTGAGTGAGTGAACTTTTTAACAATTGCTGCTTGAAAGGCATTAAGGGGTCATTATTGAGGTGCACAATGATTGGCAGATATTTTTTGTTACTGTTGAGAAAATCTTGTTCAAAGAGGCATTTTTCCTGTAAAGCGATCCAGCTTTGGTGGTGGTAATCTTCAGACAACCCTAACAGCGCTATATCTCCAAGGAACCTTGACATTTTTAAAAAAAATCTTCCAATCCTAAGTCTACTCTACTGGTACTGTATAGAGATTTATTAGCCTTCAGGTGCTGCACTCAAGTTGCTCTTCTCCATGTGTGATTCTACTCTGAGCAACAGGTTATTCAACTCTAAGGGGCGTCATAGCTGAGCTAAATCTTCTCCTCATCCGGTGTTCACACAAGCACATTTCCAGCGTGGGTCACTCAATAACAACCAGGAGAAAAAACCCGAGCTAATATTCCTCCCCCATCCCACCTACCCAAGAGGCATTGAGGTCAATTGTAATACCCCACCTTTTCCTGGCTAAGATCAGTGAACGCTATAGAGATGAGGGATTAAACCTAGGACAGATTGTGTACATCAGTACAACGTTGTCAGAAAGTAACTGCAAGCAAATGCTACAATTAAATGAATATTAAAATTATATCATTACTATACATTCCCTACATTTTGTAGATTATTAGTTACTTTTTCTTCCTCTCCTTTTGCTTTTTCCCCTCATCCTTCCATTCCCTAATAATTCCCTGTTCCCAGGCCCTTTAATACTATTCTGTTTCATCTGTTAAGAGTGGTTGAGTATTCCTCCGCTTTCATTCCCTCCATGTGGAGATATGACTCTTGGCACATTCCCTAGACAATGCAGCTGTGGTATATTTTTGCTGATTTGCAGGAATTTGAGCAGGCTGAAATCAGTTCTTAGTTTTTCTGGAAAAGGTGCATAAAAACATTTTAAAATGCCCGTTATTACCTGATCAAACATTTGGAACGGAACTCTGACTGAATGTTTTGGGAAATAGTGGTAGCTAACCCAATTGAGAGAGCTGCTCCACAGTAATTGTAGTGTAATCACAGTAACTCTAACAACATTTGCAGGGCAATGGGGAAAAAGCAGAGGAGTGAGGCTAATTGGATAGCTCTTACAAAGAGCTGACATAGACACGATGGGCCAGATGGCCTCCTGTGCTGTATGATTCTCTGTTGAAGAAAATATAACTTGTGATTTGGACTTTTTGTGGTCACTACAGAAGGCAGCCTACATTAGTGGGCCCATGCCTCTTATGAGCCAAATTTAAGTTATGCATGTTATAAATGGGATGTTGCATGCCTCAGCGTTTACAGTATACCATTTTACTGCTGGGTTATTTTAGAAATAACACAGGATGCTCACTGTACACTGCTGATCGCTCTGATTGACGGAAAAATGCTACGCTGCAGACCACACATTTCAGGCTAAACTACGAATTGTTAATTATGGGAAAGAAATATACACAGAAGCAGTACAAATCAGCAGGTAAAATAGTGATGTCGTACTTCAATCTCAGATACTTTTAACTCTTTCCTGACACTAAATTAACAAAAGCATTAACTTGTTGCACCATCTCCTCTCGAGAAAACTTTTCCTGTAGGGAAGGTGCTTGGAAGGGACAACTCTTCTTTCTCTCCTGCAGAAGCACCTACAATGCGGCATCTGTAAAGAGAGGTTTTCTTGCAATGTTCACCAGCCATCTGTACTTTTGTGCAGCAGAACTTTCTGGCCACCAATAAATGCGCAACCTCTTTTTAAATAGCAGCTACTGCCCTTTAATATGTGCACCTGTGCACAATTTCCCCATCCCTGTCAAAACTGAGCTCTAGCCAGTAGGCCCAATGCAGGCTGAGAACTCACTATGAATATGTAATTAGGCCAGCCTCAGGAAATTGCATGAAGTCGACCATGTGCCGTCTTGGCAAGTGCAAAGTTCACTGTACGCTGATCCCACTGATTCTGCCCTGGGTCTGGAACATATATCCTCATGTGCTTATCTTAATTTGTATTTGCTATGCTGTCATGCATTTACAGCACACGTGCACAACAAAGCCAGAAAGATTGTCCAATTCAATAAATCTCTAATTGTTTAGCCTGGGCATTAAATACAGTGTTCAGTGAACAGGAATTTGTGGTTGAATAGGGTAAATGAAATCAGTGTGTGTACTGCCTTGCTGTACTGTTATTTACTTAACAAATATTATATCAGATGCACAACTGACAAACATTGCTAATATCATTTAATTTGAAAGTGCTTAGCAGCACTTAGTAACTAAGGCACAGCTACAAAGTTCTGTTATTTGATGTTTGAAGTTGTTTCAATATTCTGATTAAATATTTATTTGCTTTAAGCAATCTTCCTGGTGTGTGCAGGAGACTGAGCAGCATTGCTGAATAATCCCAGTGAAACTTTACTGCTTGTTTGTCAGTGAGAACATTCTGTCTCAAGATTGTTAAATAAGATTAATGTTCCTAATGCTGTAACTACGTTGAATTCTTTGTGATGATAAAAGGTAGGAAATAGCATCAACCCACACTCGTGGATTTGGAAGCATTTCTAGTTGCTAAAGACACATTTATAGATTGCAGGTACCTTTACTTTGCCCTTGCTTTTGCTCCTGTTTCAGGAGACCAACCTCCTGCTCCTCTCCTACAACAATTACTTATACTTACAAAAATGCCTTCAAGGTACTTTGAGACAGAAGCAGATGCTTCAGGGGAAGAACTATGAAAGTGACTACGTTATGGTCAAACAAGTAGATTTTGAGTTGGCTTTTGAAGGCAGAGAGATAGTTGGTGAGGTGGAGGGCCCAAATGTCTGAAGACTCTGCCATTGATGGTTGAATGGAGGTAGGAGTTAATGCAGAGTTGGAAATGTGGAGGGCAACACGCTAGCACAAAGGGCTGGAGGAGGAGGTTGCAGAGCTAAGTTGGCATGAAGTCGTGGAGGGATTTGTAAACGAGCAGGGATTTTGAATTCAAGTGTGTTGGTAATGAGGATACAATGGAGGTTGACGGGTACAGGAGTGATAGGGGAGTGGGATAACATCGGGATCCGCTCTATGAGCAAGCCTAGGCTTGGGAAGCCAAGATATTGTAGACGCACATTTTTATGGCTTATTGAACCTCATCTTTAGAATTAAGAGGGCAGCAGAAAGAGGGAGCACTGCCTCTGCCTGGGTAGATGGGGTTTTGCAGGAGGATATATGTTTATTATTCAATCAGACAGATGACAAAATACATTAAATACTGAGACATGCAAAGTTTTGTAAATTGGAAGAAAAAATTAGCAATATAGGTATACAGTGGAGGAAATAGAATTAGCACAGGGAGATTTTTAAAAGGACTTCGGAGTAGCAGTAGATTCAAGATTCAGACATTGTGAAAAAACAATTAAAAAAGCAATAGTGTGTTGGGACACATACCCAGAATAGTTTGAGTACAAGTCTACAGAGGTATTGCTTACATGGACTAGGAGTAACTGTTGTTGGTTGTGATGGTGTGTTGGAAGTATTACAGATGGCGTACTTAAACCATTATGGTGTCTGTTTTCTCCATAGCCGGTCCTGCCACACACAGCAGTCTGTCTCATCTGTGGAGAAGCAGGAAAGGAGGACACTGTGGAAGAAGAGGAGGAAAAGTTCAATTTCATGCTGATGGAATGCTCAATTTGTAATGAAATCGTGCATCCTGGCTGCTTAAAGGTAAAGCAGTTAAAGGTAATTATTTTTTCCCTTCATCTCATAAAAGTGCTGACTCTAGCCGGAGTGCATTTCTTCATGTATAAGCCGAGATAGCAAGGTCCAGCAGGCCATCAAATAGATTTAAAGGGAAATTGTAGGAAAGTGACTCAAAAAAGATTGAGTATTGTCATCAGTGAGAAATGAAAGTCCACAGATGTTTAAATATAAAGTGAATCTCTTTCCAATATCACAATCACTGAAGTGGAAATGTTATTAGTAATTAGCTTGTAACTGTGATGAAACCTCAAATAACAATAACAACTTGCATTTATATAGCACATTTAATGTAGAAATATGTCTCGATGCATTTCACACAGTCAAGGGGAAAAATATAGATGCCATCTTGATATATCTTGTGTTGGTTCTATTTTAAAGCAGTGTTCAGACGTAGGTCTGTTCAGAACTGCGAGACTAAACATTAAAATGTTGTTCTATCATGGTTTATATTGTCAGAAGGCTCTAGAGGATTAACTTAATTTCTTAAATAAAAGCAATAAAATGCCTTGCACTTGCCGTTTACTTTAGTAAAACTGTGCAGATGGTCAGTTTATGCCTGTACAGTTCAGAACTGCAGCCGAGTGGTGGGTGGTTAACGAGTCTCCATTAAGCCACGTTGCATGAAAATACAGGCAGGTAAATAGAATCCATTTGATGTCAAAGTTCTGGTTACCATTGTATTTTTGAGCACAGCTATAAATTACTCTGTTCAGATTTGAATGCATCACATGTTCACAACATTGGACTGAGATTAAGAGACTTTTCACTCTGCACTCGACCGTGGATTTATTTTCTGGATTAGGTCTAATGGGAATGATCTGGATCCTGTTTGTGATATTGACTCCCCCCTTCCACCCCCTAAAGAAATTAAGTCAAAGCTGATCAATAAAAGGCACTGATGTGAAAAATTCTGTAACAAGGTTTCTGTATTGAACAACGTGAGGATTGAAGCACTCGTTCTGTGTCTGTGAAACACACTTGTTTTCTGTGTATCAAATAGTGAACATTCCAGCAACATGATGACAGTAAAATTAACACTATGTACAGCATCTCTTTAATTTGTACTAGTCCAGTGCCATAGCTAAAACCCAGTTTTAAAACATATCAGCTAAGGAACTGGGTTAAACGGATTGTACAGCTAACTAAATCAACTCTCTTCTGAGGCACTCAACTCCTCGCTAGTTTCAGTTATAATGCAGTGGCCAGTTGTAGTTTTTTGGGGATTTGATCATGAAGTATCACCGCAATTTACAAAATGGTATGTACCCTGCAATCTCACTGTCGACAGTTCACCACCATTTTATTCCTTGTTGAAAATGACCATGTGCCTTAAGCTTTAAAGGCAATCTACACCTTTGCCCTCTTCACCCTGCCTCTTCTGAAGGTAGGGGCACATGCAGTTCAGTGTGCACCAGCAGAGCAAAGTTACACGGCTGGTGACGCTAGTTCATGATTTTAAATATTTACTGTTTTTGAAATATTTTATTTACAGTGCTATCATATTTAAAGAGTTTTGCCTATTGTGTTCTGACCTGCTTTTTCCTTCTCTCTATGCCAAAACCTTCAAATCAAAAATGTCAACCAGCTTAACTTTACCATTGTATGATATTTACCATTGTATGATATGTTGTATCAGAATTATTTATCAATTGCTATTTGTATTTTTAATTTTAGTCAAAAATATTGTTCTGTTCCTTTGTGCTGCTGGAGAATTGTCAGTTATCAGAATGGACTTTTATTAATGACGTTAATTTCCTGCATTTGTTACTAGGTACAGGATGGAGATGGAGTTGTCAATGAAGAGCTTCCAAACTGCTGGGAATGTCCAAAGTGCAACCATGAGGGAAAAACAGGGAAAGTAAGTATAACTAGAGTTTTCTGTCTGGGCTGTTTGATATTGTAGTGGGTGGGTCATTGTAGCCAGGTCCAACCCTGTCCTCGTGCACTTCCAGCAGGAGTCACTAGATCACGATAAGAATTGGGAACTACAATTGGTTCTCCTCCCTTGCTGTCCCTAACATATTAAGGCAAATCATAAGAGTCTCATCACCACATTGACAAGTTGGCTAGCTCAGCCCAGGCTAAGTATTAAACCTGGAACTTGATTACTTCTTGGTGACCTGGTGCAATACCATGTGGTTATATTTACCAGCAGGGCAATTGGAGGAGCACCATTTATTGGGAAATTCATTCCTAAATTTTTTGATAGGGTATCTCGAAGAGTTTTTTTATTTCAAAGGATAACTCACAAAAAAGTCTCCATTGAATGTTGGTACAAAACAGCTGGCTGCCTCATACCCATCAAGTTTTATAGTCCCTTGTGAGGGTATCCTCAGTCAAATTCAACATGATATGGTTCAGCCAGTCAACAAATTGTCTTTAAGTGCTGTGGCAAAGTGTAGTTTATTCCATTCATGTATAGTCGAAGGTTGTTGACATTTAAATTAAACAGTATTTTCTATGTGATATCTGGTGACTGTTTTGCTGATGGTCTGCTGAATACGATTGTGTGTCCTGGTGACAGTATACGGGTGTCATAATGCATTATGGAATGCAGAGTATGACGATGTTCCCTGGTGTTCAACAGTCAGTTCCCAGTCGCAACCTGGCCACAAGGGTAGATGCCGAACAGCCACAGGAGATGAACAGATCTGCTTATTGGGCAGCCCGAACATGTGGACGTCACTGCTGTTCATTCTGTGGTGATTAAAGGATCTGGAGCATGGTTCTATTCAAAACAGTTCAGCTAAATTGTGCCTGCTCTGTGGCACATCATCATCCTTAGCCATGTGTGTCTAGCTCATGCACTCTGCGAGCACTTGCTGTGTCAATCACTAGCCGACAGTATCTAACACAGAACCTGGAATGGAATATGTATGTTGAAGCTAATGGAATTTTTTGCCACAAAACACGGAATGGAATATTCAAAGGTTCATTGCCAGAAGGCTGGGAACAGGTGGACTGTCCTTTTATATCTGGGAATAGTGCGCGCCAAACTAAACCTAAAAGGAAAGGGAAGAAAGTATTTTGACAAGGGTAGATCATTGGCTGGGATTTTTTTTTTAAATTAATATGCAGTGTAATTTTTTTGTTGGATATGACTGAGTTTCTCAGTTGGTGGGGGGGGTGATGACCCAGTAGATATACCCTTGACCAGGCTTTACAGTAATTACATAAACCATATTCCATTTTTATTACACGAGAATCTGGGATTTTGGGGATCGTTTACATGATTCTATCCATTTTTCTGTGAAAATGGAAAGCCAGTGGTCTTGCTTACAATATACAAAGGGGCTGCTAGTTCCTTAAATCAGGGCCGTTATTTTACGGGGACCAAATAAATCAAGTTCCATTCTTAATGTATGGGATTTTATTGGTATTTTTGGTTTGTGTCCTGCAATTATGTCTTTTTTTTCAAAACTGACGAGCAGTGACCTTGACCTTGACTTTAGAAAGGCATTTAATATTGTGCCTTGCAACATGATGATGAGGTGGTTATGGGGTTGTGAAATTGGGGACAAGTGCATCAGAAACTGACTAACTGGAGGAAGCAGGATAATTATCATGAGCTTTATTTGAGCTGAGAACTGATTTTAGTAGTGTAATTTCCCCACGAATCAGTGCTCAGACCCCTACATGTTTTGAATGAAATTTTGAAAAATTTCCATATTTTCTGAAGGCGGCAGATTTATTTAGTTTTCAGCTAATACAGTATTGGACAGTGCAGTACGCATATGTCCCATGGTCCTCCCGAGTCCCAGGCTCAGATCTCCCAGGATGGCAAGAAATGGTATGAGTGGGATGCTAATCATAGGGAGCTGAAGAGGCTCAGTACTTGAAAGAATTCATGTACTTTGTTGTCGGTAGAGGAGAGATAGTATTTAAAGAGATTGTAGACTGGACTTCAAACACATGCTTAAAATGTGAAACAGTGATTAACAAAACAGAATGTCCTGTTTCATTGCTCAGTAGTGTGGTGTCCAAGTCCAAAAATATGTTTCCCTGCATCAATGCTTTTTACATTGATGACTCCACACTTATAGCATTGCCTTCAGTCCTGGCCATCATAGTTCCGGAGTAGAAGAATAAGGACAATTTACGGATTTGGATTACTGTGATATGGAGTCAGTCTGATGAAACAAAAATTCGTCAAAACAAAGAATGAAGGAGATATGCTTTTGTTTTGTAATATATATTTTATATATATGTACACATATATTCCACATTATCCATCTGTGAATTCTTTGAATGAGGAGCACAGGACAAAATGACACAAGTTCAAAGTTAAGGAACTAATATCTAAATGAAAGTTTAGAAGGAACTCCTTTCATAGGGTTGTTAATTAGTTTAACAAGCTGGCACCTCATACAGGCCTGTGGATACTTATTTTTAGAAAGTTAGGAAATAGAACATCAACTGTTGAACATTGATTAATTGAATTAGCTATTAGTCTTCCTTATTTAGTACATTTCTTTCTCTTGTCCTGTCATTTTGTATTTCATCTCTCTTTAGGGCCTCCATGCTGTGTACCATTATTAATCAAAAGGTCAAACAGGTGACCTCTCCTAACAACTGGCAATGCCAATGTTGGCTCAGCCGCCAAAAGGTCAATCAGATCAGCAAGGACTGATTCAGTCTTTAGACTCATCCCCACTCCCTTTTCCATGTGTTGTGAAAGCCCCTAATCACTGAAATTAGGAATTTGCTAAGTGAATGCATCTCAGCTATTCCACGGCATCTTCCACCCAATGTACCATGCCATTGAGCAAGTAACACACAATCTAGTGTGAACCTAGGAAAGGTGGTGGGGAGTCTGATAGCTTGAATGAGTTAATCAGCTGAGAAGATAAAAGAAAGAAACTGCAGAATCAGTTTATAACTGGAACAATTACAGCTTCAACAGTCAAACATGCTCCAATGGTACTGGCACCATTTAATTACTCTCTTTAGTTCTATGCAGTAACCAGCACGAAAATGTTTACATTTTGCAAGGCCACAATTTGCAGTCACTAACCATGTTGTAATTTTGACAGAATCTGTCTCTTTACTGCAGGCCAGCCAAAGGGAATGGGCTGCCATTTGATTTGATCACTTCATGTATTTTTGGTTGATTCCTGAATAGCATGTTAGAATGATTATCTAGTGTATGTACAAGATCTATTGAGTTTAGTAAACTAGAAAACTACAACACAGTACATTGATGCTCCAGATAATGCTACATACTGATGAATGTTCTTCGCTGATAACGTAACAGACAATATACCTACATTCTTTTCGCAAGTAAAGGAACGAATAAACTTGAATTCTGAAAGAACGAACAAGACGATTGATAATAGAACTACATGACAAAGATCTGATTCTAACATCTGGTTTTGTGATGATACATAATGTCAGTTTAGGTGATTCCTTCTGGGTTATTGCCAGGTTTACGTTTTACAAAAAATTGTTACTGATTTATTGATGTGTGTGTCTAAAATGTTAATTGGCTGAAAAAATTGATGAATCTAGTTTAGAGCTAAGCCAGTAGCAGTATAGGACAGTGCTTTACACATACCGTGCGGTTCTTCAGAGTCCGCAGCTTAGTTCACCTATGATTTATTCTGTTTCCACCAAACTGGTCTATGTGTTGATGATGTTGAAACTGAGCACCTATCAATTTGACAGTGACATTGATGTGATCAAACAAACTGAGAAATATATTTGTAAGTCTACATTTCATTAGCTGGGTAGTTGATGTATGTTTTTTGCTTTTTAAAAAAAAGATAATTATGCTAAAAGATGCATTACTCCGCACAAATAGTAAATTACATTTTAACCAGGATTAATATAATAAATCATTGTCTCTTGAATGATTGCTGACAAGTGTTAACAATTCTGACCTTTGGAGTTTGGTATAGATTATAATTAAATGTCAGTTATGATGTAAATATCTCAAAAATTGGCATTGTAATAAAGTTATTTGCTCTGTAGCAATTCATGTCTGATGTTATCTGAAGTTAAATACTGTACTCGTTGACAATGAGTGCACTCTAGTGAGATTTGATTAAGCTGCGCATGACAGATTGCATCCTGAATAATTTATTCCACACAGATTTTAGCATTTGAAAAATCTAATATAGATTTTATAAGTGTTACTTCGAGTTTATGATGTGTGTTTCTTTTCAGGGTCTTAATTTTCCTCATTTTTTCATTTCCTGCAGCCTCTCTTGGGCCAAGCAGCATGTGTGGCTGAGAGGATGAGTGACCCACTCCCACACTGCCACCATGTGGCATGCAGGAGCAGTCGAGGAACTTGCGTTCTCTTTGCTCCATGCCTTCCCACAGTGGCACAGCTGAGATCAGGAACTCACCAGAGTGGGATTTGAGCCAGTGTCCCACAACTCAGTGGGACATGCATTAATGTTTATGGTAGATATTTAGCACAAGGCTTATCTGGCTGATCAGATTAGTATAGAAAGTTTTTAGTTAATGTTTCATTATTAAATCATAGAATGATACAGCACAGAAGGAGGCCGTTTGGCCCATCGTGCCTGTGCTGGCTCTTTGAAAGCTTATCCAATTGAAGGGGAAAAATTTGCTGGACTATGTGGAAGTTTCTCTACCACTGATGTAAGGCTAACTGGCCTGTAGTTGCTGGGTTTATCCCTCTTTTTTGAACAGTGGTGTAGTCCTCTGGCACCGCTCCCCTATCTAAGGAGGATTGGAAGATTGTGGCCAGAGCATCTGCTATCTCCACCCTTACTTCCCTCAGCAACCTAGGATGCATCCCATCCAATCTGGGTGACTTTTCTACTTTGAGCACTGCCAACCTTTTAAGTACCTCTTTATCTATTTTTATCCTATTCAATTTCTTGACTACCTCCTCCTTTACCTCAGCCCCGACAAGATCATCTCGTATTTGGTCCCTAATCACCCCCACCCTTCCTTTGGCTACCTTTTTACTATTTATATGTTTATAAAAGAATTTTGGGTTCCCTTTTTATGTTACCCGCTAATCTATTCTTATACACTCTCTTTACCCTCTTTATTTCCTTATTCAGTTCTCCTCAGTACTTTTTGTATTCAGCTTGGTTCTCTACTGTATTCTGTCTGACATTTATCATAATCCTTCTTTTTCTGTTTCATTTTAATTTCTACATCTTTAGTCATCCAGGGAGCTCTAGCTTTGGTTGTCCTTCCTTTCCCCCTCATGGGAGTGTGTCTAGTCTGTACCCAAACTTATTTTTTCTTTGAAGGCCTCCCATTGCTCATTTACTGTTTTACTTGTCAATTTTTAATTCCAATCCACCTGGGTCAGATCCCCTTTCAACTCACTGAAATTAGCCCTCCTCCAGTTGAATATTTTCACACTTGATTTTTCCTTGACCTTTTCCATAGCTACTTTAAGCCCAATATTGTGATCGCTGTTTCCCAAATGCTCTCCCATTGAAACATGCTCCACTTGCCCACTTCATTCCCCAGAACCAGATCTAGCACTGCTTCCTTCCTCGTTGGGCTGGAAGCATACTGATCAAGAAAATTTTCTTGTACGCATTTCTGGAATTCCCCCCAGTCCATGCCCATTACACTGTTATTTTCCCAGTCTATATTAGGCTAATTGAAGTTCCCTATTATCACTGCCCTATAGTTCTTGCATCTTTCTCTGTCTTCTTCCCACTATTTGGTGGCCTATACACCCAGCAGCATAATAGCTCCTCTATTCCTTTATTCTAACCAAATAGAGTCTGTCTTTGAACCCTCAAGTACGTCATCCCTTTCCAGTTCTATAACAGTATCTTTGACCAATACTGCCACCCTCCTCCTTTTTTCTCTTCCCCATCTTTCCTGAATACCTTGTAGCCAGCAATATTAATTTCCCAATTCCATGTGGCAATTTGTGCCTGCAGCTCACCAACCTACTTTACCACGCTCCGTTCATTTACGCACATGCACTCTAAACCCATCCTAGTCTGCCTCACGTTTCCCCCCGTCTGATCCTTCTTATTTCTGAACGACTCATTATTCTAATGCTGTCTATCTCTCCCAGTCCTCTGTGCCCCTTGTTTCTCCTCCCTAATGCTTCATCCTGGTGCCCCTCCCCCTGCCAAATTAGTTTAAACCCTCCCTCACAGTACCTGGGAAATTGGTCCCAGCCCTGTTGAGGTGCAACCTGTCCATCTTGTACAGGTCCCTCCTTCCCCAGAACTGGTCCCAATGCCTCAGGAATCTGAAGCCTTCCCTCCTGCACCATTTCTCCAACCACACATTAACCTGCTTTCTCTTACTGCTCCTATACTCACTAGCACGTGGCACTGGGAGTAATCCAGAGATTACCACCTTTTGAGGTCCTGCTCTTTAACGTCCTCCCTAGCTCCTGAAACTCTGACTGCAGGACCTCAACCCATTTCCTTCCTGTGTCGTTGGTTCCAACATGGACCACGCCTTCTGGCTGTTCCCTTTCCCCCGCAGAATGTTCTACACCCGTTCTGTGATGTGTGTATATTATATTATGTATACACATACTCATGGATATAAGTACAGTGATGTTTTTAAGATTATATCTGGTATAATTTTCTGATATCTGGTATTTAATTACGTGTGATTAGCATGTAGGCAGAGTAAGACTATTAACCATTAACATTACAATAATGCCAAAAGACACGAGGTATAAAGTTGTATTTGTTTTTTTCTTCTTCTGGTCTATAAGCAGAAAAGAGGGCCGGGGTTCAAGTATGCCTCCAACCTCCCAGGTTCGTTGCTGAAGGAGCAGAGGCAGAACAGAGAACACAAGGACTCCACAGAGACGACCAAGAAAAAAGGAGACCGAGAGGAAAATTCCAAACGGAGATCAGAGGAACATTCCAAGAAAAGATCCGATGACTCTGTTCCAAGAAGGAAATCTGAGGACGGGCTTGTGATGCGAAAGCGGCGAATGGTTGATAGAACATCTGAGCCAGTTGCCAGAAAAAAGGTGCAACATAAAAACTCAGCAATTGATAACAAAGCAGATTCGTATCGAGAGGGTTTTTAATTAATATGTCATTGTTAAATAATACTCATAGATTTAAGTACAGTGATTTTTTAAGATTGTATCTGAAAAGATGATTAATTTTAGGGTTTACTTTATTGTTGGAAAAATTCAGAACCTCATCAAATAATATTTATTATTTGCAAAAAGCTGATGAAGTTTTTCAGTGAATAGTGCAGTGATTTATGGGTCAATAGGATCACCATTGGTGAATTCCTGCTTGCCACATTCACTGCTCCTCTCTACCACCTCCTTACCATCCGTCCATTGCATGTTCACCAGCATAACCAGGACAGCTCTAATAATTGGCAGACATGGACTCAATTGCATAGCCTGCATTATGGCCATGATTATCAGTCTAAATAGGGTATGACGTTCTTCCTTCGCTTTGACAGCATTTACCTTGAGGTTTCCCATTCTAAAGGTCATGGCACCAAACGCGGGATTCACTGCTCCCATTTCCATGGCTGATCTCAAACCCTCTTTCTGACCCCAATTTATCCTTTGAGTTTTCTGTGAATTTCCACTGCAGACTCCAAGGCCAGTGCTCCACTGTTTAACCCTTTACAAAGTCTACTTGTAACTTGGTCCTTACAAGTGTTGTGCATTTTTTTTACACCATAGTTGTATACTTGTCTTCCATATACCCTTTTGTTGTTTTAGTGATGCACTAGAGCTAATCTTAAAGTGTGACTCCTTATATTGTACAGTATGGACAATATAGTCAGTTGACTCATTATTCTGCCTCAATTTAATGCACGTTTCCAAGATACATTTGACTAATGTGATATATATGTTAATTGGGGGAGGCATCACAGCTGAACCTAATTCTGTTGCCGCTTGACAACCACACCGTGCACTTATAGCGATCAGGTGAGTAGACATTCTGATTTTCCTCTGCCTAACCTAGCAGCACTGAAGCCAATTGTAATTCTCCAACTGCTGCACCAGCTAACTCAGTATAGACTGAAGATTGAACCTTGGACTTTACTGCACTGTATGGCTCAGCTAATCTCTTGATAAACTTGCTGAGCAATCGGGGAAGCCAAGAAATGTAACATATAGTTAGTGATGGCAAGAGAAGTCCAATCGGTTGTGGAGCTTTCTAAATCATGCTGTTTGAAGTCTTATTTTAAACCAAAAATTGATATTTATATGTTATATGGAGAAACACCCTCTCTTTATAATGTATGATTATGATTTGATTTTAAATTAACCTAAGCAATGTACATTGTAGTGATTGTGCGCCAATCTTTTAATTGCTATTTTACCAAATAATTCAGTTGACTCTATAATTACCAATATTGTAAAAGCTATTATTAAGTAGACGCTCTACAGAATATCCACATCATGTGTTACTGAACAAGCGCTGACCATATTGGCAGGGAAGCCGAGTAACTGAAAGACATTTCACTCTGATTTATATGAATGGTTGAAATGCTGAGGGCTGAAATAAACAAACAGATGTATGTTTTTGGAAAAAGAACTTTAGCACATATTTTTTGCCAAAGAAATGGTGTTATTCTGGATGATGGAATCAGAATGACCTCTGCTGTGATGCTGACTCAGTCTGCCTTCTTTTGTTGCAGTTTAAGATTGGAAAGGAAGAGAAGCTGTTGAGGAAAAAGGTATTTGTTTGTATTTTAAAACTGTTGACCACTGCAACATTTGTTTTCTTTTCTCAAATTTCAAAGCTTTTTAAAATTGGCTACTTTGCTCTGAGACATTATAAATTAGTGTATCTCCTCTGGCATTGCTCAATACTGGGCTGAAGCTTGGGGTGGAGCTGCTGATGTTCATTGTGATCGATGCGAATCCCTATTCCATCCATTGAATTCAGATGATTCTTCAGTGTTGACTCATTCACCACCACCAACGGTCTTGAAGTATCTCATCTCTTAGCCATTTTTCATGTGTAATCCTGGACAATGAATGTTGGCTAGCTATTTGACTGTGCCAAAGCCAAACCTGCCCTCCCCTAATGACTACACACAGCCAGATTTCAGTGGAGCTATCTAAATTATATGTTCCTGATCAAATCTTTTCTTCTTCCCTACACTTTGTCTCAATTGTAGAACCCCACCCCCTCCTCTGCTGAGATCAGATAACTATATAGATCAGGGATGAAACTTGGGACCTCTGTGCTTTCTAAGGCTGAATTGCCACACTATGCAATGCCTTTACCCACTGAGCCAGTGAGGAGCATTTCATTTTTCTTGTATTTAATAATTTACAGATTTTTACACGAGGTCTTTTCCTCTTCAAAAGGAATTGTGTAGAGAGCTGATTGCAGCTTTTGATTTAGAGTGCCTTTTTCAAAAAAAATTATTGGGATGTGGCCAATGTCGGCAAGACAGCATTTATAGCCGATCCCTAGTTGCTCCAAGAGTCACCATGTAGTCATGTAGGCCTTGTGGCAGGTTCCCTTCCCTGAAGGACATTAGTGTTGTTTTTTTTAACAACAGTCCAGCAGCTTTCATGTCATTTTTTTCCTTGTACTAAGCCTCTGTATTATCAGATTTGCTGAATTCAATTTCACGACTTGCCATGGTGGGATTTGAACTCATGACCTATACCCACTACCATAACCACTAGGTTACAATATCTTCCTTTTTGCCATCTTTTAAACTGGCACCTAACCGTATCTGTTTCTGTCCACATTGGGGTAAAGATTTGTCTTGGGCAGTAGCACAAAGCGGGCGTTATTGCAATGGCCGCCCGCTTTACACCCCGCCCGATACTCAGTTCCAGGTCCAGATGTATAGCAGGGATCGATGCAGTACCATCCATTTTGCGCAACTGCCCCCAAGGTGAATTTTTACCCCATTACATTTATCACATTAACTGCTTTAAGATGTGTTGTAATGAGAGCAGTAATTTAAAAAAATTGTTCAGAATGTCTGCCTAATTTTTTTAACTTTGTGTGGGGTTGATGGGGGGTACAATAACATGGAGGATATAAAAAAGGAAAGACTTGCATTTATATAGCGCCTTTCACGACCACCGGACGTCTCAAAGCGCTTTACAGCCAATGAAGTACTTTTGGAGTGTAGTCAGTGTTGTAATGTGGGGAAAAATTAGAATCAAAAGCTTCTACAATTACTTTTTATTCTAGAAAATCTGCAAATATTTTAAAAGTAACTTTTTTTGCCAGACCCCTCACTGCCCTTTACCTTTCTGGAAGTTTCTATAAATGTATAGCTCAAACTAGGTCGTGGTGCTCTTGTAAAAAAAAATTTTGAATTTCAAGTGACTGAGGCACTCTGCTGTTTTTAGCAAGGTTACTGTATGAGCTTTGCACCAGGCACAGCAGGGCTCCGGAATCATTTTCTTTTCATTTGCAGATTTGATTATTAAGATTATTTAAACCAAATGAGGTTCTTGAGATGATAAAATATATAACATAACATATCTAATAACTCATTGAAGACATCCTTCGAGTAAACCTTTAATTAACTTGTCTGTGGTGTTTTGCTGGTATGGTTCTATCTTGGATCACATTCAGCTGCTGCTCAGCATGGTCTTCCACTTCTGGAGCATTTAACAAATTGTGTTTCTTATTGATTGCCCCATGGTAGATTATAAGCCTCACAGCAAGTGACAAGAATTCAGTGACTGTACATCAGTCGTATCATCACACACTTTATCTTTCTCCAGAAAGCAGCAGCTTAAACATGAAAGTCTGTTGCTTTGCTGCATTGAATTTCTCTTTAGGCTGTTATGTCAGGGTAATCTTTTGGAAATGGTAGTTATTTTATGTGTCATATCTTTAGTTCATAATTCATAATAACAATTGGTTTCATATAATAGCTTGGAGGGGAAGGGAAAGTATGCATTCAGTAAGACTGTGCATTTAATCCTCTACAGCAATCTTGTTAGCAAATCACCTCTGGTGTCCTGTTGCTAGTTTCTAGGCTCTGAGTAACAGAATCATATTGTAACTCACATCACGGCCTGTTGGAGTTACACTGCTGTCATATCACTGTCCATAGGTCTCTGCTCACTTCTTGAAATGTTAAGCGTATTGAATTGAGATTGTAATGCACTTTATTTTTCTGTTAAATAGAAAAGGTCCTTGCATTCAAATGAAGACCGCCCAGCAACTCTCAAATCATTGCGAAGTATCAAACAAGAGCCTGAGGATGATCCGCCTGAGACACCTCAGAAAACAAAGGAGAGTGACCAGTCCAGGTCAAGCTCTCCAAGAGCTGGTCCCAGCACAGAGAGTGCAGAGACCAAGGAGAAGAAAAGCGAGAGATTTAAAGAGAAACGCAAGAAGCGATTGCACAATAAAGAACTTAGTAAAGAGCTAAGCAAAGAACTCAATCAGGAGATTCATAAAACTGAGACCAGCCTGGCAAATGAGAATCACCAACCTATTAAATCAGAAGGAGATAGTGAAAAAGTAGAGAAGCCGAAACGATTGCTGGCAAGCAGTGAAAGACTGCACAGGTTAAGCAAAGGATTAAATGGGACTCCCAGGCTTAGACACCAGCTGACCACGAGCTTGAGGCGGGCTCCCAGGGTTATCACTCGACCACCACCCTCAGTGTCCCCGACTAAATCCATTCAAATGGAGCGACATGTGGTGCGGCCTCCGCCCGTCAGCCCACCCCCGGACTCTCTGCCCCTTGATGATGGCGAGGACCATGTCATGCAAAGGGAAGTGTGGATGGCTGTGTTTGGCTATCTCAGTCGCAAAGATTTATGCGTTTGCATGAGAGTCTGTAAAACCTGGAACAGATGGTAAGTTTTTATTTCCGATTTATTATCCTGAAGTAGGGGGAACGAACCCTTTGTGGAAACAATTAAAACTTCTTTCTCTGTGTCTCACTGTAAAATAAACTTGGCATCTCAGTGGGTTTTCAGGAACGGTAGCATAGTGGTAATGTCACTGGGCTAGTAATCCAGAGGCCTGGACTAATGATCCAGAGACATGAGTTCAAATCCCACCACGGCAGCTGGGGAATTTAAATTCAGTTAATTAAATAAATCTGGAATAAAAAGCTAGTATCAGTAATGGTGACCATGAAACTATCGGATTGTCGTAAAAACCTATCTGGTTCACTAATGTCCTTTTAGTGAAAGGAAATCTGCCGTCCTTACCTGGTCTGGCCGATATGTGACTCCAGACCCACAGCAATGTGGTTGACTCTTAACTGCCCTCTGAAATGGCCTAGCAAGCCACTCAGTTGTAACAAACCGTTACGAAACACAATAATAAGAATGAAACTGGACGGACCACCCGGCATCGACCTTGGCACCGGCTACGGACACGGCAACAGCACACCCAGCCCAGTCGACCCTGCAAAATCCTCCTCACCAACATCTGGGGACTTGTGTCAAAATTGGGAGAGCTGTCCCACAGACTAGTCAAGCAACAGCCTGACATAGTCATACTCACAGAATCATACCTTTCAGCCAGTGTCCCAAACTCCTCCATCACCATCCCTGGGTATGTCCTGTCCCACCAGCAGGACAGGCCCACCAAGGGTGGCGGCACGGTGGTATACAGTCGGGAAGGAGTGGTCCTGGGAGTCCTCAACATTGACTCAAGCATGGGCAAGGAAACCTCCTGCTGATTACCACCTACCGCCCTCCCTCAGCTGATGAATCAGTACACCTCCCTGTTGAACACCACTTGGAAGAAGCAATGGGAGGAGCAAGGGCACAGAATGTACTCTGGGTGGGGGACTTCAATGTCCATCACCAAGAGTGGCTCGGTAGCACCACTACTGACCGAGCTGGCAGAGTCCTGAAGGACATAACTGCCAGACTGGGCCTGCAACAGGTGGTGAGAGAACCAACACGACGGAAAAACCTTCTTGACCGCGTCCTCACCAATCTACCTGTTGCAGATGCATTTGTCCATGACCGTATTGGTAGCAGTGACCACCGCACAGTCATTGTGGAGACAAAGTCCCGTCTTCACACTGAGGACACCCTCCATCGTGTTGTGTGGCACTACCACCATGGTAAATGGGATAGATTCAGAACAGATCTAGCAGCTGAAAACTAGGCATCCATGAGGTGCTGTGGGCCATCAGCAGCAGCAGAATTGTATTCCACCACAATCTGTAACCTCATGGCTCAGCATATCCCTCACTCTACCATGACCATCAGGCCAGGTGACCAATAAGGAGTGTAGAAGAGCATGCCAGGAGCAGCACCAGGCGTACCTAAAAATGAGGTGCCAACCTGGGGAAGCTGCAACACAGGACTACATGCATGCTAAAAAGCGGAAGCAGCATGCTATAGACAGGGCTAAGCGATCCCACAATCAACGGATCAGATCAAAGCTCTGCAGTCCTACCACATCCAGTCATGAATGGTGGTGGACCATTAAGCAACTAACGGGAGGAGGTGGCTCCATGAATATCCCCATCCTCAATGATGGTGGAGCCCAGCACGTGAGTGCAAAAGACGAGGCTGAAGCGTTTGCAACCATCTTCAGCCAGAAGTGCCGAGTGAATGATCCATATTGGCCTACTCCTGAGGTCTCCACCATCACAGAAGCCAGTCTTCAGCTAATTCGATTCACTCCATGTGATATCAAGAAACAGCTGAGTGCACTGGATACAACAAAGGCTATGGGCCCCGACAACATCCTGGCTGTCGTGCTGAAGACTTGTGCTCCAGAACTAGCTGCGCCTCTAGCTACAGCTACAACACTGGCATCTATCCGACAATGTGGAAAACTGCCCAGGTATGTCCTGTCCACAAATAGCAAGACAAATCCAATCAGCCAATTACCGCCCCATCAGTCTACTCTCAATCATCAGCAAAGTGTTGGAAGGTGTCATCGACAGTGCTATCAAGCAGCACTTATTCACCAATAACCTGCTCACTGATGCCCAGTTTGGGTTCCACCAAGACCACTCGGCTCCCGACCTCATTACAGCCTTGGTCCAAACATGGACAAAGGAGCTGAATTCCAGAGGTGAGGTGAGAGTGACTGCCCTTGACATCAAGGCAGCATTTGACCGAGTGTGGCATCAAGGAGCCCTAGTAAAACTGAAATCAATGGGAATCGGGGGGGAAAACTCTCCACTGGTTGGAATCATACCTAGCACAAAGGAAGATGGTTGTGGTGGTTGAAGGTCAATCATCACAGCCCCAGGACATCTCTGCAGGAGTTCCTCAGGGCAGTGTCCTAGGCCCAACCATCTTCAGCTGCTTCATCAATGACCTTCCCTCCAACATAAGGTCAGAGATGGGGATGTTTGCTGATGACTGCACAGTGTTCAGTGCCATTCACAACTCCTCAGATAATGAAGCAGTCCATGCCCGCATGCAGCAGACTTTCAGGCTTGGGCTGATGAGTGGCAAGTAACATTCGCGCCACGGAAGTGCCAGGCAATGACCATCTCCAACAAGCGAGAGTCTAACCACCGCCTCTTGACAGTCAACAGCATTACCATCACCGAATCCCCCACCATCAACACCCTGGGGGTCACCATTGACCAGAAACTTAACTAGACCAGCCGCATAAATACTGTGGCAACAAGAGCAGGTCAGAGGCTAGGTATTCTGTGGCGAGTGTCTCACCTCCTGACTCCCCAAAGCCTTTCCACCATCTACAAGGCACAAGTAAGGAGTGTGATGGAATACTCTCCATTTACCTGGATGAGTGCAGCTCCAACAAGACTCGAAGCTCAACACCATCCAGGACAAAGCAGCCCGCTTGATTGGCATCCCATCCACCACCTTAAACATTCACTCCCTCCACCACCGGCGTACCGTGGCTGCAGTGTGTACCATCTACAAGATGCACTGCAGAAACTCGCCAAGGCTTCTTCGGCAGCACCTTCCAAACCCGCGATCTCTTCCACCTAGAAGGACAAGGGCAGCAGGCGCATGGGAACACCACCACCTGCAAGTTACACACCATCCTGACTTAGAAGTATATTGCCGATCCTTCATCGCTGGATCAAAATCCTGGAACTCCCTCCCTAACAGCACTGTGGGAGTACCTTCACCACACGGACTGCAACGGTTCAAGAAGGCGGCTCACCACCACCTTCTCAAGGGCAATTAGGGATGGGCAATAAATGCTGGCCTTGCCAGCGACGCCCACATCCCATAAACAAATTTTTTAAAACATGCATTAGTGTGTACAATATCAAAAGCCCTCACTGTTTTCAATGGCCTGCCTCGTCAGTACTGATTGAATAATAGTTAAAGCGGACACGCTTTCATCTCTCCCCAAAGCACTTCGGCTGCTATATTGGATTTTGGTTTAACTAATCTTGGAATGAAGGCAGGCTTGGTAATATACCAGTGCTCGGCACAGTCACAGTGCAGCATAGATTAGCTCTCCGATTTCTCAGTTACTGATCTCAGTCAGGTTGTTAGAGTAGCCAAGTAAAGGTGAAACTTGCACCAGAGGGAGGGAACATCAGGACTGCAGTCAGCCTGTGGCACACCTGTACACCTACCAACATCATTACAGTGTGACATTGGCTTTTTATGAATGGGGGAAAAGTGGAAGTGACTGAAGAGTAAGGGCGTCATTAATTCACCTGTTACAATTACTATTGATTGACTGACAGTGAAATGCACAGCACTGAGAAAAGATGCCTTAATATTTGGGGTACAGATCATTCTGTATTAAAAGTTAACCCACCTTTTCTCTTTTAGGCCTCTGATGGAGCTGCTGTGTATTTCCAGCATCTTCTGTTTTTATTTCAGTTTGCAGCATTTGCAGTTTTTCCTTTTTACCTTTACACAGAGAATTGTGCCTTGAATTTTGAACTGCCAATTTCACCCGCATAGTGTGCCTGCTGAGCCAGTCTTGCTGCAAACTCCTTTTTAAGTAATATTTGTCAAATATTTACACCACCTGAGCAACAGCGTTAAAAGCTTTGAACTGATTTCATTACTACACTATATATTGTGCAGTGGGATTGTATACTGATGTGTTGATGCTGCAGTGGTAAGACTTGTGTTCAAGAATCATTCAATATGAGGCACCACCTTCATACAATACTGTCTGCAGAGACTGGATGCTTTCATTAGGAGAGGCAGAGAACGTTGGAGAAGAGAATTGACTTACACTGTTCCTGAGCATGTCCTAGCAGCTGTTTAAAGAGCAGCATTGGTGGAACCTGGGAGGAGGCCTTTGCCTGCTTCCATGGGCATGGTGAGTGCATGGAGGAGGGGTCCTTACACAGGGACAAAATGCATGAAGAATATTATATATAAAACAAAGTTATATTTTGAGCTGGAAGAAACGATTCCCTTCTCCCCTCTCCTCCCCGCCCCCCAACCCTCCTGAAGCTATTGACTGATTCTGGAATGCAGTTCCACATTGAGTGCCAGCAGCACCCGAACATTTTGCCCAAGTGGTTACTATTCGATAGTGAAGCTAGGCAGAGGGTTGGCAGGCTCTTTGACAATTGTAGCCAATCAGATCTAAGCCAGATCCTGTCCTATCATGACACTCTTAGAAACACTTTTTTCTGCAGGAGGGGAAGGGTGCTGCTGGTTGCCGATTAGGAATGAAAAGCTTTGCGGATGTGTTTTTTTTATTCTTTGCTAGGCCATGGGTGCCCTGATTGAGGTCAGTGAACCTGGCATAAGCTGGTGATGGAACTTGAGACCTCACTGGTTTGTATGCCTCCGTACTGCACTGGGTGATGAATTTACCTGCTAAATTATTTCCGGTGCCCCAGGTAGTCCCTTGTAAAGAGAGATGAACGTTGCGTCACGTGACTTTATAGGCAGTATCAGTATGCACTTTTGAGGTTCTGCTTCCAGTGCAGAACCTCACTGGATGTTGGCAGGCGCAGTAGGTAAGTCACTGAACACTATAGAGCCGATGCTGCATGCTGGCAGCAGAGCCTTGTAAAATTGAACCTATAATCTTTACAAACGTTTATTTCAAATAATTAAACTTATTTCAGACTGTGGGTGGTTGGGTGTGCGTCTACTCGTAGAGTTCTGGTATTGTAAATGACAAGGGCGTTTGACCGAGTGTTATCAGAACCCTGAGATTTAGAATGCATTTATACAACAGCTATAGGGTCTCGCATGACACTGCTGCAGGTATAGTGTAAGTCTAAAGACAGGACCAACCTGCACTGGTCTCATTCGGCCTCGGACCAACATCAGTTTGGGTCATAATACCAAATTCACGCTGCACAAGTCTAATGTTGGTGAGAAACTGAAAATAGCTTTGCACCAACACCAATCTTGCAGTGTAAATGTATGCTAAATCAGTCTTCTACTTATTCTGTCATCTGTATAATATGATACATACACTATATTCTTGAGAAAATGAAAACAAGGCTAACAATAGTTACAAGTAGTAGCATTGTTTTATTTTTACAAAGTGAAAAGATTTGTAGTCTGGTGCAACATGTATAGTTTGTTTATGCTATCACCAAATAACTGTTAATCAGATCATCCCCAATACAGTACTGAATTGTAACTGACCTGTGAGATAACTCTTCTATTATAATATGAATATTCGCAGTGTTGCTGAAACAGTTGTTAAATTTTACCTTCCCAGGTGTTGTGACAAGAGGTTGTGGACCAAGATTGATTTAAGCCGATGTAAATCAATCACACCTCTTATGCTCAGTGGCATCATCAGGAGGCAACCTGTAACCCTAGACCTGAGCTGGACAAATATATCGAAAAAACAGTTAACCTGGCTTATCAACAGGCTGCCAGGTAGGTGCCTGTGAAATGCCAGTACAGAAATACAAACTTAAAGCATTAAAATGAGTTGGAAATGTTGAACTAGTCAGACTCTGCATGTAAGTTCAGTGAATGAGCATTTTATAGATTTTTCCCCAAGTTACATTTTTATTTAAAATGTCATCCATAATTTTGAAGAATAAGCTCATTTGACTCTTTGATTTTACGCTACTTTCCATTTTATCTTGATTATTTAAAATTCTGGCTGAAGAACCAAATGAATAAAGCTATTGAATAGAAATGCAGGATAAAATGATCCATTAACAGCTATATTTTCCTAATGATGATCATCAGGGATCATGGGCATAACTTTTTTTTAAAAACACGTGGTTATTTATCATTTATTATTTGCTTCCCTACCTGCACTCGTTTAGTCTGCCCCACAAAACAACTTCCCAAGAAAATAAACTGAATCATGGGAATTGCATAGGGGCACATCCTTTAATTTCCCTCCCTGCTTGTGGGGAAGCATACAATCACTGCTTGGCGCATTTTTATATTAAAATATTGCTCGGCATAGCACTGGGAAATGGAATGCTGCCCCACATTGTTGGTTTGGCTGCCTGCCCCTAGCTCACCAGTCACTCTGAAGCCATCAGGAGTACAAGCCCAGTAAGAGGATTCTATGTTCGTAAGTAACCACATGAGAAGTAAGCGAATGTGCATTAATGTTGACGGTTAGCGCAGGGAGGTGTGTCTTTGTTTTATTTAACATTTCGAAGGCTATCCGTAAAAGTTTGTGATTATTATAAAGATAGATTCTACTGAGTACTGTTCTTGCACCTGTTTTCTGTTCAATAACTGTCTGGTGGTTTACAGCCTGAGCTGCTAGTGTTCTTCTGCCTTCTGAATTTGGGAAGACCACATGATTTATTCCAGTAGGTCAGCGTGCAATGATATGTGTTCTTAGTTCAACCCTTGGGTCTCGCTGGTTTTACCTAGATTTTGGGCAAGAAAAGGCACATTGCTTTTTACTGGATATGAGATCTGCTTACAGGCGTGGTCAGTCAGTGAACCCAAGGAGAATATCTAGTGTAAATATCCAAAAAGTAACATTTCTAAAATGGTATTTTATTGCAATTGGACTGTGGAAGTTGTCTTGTAGGTTGTGTCTCCTGTGATCAGTTCTGTGCAGTAGGTGATACCTGCAACCTTGGCTACTTTCAAATCTTCCTCAGCCATCCAGTTCTTACAGCTAATGTTAGCTGCCCAAACAGATTTTGTTTATGCCTTTATATTCATGAAGCCCTGTTATTTTTTACCTAATTCAAGGCAATGTTGCTGTGAAAATAGCCTATCAAAAGTTTAAAGCTGTTTGTTGTGGGAGACTGTTATCATGATACCATCACTTAGATTATGGTGATTAATGAGGGTCCTTTTTTCGCTTCCCAGTGCTGAAGTTTCTATCACAGCCTTTCAAAGCCTCTACTCTTTGCACAAAAGTTTTCCTGCATCCCTTATCCAACTGCAGTGTTCACTGGGGGGAGGGGAAAAAAAGAGAAGTGCATTGAGCCAGCAGAATACCCTTGGGGACATGACTTCAACTCTATAGCATAAGAACAAAAGCTTCCTCTCTGCCAACTGTAATGGTTCTGAGTGAAATGAGTTTGGCTAATTCCTAGTAGGTATTGCTGGGGAAAGATTTATTTGTTTTAGATGGTGAAGAGAGTGAGTGAAGAAATTAATTAGCTCGTCAGCATCTAATGAGCATAGGAGTGCAAATGTTTTACATTCTAACATTTTTGGTGCTAGAGCCACTGGTTGGGAACAGGAAATGTTATTTATGGGTGCACTCTATTAACAGTACAGGTTGCTTCCTTATTTTGATAATCACTGTTTTTGTGTGGTAAACAACCTTAAATTCTCCAAGCCTGTACTATGAAATGGCAGGACTCGATCTATCACCTGATTGAGTGCTATCACCAAGCCGGTACTATGATTCTCGTTCTTATGTTTCTCTAGTCCGATGTTTTGTATTACCTTTGTTTTGTTAAGTTGGCAGTCTTTACATCAGATTTTTATTTCACAGCTATGATTTGCATCCTTGCACAAAGTGTCCTTTAGTGAGGTCAATCTGACTTTTGTTCCATAATGCTCTTTATCATGGCCTCAGAGGTTGAATGTGGCCCAGATTGTTTTCTGGTATGATTGCAGAGTAGATGCTGAGTGAATTGGGACATTTGAGTGTGTTTTTTTTTTAGATGCTTGTGCTGCCATGGACATTGATGCACAATGTGTTAGGTTACCTTGGGGCACCATTGTTGGTTCTATTTGGTGCAGGAAATATTAATACAGTCATAATATTGATTGTGAAACACCTTCAGGTTGTCATGCTGCAATTCTGGTTTGGTTTCGGGCAGTAAATGGCTTTGTTTGGACGATGCTAATGCTGTGGCAGTTTCCTCACCAAAAAATAAAATTGCAAAGGCTAAAAATAACAATTCTGTGTCAGTTAAGTTAATATGTACCAGTATTGCATCTTGCCTTGTGCCATCCATTGACATGTTGTGGATCTTAGCAATGAGTCCCCAAAACATCCCAATGGACCACAGCACAGTTACTGAAGAAATAGCGGCTGATTGGCATTTCATCTGAATAGGTGATACTCGTGTACGACGCCAGCACTCAGGTAGGTGGTAAGAAAGCAGTGACACAGAGCACCCTAGACCCAACATGGAATTTTGTCTATTATACCAGAGGGGCAGAGACCAGAGTTATCTTTAGGTCCTTATGGGCCATATGAATAGCACTCAATCAAGTGATAGATCTAGTCCTGCCATTTTAATGAAAAGGTGTGCGTCGTGATGCTACCTTTAGCATACATAATCAACTATGTTGAATAAAACTGGAAGCTAGACTGTTGTGAACTCTAGAGCAATCCTTATAGGAGTTTTTTGTTGCCCATTATTAAGAGTGAAACAACATTTTTTTTCGACTGACTACACTTGGGTTAGGCATCAGACATGCTTACTGGAGATTGTCTTGGTTATTGTTGCGACATGCCCACATACCAAAAAAAGAATGATTGAGATCTGTAGGGAACCCATTTAATTACTAATTTTTCAGAAAATGGGGATACATTAAGGAAGAAGCCTGGGTTAAAGTAGTTTGCATTCAGTGGACTAAATCACTGGGCCACCCAGTCCCTTAACTGGTTCCCTCATCTCTTCAATTACCATTATTCTATATTCCAGCTATGAGCCATGGGCTTTTTTATTCAACTGGTCAGTTTTTTTTAAAGTTTGTAATATAATTGTCTTGCCTCTTTTATTTTTCATTGTGTGCTTTAGATTCTGCAGCCTGTTGGCCGTTTCAGTAAGGTTTGTTGAGGGGCTTAAATTTTCCTCTTCACGGTGACCTACATTGGCTCCCGGTCCAGGAATGCCTCGATTTTAAAATTCTCAACCTCCTGCTCAAATCCCTGCATGGCCTCGCTCCTCCCGATCTCTGTAACCTCCTCCAGCCTTATAACCTTCCATGAACTCTGCATTTCTCCAACTCTGGTCTCTTGTGCATCCCCCCCCCCCCCCCCCCACTTCCTTCGCCCAAACATTGGCAGCCGTGCCTTCAGCTGCCATGGCTCTAAGCTCTGGAATTCTGTCCCTAAACCTCTCTGCCTCTCCACCTCTCTCTCATTTAAGACTCTCCTTAAAATCTACCTCGCCTCCTAATTTTTCCTTCTTTGGCTCGGTGTCAATATTTACAAACATACGAACAATGGCGGACAGGTAAAGACCATCGAGCCTGTCCCACACAATTGCGATATCTTGTGTATCACAACATATACACTCCACCCCACTCAAAACCATGTGATCTCCTGAGAGAGGCAAAAAAATCAGATAAAAAACCCAGGCATATTTGGGGGGAAAAATCTGGTAAATTTCTCTCCGACCCATCTAGGCGATTGAAATTAGTCCAGGAGATCACTCTGGCCCTGAATTCCCTGCAGTACCCACCTTCTGTAAGAGGTGATCTCCGCCCCAGCCAGAAACAAATCCATCTCTCATTTGAAGAAATTCAGCGAGTCCGCATCCACCACAGGGGATGGCAGCCTGTTCCAGAGGTCCACTATTCTCTGGGAAAAGAACCACCTCCTGACATCTAACCTAGATCTAGCCTTATACAACTTAAATTTGTGACCCCTGGTCCTGCCTAACCTATTTAATTGAAATAAACTGTCAGCTGGAACACAATTTATTCCTTTCAATATCTTAAACCTCAATCAGATCCCCCCTAAGTCTACGCTTCTCTAAGCTATAGAGTCCCAACTCTTGATAAATAAGATGCTTTACACTGGGAATTAGTCTAGTGGCCCTCCTCTGCACCCTTTCCAAAGCCTCAATATCACCCACTATCTGAGGAGACCAAAACTGGACACAGTATTCCAAGTGCGGCCTGACTAAGATCTTGTACAAGGACAAAACGGTATGCCTCGTCTTGTACTCAATTGTCCTATGGATACACCTCTACACCCCATTTGCTCTAGCTATCGCTACACGGCATTGCACATGTACCTTTAAGGATGTATGCACTAGAATGCCCAAATCCCGTTCTATCTCCAACATCTTTTATGCCTTATGTCCTGATTACCTTCCTGTGAAGCGCCTTGGAACGTTTTACTACGTTAAAGGCGCTATATAAATGCAAGTCGTTGTTGTACAAAGGTTTCAGTAGTTTCTGAAGCCACCTCTCCTAAATTCTCAGTAATCTCATCCATCAATAAGATCACGCAAATACTCCTGAATCACACTGTGCGGACCAATTGCATTAAGTTTTACATGTTAGATGTACTTCTCCTTTATAAAAAAAAATGTGTTTCTGCTGAGATGGCATGAGTGACACTGAGGCATGTTTCGGCTTATAACAGCCCAGAATTAAAGTCAGCTTCTCTGTTATTTTTAAATCGGTGCATATCTGAAGTTCAAGTGGGGAAACGGCAGCCTTTTTGTATCTACCATAAAAATCAAACTTCGGCCTTTTTTTTTCTTCTTACTCTGATCAACTGGGAAAATACATACCTGTTTGGTAGCATTGTTAGAAGCAGTGCAGGCAGGTGGAGCAGAACTTTCCTGAATGACATCTGATGCAGAGATAAAGGAAAAATCGTCCAAGTTGCTATTTCTGCCAGTAGGTGCAGAAAGATTAAAGATGTAAAGCCCTGCATGAAGCAACGGATTCAAAATTGAGGCAGCTGTCACCCAACAAGGAATCGAGCATTTCTCTTCACCTGATGACGAGTATTTTTCCCCATTTTGTACATAACTTATTTCACATTAGCTCCATTTACCATATCCGAATCCTGAAATATAACTCGCACAGACTATCAGCATGAGGCAGTGGATTTTTCAGCAGCAGTTTACTGATTACCAACAGGCCGTCAAAGGGATGCGACATCAGAGCATCTACTACTCTGATTTGTTGGGGTTTTATGATTCATCTCTCCGATAGTCTTAACATTTTAATTAGTATAATACCAGTACACGAGCACACTGTTCAAAGTTAACTCCTTTGCATTAATAAAGCAGTGACTTTGGTGGTTGTTGAATGTGGTGGTTCTTGTCTTGTGTTTTGTGATTCCTGTGTTTATCGTTTACAAATCATCTTTTTAGAATTTATATTAAATTCACTTCTTGAACATGGCCATTTAGCACTTTCAAATGCAGACACAGTACAGCCGATATGTTCAACTTTGTTTGTCTTCCCCTGTTTAGGCCTGAAGGACTTGATTGTTTCTGGCTGTTCCTGGGCAGCAATCTCTGCACTTTGCAGCTCCAGTTGTCCCTTGCTGAGAACCATGGATCTCAGATGGGTGGAAGGATTAAAAGATGCTCAAACGAGAGATTTGCTTTCACCTCCAACTGACAACAGACCAGGTAGGAAATCTTTTTACACCCACTGTGTTTCAAGGTGTTGTGTTGTATCTAGTCGTCTAGTCTTTTGTGTTGGTTAATTAAGACTCATTAATTACACATCACAGTAAAATAGTGACGTCACCATGTGACTTACTCCAGTTTGAGCAAATAAACTCATAAATTAAATTCACTTTTGTTTCAAATGAAACGCAAGTTTTACTTGGAGGTAGCTTCATTTCAGTCTTTAAAATTACCCATACACTAAACAGATAAAGAAATTCCTTTGCAAATTGTCCCTCATCTTTGGCCTCCTAACCGAGGTATCTGTGCTGCAGAGCAGACAGTTGAACTGCAACTGAACAGCTGTCACCTGTGGCTGAAGCCACAGCAACACTGTGATGAAGACTGTAATTTAGTAATTCAAATAGTATACAATGCTGTAAGTTAGTAAGCAGCGACGTAAACAGTATTTAACTGGTCTGTTTCATGTAATTTTTCTCATTTTTGTCTTCCAAATACAGCGATTTAAGGTAGCTTAACCCAAACAAGTTAAAAAGATTTTCCATCTGCTATCCATGTATATGAGGAAAGGATACATTATAACATTGATGGCAAGCTTTGATGATTTTCCGACCGCCATCAGAGCTAGCCACATTCTAATCAATTACACTGCATGAGCAGCTGGTTTGCAGAATGTATCATGTGGTATTTGTAGGCTATTAGCCAGAAACATGTTTTAACTTTTCCTGGATATCTTGGTTGATGGCAGGTCCATGTTAAAACTTGGCTTTGCTTTTAGTGGGGGCTTGTTTTCTGCCATCAATCACAGAAGGCTCACAAAATTTGCAGTTAAAAATTCAATTGATCTGCAGATTATAACCCATATGCTGCCATACTTAAGTTGGATTGACGACACCTCCACTTTCTAGCACTTATTTGAGTGCTGTGGTGTTCTTAAATAACACAACAGGCACAAAATATCAGTGCTGTGTTGAGCACTGACTTCAAAATAAAACCATGTTACTACAATATGGTCCCCTCTCAGTGGGCTATCATTTTACTTGTCATTAATTTTTTCTTCAGCAAGCTCTAATGTCAGAACGCATGCATTATTTTAGAACACTTGCACTCTATATAAGTGAATGCTGAACAGGCATCCTGATAGCTGATTGTGGAATACAATCTAATGGATCTAAAATAGAGAAGATGAAAACTAATCTTTAATTTTAGCAAATGACAGATTTTCTGGCTCCTGTACTATTCCTTTAATAAGGAATCAACAGTGCATTTTTTTTAATAATAGAGAAGTATTGCTACAAATGCTAATAGTAGTTAGTACAATTATATGAACTATATATAACTGCCAGAATCCAGTATGTTAAAAAATGTCTTGTTGCCTTAAAGGTCAGATTGACAATCGCAGCAAGCTACGAAATGTGACAGACCTTCGTCTGGCTGGACTGGACATTACAGATGCAACACTCCGGCTTATTATTAGGCACATGCCAATGCTATCCAAACTGGACCTTAGTTACTGCAACCATCTGACAGACCAATCAATTAACCTATTAACAGCAGTTGGCACCACAACAAGGGATTCCCTAACAGAAATCAATCTGTCAGGTGAGAAATGTGCATTTGATGCACGTTATTTAAACTGAAATTGATGAAAGTCAGTGTTAATTGCTTTGCAAATCATTTGAGTGATTGTGGTACACAATTTAGAAAATAGAACTGAGATTTTATGGTACTAGGAAAATATAAAGAAGTAAAAAAAACTTCTATCTAGCTATAATTCACACACCGCACAAAAAGCAAGTTATGCAATAAGGATCAATTTTCCCAACTTTGAAAACTCTTAATGGGGCACAGTTCTATAAGCACAGGTAGCTCTTAGATACTTCACCCAATTAACCCAGCCATCTTCAGCTGCTTGATCAATGACCTTCCCACCATCATAATGTTTAGGGACAGTGATCATAACTCCTCTGATAATTAGGCAGCCTATGCCAGCTTACAGCAGGACCTGGATAACATCCAGGCTTGGCTGACAAGTGACAGATACATTTGCAACACACAGTGCCAGGTTAACAACCTTCCCCATCAAATAAAAGCTCAGCTATCTCTCCCTGACCTTCACTGGCACTACCATTACCAACTCCTGCACCATCAACATCTTGGGGGTCACTAATGACCAGAAGCTTAACTGGATCAGCCATATCTGCAACATAGCTACAAGAGCCGGGCAGCGACTGGATACTCTGAGAGGAATAGCTCACTTCCTAAAGCTTCTTCACCATCTAAAACGTTCTTATCAGGAGTGTGTGGTTTACTCGCCTCTTAACTGGATGAGTATAGCTGCAGCCACACTCCAAAGAAACTCAACACCATCCAAGCTGGAGTCGTTCACTTTATTGGCTCGTGTGCCACTTTACTCAATATCCACTCCTCCACATTGTGACTCCAATATGTACAATATACACTGCAGCAACTCACCAAGGTTACTTCACCAGCACATCCTCCCCTGCAACCTCTACCACTGAGGAGAACATGAGCAGCAGTGTCCTGAGAGCACCAAGTCACACAACATCCTGACTTGGACATAATATTGCCATTCCTTCATTTTCACTAGGTCAGTATCCTGGAATTTTCTACCTAATGCCATTGTGGGAGCATCATTACCACAAGGAATACAGAAGTTTAAGGAGAAGGCCCACCACCACCTTCTCAGGGCAACTAGGGATGGGAAATAAACGTGGCCTTGCGAATGCTCGCATCCGGGAATTTTTTTTTGAGTAAGCCTAACAGTGACTTTTGACAGCCTATTCTACCCTGGAGAGCATCACAGCTGAGCCCAATTCTGTCCACACCCACACTTTCCAGTATATGGTCACTAGATAGCAATTGGGAGTGGGAACACTGACTGATTCCTCCTTTTGCCTTCCCTAACCTGCTGAGGCCAATCATTTCAATGGGACTAAACTGTAGTTAACATTACAAAACTGAAAGAAACTAAGGAAAAAATATTAAAATCAAAAGCTAATTAGGTTTCTTCCATTTAATAAGTTAACATATTACCTACATTGTTTTGCTTCTATTACTTTACTGGTAGATTACTCCAAATATTTATCATTCTCAGTAAGTTTTCCCCCTTATGTTTCGAATTCCATTTTACAAATTTACATTTATGTTCTTTGGTCCTACTTTCTTGGAATACTTTGAAGTAATAATTTGAGTTTGCTGTAACAATATCATTGAGCATTTTGTATAATTCAACAAGATTACTCCTTTAACCATTTTCTAGTCTTGAATACTTAAACTTGTCTAATTTTTTCTTATAGCTTACCCCATTACATTTGGGATTAGTTTCATTACTTTTTTCTGTATCCTTTCTAATTCAAGTATATCTTGCTTTATGGCATGTTCAGAAAACTGAACACAGCATTTTAAGTGTAGTTGAGAAATGCATGTAAATCCTTGCCGTACCTAAAATGCACAATATCCTTTTTCTTCAGTTTGCAATAAAGTCACTGACCAGTGCCTAACCTATTTCAAACGTTGTGGCAACATCTGCCGAATAGATCTCCGTTACTGCAAGCAGGTAACAAAAGAAGGTTGCGAACAGTTCATAGCAGAGATGTCCGTTAGCGTTCAATTCAGTCTGTCAGAGGAGAAACTGTTACAAAAACTTAGTTAACTAAACAAAAAGAGAAACTGGGTACCATAACAAAGGACGTTTAATTTCTTCTGAGATTTAATTACGCCGAGCTTCTGCTTCATGTTATTGGCACCAGACAAAAGGACAAGGATGAACTGTGGAGAGGACAGAAACTTGATAGTAACAGAAGCTGTTTACCCTAACAAAAATGTTTCTACGTGTGAAAATCACTCCGAAATTCAAATTTATTTCCGAAGTTTTAATAATGTATAAAAGGACACTAATGCGCAAGTGTTTGCACTTGGTAGGTATAAACATATGTGGCAAGAAAGTGATAAAACTAACATTTTCGTGCACGTTTTACAACTAAAGCATGTGCATTGTAAATTTTAATTTCAGTTCTTTTAAAAAAAAATGCAGTCTTAAAACAAATGAGAGGTATCTTATAGACTTATCTGACCACACATTGGGATCATTTTGACCGTGTTATAAATATTGTTGTTTTGTTACACTCTACACATCATACATTATGCAGAAATATTTTTGTACAGAAATTACTTTATTGAGAGTAGTGTGGAAATTTCAATAATTCCAATGGTAACATTATTACTTATACAATTGAATTCCAATTTATTTCAGATTTCCCTATTTGTTACTTGTGGTTTAATCTCTGTACAGTTCCACATGTTTCATGTGGAATTATCTTTGTGATGTTTGTATGTGCCATCATTGCATGCCTTTAAGGCAAGCAGCTTAGCAGCAGTAATAATACTGTAAAGTGACAAGATGTTGGTTTTCCACCATTTGCTGTTGCCATTTTGTCATTGCTGAATTTGTATAAAACTTTTGTCTCGAATGCTGTGTACTGAACTATTGTTGGATTCACAGAGTAACAATATTCCAAGTGTTGTACAACACTTAACAAAAAAACTTTTAACACACTTACTCCAACTGGGAATGAGCATTTTCACTGAGAGAAAACAATGGTTTCCACCCCCATTTTGTGTCTGTTGCAGGTCGTCATGCATGCAAATGAGATGGAATTGAAGGATAGTGTAAGACATCAGAATTCCCAACATTTTGTCCCTAATGCACTCAGTGTAACTTCTGCCCGATTTAAGAGGCCTAGTGACTTGTCAGACCAGCGGAGCCTGGTGGAAGTGCTCCATTTAAAGCAGCCTGGACAATTTTAGCCCATAGATCAGGGTGGCCTGCATATTTTAGTAATTGTTTTAAGCTTTGGGGAGCTATTGAGGTTAAATTTAAACTGACAGTGAGAGATTTTTGACCCCCATCCACAGTAAAGGATAATATAGAGCAGCGTAAGTTTCCCTAAGGGAATTCTGGGGTATGCATTCTCGATTACGAGCAGCAGGGACTAAAGGAGAATGAGGTAGTATCAAGGGAGGATGAGGATAACTTACTTCATGGCACCCCCCCCCCCCCCCAAAAAAAATAATGCTCAGTAGCCCTGGAAATCTATTGAGGGAATAAGTGAGGAGCTTTGCCTTTGCAACTAGTTCAGGAAGTCAGTCCTAGATGACCTGTTCCAGATTTCGCACCCTGACCTGTAGCCCAGATCAACTTCCCGAGCAGCTCTGCCAGTCACCAAGTGCCATTAAGGTTTTAATTTTTAATGTGGAAGCAAGTCATCCTCGGTTCTGCCTAAGAAGAAGATGATTAAGGTTTGCATCCACCATGTCACTTCTATCACTATCAAGAAACCTGGGGAATTTTCTATTTGGGATGAATCCTAGGTAGCAGCATAATGGGGCCATTAAATTCTGACATTGCTGGTTTCCCCAAATTCAAAGGATAATGGATGTCACCCATGTTGTACTGCAGGCTCCTACTGTGAAACTGATGAATTTCCTGAGCAGAAAGGGATTCCTCTCCGCTCGCTCATTGTTCAAATTGTTTGTGACTAGCTATATATGTCTTCATACAAAATTGTCAGTTTTACTATGACATTTTTGTTACGAAGCAGTCCAGTCTCCCTGCTCTATTTTGGGAAGACAGTGAAGCAGCAGGATGGCTTCTGCATGACCACCACTTCCAAGGATCATTAACCCCACTTTAACTGCGAACCTTGCCAGCTGAACATCACTAAGATAATTGGAGTGGTCACTGAGGATTAGAGGGGTTCTGAAGAGAAGGCTCTACTGCCTTAATAGAGCAGAAGGGGCACTGTAGTAGGTTTCTAAGAAGGTCTCTCAATATAGTTGCTTACTGCACCTTTCACAACTTTGCTATTCATACAGGAATGGAAATGAAATCCTGAGGTGGGCCTAGCTGTGGTGAAGGTTAAGAAATATGGAATGTAGGACTCAGAGGATTCTTTTGTGATAATTGCAAGGGAAATGCATCGGCAGATTATTACAAATATATTCTCGTAAGATTAAAAGTTCTCCCTTTTGAAAACTTCAATTACTACATCTCACCAGCCTTCACGCCAACTTAAATCATACTACAGTGAAAAGTCAGTGCAAATGTCAGCATGTTTTCCTATGATTACTAACTTCACATTCACTGCAATGCTTTCCTGTGCTCCAGCTTCATGCTCTTTCTAGGTGCCATCTGAGGGCGAATGTCATGGGAGGTAGCTGGATTGGTATAAAAGGCTCTTGGGCCTAAGGTGACCCTCATCCCATGATAGAGTCCTGCGAAGGACCTGCTGTGGGCAGCATCTCTAATGTGACTGCCTCTTGTGTGCTTTTGGGGTCTGCTACTGAGAGCTAGATAGATGCCTGGCATATGCCGCTATCATGAGAAGCAGCAGCCTGATGGCAATTAACTTCAGCTGTGCCCTTCCTACTGGGCCCAGGTTCAGGTCTGAAACTGATCAGTGGGACAGCAGTTCTTCTGGTTCCTGCCTGATGCTGAAAGCCAGTATTCGGGCACATTCAACTGTATCCTCCAGAACTAGTCTGCACTTCCGGAAAGGAATGAAGGAGATACTGCACCATCCAGAGATAGAGACAGTGACAGTTCTGCAGTTCAGTGGCAGCTTGGTTGGTTAAATTGCTATGGCACGTGTTGTACTGCTTTGCACCTTAGCCCATTGTTTTCATTGTTATTGATAGCTAGGATAGAGTACCTCCTCTGCTCTTAGTATTAACTTTTTTTTTCCCTATCCCAAGATTCACAGCATTAGGTAAAGACAAACATCTAAAGACTATCATCTCCCAAACTGCAGTATACAGCTGATGTAATAATGTATGTTAGTGCTGTACAGAGCCTGGCACAGGATTAAATTGTACGGGGCTACATGCATGCAAGGCTTATGATGGGACATCCACAAACGGGTGGAAGAGTTGGAGAGTCTTTGAACCAGTGCACCGTACATGATAACTTGTCATTCCATTTAGGAAGTAAGGCTGATCAGTGTGGGGGAGGGTAAATCCCGTTGTACGCAACTGCTCTTGGCATGTCATTGCGCTTCTTCCAGCACCAGTCTGCTTTCCTGCAGGAGAGAGGTGTGACACTCCCTCCACATAATGCAGGCCACACCCTTCAGTTGCTTCCTTTCCTGCAAGTGGTTTTTCCTCCATCTCAGTGATGAGGGCTCGCTCACCTGTTATGGTCTGGCAGCAGTTGGCAGAGACTGTGCTCAAATTTACTCCTGAAGCCATTCACATCTTGAAAAAGCTGCACTGTCCTTCTCGGAAGATGCTGCCACTAAGTTGTTAGCGATTCTATATGTTAAATTTAATCATTGCACATAGAAATAACAGACAAAACACATGCACCAATTTAAATGCAGCTTTTTTTTATACACATGATCTAATGCCAATAAAATAAAAGTGCATATTAAATATTTTACTCCTTTTTAGTATTCAGCTTTGCTTTATGTTCATACAATCCCTGTTCCATGGTAATATGCAGAGAGGGCAAAAAAAAAGTTGAAATTGAGAAAAGGAACAGAGCTCGAGTTAAAAGTAGTTGGAGAACCAAAAAATGTTCATCAGTAGTGGGAAGTCAAAAACATTCAGCTCCACAGCAAACTCTTCAAAGAAAGCATAGGCTATTCCAGGGTCAGAAACAGTTACAAATTATATGCTTGATTTTGTTAATTTCAGAACTAGTCAAAATTCACTTTGACAGAATTGCTACTCCTTCATTAAATTAAATTCTTTATTAGGCAAATTGCATAATTGAATTTCAAAAACATGATATACAAAAAGTACAGAAAGCAAAAATGAAAAACTAAAACAAGGCAGTTGGCAGGGAATTATACAAGATTGCTCATGAGGTCTCCTTTCTGTTCTCAGAAGTTGTTGCTGCAGACAGGTTGGGCACTGCTAAATGCTCAATTCATATCCAGAACGCGCGCACACCACAATTAGTTAATAGCTATTCTACCACATCATACATTATTAATCCATTAAATGGTAAATGTTTTAGGAGACTTAGAAAAGTGATATGAAAAGTTTAAAATAGAATTTTTGCTAATTATTTTCCAGCATATCCTTCATTTAGTCTGGGTCCTATCTTTGATAAATCTTAACAGTATAACATAATTCAGTAATTTCTATTTTTTTGCACCTTAACGTTGTATGTTATGTTTTGCACTGATTTCTTTAAGGCTTCCAGTAATAAGCAATGATAACTGTTAGTAAATTAAAAAAAATTCCATTCTTCTACCACTATCCAAAATTGCCACAACAAATTACTATCATTGATAGTCAGAAAATGTTTCCCAGTGAGTTTCATGTATCTTAACAGGAAAAGCCATAATTTTCTATCAATGATCTTTCATTCAAACACCTCCCAAATTTAAGATTTAAAGACGTGCACTGCCCGTACAACGTACTGTCGACAAATCGGGCATTCGCTCATGCGCTTTCCACATTTAGTGCAGGTGACCATGTGACCACATTCCAGGAGAACACAATCGATCACTGCATCCATACAGATCCTGCAGAGATTCTCGTCACTGCCTAGCTGCATCTTTTCTTCAACTGAAAAGTAGATAGCATTAGATTTACAGAAAAAGAATTGGGTAATTGATTAAAAACACTAACAAAGAGCATAGTTTTGGCAGTAAATATAAACTTTAAAGTTATTTTCCCAACTGTAGTAGCACAACTGTTCTTCCACAATGATTTTCAGGGTGCTCTACAATGCAAAATGGCAAATGACATGACTGGGCTCTTAAATGCTAGGTCACCACTGTTTCCAACTCAGTACTATGGCTAGTTCTTAATAACAAAATCTAATATAAAGAATAAGCTGTGCTCCCAGATGACAGTAGCACTTTTCATTTTTAAAGTTACTATTCTTGAACAACTGAGCAGAATAAGTATAAACTGATCTCGAAGCCAAGTCAAGTTAACTGATCAGGTGTACACCTTCTGTCGGAACTGATGAAGGGTTCCCGTTGGAAGCATTAACTTGTTTGTTGTCTCCACAGATGCTGACTGACTTTCCACATGTTTCCAGCATCTTCTGTTTCAGATTTCCAATCTGCAGTTTTTTGCTTTTTGTATAGGCTAATGTTAAAAATATAGCCTAAATTTGCTCGATTCAAATTGCAGTTTTTGAAGATGTGCATTTTGGCAAATATCATCTCATTTCAGTAAGTGTAGCTTCAAAAGTGCTCACCTTCCATATTAATTATAAAATGTTTAGATGTCAACCTCAGAGATAAGAGCCAGAAATATGAAATAGAGCAAGTAAGGGGGACTTCGAATTAGATCTCAATTGCACATGTAGATTAAATTTGAAGGAAAGTGTAGTAGGACTACTTTTTGCTTAAAGTACTGCCCCATTACATTAAAAAAATTAGCTTCCACCGAGTGTTCTGTGACCTTTTTTCCCTCCAACATAGAGCCCTTAGAATGGAGTTTCTAGCAATGTCACATGCAGAATGTATCTTTATGCAACTAGGAGTAGCTCCATACAAGACACTGCAATGACTCCCAACAGGCCCAAATGTCAATACAGAAGCACAGGACCAGCAAACCATTCTGTCTCCTGGGCATCTATCCAATAGTCTGATTTCCCGATATCCCATGACACCAGAGAAGCTCTAACACTGCAGACTGCCTGGACGTCATGGCTATTTCCTACAGCTACTCAATATCATATGGGGATGTTCCTTTTTGGTGACCTCACTACAGCAGCCTAGCAGTGAGAGAAACCCAACTCCAGGATGTCTGACAAAAAAATCTGACTTTTTAAAAAAAGGTTAATCAGAATTCTCCTGAGCCTAATATTTTCTGTATTAATATGGAAATACCCTGATCAAAATGTACTCTTTCCTCACCCAGACTTTTCTACCCATTAAATGCAAAATATTTTCCTCTAAACTTTGGTAAATCTGAAGAAAAGTTGACTTACCAGCAGCTACAGCTGGGTTATTTCCATTTTCCACTACAACAAAAGAAAAGTTTTAAAGGTCACTTCTTGTTGAACTAAATGAATACATTTCTAATAAAATATTTTTTAGACAAACTTACAAAACTTGCGATTTTCTTCCATTTCTTTGAATAATCGGTTCACTCTTTCCACCAATTCCCATTTTTCACAACACCCTGAATAACTGACAAAGTTGCGAGCCAGTATTTCCTTCAGCTGACGAACAGTCAATGCTTCAACATCGTCCGCACTGGACAGGTCTGATAATGAGGCTCGAGTTTTTTTAGGTGGAATGTCATCATTGGATCCATTTGCCTGCAAGAAAATCCCACAGTATTGGTATAAGTAGGCTTCAGGTTGTGGAGTATTTTGCACTTAAAATGAACTGAGGTAAAAGGACAGCCGCTGCCTCCAATATACTAATGGAAATGGACAGTATTCTTTGTAAATTTAATGCACAATGCCACTTGAAGTTCAACATCAATTTGGTGAATTTCAGCAAAATTTTAAAATATTCTCAATGGAAGAAATTAATCTGTGAAATCAGTTTAAGGCAATCCAAGATTATTGATGAATATTTCAACTTCACAATTCCTTGCAGCAAAACAGTCACATCAGTCGACATTTTGAAAATATATATTTAAATATACATCTGGCTTTTTTCCTTTCAATTTTGTCTTGTGCTGTTTTACTAAAGGTACAGAAGCCAGCAGTCCTCTGGTATCTTGTCCAAGTGGCTATTCTTCCAGTGTAAATTCAGTCAGTGAGCCACTCCATTATGGGGGAAGAGAGGGAAGAAAGATTACAGTTGAGCCTGTCCCTGTCATTCAAGTAGCTCCACCATTCAACGATGATAGAGGGTTGAGTTTTTCCTTCATTTTCCAATGCTACATTTTAGCTTACAGGATATTTAATATGCATCACTGGAGACAATATTTATGAACTTATTAATTACTGACTTTTTTTTGGAAGAGACCATTTTTATTCCAGGTTAGCAGACCCATATGCTCCTTCAGTGCATCTGCATGTCTATGAATCAACAGTCAGAAGTGAATTGAACACTATTTTAACAATGCTGATTTGAACCAAAGTAAATTTTTGTATTCGGATTTACTCTAATGTATTTGTACCATTTTTGTATGTGCTCAAAGCTAGGATGTCCGTGCGGGGGAAAATCTGCACCATTTTGGACCAAAAAAGGATGGATCACATTTTGCACCCTGTTTCAAGCATTCCTGTTAAGTATAGTCTGGTCAGATACAGAGCAACGGTCCATGCACTCTGCCTTAAACTGCCTCAGAAGAGCATCACCTACTGGATGAATGGGAACATTTCCATTTCCCACAACAACATTCTTGTTTTTCAAACAACACTTAAGCCACTATGTTTGAATTTTGTGTGTTATGCTTCTTGGGCATGCTCTTTCTTTCCAGTTCCCACCCCTCCCTCTTTTCTGAAGGTGCTATAATTAGAAATCAAGTGCAGGACCCTGGTTAATTTTCTCCAGCTGAGATCAGCTAGCTCAGCACTGACTGACTGACTGACCAATGCATTTATCCGCAAGGGCATAAGGGGCTTTTCCTGAGTGAGATTACCAATTTACTATCAATTTGCACTATGGACCAATAACTAAGAAGTGGACTGAAATTCTCCAAACTCATTCAGATAGTAACTTTCATTGAGCACTGGATTCAAATTCCAGTCTCGGGGTAGCTTGTGATCACACTGACTTTTCATATTGCCCAGATCTCTCTCTTGATTATCACTACTTTAAAAAATAAATTGCACCTTTAAGTTATCACCAGCATATTCTTATCATCATTCCAGACCTCATTTTAAGAGACTAGCTTTTGGAAAACCAGTTCCCTACCAAATACTGCCTATGGTACTTTTTCGGATTGGGCCATTTTTATTCCGGGTTAGCAGACACATTTGCTCCTTCAGTGCATCAGCACTTGTATGCCACTCAGCTCAACTGGCAGAAACATTAAGTGAGGTAGGCAAGGCTGTGGGGAAATTCATTCAATCGGTAACACAATGCCTACACAATAGAAACTGTAAGTGCAACATCTGAATCTCACTACCTATGTTTTTTAAATAAAAGCACCAGTTTCAGTGAATCCATCTTCTGTATTAAGGTAATTTGCTCCCAGCTAACAGGTTACCAGGAGGTGCACAAATGTGACACAGAGCAACCGACCAATTATGCTGCCTTGCCTTGTGGGGGGAGGTTGGCAGTCATCTTTCTGACCTGACTATTGGTGATGTGGTCACATCACCAAATGCAGTAAAGACACCACTGGCCCGCTACATCAGTTTTTGCCTGGCGTGCTTGCAAGACAGTCCATGACCAGGAAACGCTCCCTTGAAACCCAAGAAGCACCTGGCTCTCGACCGTTACAGCTGACCTCCAGACGCAGAATATAGGGATCTTCGCTGCTATGAGGAGAGCCGAGTACCAGGAGAGTTGGAGACGTACGACCAACCAAACAAAGCCCTGAAGGAGCATGCTACAGTGAGTAAGAGCTTGTGGGGGACCCAACAGGAATCGGTCTCTGTATTTGGGGAATTAGAAACAATTTTGCATCCTCCTACTGTAGCACAGCACATTAGTAAACTAGTCCTTTGAGCTACCAGAGAGCTCACTATTCACTTAATTTGTGTTCCTCTAGTCTTTATCTTTTATGTTAACTTCCCTGCTTCCTAAATTCATCTCCTCCATATAACTTGAGTTTAATAAATCTCACACGTTTGTTGGTTATTGAATAAACTTCTAGATTATTTCCAGATATATCTTTGTAAACCCAGATATTGGATTTTCCCTTCACTTAATCTTATATTGCATACTGTTAAATTAAGGACAAAAATGTTCAAAAAACTAAAAGAGCAACCATTCAAAAATGAAGATAAAATCCGAATAAAAACACAGCCGCACAGAATATTGGTTAAATTTCATTTTTTCAAAATACCAATAAACCCTAATATCATCAACTCTTGGACATCAACGCCCCTCCGGAACCTTCTTCCCCTTCACTTTCCTCTCACCCCCTGCCATGTTTTCACTATCCCCTCTGACCTTCCCCTCTCTGACCCCGAACGATCAGTCCTCAGCAAAGGCCTGAGCTTCATCCCCTTACGCCCCCATCTCAATGAATTTCGAGCTTGGCACAATGCTGATCTCTTTTTCTGTCGCCTTCGTCTCCGTGCCCACGAGTCTTCCCCCCCCGCACGGCTGACCCTATCTCCCGCTTTCAGAATTCTCGTTCTACCTGGACCCCTCCCTCTGGCCTCTTACCCTCTCTAGATCTTTTCATTGCTAACTGCCGGCGGGACATCGGCCATCTCAATTTCTCTGCTCCCCTCTCTCACTCCAACCTACCTCCCTCTGAACTTGCAGCACTCCGTTCTCTCCGATCCAACCCTCACAATCATTAAACCTGCTGACAAGGGTGGTGCTGTTGTTGTTTGGCGAACCAACCTCTACCTAGCGGAAGCTGAACGCCAACTCTCCGACACCTCCTCCTACCTCCGTCTGGACCATGACCCCACTAGCAAACATCAAGCCATTGTTTCCAAGACCGTCACTGACCTCATCTCCTCTGGAGATCTTCCCTCCATGGCCACCAACCTCATAGCCCCACCAACCCCGCACAGCCCACTTCTACCTTTTTTCCAAGATCCACAAATAGGACTGCCCTGGTAGACCCATCGTTTCAGCCTGTTCTTGCCCCACGGAACTTATCTCTTCCTATCTCGACTCTATTTTGTCTCTTTCCACCTACATTCGCGACTCTTCCGACGCCCTCCGCCACTTTAACAGTTTCCTGGCCCCAACCGTCTCCTTTTCACTCTAGACGTCCGATCCCTCTACACCTCCATCCCCCACCAGGATGGCCTGAGGGCGCTCCGCTTCTTCCTTGAACAGAGGCCCAACCAGTCCCCATCCACCACCAACCTCCTCCGCCTGGCTGAACTTGTTCTCACATTGAACAACTTCTCCTCGGACTCCAATCACTTCCTTCAAATTAAAGGTGTTGCTATGGGAATGCGCATGGGCCCGAGCTATGCCTGCCTTTTCATGGGATATGTGGAACATTCTTTGTTCCAGTCCTACTCAGGTCCCCTCCCTCACCTCTTTTTCCGGTACATCGATGACTGTATCGGTGCCGTTTCCTGCTCTCACCCTGAACTAGAAAAGTTCATTCACTTTACTTCCAATTTCCACCCTTCCCTCACAGTCACATGGTCCATCTCCGACTCTTCTCTTCCTTGACTTCTCTGTCTCCATTTCTGGCGATCAGCTATCGACAAACATCCACTACAAGCCCACTGACTCCCACAGCTACCTGGACTACACTTCCTCCCACCCCACTTCCTGTAAGGACTCTATTCCATTCTCCCAGTTTCTCCGTCTCCACCGCGTCTGTTCTGACGATGCCAACTTCCATACCTGTGCTTCCGACATATCTTCCTTTTTCCTCAACTGAGGATTCCCCTCTACTGTGGTTGACACGGCCCTTGACCGTGTCCGTTCCATTTCCCGCACTTCTGCTCTCACCCCTTCCCCTCCCTCCCAGAACCATGATAGGGTTCCCCTTGTCCTCACCTTTCACCCCACCAGCCTCCACATTCAACGGATCATCCTCCGCCATTTCCGCCACCTCCAACGTGATCCCACCACCAAACACATCTTCCCCTCACCTCCCCTTTCAGCATTCCGAAGGGACCGCTCCTGCAGCGACACCCTGGTTCACTCCTCAATCACCCCTAACAGCTCTTCCCCTTCGCCCGGCACCTTCCCGTGCAAGTGCAGGAGATGCAACACCTGCCCTTTTACCTCCTCCCTTCCCACTGTCCAGGGTCCCAAACATCCCTTCCAGGTGAAACAGCGATTTACTTGCACTCTTGCAATTTAGTATACTGTATTCGCTGCTCACGATGCGGTCTCCTTTACATTGGGGAGATCAAACGCAGATTGGGTGACCGCTTTGCGGAACACCTCCGTTCAGTCCGTAAGGGTGACCCTGAGCTTCCGGTCGCCTGTCACTTTAATTCTCCACTTCACTCCCACTCTGATCTCTCTGTCCTCGGCCTCTTGCATTGTTCCAATGAAGCTGAACGTAAGCTCGAGGAACAGCACCTCATCTTTCGATTAGGCACTTTACAGCCTTCTGGACTCAACATTGAGTTCAACAATTTCAAACTATAACCCCTGCTCCCATTTTTCATGCTGTATGATTTTTGCCACCCCCTTTGCAACATTTTATCTTTCCTGCCTCTTACCTCAGCACAGTATGTTCCTTCAATTCCTTCCTCCCCCACCCCACTTCCCTGTTTCTGCACCTGCTTAATATCTGTTACATCTCCAGCTTTTTCCAGTTCTGATGAAGGGTTCCAGACCTGAAACGTTAACTCTGTTTCTCTCTCCACGATGCTGCCTGGCCTGCTGAGTGTTTCCAGCATTTTCTGTTATTTCTAATATAGTCTGGCCTGCTCTAATTAGACATTTTCAGCTAAAATGATCAGTAGCAAGATCCCGTTACTTTGACTAGAACTCCAAAACAGGACCAATGAATAAATAAGTTTTTGTTCCAGTTATAGGCCCAAAAAAGCCCATAGATCTCAGGAACACAATCAGAGATTTGAACAAGTTTCATGCAGAGACAGATTACTTCATGCTTTTGCTGATGTGATGTGATGCATTTTTTTCCTTCCTGCCCTGCTAGGATGGTGCCACGGGGTTGGTCACCCTCCAGTCCTTCACTCAAGTGATCATTATTAATGTATAAGGTGGCTACTCAGTTGTGAGGAACATCAAAGCCAAACACTATTCTATTATCACTCAATCCTCTTACATGCAAAAGTTGCTGGACGGTAGCCAGGAACATGAGCTGATTTTTCCCTCCCCAGCCCAGTGTTATTGAAATCAATTGTAGCACAACTACCATGCTGTCTAATATCAGACTGACGATCAAACCCGATACCGTCGATCTGTATTGGACAGTACATTTAGCAAAAGAGCCACCAAAGTAGTTTTTTGGTGATCAAAAGCAGTGCTGATAAATGTGTTATGCTTCATTCTGTATTTTCAAGACAATACATTCTTGATCATTACAGGACAACTGTAGATAACCTAATGGATTGCTCATTGCAAATACAAGGTACAGGAACAGGAGTAGACTATTCAGCCCCTTGAGCCTGTTCTGCCATTCAATGAGATCATGGCTGATCTGTATCCTAACTCCATCCACCCGCCTTGGCTCCATATCCCTTAATACCCTTGGCTAGCAAAAATCTGTATTTAAATGCCACATTATACTGCATCTGCCCAATCACCCAACTTGTCCAAATCATACTGGAGTTTCTCTGCATCCTCCTCACAGCGCACACGCCCACCCAGCTTTGTGTCGTCTGCAAACTTGGAGATATTACATCTAGTTCCCTCGTCTAGATCATTAATATATATTGTGAATAACTGGGGTCCTAGCACCGATCCCTGCGGTACCCCACTAGTCACTGCCTGCCACTCGGAAAAAGACCGTTTATTCCAACTCTTTGCTTCCTGTCTGCCAACCAGTTCTCTATCCAAGTCAGTACCTTACCCCCAATCCCATGTGCTTTAACTTTGCACGCTAATCTCTTATGCGGGACCTTATCGAAAGCCTTCTGAAAGTCCAAATACACCACATCCACTGGTTCTCCCTTATCTATTCTACCAGTTACATCCTCAAAAATTCCAGTAGATTAGTCAAGCATGATTTACCTTTTGTAAATCCATGTTGACTTTGTCCGATCCTGTCACTGTTTTCCAAGTGCTCTGCTATTACATCTTTTATAATCGACTCTAGCATTTTCCCCACTACCGATGTCAGGCTCACCGGTCTATAATTCCCCGTTTTCTCTCTCCCACCTTTTTTAAATAGTGGGGTTACATTAGCTACCCTCCAATCCATGGGAACTGTTCCAGAGTCTATAGAGTTTTGGAAGATGACCAGCAATGCATCTACTATTTCTAGGGCCACTTCCTTAAGTACCCTAGCCACAGTTGAGTCACCTTTTTTGTTTCCTTTATATTCTAGCCCTCTAGTTATAAAGGCTAACATTCCACTAGCCTTTATGATTATTTCTTGTGCCTGACCACTACATTTTAGTGATCTGTGTATATGGAATCCTCAATCTCTTTGGACGTCCACTATTCCTAGCTTTTCACCATTTAAAAAGATACTCAGATCTATCCCTTTTTGGTCCAAAATGGATGACCTCACACTTCCCTGCGTTGAAATCCATCTGCCCACTCACTTAATCTTTCAATGTCTTTGTAATTTATGCTCCCGTCTACACTACTTGCTATGCCACCAATCTTTGTGTCATCGGCAAACTTAGATATATGGCTCTCTATTGTGTTATCAAAGCCATTAATGAATATAAAAATCCTAGAATGATACAGCAAAGGAGGCCATTTGGACCATCGTGCCTGTGCTCTTTGGTAGAACTTTCCAAATAGTCCCACTCCCCTGCTCTTTACCCATAGCCCTGCAAATGTTATCCCTTCAAGTATTTATCCAATTCCATTTGCTTCCACCACCCTTTCAGGCAGTGCATTATAGATCACAATAACTCGCTGTGTATAAAAATGTTTCCTCATGTTGCCTCTAATTATTTTGCCAATCACCTTAAATCTGTGTCCTCTTATGCCACTGAAATAGTTTCTCCTTATTTGCTCTATCAAAACCCTTCGTGATTTTGAACACATCTATCAAATCTCCGCTTAACCTTCTCTGCTCCAAGGAGAACAACCCCAAAGTTGTTTTAATATGGCTCCTGTAGATTGAATGCAGAAGCATTGGATTGCATTTAACTCCAGGTGGATTCCCCGCTCAGGCCTGAGTTAAAATTACAGTCGGGTCTCAATGATGTCATCGGGCCGCAACATGCATATGTAAAGAAGGACCCTGTTGGCTCCGGTCATGTGTTCTTGCTGCCAGCTCAGGAGAGCAGGTTAAAATTACAGATGTTGCGATCATGGCGGCTTTCTGACAGGCAAGAGCCAGGGCGATTTTAACTGCCCACCCGCCAAGTTTCTGCTGAGCGAGTGGGGTTAAAATCGACCCCATAGTATCAGATGGCTGGATGGACAAAGCGTTAAGTTCCATGCATCACAGATGATTCAAACAGGTCACAAACATACCATGCCACTGTCAAAGAATGACAATTGTAATTAAAAGATACTACAGTACTTAGTTAATGTATTTTATTCTGAGAGGTCTTCACAGGTTCTTGAACCAATAGTTTCAAGTCACAAATCGAAGAATCAAGTCATCCCGAGGTAGTGATTCTTTGACGGATAGCTGTGAATGGGATGAAGACATTGGCCAGTTTGCAAGTAGGGTTGCATCTAACGCTTCTTCGTAGTCATTTTGGCAGGCAACTCTGTGGCCAGGGGCTTCCAGTTGGGCTACCTGCACTTAATACTTCAATCTACAGTCTTTAGCCAGCAGACAAACTGTGCTAGTTTGACTCATGGCAGTGGTTCACCATGTAAGAAGTGAACTTCCATTTTCAACATGTGTTGAAAGATAACTCAGGAGAAGCTTCTTTATTATTCTGAAATATTGTGGAGGATAGCAAAGTTGGTAAATTAAAGTAAATAAACTATTTTGTACTGAATTCAGTTAATTAACCTGTTCTACATTAAATAAATAGTTTGTTGGTTTATAGCTTGAACCTCGGTCTCCTATATAGTGTATACTCAATGCGCTTCTCAAAAAGAGGGAAATCATGAGGCAGTATGTGATACATTCCAGTAAGCCAGCATACAGTGGCAAGAGTTCTCTCTTCGATCCCTGTTTACCTAGATATTGGGCAGCTACAGACATAGTTTGGATTGTAGGGAACGCAAAGTCCACTTATGGAAGTGGTCATTGATGCTGAACTACAGTAGAATACCTATTGTGAAACCCAAAAATGTAACACTTACATATTCCTGATTGTGTTGTGATTCAGATCCTCTATTCATTGGAAATGCTGTATCTTCTCTCCCCTGTTTAAAAAAAAAAATATGTGGATAAGAAATTAAATAAGCATATATTCCAGTAACTCCAAAGGTAGTTCCAGAGAGGATACAGAAACATAAGAATTAGGAGCAGGAGTAGGCCATATGACCCCTCGAGCCTGCTCTGCCATTCAATAAGATCATGGCTGATCTTTGACCTCAACTCCACTTTCCCGCCCGATCCCCATATCCCTTGATTTCCCTAGAGTCCAAAAATCTATTAATCTCAGCCTTGAATATACTCAACGACTCAGCATCTACTACTCTTTGGGGTAGAGAATTCCAAAGATTCACAACCCTCTCAGTGAAGAACTTCCTCCTCATCTCAGTCTTAAATGACCCCTAGTTCTAGACTCTCCAGCCAGGGGAAAACAACCTCTCAGCATCTACCCTGTCAATCCCCCACAGAATCTTATGTTTCAATGAGATCACCTCTCATTCTTCTAAACTCCAGAGAGTATAGGCCCAATCTACTCAATCTCTCCTCATAGGACAAACCCGCTCATCCCAGGGATCAATCTAGTGAACTTTCGTTGCACCACCTCTAAGGCATGTATGTCCTTTCTCAGGTAAGACCACCAAAACTGTGCACAGTATTCCAGGTGTGGTCTCACCAAATCCCTGTACAATTGGAGTAAGACTTCCTTACTCTTGTACTCCAACCCCTTTGCAATAAAGGCCAACATGCCATTTGCCATCCTAATTGCTTGCTGTTCCTGCATGCTAACTTTCTGGCCCAGTGATTCTGCAGTTTTCTCATTAATTCATAACAAAAACTATAGTATAACCGGGGTGTTAAGTCACCGTAAATGAATTCTGGCAAGTGATGAGAGACCAGTTTGAGGAGGCAGTCTCTCAACACTTCAACATAACTGCAATTGCTGTGAAGCAAATTTTAGAAGTTCAGGAACTTTTAAAACTTGATTTTAAACTTTGTAGCATTAGCAATGAGACAAATGCCCAGACGTCAACATTTAACTGATATCTTGAAAATGGTGAGCAGAACTTTATTTTACCTGATCAGAGCGCGATGTGGCTTTGGCAGTATAAATCTGTGCTGTCAGCTCACATGACTAACTGTATCAAACTAGTACGTGCAGTATAAGCACGCCAGCAGAATAGACATGTACCGATCTAATATCACCACAAAGGCAGGCAGATGAGTTATTCCCAGATTGCCGTTAACACCACTCGGAAATTGTTAATTAATATTGTTTAATTTGTTTGTACTGGTTCATTTTTGGGATCAGTGCAATTTCACTAGAACTCCTCATCATGTAACAAAATATGTACATATGAAACACCAAATGCTGTACAAGGAACTAGAAGCTATTCACATTCAGATAAGGCACCAAGACACACTGCACAATAGAATACATGGACATGGGTTATTTTCACAGTTTCTCACATTATGAGTTCCTAATCTCAACCATACTATCTGATAGAAGCAAGGTGTTTCCCTGAAGGGCGAAATAGGACATAATGAACAGTTCCACAAGCCCTCTGCAAAAAATTAAGTCCTTTGAGACCTAAAAAGTGATGAATATATATTTGTAGCACTGAGCCTGCATGGGGAGGGGGAGGGGGAGGAGGAGAAGCCTTGCCCATGGTTTCTCTGGATTCTGATGCACTATAAAATCTGGTGCATAAATTGCATCATCTTGTAGGTTTTTAGGTTCTCCAAATATATCAGAAAACACAACTTTAAATCGGGGTGCATTGTAAATTCTTATGTATATAGTACATGCCGCTGACTACCAAATTTAAACACTCATCGCCATTCAAACAGTGCCTGCACAAGGTCACAGTTACTCTAGTGTTCACAAACTGTGAAATGATGTAATTTTCCCTGCTTCAGCTGATGTCCTGCTCTAACCATCACAACTGAACCATCATGATACAGCCACACAGAATGGCCAGAACAGTATATTGTATTCACTTCCCAATCTTAATTGGAGCAGACTTGAGGCACAAATGAGCATAATGCTGTTCTACCCTTATTTGCCATTAACAAATAGGATAAGGACTGAACGTTGGAGTTGGCAACAAACCCTTCATGTGGTAGGTCATCTTGCACAGAAAAACTTAAAATCTCTCCTCCCACTAGAAATACCAATGCCTTTAGAGTCAGACATATCTGAAAACATTAATATTCAAAAGTTCTGCATGGACAAAACATTGCATTAAACAGTTCACCAATAGATAAAGTGCACGCTTGGAATTGTAATCTCACAAAGAAACCTCCCTGCATAAAAGGGAAGCACGAGTTAGAATTACAACTTCATTGAATTGTAGGAATCAGACATGCACATCCAATGATTTCTGTTGGTCTCATTTCACCATGTACAACTGCTGCAGAGATTACCTCCGATTTGTAAAAAAAAATTACTTGTGATCATGTCATAAATATTCCAAACCCTACACATCAGGAATACTGAAATCCAATTTCCATTCACGTCCTGCAATGGAGTTTTTTTTACAAAATGTCTGCTCATGTGGCTTCTATGCAGCTATTTTTCTATCATAGAACAAAAAATTTTGACGACCATCAATAACTGTGTATGTCTCTCTGCAGCACTTACAACTGCATTGCAATTTATGCCCAGGAAACATTTCCATTATAAAATGGACAGCTATTTTCAGTTTCCTCCATCTAAAAGAACTGTACACAAACAAAACAAATGATTTAGCCAACTGTTAAACTTTATCACTGCAATTAAAAATGGCATAAGCAGTATCCTCAACACCTGATGTAACAACATGAATTATTCATAGGCTTTGCTGCTGCCGTCATCACCGGACTGATTGATTATCTCAGTCACTATGGCCCGTATTTTCCGATCCCTACGGGTGTGTACGAGCTGTGTACACACCCATAGGGACCTCGCAAATGCCGGTTTCAGGCATGCGAAGCGCATGCGCTGAAAACTGGCACTTCCGATCTGTCAAGAATCCTCTTGACAGATCATCCGCCTGCCCTGGAGAAGGGCCTCCGCGGGCAGAGAGTTCCGCTTTCTGCAGAACCTCCGCCCGCTGAAAACCTTTAAAAATCTTACGCCTGGTAAAAGCAGGCGTAAGGCCTGCTTTCACCAGCATAAGTGTTTAAAAAAGTAAAAAAATTATTTTTTTTCACTCATTTATAATTTTAAAACTTTTTAAAAAGTAAGTTTATTTTAGCCCCGTAAAAAACTTCAATTATTTTTTCAAAAAAATTACATTTTTGTTTAAAATATTTAATTTAATGTAATTTTAACTAATTTTAAAAACGTGATTTAAAAAAAAAAATTATTTAATGTTTTAATGTTTTTTGAGTGATCCCCATTCATACTTTTGACGGGTCTACGCTAAGAGACCTGTCAAAAGTGTGAAGTGGGATTCCCTTCTTTGATTGGTTTCCCATGGTCCACGTGATCCCAGGGACGCTTGCGAACTGCCTGCACCCCTGGGATAGCTGGGCCTCTGTGCGCGCGCGCACCAGGAGAGGCCCAGGAGCGAAAATGTCCGGACCTCGGGTAAGGGCGTAGATTTTTTCCAGATTGGAGGCATCCGCACGCAGGAAGCCTCCGATCGGAAAATACGGGCCATTATATTAGGATTTGATACTCTAAAGTGCATTGCTTGACAAAACCACAACGAAAATAAAGGAGAAAATTAAAGTCAGTTAAGAGGTATAATGCATTGAATTTTCATATTCTTACTTACTAAGTGACATTTAGTTTTCACTTTAGCTGAGAAGGTAATTTCTTGAGATTTAATAAAGTTATTTGAGCATCACAGAAACATTCTAGAGAAGATTTGCTGACTAAAATGGGTGCGCTATCACTAGTTATTCAGCACTTTACACAGGCCCTGTAAATATTTCCAATAAAGTAAGCCTCCATGTTGAATCCCATTTTAGGCTTGTGCATCTGCATGCAAATTCTACAGAATCTCTATATACTGTACTTTCTCTATGGAGGTGTCTCCTGCTGCAAATACATTTTCTGCACCAAAATATTCAGATGCATTTATTGGAGTGTGTGTGTAAAGTCGCTAGAGTCTCATTTACACTGGAGACTTTATTCTGGGTAAATCCAAGACAGGGAATAAATTTTCCACTGCAAACCGGGCTAGGGGCAACATGGATTAAAAAATACAAGTTTATATACTCCCCACCGTTTATAGCAGGTACGTTTGTGCAAACGAGATGGCCAGTATAGCGGGCTCATCTAATGTTCCTACATTACAAGGTTAGTTAACATAATAACAATAACTTGCATTTATATAGCATCTTTAACATTGTAAAACTTCCAAGGCACGTCACAGGAGGGTAATCAGACAAAAATTGATACAGAGCCAAAGAAGGAGACATTGGGACAGGTGAGGTAGCACGGCATACAATTGAGAAAACAAACAGTAAGAAACAAACTGAATCAAACCCCTGCTCTGATAATTTTTCTCTCTCGGATATTGCAAGAAACACTGAAAAAACTTCAGGAAATTTATAAACAGATTTTACTGTCACTGACCATGAATCTCAATATGTTCCAAATCCTCATTTTGGGGCTCACTCCCTGTAAATACAGTACTAGCCAGTAGCTCGAGTCTGTGTGATGCGTGTCTGTATCCTGGGATATAACCGGGCAACAGGGGAGACTGGCATCTTTACAAAACCGCCAGATTTAAGCTCCTAAAACCCGTCTCTCTTTTTTGTTGCAAAGGTGAATAGTCGAGTGATTTCATTGCTGATACAGCTTCTTAATTAGTATTACTGCTACAATATAGGGATGGTAATTTTATTTTAACATTCAGCGCACCTTAACATCAAGTAAGCATAGCTAATTCTGCCCGAAATAAACGAAGCACTCAAGACACTGTAACCCGCAACTTTGAAATTGACAATGTAAGTGAATAATGGTTATCCCTTTTTGGCCGATATAAGCTACTGCCCATTTTAAACGTGGACGTTTTAAGTGGTGGGGACTGTATAGGAATTCTGGCCAACTGAAGTGCCACAGACAATCCTTAATGTTTTCACTTATGATACTGACATCTGTCAACCATACCAAGGTCACTGCAAAGTTCCTTTTTCAACATGGGTGACTGAACTGTTTTGCCCAGAAAGGAGTATGGGATTACACTTGTTTACAGCTGCAGAGGCTCCTCCAGAGAATTGGCAGTCATTAGTTTTTTTCCCCTACAAGTGAGTCATCAACATGTGCGCACACATACACACACACACACACAATCAAAATAGTACCTACTAAAATAATCATTCCAAGAAACAGGCTTCAGGAACAACAACCAGAAAAAGTAACACTGCCTTTTGACAAATTTACCTTAAAGATGCAGGTTACAGCCTTGAAATAGCATAGATTGAAGAGCAGACAAGATTCTTTGCAGTTATTCCAAAGGGATACAAATCAGCCAGCAACCAGTCAAGTAGAGTGGCCTCTGACTGGAAAAGGACAAGACCTATTAGAATAAAGGAAACAGCAACCAGCTGGCTTATCCTTATGCAACATCAAAAGTGTCCCAGAATAAAAGACATGGAATATTTCATTCCAATATACATCTGTGTAATTCAAGAAAGAAGCTAGAATAAATAAATTAGACTGAACTACAAAACCACCTTAAGGAGGAATGGGTATTAGACTATAGAATCTGCATAGGCAGAGGAAAAAGACAAAACTAATGCAAGTATATACACGCTGCCAAGGAAATTATAATTACAAAGGCAATTTTCTACAAACTTCTAGCTGTACAAATTAGAGGATTAAATGACGATTTGTTGGCTTATAGTACTGAATAAATGTAGAGCAGAAACCCCACAAACTACTTTTGGGTAGAGTCTTGCCAAAGAAATCTTTCTATCAGCTGGTAGTTTTTTAGCTTACTAATGGATGTCATCCTTTGGTTGACTGAAAGATTTATTTCTATAGGAAAGAAAGAGCTCAAAGCATCTTGTAATCCTTTTCATTTTGTGTACATGTAACAGAGAGCTCTTTACATTATAGCATTATAGTCTGTTCAACAATTTTGTGCAGTAGAAAAGAGACAGTTTAGGCATCATTTTGAACAAGAATTTAATTACGAGTCAGTCCTGCCAAATGAGGTAAGAATGTTGAGTGACTAAGACATGGAGTTCACTCACACTCCTCAAGGCCACCTTTAAAGGCAGTCAGGAAAGGGAGAACTGACAATTGTGTTTCCAAAAATTGCAGCTTCAACTAACAAGGAGGATGACTGCAAGGCAAATATCTGGAGGCATAACCCTGACTCTTCGTTGGATACTGCTTATTTTGAGATCATCCTAAAAAAGAAGATTCTTTAATATTTCAGCACTAAGCCCAATGGTGGTGCATTCTCCTTCGCAGAGTGCTTTCTTTTTCTTAGAAACAAGAAAGCACTTGTAATAGGACCACAAATCAAAAGGCAAACTACAAAAATACAAAATTTATAGTCACTGCTAACATAACACAGATGATAAGAATGATATCACACATGCAAGGACAACAGCCAGTGAACAGTATAGAGGTACGGCATTAATAATCAGAGAGATACGTAGAGATGCTGCACTATACTCTGATGGTCCTGTAGGCTTCATATGCATCAATTTAAAGACCTAAACATATTTGACCATATGCAGGATCCAAGTATAGCAGCTCTCATAAGCAACTATAACACCACTTTCAAAATTAATCTGTTTGATGCATTTCTCTTTTAGATTAATACAATATCAAAAGGCAAAAAACCTGCCATCATTTTGAGGTGAAGATTTGTATCTTTGAGGTGGTGATTGCCTTCATGTCACAATTGGAAGATGCAAATTAAAGCACTCAAAGCTGAGGGAAAAAAACCAAAAATGCAGCCCATTTATTGGCCACAGAGTGGAACAGATCATAACTAGGCACTTTTATCTTCAAGGTCGAGGAAAATTGGGTACAGGTAAAGAAATACCAAAGCAACTGACATGCCCTGCTTTCCTACGTTTATACTGTGACTTTGTTCCCGTCTCCATGCATGACTGGAGACCAGATCTGGGAATATTTAATCATGCAGTAGATATGCTAGGAAATTTGATGCTGTGCTAGTCCTATGCATCAGTGTGTTCACTTCATGATACATTGAACTAGCTCAATAAAATCATCAGGCCACAGAATCAGGCTATTGTTCCAATGGCAATGGGTCTCCTGATCTGCCATTGAGCATACACCTGCGAGTGCCATCGATTGCGCTAGATCTGTACATTGACAGTCAATGGTACTCATTTAATCATGTAAAAGCACCTGTAAAGGCAAGTAGGCATTCTTCACTTTCAGTTACAAAGGCTGCTTGGAGGTCAGCAAAAAGAGAGGAGTGGAAATAGTCATAGTGAACACAACAGGTACAGGATGTCTGTCTGCTGTTTTCTCAGCTCATGCGTTTCGAAAGATTTTTTTCTGGTTAGGTCTTAAAACTCACTTTGTATAGACTAAGTAAAACCTGCTCACATGACATTAAATGCATGGGCTTACATTTAGCTCTACAGCAATTAACAATGGTTTCACAAAATGAAATTAAGCTAATATAACTGACAGCCCCAAGTTGTTTCCACTAAATAGGTAGGAATTTCTAGGAGTTCATAATGATGTTTCTCTGTGGGGAAGCATCTTCCAAAAGCTCCTACTTACTGTAAGCATGGACTTTAAAAAAAATCTCAATCTAAGACTGGACTGTTTTGTCCAATCCCCTGAAGGATAGGTAGGAAGAAAAAAATACAAGCAAAGGAAAGGTTAGGGCAAAAAGAAAGGAGAAAATTACAGCAAAAGGAACAAGGGGGACTGGACCACCTTTACACGGATGTTACCAGAATTGAGAGGATGCAACTATCCGGAAAGATTGAGCAGGCAGAGTCTTCTCTTTTACAAAAGATAAGAGCCCAAGAGGAGACCTGATAGAGGTCTTTAAAATTGTGGAGGAGTTCGATAGGATGGATGTGGAGAAACTGTTTGGAAAGTCTGGAGAGTCCAGAACAAGGGAGCATAAATATAATAGCACCACTAACAGATCAAATAAAGAATTTAGGAGTAATTTCTTTACACAAAGAGCGGCGAGAATGTGGAACTTGATGCCACATGGAGTGGTGGAAACAGATAGCATTGTTGCATTTAAGGGGACACGTCATGCCTGAGGGAGAAAGGAATAGAGGGATACAGGGCAGGGTGGGAAAAGGTAATTACAGTGGAAGGAGGCTTGTGTGAACTACAAGTACCGGCATAAAATGAGTTGGGCTGAATGGCCTGTTCCTTTGCTATAGATTCTATGTTAACCTATTTACAATGGAGCCTGCCCCTATATAGGTAAGATTTTTCTTCTTCTGATATTCATTACCTTACCTATTTTCTAATCAACAATCTCAGGGACAGTTTTAAATATTTCTCAGAAAATTTAAAGTACATACTGTTATCCAGTTATGATATCCCTCAGCAGATTTGTTTTTAATTCTTCAAAACAATTTCTAACATTTCAGACTGCAATTGTATACAACACATCCTTACCATGAAATAATTTCCAATGTCAACACCTCTTTTTCTTCCCCTCCCTCTTTCCTATTCCAGACAGTATCAAAACATTACCCAGATCACCTTACTTCAGCAAAAGTGAAATGATAGTGTATTCACCATTATTTTATCTATTCAGCTTCATATTTAGCTGTGGCTCAGTGGGTAGCACACTCACCTCTGAGTCAGAAGATTGTGGGTTCAAGTCCCGCTGCAGGGACTTGAGCACATAAATCTAGGCTGACACTCCAGTGCTGTGCTGAGGGAGTGCTGCACTATCAGAGGTGCCGTCTTTCGGATGAGACGTTAAACCGAGGCCCCGTCTGCTCTCTCAGGTGGGCGTAAAAGATCCCAAGGCACTATTTTGAAGAAGAGCAGGGGAGTTATTATCCCCGGTGTCCTGGCCAATATTTATCCCTCAATCAACATAACAAAAATAGATTATCTGGTCATTATCACATTGCTGTTTGTCAGAGCTTGCTGTGCGCAAATTAGCAGCCGCGTATCCCACATTACAACAGTGACTACACTCTGAAAGTACTTCATTGGCTGTAAAGCGCTTTGAGACGTCCAATAGTCGTGAAAGGCGCTATATAAATGTAAGTCTGTCATTCTTTCTTAATAGCAATGCTCAAGGAGTTTTGAAAACAATTTATCCAAAACAGATGACTAATTTCACTGGAAACTTTCACCTCTGAAAACATATGTATTTTTACGTATATTTTGCATGGAACATTGGGATAGTGAGTACTTCGACAAAATGCACGAGGGATATCTACATTTGGTTTTGTCAAACTCTGTAGGCCAAGAAAGAAAAAGAGAATGTGTTCATCAAGGTTTCGGAGGCAATGTGCATTCATGTTTTGGAAAACTGTTCCAATGAATTCAAAGAATGCCATTAGTGCAGAAACATTTTATTACAAACCTTCTGGATTGTATACTCTTAAATGCTAAAAAATTACTGAACTTCTACAAATTAAGATACATTTTTAAAGACACAAATAACTCCATTCTGAAAGGTTTTGTAAAAACTGTAGCAGTTGTCTCTTTCTCCAATCACCAGGAACAAAATTCAATGTATTTGAAAAGTTATAATGTACCTGTTGCATGCTTGGCGTTCCTGAGCTGGGTCTTTGATTGGAGGAAATCCCCTGAGAAGGTGGTGCTGCTGATGCTGAGGAGGCGGCAGAAGGGTTAGTATAAAATTGTGAACTCTGTGATCTCGATGAGCGCATACTCTCCGTGTCTACACCATCAGCACCTGAATCATGATGGCTCAATACAAGCTGTACCAAGTCCTCCTTTTCACGACAAGTGTCTATGGGTATGTTTCTTAAGCTAAGATACTGACGTAGATCTTTCACTTTTAATTTCATGAGCTCATTACGCTGGAAGGAAGTTTGTTGTAGCACTTGGCATGTGTAGCATCTTCGTAGACTTTCTTGCATCACTGAACAGAATGAACAGAAATTCTTCTTGCAATCCTTACATATGTACTGGTAAACAAAAGATAAATACTTTTAGACAGTGGGCTTCACCAGCTGGGCTCTTCATAGTGAAGTAACTTCAGTACGACTTCAAAACAAATCTCCCCTAAATTATGGCTAAGAGGAGCTCTGAGAGATGTTCAAAATTAGAAAGATTTTTTTAAGGTAAATAAGGAAAAATGTTTCCACTGGTCAGTGAGTCAGTAATCTATTTTATAACATTGCAGTGTTATTGCCATATAATGTACAATGTATTATGATTTGGATGACTTATTTATGGTGATTGAATACACCAAATTGTCTTATTACATCATTTTTGGGATTGAATTCTGTAATTGTCCATTTTTCTACAATAACTTTAAATCCATGAGCCTTAATGATTGTTAGATGTTCCTTTATCTATGTACTCAAAGGAGGCAGTGCTAGGTCTCCTTCTAGGAAATGAAGCAAGCAAGTAATGTAAGAATAGAGAAACATCTTGGAAACAGTGACAACATAATTATAGAAATATAGAACATATGAAGTGGCACATAACAAGTGGAAATGAAAACTACCAACCAATAATTTCAAAAAACTTTGAATTAAAATTATTGAGCTACCAATAGTAAAAAGCAAAAGGTGAACTAGTGAAATTACTATAAATATATTCTCTGACTATCCTTCAGCTGCTGTTTGAATTCTCATTAGCTGACAAACTTAGGACTGGAAATAATGTTTATAACACAAGGACATTTACAACATTTATAAGAGAACTATTAAGCTTACCTATACAGCATTATTTTGTGAATTTTTTCCAGGATTTGCTGTTAGTGAGCACAACACTAGAAAGGCACAGACTGGACCAATAGAAAGGGGAACTGTATTTAAGAGCAGTGAAAGAAACTGGAATCTCCTCCTCAAAAAAAATCTAAATGAGATACAACAGGTGGAGAACCAATTCCATCTGATGTCATTCAGCATGTAATGTTATGTTAAGATTTCAAGTTTATTTTCCAAAACAGTTAAGAATTTTTAGGAACTGTAGTTCCTCAACATTCTGCAATCTTGGAACTTTCATTACAGAAGCAGAAAGGTCATTTACCAATACCATATCCAAAGTAGTCAACATTTTATTCCCCCTCTCCACCTTTTCCCCCCATCCTTCCTTGAACAGCGAGTCATGTTGTGATATGGTTCCACATTTTTGTACCTCATTCAAATGGCCATTCATTTGTGAGCCAAGACAGCAAGCTACTTGACCATCATAGCCTAGACCAATCTTTTATTCAGCAGATGTCCACATATTTGCACTTCCCAGTTGAGATCACTGGATAGAAATCAAGAGCTGGTTGATTCTGTTTTGTAGCCGCAACAATATCCATTAAATCTTTTCCAAGTGACTTACTATGACACTATCCATGACTACATAACATTTTGAAAACAAATTATACCAGCCAATGCATGAAGGATTGTGTCTATTGTCTGCTAGAACAAAGTGGGTGCAGATGCACTTGCACTCTAATCAAGAGCTCCGATATAACCTGAGTTCATTGTTGTGAACTAGACACTGTATTCAACTGAATCTAGCAAAATGTATGCAACATATCAAGTTTGCGGATCTTTCTTTCCAGTTAACACCAAACAGGCACTAATTTTTTTTACTCAGTGGATGCTGGTTTGGTTTTTAAAAACTAATAGAAAAACTATAATCTTAGTTACCACGTATACTTAAAATAACTGACCTGTTCTAAATGTTAAGAGATGCTAGGTTTTGTTAATCTTTTCATGCATTGAGTAGGTGACTACTAGTTATTTATAAAGCATTGAGGTACATTAGGGTATATTACCAATCTAGCCCACCAGTAAAAACACCTTTTTTTAACGGCAGAATGTCCTGTAGACTTAAATTTCAGTAAATGCCATTAATCTCTGCCCAATCAAGATAGGTTTCTTTTAACCCAATAATGATGAAAATTTAACATTAAAAATTAATGGCAGATCAAGAATTTGATTGTTGTATTGCATTCAAATTGGCACAACAGCTTTATAGCTCTCCATATATATGTTCTAAATTGAATCTACAATATCTCCAAGTTGCAATTGCTTGGACATCTAACCCTTCTGCCATCACTGCTCAGTAACCAGTTATTTTTTCACCTTTGTGAAGTTCTTTGGTGTGTTTTATTAATTAAAGTGCAAGTATGTGTTGTAGCTGGTCATTTGCTGTTACTTTAGCTTTAGCACTATATTTCAATCAGTTAATATAATAGTTTAATGGCTTTTTCATTCCTGATCAACCAGGGTTCCTGCTCTTGATCACTATCCAGCAACCCCTGCTGGAAATGTCGATGTGTGGACATTTGGTGATCACAGGATTGACGTCAGCTATAATGCCTTCAGTGATTCAATAAAGAAGGTGAGTACCTTCACCACACGGACTGCAGCGGTTCAAGAAGGTGGCTTACCACCACCTTCTCAAGGGCAATTAGGGATGAGCAATAAATGCTGGCCTTGCAGCGACACTCACATCCCATAAACGAATATTTTAAAAAATAACTTGCGAACACATTAAAGATAGCCACTTAAGTGAAGTTCCAGTGCTTGCTTGGTGCAGGTGGAATTATACCCCAGGAAGAAATTAATGCCCTCAGAAAAGTAGGGGAAAACTGACAAAAAAAGTAAATAATACTACATTTTGATTTGCAAGTATATTTGATAATGTCTAATTGGTTCTCTTGCATAGAATGATGCAGAGCCTCAAATAGGGGACAAACAGCAAAGGAAGGACAAAATGTCATGTATATTGCCATGTAAATTACTTTGCTATTAAACTGTGCTATTGTTCATTGTGTATTGTCATTGATCACGAGGAGTTCTGCTTTATTTGGGTCCCTAGAACTATGTATTTTCTACACTGACTAGATAATTATCAATAAATACGATAAGAGAGCACAGCTCGGCTCCTAGCAGGTATCGGAGTTAAAACATTTAACCATATAAGGAATTTGGCTCGAGTAGCCTATCAAAGCATTCTTAGAACCAGCAGAAAAATCAAGATATTATGACGTACAGCCAGCCTAGCTGTGACAGCGAAGAACTACAAGGATTGCATAAATTGCCTAAGCGCTATGATTTGGATCAAAATTACTGTGATTGTTTGGTTTGTATATTAAAAATGTATTTGAATTTATTTAATGTTGAATATGCATTTCTTTAAATACTTTTTCACCATTTTGTTTACCAATAACAAATGGGTGTTTTTAGACCCAAGTTCTATGTTAAATACTCAATATAAATGCAAGCTTTTGTATTCGTCATAGTTTTCATGAAATTCAAACTGCTAAAAAAAAAAATCTGGCAAAGTACAAATGCAGCCTGTCACAAAACCGTTAATGATAACCCTGAACAGATTTTATTTCACTGGTATCACATAGGACGGGAAGAATTTAGATACTGAAGCATTTTATATGCAGGAGACATACAGTCCACGGCATTATCTATTGCATACAACTTGCATATGACCTTTTGTTAATCCAGCTTTTTACTCAAACACTATCCTTTCTCTCACCCCTCAATGCAGGGATACTAAATTAGATGTACAGCAAATACAATAAAAAATATTACCCAACTCACCTTCTTCCTAAAGAGAGAAAAGGCCTGCCCACAACCTTTACAGACTAAATTTGGGACCTCAGGCGTCGGGGATGGATATGAAGAATACCCTGTGCTGTGAGCAAATCTGAATGGCCCCGCACCTCCGCTGAACCCAGGTTGCTGGCCACGCACTGTTCCAGTACCCATTACTTCATTCAGCAGACCACAACATGAAGCCCACATTGATGTGGCCCCAGCCTACAAAACAGACACAAATTCACACAATTTTACTGAAGTACATTGTTTGCCTAAGAACAAAGGTTCATAGAGGATTGGTCAACAAACTGCCCAATTCTTCAAAAAAAACAAAATTAGAAGAGATAGTTTAATGCATTTACATCATTACAGAGATGATAATGGAGACACAAAAAGTGAGACTACATTTTACAAATTCAACACAGTATTTTCCAATTAACATTGTATTACCCTACTCACAGTGGTCAATATTTTCAGGCTATATACTGCAGTTCAGAGATGAAATAAAAGGAAGGCACAGAAAGCATTGATACATAATGTGGGCAGCATGTTACTGAAACTGGAGACCTTACAGACTGAAAAAATTAGAAAAGCAAACTTGGTAAGAAAGCAAACAAAAACCTGCAACATTAAGAATGAAAGGGTTTTAAGTGTGTGTAATTTTTCCCTGTGTGAGTTATCCCCATATATCTTTAGTTCAACTGGGTGCAGATTTCTGCTCCTGAGAGGACAGTCAGCTTATTGACTGGCTGGCTGACTAGATAGAGAAAAATAATTGATTTATATAGCAAGTCATTGTGTCTTCGGAATGGTTCAAGTGTTTCATAGCCAATTAATTACTTTTGTAGTGCAGTTAGTGTTATGTAGGCAAATGTGGCAGCAAATTTGCACAAAGAAAGATCCCACAAACAGCAATGCACTAATGCATTTTTGATGTTGATGGTTGAGAGGGTATGTTGCATATCTGATTCGTAAATTAAAAATTAGTAGTAGATGCCGTTGTTGGCCATGTGATCTTTATACTTATTTGCACGGTGTATTTTAATCTTTATGTGCGATTGTTGGTAAAATACTACGGTGAAAAGGAGAGTATCATCATTGCAAGTGCTTTACTTCCTTAGTTATTGAATGGTGGTAGATGTTTGTTCAGTAAATATACACATGAAGTACAATTACCTGTATTGTGTGAGTGTATGCAAGGCATTTTCTACTAAAATTAGTGCATGTTGCTGAAACGGTGTGCCGTAGCCACTCCTGTGGCTAGTCAGAAATATCTACTGGGCAGTACTGTGTTAAAGCATACAACAACAACTTGCATTTATATAGCGCCTTTAACGTAGTAAAACATCTCAAGACACTTCACAAGAGCGTTATCAAACAAAATTTGACACCGAGCTACATAAGGAGCTATTAGGAGAGGTGGCCAAAAGTTTGATCAAAGAGGTAGGTTTTAAGGAGTGTCTTAAAGGAGGCGAGAGAGGCAGAGAGGCTCTCCACAAGGGTGATGCCCCACGATGGCTCCTGCCACAGTCCGAGAAGGAGACGTGAGCTACCTCCATGTCCCTTCCATCCCCACCGAGCATGCGCTTTAAAACTCCCATTCCGGTTCTCAAACCCCTCCATGGTCCATTAATTCAGCTCCCTCTCAGACTGTTGGGTTCACTTACCCCTCTCAGCCTGCTCTCCCTGATGAGATCATCGGCATTCAATGCTTAAACAAAGTGGGAAAGAAACGCAAGGGGTTTGATTTTAACTCTATGTGGGTGATGGGCTGCTCTGGCAGCGAAGAGACTGGAGCTATTTTGAGGTCTCATTTAAATAGAACCGGTGAGCTGCCCACCCCAAACTGCATCCTGATGTAGCTCGTCTGATTCAAGCTGGAGCACTCTCCAGCGGGGGGGGTGGGGAAGTCAGCAGAGGCCCAGATTATTTTTGCTAAGCTCAGAGGAGCAGTCCCAATAGTAACTGTATTCTACGGTACAACTACAATTCTGCTGTTCCATAATCACCAGGTACAAAGTACATCTGCCAGGATGAGATCCTGTATTGAAATCAAAATCACTTGCACTTAAAATTAGCCAAATGTCCCCCCAAAAAATTACCTTTAAATCGTCAACGCCCATTTATGACTTCCTACATCCTCCTAATTCATTTTCAGCATTTCCTCTAAGTTTTAGTGATTTGTACCTTCACACTTGCTCACTATTGAAAAAAGCTTAATACACTATCCATAATCTTCATAATTTATGGACAGGAAGAGTCATTTCACAATTTTACAATAGCCTTCAAGATATTTAAAAGATTTTGAATTTACAAACATTTGAATTACAAACCCACTCCAGCTCTTCAGCACATAATCTAGACTGAGATATCAATACTGTACTGAAGAAGTGCCGTCTTTCAGATGAGACATTGGGCCGGAATTTGCGGTGGGTAATAACGGCAAACTAACAGCATTCGCTGTTATTACCCCTTTGAAACTGACCACAACTTCAGGATGTAGCGCATGCGCATCTAAACGCAGTAATCCTGAAGTTGCAGTCAGTCATTCACTGCTCAGACACTGGTTGCATTGTGCCTCCCGCCCCCCCCCCCCACCGCCTCAGCCAGCAATCAGTGAAACTGACGAAAACTTGGGATTTTACGCGGTAATATTGCTGTTAAATACCCCATTAAAAGTTAGGTCTTGTTGGATTAGGTGTAACTGGGGTTTTAACAGTGTATTGACTGCTAAACAAATGTTACGACCCTGAAAAACTAATTTTAATTTTGTGGAGTGTCAAATTTCTCCATTATGATAAAAATTACAACTTAAGAAAATTAATATTTTTTAAAAGTTTGTTCATATTTATTTCAGGTTTACCCTTTCTCCATTTGAGAGCCCCAATCTTTGTTTAGCTCTCTATAACATTTTTTAAAAGTCTGAATAAAAGCAGCTTCTTCACTTCCTGGTTTCCTGTCTGAGAGAATTCTGCATTGTGATTGGCTGCTTAGACAACTTGTTGACATCACAGCAGAGCGCTCTAGGGATTCCCCATTATATTACACTGAAATCACTTACGCGTCAAAAAAGGCAAACTTCTCACCACAGAGATCGCAAGATCTTTGTGGGCATCTTTCTTTGTGGCCAGCGGCGAATGCCTTTGCTTCACCACTTACCACAAATTCCAGGCCGTTAAACTGAAGCCCTATCTGCCTGTTCAGGCGGATGTAAAAGATTCCATGGCACTATTCAAGGAAGAGCAGAGAGGAGTCCAGGCGTCCTTTCTCAACCAACACTAACTAAAACCATATTAACTGGTCCTTCAGCGCAGAGGACAGGTTGGCCAAGGAGAGCCACTGATGTTCATATACCCAGAGGATATGCATCAAAAGTCTGAATTTCTTAAAATTTTAAAGAAACTAAGCAAATTTAAGATTACATTTGAATAAAAAGTATACATCGATGTAGCCTTGCATAGGGTGATCTCAGCACAGTGCAGGATGTTTGAATTTTCACTGATTTCTAGAAGCTGAAGCTGGACCAATCAGAACTGTTAATGGTGTTTTACTTTGCATTTAAATTTAAATTTGCTCAGTTTTTTAAAATTTATAGAAATTCAGACTTTTGATTGCCAGTCTACCATAGTAAAGCAGGAAGGTGGGATGAGGCTGCATCGGTGGCAGCTGCAGGCACCCACCAGGTAAGCAATGTTTTTTTCAGTTTGCTACCAGAATAGATGATCCTTGCATGAAGAGATACTGCACTGATCTGCCATTTCAAATTAGTGTTCCGAACACCCCAGCGCGCTATATAACTGTCGTGACTGTGATATTTGGTGTTCAATAACTGTGAAGGAACGAAGCCTTTTGAAGCATAAAGTTGAGGATGTTGATCCTGTGGAAGGAACAAGTATAGCCAGGCAAAAGTTCCTTCCTTCTTAGGCTTCGGATTCACATGTACTGGTTCTGACAAAAACTGTCGTCCACAATAGGTTGTTCATGCTCAAGTTGTTGTTCAGGATTGGAAGAAATCAAGCAAACTCAAATGCCACCTGGAGACCAAACATCCTGTCCTCCTCAATGATATACTGAGATTTTTTTTTCCAAACGTTAGCTCTTTCAACTGAAAGGACAGGTGAAGATAATTGAAGAAGTGTGATGGCCAATGTCCCGCGTAAGCCGCCCATTCAAATTTTTGCACATGCGTGGTAGCTACAATGTAAAAGCCGGTGAGCAGCCTGTGCGGGACGTTGCAGATGACTGTGCGGCCACGCAGCTTAGCGGGAACATTGGTGATGGTTGTCTTGTAGTAAAGTTTTGGCAAGATTCTGAAAACTCAAGGGAGGAGTGCCGCATTTTCTCTGAAACGTTGACTCTCTTTCTCTCTCCACGGATGCTGCCTGGCCTGCTGAGTTTTTCCAGCATTTTCTGTTGTTATTCCGCATTTTCTCGGTCAACTCTGAATCAACATTTAATAATTTCCTTAAAACCTACCTCTTTGACCAAGCTTTTGGTCATCTGACCTGATGTGTCCTCCTTTGGCTTGGTGCCAATTTTTGGCTGATTACGCTTCTGTAAAGCACCTTGAGATATTTTATTACGTTAAAGGCACTATATAAATGTAAGTTGTTATGTTAGCCAAGAAAATATAATCCTCTTGTTTTATGTGAAAATACAGGGAGTGAAATTGATCTTCTCCAGTAGCGCGAAATGGGCTGATTGAAAATCGTCAGCCCGTTTCTGCGACTGGTGAAGACTAATTTCGCCCTCATGGTTTCTTAAAAAGAGGGTGGCAAGGCTGTGGGGTATGAATCTCCACAGGGAAAGGGGAGGGGCGCAGCAATAAACAGTTTGGGAAATGCCAATATAATCTAAATACTATACACAAACAGATTGTACTATATACGTTCTATTGATACACTTCCTCCATTTAAAACGTTTTTGATTAGTTGCAAGATTTACACAATAGAAATATTGTCACTCGGATTTCAATTATGCATAATAGACAAGCAAAATTTTAAAAGGCCCCTCAGAGGTGTATTTTACTAAGATAGCAATTGTGTTGTAGTGGGCTTCAATAATGTTCACATTGCATCAACTGAAACAATGGGAACACCAAAATTGATCTATTTTGAATGCCATGAGCACAATCAAACAACTAAGGTTGTCAATAAATCTTTTCCACATAAGCATAACTGCTGGTAATTACTGATCACCACAGACATTCCGAAATCAGGCATTCTCCTCTTCCTTCTCCCCCTACAAATCTTTATTCCAGCATCAAGCACAGCAAACACTAGCCCGAAAAGATCTGTCAAAATGCCCAGGGATTGCCGCTGGAAAGCGTTTTACATTTTTACAATTCCTTCCGCGACACTCTCGGCCTCAAAAGGAAACCAGAGTCCAGGCCGAACACAGACGGTAAAGACACCCCTCCCTCCCTTTGCTGCTGTCCCTGGTAATTACACAATAAATACGCTTCACTTTCACACTTGTGCTGTAATCCAATTTCAAAATTAAAATAGAACCACCACCATCAATAAACGCCCACTCGCATTTTCTCCGCCTATTCCGCTACTTTCAGCAATAAAAGGATTGCTGAAGATGCTGCTGGATTTTCCTCAAACTGGGGAAAAGCTGCTTCAAAACTGCATCAAGTCCTTCGTGTCGTGTTTCCAACTATTATTATCTGCGCACAGTTGCCCGCGACAGTAATTAGTGTCCCGATCGAGGGGCAGCTCCATTACTGCAGGAACCGCCATCCACCGCAACCCCTAAAACATTAACCAGACGAGTACCTTCATGACAGTTGTTCTGACTCCACGTCCCGAAACTACAGCAACATGTCAGGCCCGCTGGTGGCAGAGGGCTCGGGGCTCGAGCTCAGAGTCCCTCAAACGGACAGCCGCTCTCGCGCTGCAGCCTCTGCTCAAAACCCGCCCCTCTCCCCCGATTGACATTCGCACTAACCAATCGACAGCGAGAGGCGCAGCGCACAGGAAGTGACATTGGGGTCGAGCGATTGTGGTGTGGAAGTTTTTTTCCCTACCGTGCAGACGCTTGGCAGGAAAGGGTCGAGCTCGGTGCATTATTACACTGGGTGACGCTGGCAGGACGTCTGGGGCCGAGCCTGATCACCCCGCCCAATCCGAGCCGCAGCCTGCAGCTTTCTGTCAGCTAGCTGCTTGCCTGGAAAAGGTCAGGAGGTCGGAGGGGAGAGAGGAGAGAGAGAGAGAAAAAGGGGGGGGGGGGGGGAGAGAGAAGAAAAAGGGGGGGGGGGGGGGAGAGAGAAAGAAAAAGGGGGGGGGGGAGAGAGA